>OZ018321.1:123938717-124538717 GCA_963969495.1 Ceratothoa steindachneri
GGACCTGGCTGATGGCGGTACATCTGGCCTAGGGGCTTCTACCGGCAGTGTGAGAAGCGGGCTCATTCTACGCCCTCCTCTCCTAAAAAGAAAAAGACCAAGACCAAAAGGAAAAAGAAGACTTGGGGCTCCTCTCCATCCACGGGGCTGCGGGGACGGATGGGTCTGTTGCCACTCTGGCAAGCGACCAAGCAAAGATCGGCACATCCGGCCCCTCATCCCTCCGGTTGCGGAGCCCCTGACTAAGACCAAAAGTGCACAGGGTAGAGCCTCGATGACATCGGGGCCCCTGATTCAGAGGTTAACTGGCGTTTTCAAGCCTGCTGGCTTCAAACGCTTCCTCGTTATTCGCTCCACTGATGGTACCATGTTGTCCAAGGGCAACATGATCCATCAGAGGAGAGGATTAGCTAGTGCAATTGGTAGAGAGCCGAAGGTGACCCGTTTCTCGAAATGGAGCCTTCTAGCGAATGCGGCGAATCCCGCCGAGGCGGCCAAGATTAGTGCTCTTCGGACAATTCATGGCACCCCAGTAAGTGTGGCGCCGCACTCTACCATAAAGTAGTGTATGCAAGTAGTGTATGCGAGGGAACTCGAAGAAACTCCATTGAGGACATCACCCTAGAGCTGGCCGACCATAGGGGCGGTCAAGGTCGAACGTGTGATGAGAAAACAGTAAGGGGCCTCGAGACCCACTCCTACACTCTTCGTCACGTTCGACTGTGACAAGCTCCCTGAGTCGGTGCGTGCCAGTTGGTACCGCTACAGCATGAAGGCATTCGTGCCACTGCCGCGGCGGTGCTATTACTGTCACCACTTCGGCCATACGAATCACTCATGTAGACGTGCAAAGTCGGAGTCACCTGAAGTCTGTGTAAATTGCTCCAAGGTCGCACATGATGAGTCCAAATCGTGTGTGGCCAAGTGTGTCAATTGTGAAGAGCCGCACCTTGCTTTTTTGATGCAATGTGGTGCATATCTCCTTGAAAAAGAAATCCTGGCCATTTAAGACCAGGATCGACTCTCATTCCGCAAGGCTAAGGACTTGGCCCTGGCGCGCCCGGCTCTGCCTGGGACGTCATATGCCTTAATAGTTAGAGAGGCATCCTCTGCTCCTGGCCAATCCAGGCTAACGAGCACGGTTGTTTCCGCACCAATTCGGAGCCCTTCTGCGGGCTCTATTCAACCTGGGCACTCCCCTGGTAAAGTTGGCGGCAAAAAGGGTTCATACCTAGCCCCGGCTAAAACCAGGGCTCCCCCCTCTTCCCCCAGCGTGACCGTTTCCCGTAAGGCGAAACGGCTACGCGCCTCCACCGAGTCGATAGACTCACAGGAGGCAACACCCCTGAAGATGGTCGCTAGGCCATCTTCCGGGGTTCCTAAAGCTGTCCCCCGGAAGGAGGAGAGCAATAAAGGAGCTTCTGCTCCTTCGCCCACGCCCCGAGGTGGAGCGAGTGGCTCGGAGACGGTGGTTTCCTGAAAAGAGGGCCCCTTGCCTCCGAAGCCACAACGCCCGCCTAAGATTTCGAGGCGAAGGGAGGAAAAGACTTGCTGGTGAGCCCAACCTCCCCCAATAAGTCTTCGAAGTCGACAGCAACTTCAGCGCTGTGTCCGGCCAACAGTGCCCAGGGTTCTGCCCCCAGGAAGCGTACGGCCATTCCCGTGAGGGTCTTCACTTCGAGGAGGGCCCCCACGTCTCCTCCGAGCTAGGCCTGGAGGGCATATTCCTTCAATGGAATTTGCGTGGACTCCGGGCTAACTGGAAGGAGCTGCGGAGGCTCGTTTCGTCCCGTTCCCCGTTAGCTATTTTTTTGCAGGAGACCATGCTAGGCGCGTGCCCCCTGCCCGCCCTCCCGGGGTATAAGGGTCTTGTGACCCCACCACCGTGGGATGGCCAGGCTGGGGAATGCGCGGTTTACACCCGGCATGATGTCTTCGTTCTTCCTTTCTCTTTAGATTCCTCCTTTCAGGCAGTGGCTGTGCAGCCGCACTTGGATAGGAGGTATACTATCATTTCTGCTTACATTACACCGTCAGCTGACTTTGACTTGGGGAACTTCCGCCACGTCGTGGCACAGGGGCGGAGGCCCAATCTCTTGCTTCGAGATCTGAACGGCAGGCATCATCTCTGGGGAGATTACTCCATAAATCCCAGGGGACAATTCCTTGCCAATCTGATCGAAGAGCTTGAGATGGGTGTCCTAAACGTGGATGAGTTTACGCATCACTGTCCGAGAACCGCTTCATTTTCTTGCCTTGACCTATTTTTGTGCTTTTCGGATGCACATCCTGATTTTGATTAGGAAGTGGTCGATGATCTCCATGGTAGTGATCACTTTTCCATTCAAATATCATTTTCAGGCCAACTGCGGCCTGAGAGACCACCTCGGTGATGCTTGGCGTGGGTGCGGTGGCCTGCATTTCAGGAAATGACTAAATTCTCTATCTCAGTCGAGGAGTTTAGGTCGGTAGATGAGGCCGTTGAGTTCTTCTCTGGCCACCTCATCGCCGTGGGCCTGACTACTATTCCTAGGACGTCTGGCTGTTTTGCACGCCGACCACTCTCTTGGTGGTCAGCCGAGTGTGAGAGAGCCCTTAAACAGAAGCGTTATGCCTACATGCGCTATAAGCGCCGCCCAAACGATTTCACTGTCGCTAAATTTCGTCGGGCTAGGGCTAGGTTCTGGTATAATTCGAAGCACGCACGCCGCTCTTCTTTTGGGCATACTTGACTTCACTTAACGGGAAGACCCCTTTAGCTGAGGTGTGGAAGCGAGTCAAAAAAATTCGGGGCAAGTTCTCGCAGGACCCCTCTACCGTTCTCCAGGAGAATGGGACCGGAATCTCGGACGCCGCGTCCGTGGCGAAATCATTAGCGACCGCTTTCTCCGCATTCTCTAGCCGGGATGCTGCCTTGCCAGCATTCAATGCACGTCTTGATGAGTTTCGTTTCACTCTCGCTTTGTGCGCGGGCACTGCCCATGGTCCGGACAATGTCCCGTACGCCATGCCTAGACACATAGGTGAGCGAGGCATGGCGTTTCTGTTAGATTTGTTCAACAGGATCTGGGTGGAAGGTCTTCTCCCAGGCTCTTTGCGAATCGCTACTGTGCTCGCCTTTCGCAAACCGGGGAGAGATCACTCTACTCCGACCAGTTTCCGCCCAATCTCTCTAACCTCTTGCGTGTGCAAGTTGATGGAGAAATTGGTAAATGTTAGATTAACCTTTTTCCTGGACAGCGGAGGCCATCTGTCTTTCCAACAGTGCGGCTTCCGCAAGTTCCACTCCACGTCGGATGCTCTGCTCCGACTGGAAAATGCCCTCTGCGAGGCTTTCCTTCGTAGACAGCACTACGCCACGGTCTTTTTCGATCTGGAGAATGCCTATGATACCGCATGCCGATACGGTATCATAGAGACTCTCCATCAACGGCATCATCTCGGTGCGGCCGGAAGATGTTCTCTCTACGCTCTACGTGGACGACCTTTCGATCTCTTTTGGCGCGGCCCAGATGCCAACTCTGGCATTGAACCACGTCTCTCGTTATGCGAAGCGCACAGGCTTCGGCTTTCTTTGGCCAAGACTAAGGTAATGCACTTCTTCCGTTATCTACGCCTTCACCCCGACCCAAATTTGTTTCTTAATGGAGTGCGCCTGGATGTGGTTCAGTCGCACCGTTTCCTTGGTCTTGTATTCGACCGACGCCTCACCTGGGAGGCTCATATTCGCAGTCATAGGGTCCCTTGTCCTCGCGCCATGGACATTCTCCGTTCCATAACTTTCAGCGCTTGGGGCGCTGATAGGGCTACTGCGCTACTTTTTTATTGTTCCTTTGTTCACTCAAAGCTCGACTACGGATGCGAGTTTTATGCATCCGCAGCCGAGCGTTTATTGCGGAAGGTGGATTCGATCCACCACATCAGGCGTCGCCTTGTGACCGGTGCCTTCCGCACTTCCCACATTGAGAGCTTGTTGGTCGATGTTGGGGAGATGCCACTCACTCTGCGCCGCGTGCAGTGGATCACTCGCCTGTACGCGCGAGCCCGGCGCCTACCTTAGTCGCCAACAGCTCTCACTGCATCCGCAGCTGATCTCGATGGTGCCTATGCCACCGAGAGACGCCAGTCATACCCTAAGCCCTTTGAGTTTAGGGCCAGGTAACTCCTTCAAGAGCTAGATATAGCTCTCGGGCCGGTGGCGTCCCCCTCTAGGGTACCACATTTGGCTATTTGTCACCACGCCTCTGCTCCCAAAGCTTGTACTGCGCCGGGAGTATTGCTTTCGACCTTTTTGGAGGACACATCGTGTCACGCTGGAACCGTGCCAGTGTATACGGATGGCTCGAAGTTCCAAGAGGGGGTCAGCTTCCAGGTCTTGTCCCCTCTGTTTAAAGTCAGCGGGGCTCTACCAGGCGCTGCGTCTGTCTTCATGGCCGAGCTGGTGGCAATACACTACTCGGTACGGGAGATTACGCGACGTGCCCGGTTCGGAGACCGGATTGTGATCTATAGCGACTCACAAAGCACCCTGAGTGCTCTCTGGGCATTAGAATCTCCACATCCCTTGGTTCCTGATATCCGTGACGCCACGGTTTTGGCGAGCCGGGCAGATGTCGAAATTATCTTCTGCTGGGTTCCTGGACATGTAGGAATTGCGGGGAATGAGCGCGCCGATGAGGGCCCAAAAAGTCCGCGAGGACTCTGCGACCGGACCAGCGTTTCGCTCTTCCTTACACCGACTACATGGCAGGAATACGGGCAGCTCTTTGGACTGCTTGGCAAAGAAGATGGGAGACGGTCGAAAGGAACTTAAAGTTGCGTGCCATCTCGCCACGACTGTTCCCATGGACCTATCCGCCAATGCCGCGGCGGCTTCAGGTTGCTTTCTGTGGTCTCTGAATCGGTCACACTCATGTGAAGCATCGCTATTTGATGGAGCGCTCGCCTGGGCCCTATTGCAATGACTGCGTCGTCCCCCTGACTGTTCAGCACATTTTTGTCGAATGTCCCAGTCTGGGTGATCTTTACGCACGACACCTGTCTCGGTACCGGGCTAGGCGGGGTCGCTACCGCCTGTCCCTTATACTCGGGATGAGTGCGTCCACATCGACTGGTGGACTCGTTGACTTTTGGGGGGAGGCCGGCCTTCTCCCTATTATTTAAGCAGGGTTTGTTTTTTTGTTTTGTTTTGTTTTTTGCATTTGTATTTTTGTTGTTGTTTTTTCCTTTAAGTTGCACACTCCTGCGCCGGGGGGACCTCCCCCCGACACAGGAGCTTGCTTCCTTTCCCCCATTTGGGGTGTTTTTTTCGTTTCTTTAATTTTATTTTAATTAGCCTAGAACTAGGCCAGTTTTAAAACGGCGACTAGTGCTCATGTAGGCAGTCACCAGATGAGCTCTGAAAAAAAAATGCACTGCGTGGACGCCGGTTTGCGGACGATGAAGATGTCCAGCTCGCCGTCCAGGAGTGAATTGAACAGCAGTCGGGAGATTTCTGGTTGTGTGCAATTCGAACCCTCAGGGGCAAATTGCGAAAGTGCATTAAAGTCTAGGATAGTTATATTATAAAATAATAAAACACTTTCCCTCATATTTCGTTTCCTTATATCCATATTGCAAAACCTATTGACTGCCCTTCGTAACTAGTGAATAAAACTTGCGAACCATAACTATTCATTTTAATTCTCATATTTTTTTTCCAATTAGTTGATTTCAAATGCTACCATCAATATATTTCGTAACTAGCTTAGTGTAATGTCACATTATACTTGAAAACGTCTTTTTTATTTCATTTTATATTAAAATGGATGTGAATAAATTTCATGACCTATCAGTGCCTTTGGGTATGGAAACACACTACGTCATTAAAGTTTTATTGATAAAATGAGAAAATTGTCGCGACTCACCTTTGGGCTACCAAAACTGTTTCAATTATGCGATTCCCTTCAGTTTAGCAGGGAATGTAACTATTTGAAGGCGAAACGGATAAAATATTTACATTTTGATAGCTACAATAAATAATTTACTGCATAGATATAATTAGGGCGTCGCAAATCAATTTTCTTTTTAGTTTAAACTTTTTATAAACTTTCTCCGTAATTAATAAAATGTATATAACCTATTTTAATCATATAAAAACATAACCTTTCCTCCTTAAATAACTTTAAAATATTTAAAGATTAAAAGCAAAAACAAACTGTAACTAATCGAACTTTCGGCATGTCGGAGCATTCTTGCTATGCAAATTGATAATCTAAATATTTACTTGTAGTGAGAGTATTAAGGGTCATACAACCTCTACACCTTCACTATTAAACCGTTACAAAGAGGTATGACATGTTTGTTAGTTTGCGCTAGTCGGGACGCTTGCGATGGCTCTCTGAGAGGAGAGTTTAGTTACCCTGAATCGTTGAAACAAAAGTAACGGAGGTTTTTATTATTTTCATTTACTGAACACGGTATGGATTAACATCAAATTTCGCACCAACTTGTGACATATTAACTCAAATAAAAAAGGTAAACAATAGTTCATGGGAAACGTAGATAAATAGAAAGAAATACAAAAAGTGTAGTATACTAAGGACCAGGCCATGGCTTCGAGCTTCGTCTGTCGAAAATAGCAACATGCGGAGTTAATGGTTCACATTTTAATTTAGGCATTTCATTACTGTTCTATCAACCGGTCCGCAGAGGTTTTATGCTCCTGCCAACCTTTAGAGTCCATAGAGCACCACCCAAGTAACAGGGGTGAGCCCCAAATTTTAAATTACTCTAGCAAAGGTACTCTTTCGAAACTGTTTATCATTTAGTCTGTTTTCAGTTGACCTATTTATCCATCCTCTAGCTAGCAATCTTCGCGTTTTGCTAGGACATTGGTTTTTAACCTAGGGGGCCATGGCGCTCAAGAGAGCGAGGGCAAGTATTTAAGGGGGGAGGGGCATTTCAAGCTGTTAGAAATTATACCTTTCTAAATATTGTTAGAAATCTGAATTTTAAAAAATCTTGCATAATTTTTCCTTTTAGATGCTTACATAGACCATAAAATTTTAACACCTACTTAATTAAATGTAAAATTAAAGGAACGCATGACTGAATGGTTAATAGCAAAATTCAACACCAATAAAAGGTAGATCCATCATTTTGCATTGACATCTCAAACGATCCCTAATTAACTTCGCAAGATCTTGGAGGCTGTTCATATGTTTCATCTTTGTGAAAGATGTAAATCGTAAGTCTCATCTTTTCCAGAACTTAGTTAAAGAGATGTATTTGTAGCGAGAAATTCGTTACTTCTGTTCCAAAGTGTGCTGGTTTTTAAAGTGCAATGATGTGAATTGATTGTTTAATCTTCGGTGAAAGGTAATTTTTTCTTTGGGAATGGAAAGGAAAGATGATCTCTTAATTCAATTCAATCAGGTTTTGTTAGAGTCTGGTCTTGCATACTTATTAGATATATTTAAGCAGCCAAATAGGTGGCATATCAAGCTAAAGGGTTAGGGAAACATGTGCTCCACTTGTTGTTTTTCTTCGTGAATTTCTTTCCAAGCTCCAAATTGGAATAAGAAAGTCGGTGTCCTCAATGTTGACATGTTTGAAGAAGTTTCATCCACAGCCCTTGGCGAGAATAAAGAAAATCGTCTGCTTGACCCATTACTCCAAACTAAACTCACTCAGGCTCTGAGATCCTTAGAAAGTTAACCGTGGGGCTGTTTAATTCTTTTTCCTTTCTTTCTTGCTGTGCATTGACCTGCACTGACACCTCTCGGTGGTATAATTTCCTAAATTTTCAGTGTGACTCTTTGCCTGGTCTATATAATAATTTTAATAAGGGAGTTATATTAGTGTATGATTTTTGTAGGACTCCATTGTTAGGATTCACGAGTAAGAGCATTAATTAAATTCTGGTTTAAGGGTATCCGAATCTTCTCTTAACCAATCCTATTATCCGGCTACGATATTTTAGGATTTTTAGGGGGGTTAGGTTAGGTCAGGTTAGGTTAGGTTAGGTTAGGTTAGGTTAGGTTAGGTTAGGTTGAGTTAGGTTAGGTTAGGTTAGATTAGGTAAGGTTAGGGTAGGTTAGGTTAGGTTGGGTTAGGTTAGGTTACTACCATTTCCAATGATATTCAGGACAAATTCCTTGATTTGTATGAAGAAAAATATCAATTTATTATTGTGTTCAATGTATCAGTCGTATCCAAAGGTTAGGGAGATTATACTTCGGCTACTCTTGCCTTTTTCAACTACCACTTTATGTCGGTCTGGTTTCTTGCCCATTCGAAGAATCAAAAACACGAGCTGCAACCGACTGGATGTTGACCCTGACATGAGATTGTGCATTGAGAGTGACACAACTACGGATTCTTCAACTGCCTGAACATAAAGGATATCGCTATTTTCATTAAGATGTGATACAATTTTTGCGAGGTAAAATAAAAATCCTTTCGATATTGATATTCAAAAATACTATTGCAGATACAAATACTTTCGATTTTAATATAAAAGATACATTAATTGATTGATATGCAAAAATCCAATTACAAATACAAATGCCTTGGATTTTGCTATAAGAAATATTTTAAATGAACTTTGAAGAAGTATACTAAAAATCTATCAAAATATAAGAATGATGCTTGTCAACTTTGTAATAAACAATTTAGCAAAGGTACTCACTTTATATATATGTTTATACCTTAGTTAGACGGGGTAGTTTTGAGAGAAAAATAAAGAAGAGTCACAAGGATGTCTCAAATTCATGAATAGGGAAATGGAGGTAAAAAAGATGAGAACCATTGTGCTAAGCTCCATTCTCAATGAGCGCTTGTTTGGTGTCTGTTTTCCTAATCTCTCAAACGTTTTTTTCTTATCCTGCACTTGAAAGGTAGCTAATAAATCTACACTTTAGGCACTTCTGAGAGACACAAAACCTCGATTATATTAACTTTAAATTAAAATTTTAGTCTCCCCATAACCGACGCCTGCATAAGGATCCGTTGTAAATTTGGAAGTTAATAGTTCTGGAGAGTTGCGCAAGTTACATACCTCTCCAAAGCTCCCAAAGTTTTTTCGTCCTTTAAATAATCAGGTTCTATATCTTCCAAACATTTACATTTTCCTTCTTCACTCCTATCTTTAAGAACCTCACTTCACAAAGTTTCTGTCAAAGATGCCTTCATCAGTTCAGGATTCTTGATAATAATAATCTTTATATTACCTTTTAGATTCATCGCATAATGCCTCTTTGCCATTAAGAGCCATTTGGTGTGGACAAAATTATGGGGGCTTTTGCGCTTGATAGGTCAAAAATAGAAGGGATTGGATACCTAAATTTGTTGGCATTAAACTGTGCTACCTCTACTTGCTGGGAAATTGATTACTGAAGAGTGTTTACATTTTGATTAATAAAAAATTCATAGGAAAATATCCCTCCCTTATTCACCCCTAAAGGCTGCCGTCTAGGGCCCTCTTTCAATCGCTGCTAAAACTTTACATAGTAACAGAATTAAAATGTATTACACATCACTTAATCTTTGAGAAGTCTTTCCCGGTCCATTTTAAGAATAAAAGAACCTCTCACTTTTTTTTAATAAACATTCCCTTACTCCATCCAATAAGTTGGTATGAGTAGTTTATCAATGCTGTTTTCCTTTTATTTACAGTACTTAACTTGCTACCTTTTCTCAATCCGAATTGAATTTTTTGCTAGTTAGTTTGCAAGCAAGTACCGCATTATTCTGAAACGTAAAACAGGACATCCTCTTGGTTGTGTGCAACAAGGCAAGACTGGAAAAAACAGAATAAGCATTAAGGGTGAAGTAAATTTGAAAGACAGAAGTTGCATGAGCCAAATGTAGCCTTTGATGTTTATTTTCAAGGTTGACTGAATCTACCTCATTCATTCTGATTCGATTCATAATTCTTTACCTTTGACAACTCGAGCGTATAATTCCATTGTTTTCCAAATTTTTTTTCATATCTATGTCAAATATTTCATGCAAGAGTAATTCTTTACAATTAATATTTTATTTGCAAAAGTAGGCGACTTTAGAACAAAGGTAAGAGTCGAGTGTTCTTGAATTTGTTGAATATTCACTTGTAGAAAAAAACAAAGACTGAGACAAAGGGGGGAAAAAAGAAGCAAGAGTATGAAAGAGACATAGATAGATGAATTTCGATTATTATTATAACATTTATTAACAAGCAAGGAGAAACGAGGAGCTCTTGAACAGAATGTGAATTATGTGCTGTTTTTTGAAAGAAATTGTAAAGCTAAGAGAAATGTGAAGTAGTGAAGCTAAAGCCTCCTTTAGCTTGGTGAATTAGTCGTTGGGTTTGCCACCTATGTGCCGGGCACGTTTTAAGTAAAAGTTGAGGCAAAAAATCGGAGCTCGTAGTGTATTGCCGCAAAATTGGCAGGGCCGCGACTCTGACGCAATATCGAAGGTAGTTTCAGTCACATAGGTAATCACACACACGGCCAGTGATATACTCGTATTCACGCCATGCAGAGAAAAGTGTGGAAGATAAAAAGTCTGGTCTGGTCGCCCAGTCCTTGCAGAGATTTTGGTATACTCATCAGCACCCTTATTTATTCCAAACGTCACATTTCAAGGAACCAGACAGGATATAATCTGGACTTCCTACAGCTTTGCTGCAGTCTTGATATCATAAATACTGAAAAGAAGGGGGTTGGAATACTATAATCTCTCAAAGGCAATAAGTCTCCTCTGTGAATCACTAAAAATATCAAACTGGTGAACAAAAGGCCATTACACGTAAACTTCATTTTTACCAGTGTATTACAACAAGATTGGCATTGAAGAGGCACGCCAGATTCAAACAAATTAAAGAAGGCGTGAAAATAGACACCATCTTTGGAATGGGGCCCATCCATGTACAGTCGCACAGCTTAGAGATTAGAGGAGTGGTGACAAACGTCCTGATGAGATACTATCCTCACTAACTTCCTAGGCAGGACCAACGGTTCTCTGCCTCCCAAACTTCATCTAGCTCTTAAATGATTCGCCTTGTTCTAAACCCAAAATCTTTAAGGTACGCTTGGCCTCTAACGGTGCTATAGACACTCTCGAGGTGGGTCCAAATGAATTGAGAGCATTTGACGAGTAAAAGAGACACCTTCTACCTCGTAAAGCAAGCGGTATCTCCCGATACAAGAAGGAGGCTCACTATAAAGGGATGTGTGGAAGGCACCTGTCACTATAGGTAGAGGAGTGTAGTGGGTCAAGTCTACCTTCCGCAATTCACACTTGGCAGTCTATGCTTAGAACTCGTATGCGTTTTCTAGCTTAAAACGAAGGCAAGAGAAAAGTAAACAAGTAGATCAGAAAGAATGAAGATCTTGAAGCTGTTTGAAGCAAAGAAGCATACAAAACTCACCTGTTTAGGATATTAACGAGAGAATTATAGATATAAATTATAGCAATTTTTTCTTAAGAAATTATAAGATTGTGTAAGAAAAAACTAGAAACTCACTTTTTTGTCCAATTCTAACTATATTCTTTGAAATTACTCTAATAATAAATCAATTCTCAAAATTTGGAAAGGATTTTTTGTGCTAATTTGATTTTTATTGATACCTTGGAGGTTATAAGTACTCATGCCTAGTAGAGCGTATACTTATATAAAAAAAATCCGCCCAAAGAGGATAAGATAAGAATCGACCTCAAGATCTGAGGGTAATCGTCTGTTAACAGCCGTTTCAGTTCTACTTAAAAAATCAACAAAACGACATTAAAGTTACAAGTCAACCAGTCCCTTATCATCAAAATATAAATTACTTAATTAATTGTCACTGTAACAAATGCCCTTCGCAAGTACTTCTCGCACTTATGTTCATTTACAGGTAGTTCACTAATTATAGCCGATAAAATTGCATCATAAATACCTCTACATGGTATTCATACAGTAGTAAAGTAGCTCTAACTGAATAAACCTCAACATTCTTGGAGCTAGACTGAGAGGTAAAGGAACCAGTATTAATGGTAGACCTATATTACTGGCTCACCAATTATGTTCATTTACAGGTAGCTCACGAATTATGGCCGATAAAATTGTATCATAAATACCTCTACATGGTATTCATACAGTAGTACATAAACTGGTTTTAACTGAATAAACCTCAACATTCTGGGAGCTAGACTGAGAGGTAAAGGAACTAGTATTAATGGAAGACCTATATTACTAACTGATCAATTATGTTCATTTACAGGTAGCTCACCAATTATAGCCGAAAAAATTGTATCATAAATACCTCTACATTGTATTCATACAGTAGTAAAGTAGCTCTAACTGAATAAACCTCAACATTCTTGGAGCTAGACTGAGAGGTAAAGGAACCAGTATTAATGGTAGACCTATATTACTGGCTCACCAATTATGTTCATTTACAGGTAGCTCACGAATTATGGCCGATAAAATTGTATCATAAATACCTCTACATGGTATTCATACAGTAGTACATAAACTGGTTTTAACTGAATAAACCTCAACATTCTGGGAGCTAGACTGAGAGGTAAAGGAACTAGTATTAATGGAAGACCTATATTACTAACTGATCAATTATGTTCATTTACAGGTAGCTCACCAATTATAGCCGAAAAAATTGTATCATAAATACCTCTACATGGTATTCATACAGTAGTAAAGTAGCTCTAACTGAATAAACCTCAACATTCTGGGAGCTAGACTGAGAGGTAAAGGAACCAGTATTAATGGAAGACCTATATTACTGGCTCACCAATTATGTTCATTTACAGGTAGCTCACGAATTATGGCCGATAAAATTGTATCATAAATACCTCTACATGGTATTCATACAGTAGTAAAATGGCTTTAACTGAATAAACCTCAACATTCTGGGAGCTAGACTGAGAGGGAAAGGAACCAGTATTAATGAAAGACCTATATTATCTACACTTTGATGTTAACACAGAATTATTTGTGTTGACAACAGAAGAACTTGCCACTGATATCAGAAGTATCGTAAGCCAGTCACAAAGTTTGACTGATTACGAATTTAAACAACATGAAATAAAGATCAATGATTTTCATCTAACTCATTTTTACATAATCTAAGACAAAGGTGTTCATGAGGGTTGTTACAAATATATATTGGGTTTCATAATAAACCACACAATTGCTAGAATATGAGTGATTTCACCAAAAAAAAGTCAATAACAATTACAAAAAGTTCATTGCTTTCTCATGTGTCCTGCATGGTCCTATCAGGAAATTAAAGATAAACGAAGGTCTCTTGCTCGAATTTAATCAGCAGTAAAATTCACCAAGGACTTACATCCGAAATGATGCGTATTAACCCTGTGAAATATTGTTGCCACAATTGCTGACATTACAAAGACAGAGTGAATAAATGTCGGACGAGTATTCACTTGAATCTCTTCTCTAGACGCTTGATGCACTCTTGAATCTACACGCTTGCTACTCTATTAACTGAACTATAGTTATCCTTAGCAGCATAGGAGTCATTTTGCAAGCTTAATGAAAAATATATCTTGCATTTTTTAACAGGAGTAATAGACTATAAGGACCGCTTAGGTACTCCAACAATTTTCTCCGATTCAATGATGATACTGTGACTAGACACTGCCAATCATTGCCTCGTCGAACTGTCATTTATTATAAAGAACATAATTGTGGGCCCCCGGGGAAAGCATAAGTCCTTCATTGGCAGGGACCTACCTGGTACCACCAATTCAGGTGAAGATCTTCATACGCATAAAACTACCAAAACATAAAAGTAATACATTTCTTAACTTGAAAAACACCAAACACATAATCCCTAAAAGAAAGCAACGCCTCAGGAAAACAAAATAGAATGAATTTCACTCCATCATTAACCCCATATTAAAGGTGATATGGATTCCAATTTTAAGGGCAAAGAGTTCCAGAGAAGCCTTGTAATCTGTGCGAGATCCTATTTGCAAGCACCCGAGTCTACTTCGTGAAATTCATGGACTTGAACAACGGGTACATAATAATGTGTCCCGAAAAGAAGGAACTAGATACTCTCAAGTATGGTAAAAATTCCATGAAAAAAATGTTGAGTTGAAGCAAGACCACCCTCCCTCTCGTGTACCACTAAAACACACTGTGATTTGGCGTAAAATAGAAACATGGATCGGTTAATACATAACAAAGGAAATTAAAAATAAAATTGAGAAATAACAGTCAATGGCGGAAATTCAAGAGGTATAAAGTTTAATAACCATATCCATCCAAGTCTTTACAATAATATTCGTACCCACAAAGATGGAAATCTGAGGGACTAACAATGGATTTCTTGCCTATAACATGGGTAAACAAGGATTGATCTTTGAGAGAGAGAGAGATGTTCCACAACATTTTCATTTGCTTCATTTGATAAAGAATGGACGAACACACCATAAAGAATTAACCGAATCAAAACAAGATTATAGACTCAAAATGCACTCAAGAAGTTCACAGGCATACGAAGGTCAAAGACGCGAATAAATCGAGTAAACTGCCAAAGAGAGCAAGAGCAATGGACTAACGGTCCCTATTCAGAAACACTATACCTAAAGAGAGGGATTAAGAAAAAAGAAAAGCAAACACACAAACTTATCCAAGCGTTACTAAACAAAGGAAACAGGCGCAAAGACAGCGAATTCTTCATATCTTTGAGGACACTAACGTGCCATGATGACGTTTATTATCTATGCGCATATCTCGAGGCTGGTTAATACAGGCTGCTACGAGAAATCTCTGAAATGAATCATAAAGGATAATGGCTTTCCTACATTGGATTCCCCGCAAACTGCTGACTCTTAAGGAATTTTACAGATCTCCGTAGAAAAAAAATTAATAGAGGAAAAGGAACACAAATACTTCCCAAGTGTCGGAAGAGGTGGGTTTGGATTGAACCGGAAATGAAAAAGATGAAAGCCACAAGGGGAGTGAAGTGGAGACTTCAGAAATCCGAAAACAATAAAAGTAATAAACAATCACGAAGGAATAGCAAATTTCGATGACCCGTGAGGAAGGATGGTACCTTTTTTAAAAGAGCCATCGTAATTCTCGTAAAATCGGGAAAATTCGAAAGGCTTTAGAAGTAGCAAAGAAAACCCAGCCCCTAAACAAACGCAAAGCAAAAGACATGGTAACAATGAAAGTATCATACACTGAATGTGGTGGTATGACCGGTGTACGCCGTTATATGCACACTGGTCTACTGGCTGACCAAAATTAAGGCTCACCTGGGGATGGTTCTAAGAGTGCTTTAAATACACAGTTGCTAGGCTAAGGAATATTCAAACACGGCTACATAAATATACTTTAATAGTACTAAAGATTACATAAACATATAGGTCAAATTAAATGGAAATGGTATTAAATATTGACGGTTCACTGATAAGATGATTAACACTATCAATTAAGTTTGAACCGAGGCAAGATTAATTAAGTAATGATTTTACAATTATCTAAGTTCTTCAGCAAAGGGAAGGATTGAGGTTCGACGTGGTAAAGGTGAGAGGAGCGTGACAAAGCGGGGTTAAATCCCTTTTAGCTTGATGTGCGGCAAGTAGGACCAGGTAGATAAGTTCGACCTTGAACTTGTGGACGTCTGACGATACGGTCAATTCAAATTCAGAAAACTGAAGTACGTGGGGCGGCAAATTGAGGGTGCATTGGGGATGGCTTTTCCAATCCATAAAATCTGAAGAGGGGGTGAAAAGGGTCAAAGCGCGCCTAACTATTAGGTCTTCCTTGGCTCTTCGACAATCACTCAAATCTTCTCTGATCGAGAATCTAGTCGACGTCCTCTCGATAAACGAAGACGTTACACCTAACTTACTGGACGGCGGGTTCAGACACAATCTGTATGAGAATTCTGAACTGTCGAATATATACTCCGAAATTATCTAGAAAGGGAGAGAGATTCATCGCCAACAGACTTTTTTAATTGCCTTGGGTCGCGATAAGGTTCTATAGCGCGAAGTCGCGCTACTTACTTAATGGTCTTTCCATTGTTCTATTTTTTCAGCATATAGGGCAGACGAATTTAGAGCGGTCAACAGCGAACTGAGAAAGTCGAGAGGGGGGAATTTCTTCTCTTTCCCATTCTTCCAAACCTTAAAAATATGAGCATCTTGCAACTTAATACAAACAGATAGCCCAAGAAAAAGGCACAATATGGACACATATTTTTGGCATAACAGCCTAAACATGGACATGTAAAACAAAAAATCTGGAATTTTAAGAAAATAGCGACCAATCAAACGCAGGAACGCTACGATTGAGCAACAATCGTAATTAAGAGGGACATAAAAACTAGAAATATTGGAAACCTGGAAGAATCGTATCTGGAAATAATGGGCGAGATTGGGGTCAAAGTTATAATTATACTCGTAGCTACCGAATACTAAGACCAAAGATGAAATTTTATTGCCAATTGCCTTGTTCCTATCTATCTTTCTTAAAAGCATCCTGGTAATCTTCCTGAGGGACATTAATGCAATATGTCAAACAACAGAATACCGAAAGACCAATGGGATAGGTCGCTGCCCAAACACCCTTTTTGACAAGAAATTCGTTGAATGCCACTTCGTGAGCACAAACGGCACCCCAATTACTTCAAACACCCTAGACACATGATGGCATCAGCAGAGGCCATTCCTGAGAGTGTAAAAGCATGAGAAAGGTTCGTGCCGACTTCTCTGACTTGTCACTTGCACCTCCTCCTTTACCAAGTTCCAATGCTTCATCCTGGACTTGAATAGCCAGGCATTGGACTCAATCAGATCCATATCCATGACCAAGTCATTTAATTCAATTTGATTTAGGAAGTGAGAAACTTTCTCTGGTATCTCAGACAGGTAATCCAAGTCCTTAGCATCTATCTCCTCCTTTTCATCAGAAGACTTGTCTTGGACTTCACCTTACCTGGAGCAGGTGTTACTGGCACGAGATCTTTGGAGGAGTAAGGAATTGGAACACTTGATGATGATAAATCTGGTAATACACATACGTAGCATTCTTTCCTGTTCACCGCTTGCTAACATCCACCATGCAAAAAGAGCCAGTTTGTGGAGTGCTCTATTGGCTCTAGCTAGACCCGTGGGTTGGAGAATTCGATGGACCTTTTTTTCCCTTGCAGCCAACGTTTGCAAGAAGAATTCTTTGCCTCTCTTCTTTATATACTCACCGTATATATAATAGAAGGAGTCAGGGTGGTACCGCCAGCCCCTTGAAGCCATCTGAAAAGATAGAAATATATACAATCTCAAAATATAAATCTTATAGATCTGAAAATATAAATTATAAACATGTTAAAGAACATACATCTATATAATAAGTAGGGTTATTCAGACTCTAGTCATATAATTTAAAAAAAAATTGTTTTTTTACGAGTTTATCTGAATATAAAAAAATAAAGATTAAGTACATTAAAAAGTCATTTAAACACAAAAAGCACAAAAAATAGAAATAAATGCACTTACAATAGTGCAGCACCAATTGCACTCGAAAATATGACATAAATTGCTTTTACTACAATTATAAATTTTCTTAGATTGAATGCTAGTGGTTAGCCTCGAATATCTACAAACCCAAACTTATAAGGTTCTGTTTAATAGCATTTATTTATTTGGGACCTAAGTAACATAAAAAAGTGATTACAAGCCAGGAACAGAGAAGAATAAAGAAAAGGAAAAAATATAGATGTGGAAGATAATGGTAAACCACAATATTTGAATCAAGATTTGATTTATAACTATCGGACTAGTTTCGGCAAGAGGCCATTTTTTAATAATAATGAAGAAGCTAGGCAAGGAGCACAGGATATATTTAGGTTAGACACATCCTAAACAAAATGAAATGTGCGGATAACTTGATCATCCCAACCTCACTAACAAGGAAGAGATACCAGTAAATGAAAGAGCTTCCTTTTCCACACATTGAAGAACTTGTACTTCAAGAAGCAATTCACCGCACTAAAGGGAAGTTGAGCTTTTTTTTCTCCTGCAACACGAATCCTTCCGAACATTGAGAGAAACTTGCTCCGATCGTGAAAATCTCTCTTATTTTCTTCACCTAAGCCAAAACCATCTCCAACACACCTACGTTAAAAAATTTCCAAACTCAACAAGAAACTTGACCTTCTCTTCAAGAAAAGCCCATGGTGCACCTGATCATCTCCAAGAAAAAACATCCTCAATCTCTCTTCCCGTGAATTAAAATACGATCAACAAATTATTCTTGGATATGGAGTTTCGTTCTCATTTTCTAATTATGATTCATTAAATCTACAGCATTTAGTGCCCCTTAGCAAATGTAGTGAAAATCTAGATTAATAGTTAATTTCTCAGTGGTTATCTTTGCGTTGTTTTTAATTCGAATGCTAATGTGAAATATCAAAATATACCCAAAAGGTTACTTAACGCTTTAAAACTTTTACAGAAACACCAAAACATAGTGATAAAAAAATCTGATAAAACTAAGCAAATTATTGTGATGGATAAAATTCAATATTCGCAAATATTAAATGACTTCTTAGGTGAGTGAGAACACTACCTATGAAATTTTAAGTTCTAATCCATTGAACAACAAGACGAAATCTTCTAATGACGCCAGCCGAAAAATCTTAGGTTCCAAATCTGAATTAGCCAAAAAATTTAAAACAATCAACCCCTCCCTTCCCAACATGTATGGGTTACCGAAAACCCATAAAGAAGGTATCCCACTACGCCCATTTATCTCTTGCATTGGCTCACATAGTCATAAGATATCCAAATGGCTGGCTGGGATCTTATCAAATAAGTCAAATCTCTCACTCACATATTATCCACTCATCGGACCTTATTTCCAATGTTAAAAATCTTGACCTCAGTGGTAAAAAACTGTTAAGTTTTGTCGTAAATAGTTTGTTTACAGAAGTCCTGAAGCGCTTCACGTTTTATCGAAATTTCTTCCAAATTTAGATATTACCCTACCTTTACCGATTCCTAAAATTATAAATTAGTGCGCTTATGTGTAACGAATAATGTATTTTCAACTGAAGATAAGGTTTTTCGCCAAAAATATGGCTTAAGTATGGGTAACCCCCCCTCCCCTATCCTATGCAATCTAGTTATGGAAAACTAAGAAATGGCCATCCTTCCTAGGATCTATTCCCAACCTCTTAACTGGTTCCTATATGTAGACGACATGTTATCGGCATGGCCCATAGACAACACCAATTTCAATGAATTTTTGACCCATCGATAAAATTCAAAGTAGAATGGGTACAGAATATTTCTCTACCTTTTTTAG
This sequence comes from Ceratothoa steindachneri, assembly GCA_963969495.1. Classification (NCBI taxonomy): domain Eukaryota; kingdom Metazoa; phylum Arthropoda; class Malacostraca; order Isopoda; family Cymothoidae; genus Ceratothoa; species Ceratothoa steindachneri. The sequence goes on from OZ018321.1 coordinate 123,958,024, forward strand.
ACGTAAATACCCACCGCTTAAATAATTATATTCATTGCTCAGTCTATCGAAATCCTGCAAATTCAAATGCGTACATACATTTTTTCTCACGGAATGATAAATCCGTTAAGATATCTGTTATTTCTACCCTCTTTCTCCGAGCCTATATAACGTGCGACCAATCTTCCTTCAGGATGAAATTAACCACTTTATTTTCAATTTCATTCAACTAAAATATCTAATACACCTCATAAATATATGCCATTACAAAGGACGAAAAACCTTCTATGCCACCTCCACACCACGATGGGATGATTTTAAAAAATGTATTAGTTTCACATATGTTCTCGCTTTGGCTCCTCTAAAATCATATCCGAACAGAAATAACATAAATATTCCAATACCATTCGAAAATGCTTGACTAGACTGTGCCCAATCAATTTCGATGCTGGAGTTTACAGTATACCATGCCACAATTGCAAATTAACAAACATCGGAGAGTCAAGCCACTTTAATAAGAGAATAAAGGAACATTTAGCCTATATCAGAAGGTGTATGAATTCTTCAAATCGCTTTGCACACATGCAAACGCAGGATTATAAAATTGATTTTAACCAAACAAAATTCATTTATAAATTAAAAATTAATATTGAGAGGAGAATTGATGAATCCATCATCATCAACAAAGTTGATAATTTCAATTTAACTGAAAAGAAATAAAAATTTAACAAATATATAACGAATAGAGTCGCGAATCGTATCTATAAGCCCCCGAACCCAATGCGTTTCGGGGATTAGCAACTCTCCAGATGGTTTCCAGGTCCATTTCATTTTGTTTAGCTTGTCATTCACGGCAGATTTAGTCGAGTATATATATTATTTTTCCAGATTGTTTCCTGATGTTCCATTTTGTTTAGGATGTGTCTTACCTTATATATATATTGTGCTCCTTGCCTAGCTTCTTAATATTAGTTGAAAATGGCATTTTGCCGAAACTAGTCCGATAGTTCTAAACACCATCTTGATTCACATAATGTAGTTTACCATTATCTTCCATTCCATTATATATATATATATATATATATATATATATATATATATATATATTAATGAATGACAATAAATATAAAGAATATAAAGTTTGATAAATATGAGAGAAAACAATTAGAAAATTATTTAATGCCAATTTGTATTAAAGAATGATAATATATTTTAGAAAAAAACAACGCAAAAAATTACAAAGAACAATGGAAAATTAAAAAGAAAACACTTCAAGAATTATAAAATAAAAACAAATAAGAAAACAAGGCAACAAATTAAACATATATAAACACCTAACAAATTGGGAGAAGGATAGGAAGCGAATGATTCGAATGGAAATTTTAAACAGAGATAAACATGATAGTAGTTTAAAGTAATTAAAATCATGGGCAACTAACTAATAGAATAATTTAACTATCAGGTCATTGAGTCGAATGTTAATAAATTTTCGGTAAGAATTAATTAGGAAACAAGCTAAAATTAAAATATTTGAATTAAGAAATGTGGAGTGGTGTGGAAGACTGACTAGAATTTAATGCTGAGTTTGTAAGTAAACAAGCCTATGGAGGGTATTTTACATACATATTCTGTTTTGGTACATTAAATTTAACGAAATGAATAATATTAATTTTTGTTAGGCAACATTTAATAGATTTTTTGAGTAATAATTCTGGGAAGAAATTAGATTTAAAAAATTGTTTGAGATAAGAAATCTTATATGAAAATAGTTTCAGTCAGAGTATATTATGCTTGGCACTGAATTATTTCTTATGTTTTCCAAACTGCTTTCAAATAAAAACATGTTTATTTATCTGTCTTCAAATGTTTAGAGGACATAGCCTCATCATCGGTGTGAGGGAATAGATACCCCCCCTCCCTTACGAGTGAGATGCTGATCGTTAACCACAGCGTCCTGGCAGTGGAGACGCCGTAGCTCGCCCACTTAACTTCCTTCCTTCTCGACCCTCGTCCCGATGAAAAGGTGAAGGCCGGCCGAGACCACAGAATGCGCTAATCAGCTCAGGTCGGTCCCGAGATCCGAACATCGGTTAAAAACAGCAAGATTTCTCCAAAGAGGTGTATTCAATTTCCCCGCATAGGCGAAATTAGAAGAGCGTCGCCCTAAAGCCAGAAGGTCCATCAGGACCAGAGGTACGACTTCCTGAGAAAAACCGATGGAGGATGAACCTGCATGCGGCCTGACAACAACAACCCTCTCTGCTGCCCCTACCCCAGTGGGGTGACGATGTATAAAAGCGAATATCTTTGGAAAAATGTGGTAGATTACATGAGTCAGCAAGGCTACGAAATACCCGGAAAGAGGCCGGGCTACCAACAGAAAGGACTAAGAAGAAGCTCATCCAGAGCTAGATCCTGGTTATCACACCGAAATTTACGTTAACTTGATCAAGTTCAACTTACTCACCTTAGAGAAACCCCTCTATCATGGTTTAGCCCAAAGCACCGAGATAGACCTCGCCCTTGGGGAATACCGGAACTAAGGAGAAGCTCATCTTAGAGCTAGTTCCTGGTGTTCACACCGAACTTTAAGTTAACTTGATTTAAGAAGCAAGTTCAAATCAATCTCCTCAGAGAAACCCCCTATCCTGGTGTAGCCCAAAGCACCGAGATAGTCCTAGCCCTTGAGGAATACCGAAACTAAGGAGAAGCTCATCCTAGAGCTAGTTCCTGGTCGTCACACCGAACTTTAAGTTAACTTGATTTAAGAAGCAAGTTTAACTTAATCTCGTCAGAAAAACTCCTTATACTGGTGTAGCCCAAAGCACCAAAATAGTCCGAGCCCTTGAGGAACGCCCCGAGTGAACTCTCGCCAGCACCCCCTTGAGTCAAAGGATTGCAGCATTGACTCATCGCTCGTCAGTGCGTATTATTCCCCAGAATAAACCGAAGAGAAGAAAGGAACATTCTTTCACTGCCCAGTGGTGAGAACATTTCCTACCGAAGGCGTGAGTCTTCCCAGCTATCACATGCACCTAAGGCCTCCGTGGCTTTAAAACAATTTCTCCAGGACGCATGACGCGTCATCCAGACAACAACATTCCTGAGGTGACGTAACGATTGAGTTCAAGGTCAGACTCAAACCCGATTATGTAGGATATTATAAAGGTATTTGAACCCTAGTATCCGGGTCTGTAAATCCGGGTGCTTTTTTATATTAAAGTGAGCTGTGGGTCAACCATCACTATAATTTCAAATATGTCATTTTAGATAGCCTGACTTTAGTTTTTTGAAGTCATTTCTGTGCATTTAAGGTGCAAAATTTCGTTGGTTCATGTTTTCTTTGTTTTAATTAAAGTTTTAATTTTCTAAAAAAAATTATATTTAATCCTCGAAACGCTAAGCAAGGCAATAGAAACCCTTAATTGATTAAAGAAATAATAATCAGATAATAACAATAATCGATAATAATCAAATATATATAGCACTCTTACAGATAAAACGCAATCAAGGAGTTTTGACGTACAATGTAAAGATTAATAAATGTTATTTTTCTTAATGCATAAAACAGCTGATTCTAAATTGCACTTTTCAATTTTAGTATTTTATGAAACTAGAAATTTTTGCACTTACTATCTTAGCTTTTTAGTGCACAAGATGATTCTATTTCCTCAAAACTTTCAAACCCCCCAAAATAAGATTGTTTTTATCAATAGCGCCCTTGGTTTTCAACTTCTTATATATGTATGTATGTATGATATATATATATATATATATATATATATATATATATATATATATATATATATATATATATATATATATCTATCTATATGTATATATATATATATATATATATATATATATATATATATATATATATATATATATATATATATATATATATATATCTATATATATATAAATATATATATATATATATATATATATATATATATATATATATATATATATATATATATATATATATATATATATATATATATTGTAGATGGGTAGCAGTCTTTTCTGAATGCAAATTTTGTTAAAGACCATGGTATATTCTGCCTTGATCAATTTTCTTTTGCAACGTTCTATTCTTATTACTCTCTTTTTTAGTACATCTTGTAGAGGTATATCACTTGTCCTATATTCATCTCCCTTTCTACTAAATTCGTTTGGTAAAAAACAAAATTAAATTGCTATGCTTTCGTTCATTCAATCACCTTCGGAGTGCCTCTATGTATTCTTTCCTCATTTACCGATGAAGTATGGTCGAATCATAATCTGATATACTGAAAGAAAGCGGTTTTCAAGGGATATTTAATCCTCCTCGCCTAAACGTAACTTCAAAGGAAACGAGCTAATCCGGTGAGTGGAATTTTAAAACAATTTTAATGTTCTATTCCAGGTCGTGGCCTGGATGTTGATGGCCTGCTTTTCTTCGTTTATTAAGATTTCTTCCAAGATATTCAGCCTTGCTTTATTTCCCTCTTTCTTTTAATTGTGGTGTTTTCAACTAGAATATCTCTACTTAGGTTGATGAATGCGCGTTCTGCTTATGATTTTTAATCCCTCCGCTTTGTAAGGGCATTGTTAAATGCCTCGAAAGTGTGGTGGCTGTCTTACCAATGTATTTTGAGTTATTATAAAGCTTGCAGTATTTTTCGGGTCAGATAAACTCGTAAACTATGTTGGTTGACTTTAGATTCGAGGAGTTTTAACAGCTGTTGTTTTTCATAAGGAGATTGTTGACATTTGTCGGTTTATAGTATATAATAAGTTGAATTTTGAATATTTTATTCTTAATCTTGATGTTACTGTTGACAATCTCCTTGATGTTTTCCCTTTATTTTATAGGCCGTAGTTATCTGTAATAAAGTTTGATGCTATTTACTGCTTTCTGGTTACTTTCCGTTTTATCCGTATCATTGCATTGCATAATTAAAAGTAATTTGAGTTGATTTTCAATCATTCTGTTCGGTAAATGGTTGTTCACGAGTGTTTGTTTTACGCGGAGATTTCTTGATAGAAAAGTTTCCACGTAAGAAGCATTTGTACGCTAGGCGGATGTATGAGCCGATTACACTTTTGTTGTATCTTTCAGGATATTTACTATTCACGTTGAGGGATAGGCCAATGTCCGTAATTTTTCTATATATTTTTGTGATATAGCTTCCATTCATGTCTTTTACCTCAAAGTCCAATAAAGGTAGTTTATTGGACGGTGATGGAGCTGTATTCTACGTATCGGCAATATGTGTGTCATGGTATAGACGACTATCCAATACAATATCTATTACTAGTATTAAAGGGGTGAACTAAGGCTATTAAAGTGAACCATCCAAAGACTGAACGCTACGATGATGCGCAGATTATAAAGGTCAGGTTGAGACTAATCAGGTCAATTTCGAGGTTAGCAACATTTGAATAACGAGGGCGAGAGTGACGTTCAGGTTAATTGAAGATAAACAAATTAAAATGGTCTAAAATGATATAAAGGGAAATTAATGATTAGCTAATGATTTAGCGTTACTGGTGGGAAAATCTAAATTTAATTAATTAGTTTAGAGCTACGTGATCAAATCTAAATGTTCTCACTAGGTAAAAGGAGAAAATGGGCCTAGGGTCGGAGGGCAACGGCGACTTCACAGGAGACTTGAGGGAAATGTAGGGGCTCGACAAGACGATCTTGTCGGCTTAATCAAACGAGGGAACCTCGTCAGGAGAACAGTGGAAAGGAAGGGTTTGGTCGGCACTTTACTTTCGCGGGGGAGGTGGAATCCTTGGTGATTTTCGAGAGAGGTATGGCTACCACAGAGTAAGTTCGAAGGGGCGTGGTGCTTAGAGGACTCGAAGAAGTAATCCAGCGCAGCTGCTTCAGAAGACAGCGGGGACAGAGGCTTCCATTTTGCCGTGGATGCCTTACCGGGTAGAGAGTGTCCAGACTTCGACTGGGTACATAGCGAGTTGGAACGAATGATGTCTGATGCGACTGAGCCTTGTCTTTAATGCTCTTCCCAGGATGAAAAAAGGCATAAATATACAGATTCTCCTCAAGTGAGAGATGGGGAATAGCCCCAACTTAGGGCAATTCTCAGGGGCCAACTCGAGGCGCCAACTGTCGGCGACAAACAGTTCTTTAACGCCATCTCTCTACCTCCGCGGGAAAACTGCTGGTATTTGCGACTGCGTGGGAGATGACTCAACACTCGCTTGGATGGCGGGGGGCGCATCTTAGCTTGCTTCCTCAAGTGACTCTCGGACACGTGGCATCTGTCTAGCCACGTGGGATTCTGCAACGTGATAAGCTTTGCGAAGCAGGAAGGAAAAGGGGATATCCTTCTTCACACATCCCTTCCAAAAGATGGCACTTTTCAGAGCGAAGGGTAAGAAAGGGGACATCCCCAAATTTGACTGGTATTATAAAATGGTCAGAGGGAAACCTGATCTGTAACGACAGGTGTACACATCTAAAGGAACAATCTGATTTAGGCATATATATATATATATATATATATATATATATATATATATATATATATATATATATATATATATATATATATATATTATATATAAAAGGGAATAATTTAATGGTTCGTTTACGAATGGTAATTGACCACAAGACAAAGAATAAAAATAAATTGAACATACAAATGGAGAAATAAATCGAATTTTAGAACCCGTAGGACAAAGGATTCAACACATAAGCAAAAATAAAAAAATGACTATATACAAACAATATCATTCCAAAAATAAAAAAAATACAACATATTTGCACGACTTGATCGGCGAACTTTCGTTGTTCGTCTTCTTCTTTTATTTACTAAATGAATAAAAACTATTTTAAAATTACAATAAACATCCTACTCTAGGCAGTTGGTTTAGGTGGAATTATCTACTAAGGGGTTGTGGCTGGGGTTATCGTCCACGCAGTTGTCTGAGCCGTGAATATACAAAATTTTAAATTGGAAAAACTGCAAAATTAAAATCCACCGCATTATTCACCCGGTTTGACTCTAAACATTTCTAAGGTATGACAATGAGCGCTGGTCTAACTCTATGACGAATTCTTTACCAATTAAATACATTTTGAATTTGGTGATTGCCCATATGATCGTAAATCCTCTCGTTCCATTAGCGAGTACTTTTTCTCACGCGGTATTAGCTTTCGTCTCGCGTATGACACAAGGTGGCATTCTCCGCTATCAGCGTACTCAAGGAGTACTAATCATCCGAGACTTTCCTCGCTGGCATCCGTATGGATGCAGAATGGCTTATTGGGGTTTGGAATCCTCAAGATGGAGGCGGACGCCAGGTTGTCCTCTAAATGCTGGAAGCTGGAAGTGACCTTGGGGTTCCAGAGTAGGGGATCAGGTGATCCAATAAATGACGGGAGCTGCTTCTTATTGCGGAGGAGGGAAATTTCTACTATGGCCCGAACCTTTTCTCTCTGGGAGCCCATTTGGTTCTTCCCGATATGGAAGCTGAGGTATTTCTGTGTATCGTAAGCGGAGTGGCACTTACTGGGGCCAAAGGTGAGTCCATGCTTACGGAGCCAGGACAAAAGATTTCGAAGGCCGATCAACTGCTGGTCCCATGTATGAGTAGCGACGTATATATTTTCAAAGTAAAATGACACATGAGAAAGGTTGTCCACAATTCTTCACATTATCCCGTTGTGATTACTGCATGCAGTTACGAGCCCAAAAGAGAGGCGCTTGAACTGCATAAGTCCTTTGTAGGTGGGGAACGCCGTGTATTTTCGTACACTTTCACCGAGGGGAATCTGGTAATAGGCCTTGCAGAAATCTAATTTTGATATGTACTTGCCTCCTCGAATAGAGGAAGGTTCTCGTCGATCATGGGGATGGCTTCTGCATCGAAAACCATCACAGGGTTTAACGTTATGAAGTCTACGCAAATTTGGAAAGACTGGTCGGGTTTTCGAACTATTACGATGTGGAAACAGAAATCCGATTTCGAGTGCTCCATGCTATTGTGTTTGAGCAAGTAATCTACCTCACATTTGAAGGCTTGTGTCAGTTGAATAGGAAGAGTGTACGGCTTCGAACGGACAAGTTTTTGCTTAATAAGAACGATGTCATGCTCAAAGGACGTCACCGAAGTCGTTCAGCAGCTGCTGGAGCTAGCTATTCTGGTTAGTGGCTAAGCCTGGATAGAGGTCTAGCGCTGGGGAGGATGGTTCTGGAGCCTCAATTAGAGATGGAAGAGGATATTCGCCAACTTGTTCGATGCAGACCACCTGAATAACGTTGAGGGGATCAGAGGAGTACAACTTTCACTGGGGGACTCTTCGTCAAGAACCACAAAATTATTACTAATCCCGCGGCGGTGGTATTTCTTCATCAAATTTACATGGAATACCTTATCTCCAGAGAGGGTCCAAATAAAGTAATCCACGGAACATTTGGTCTCAAAGACGGGAAAGGAGCCCTTCCACTGACTAAAGAGATTGTTGCTCTCTGTGGGAACTAGTACAGCACCTTTTCTTCAAGCCGAAATCTTCTTTGCTTTAATTTTAGGTCAAAATAGGTTCTATATTTCTCGAGGTTCACATCTGCATTCTTATAAGCGATGTCCACACAGGTCTCTAGGTGTTTCTTAGGGTCCAGGAGGTAGGAGTAAGAGGACTGAATTTCTCTATCCATTTGGGGGTTAGTAAAGAGTTCTTGCAAAATGCAGAGGGGGCCTCACACATTACGGCCATAAAATAATTAAAAAAGGGGCAAAAACTAGGGTCATGTATGGGATCTCTCTCTATGCAAAAAGTGCTACAGGCAAGTAACGGTCCCATTCTTGAGGGTGTTCGAGACAAAGCTTCTGCAGAATGGATTTGAGGATGCCATTCAATTTTACGCAAATACCATTTGCAGCTGGGTGGAAAGAAGTGGTAAACAGGGGCTTTACCATGAGGAGTTTTCCGTATACTCCATAAGCTCGTAGGTAAACTTTCTATCTCTGTCGGACAACACCTCCTTGGGAATGCCTAATCGGGAAAAATGGATATTAGGGCCTAGGCACAGGTGACACTATCAATCGTCTTAAGGGCAACTGTTTCGGGAAAACAGGTGGCGAAATCTACGAGGTTAAGGACGTACATGTGTCCTTTACTGGATGGGAGGGGAATGTGACCAATTAGGTCAATCGCCACTCGGAAAAGGGGCCTTGGTTATAATGGGGCTTTTCTGGAGAGAGGATGGCTTGACGTGCCCTTTGGCAGATGCCATTTGACAGACATCGCAAGATTTGCAGTAATCTGCTTTACTGTTGGCCGCACCTTGCCAAATGAAACACTTAAAACTCTTTGGGTGGCTTTGTTATGACTAAGGTGTTCACAGAAAAGGCAATTGTGCTCAAGCCTATGAACTTGGGGCGCGTATGCACGGGAGACACATAAGGACTGGGATACGGTGTCAGTTCCTCCAGAACAGGAGCGGTACAAAATATCATCACTTAGGACGTCGGTTACCTTCTTATCTCCGCGAGTGTACTCTTGTGCGTGATTCCGTGCTTTCTCTCAAAGAAGTAGGAGAGTTATGCACCCCTGGGTTCCAATAGAGGGAGATTTCTGGGCTTCGAGGGGACAGGAATCTTTACGAATTTGGCGTTATTCCTTGGAGGGAATCTGGAATTACTGAACTTGACCTTTGGAGACGACGGTGTGAGCTTCTATTTGTCCTAATGGTGTAAATTGTAGCTAGAGGCGTAAACGTTTGCTTCTCCTAAGCACTGTTTGAATGTGGAACAGTGCTTGTCCTTCACAAACGAGCGTATTCTAAGGGCCAAGTAAGCCAAAAGTTGGTCTTTTAATACAAAGTCCAGAAGGAACTGTATACTAGAGAGACTTTACATAACTCAAGTCAAAATTGGAGGTTCTTTTGAAGGATAAAGCCAAACTAACGGAAGGTTTCTCCGGGGCTGATTCTCTTTTGATGGAAACGAATACGGTAAAAGTCGGGTCCCATATTTACAGCGGGCAGGAGTTTGAACTTGTTGTTGGAATAATCCACTGTACCTTGGGATGGAAGGGAAATGAATAAGTCGCGCAGCGGTGTACTAAGAAGAGAAAGTAATCTGGCGACACCATCCGACTCGATATCTAAATTATTAATGCCGAAGATTATTTCGAAATGTGGGAAGTAGCCCCCAAAGTCCTCTCCTCCTTGGAAACTGGGGACTTAACTAATGGTGCCTGCCGAATCTCAGTCCAGGAGCTAACCGACATTGTTTCCAATCGTTGTCGTCTTAGTTCGATCTCGTGTTGTCTTATGCTCTTGCGTTCTTCCATCACTGGTCTCTCTTTCTCTCTTCGTTCTGCTATCTCTTCCTCGTTGTTCTTTTTCTAATACTATTTTTTCCTCTCTCTCTAATTTCTCTTTTCTTCCTGTACATAAGATAGGTAGTTTTTTTCAGTGAAGCCTAATGACTCATCTTGGCTTTTAAATCGTTTAACCAAAGCAATCGTCTTAAGGGTTAGCTTGGAAAAATGAAGCACGCGAGGAAGTTGGTCTATGTCCCCGCGAAAAAAAGAGGTCTCGGTAATATTCATACAGGCTAGCTTGTACACCCCCAAAAAGTAATTACCACATAATTAAATAACGGTTCAATTTAGAATAAAGGGTGCTTTGGACAGGTTTGAATCCCTTAATCCGTTCGAGAGATTAGCTAGGATTCAGCAGCGCTGATTCCGAGCAATTTCACATACTAATTATTCAGTCCCACACCCAAAGAAATAAAATCTCGAATTAAGCTGAACGAACTTTAGGCAAGAATAAAGAACCATAACAAAAGGGGAACACGGATAATAGGAAGGAACTTATAAGGGATTTTAACGGTATCAGAAGAATAAACTTAGGGTAAATTAACACCTATTGCACCAGTTTATACTAATAATAATAATGATAAATATATATTATTAGTATTAAAGTTAAGAACTCAGGCTATTAAAGCAAACCATCCAAAGACCGAATGGTACGTTGATGCGCAGAGTATAAAGTTTCAGGTTGGCGAGATTTGAATAAAGAAGCCGAGAGTGACGTTCAGGTTAATTGAAGATAAACATAAGAAAATATAAATTTTATTTACAAATTAAAATGATTCAAAATGATATAAAGGGAAATTAATGATTGGCTAATTAATTAGCGTTACTGGCGGAAAAATCTAAATTCAATTAATTAGTTTAGAGCTACCTGCTCGGATCTAAATGAGCTCACTAGGTAAATAGGGAAAAGGAACTTACGAGTCGGAGGGCAACTGCGACTTCACAGGAGACATGAGGGAAAAGTAGGGGATCGGCGAGACAATCTTGTGGCGTCTTCAAGTGAGGGATTTTCCTCAGGAGAAGAGTGGGAAGAAATTGTAAGGTCGGCACCTTACTTCCGCGGCTGTGAAGGCGAAAGTTATAACCTTAGCTGGTGCTCAAGGGGGCAGATGGAATCTTTGGTGATTCTCGATAGAGGTATGGCTAACTCAGAGTATGTTCGATTTAGCTGGGTGCTTCGAGGACTCGAGGGAGTAATCCGGCGTAACTGCTTCAGAAGACGGCGAGGGTAAAGGCTCCTTTTGACTGTGGATGCCTTACCGTGGAGCGAGTGTCTAGACTTTGATTGTGTACACACCGACTTAGGACGAGTGATGTCTTCTGCGACCGAGCCTTGTCTTTACTGCTCTTCCCACGAGGTAGAATAGCCCCCAATTTGGGAAATTCTCAGGGGGCTGAAGGCACTTACTGTCAGCGACAAACAGTTCTTTTATCCCCTTTCTCTTTCTTCGCGGGGAAACTGCTGGAATTTCCGAACGCGTGGAGGATGTTCTACACATTCGCTCGGATGATGGTACGATGGGGGAGAGCATTTGATCTTGATTCGTCATGTGACTCCCGGACACGTGGGGTCTGTTTACACATGGGGCTTCCTGTAACGTGATAATCGTTGCAAAGGAGGAAAAAAAATGGTATCCTTCAAGTTGGCCCATATAGTATTTGGCGAAGGTCGGCCCCAAGAGTGATTCCATAGCCCCTCCATTCACTTGCGTGTATATATTACCGTATGGTGTCTTTAATTAAGCCTTTGATATATTCTTAGTTCTTTGCCTAAAACTAACACTGGGAAACACGCATTTATTCAATGATATCTGAGAATTGATTGTAAATAACATTTCTGCGTTAAAACGAATTTCACCGCGGTTTAACTCAATCAAGTTCTGATTCTATTAAACAGCCCTTTTCCAATTCACCAGCTTTTTCAATATTAGGACTAAAATGAAGTTATGCGTTAACATTTATGTCCAATTTTCATAAATACATGGAGTTCAAACTATTTTTAAATTACATTTTAATGATAGAAATGACTTTCCTATAAAGATTTTTATCAAGTCCACGAATAAGAACCAAGCATTTCTTTCGCGTTCATTTATGACATTAGGCAAACTGCTGTCACTTATTAATGTTCTTATTTGTGGACCGTTGAAAATTCCAGCTGTGATTTTTTCATAACTTAAAAGAGAATTTAAAAAGTATTTGTTGGAATACTCGCTGTTTGTATCTAGAGCTTTTATATATTTCTTAATGATAATCGTACCTAGTTAGTTTAATATGCAGAGGAGGAAGTATCATTTTATCTCTGCTTACTAAAGGTGGATTAATTACATTTTTTCTCCGACAGTAAGTGATGTTCTTACTGGCAAGATTTGTTTGAAATAATGTTCTTCCTAAGCTCTCCTGCCTCATAAGAAAAGGAAGCAGGGATATTTTTATTTAGTATACCCCGCTTGTTGCCCTACCAGAAAATTGACCATTTTTAATTCAACGCATATGATCCACTCGTGCTCCCTATATTTTATAAGTTTTAAAACAGTTTCTATATGCTCATACTTTTCTATTAATGTTGTTGAGTGCCCAATTGATATCGAGTTGTATAGATTGCCATTATGCAGCAACACACACTTAAGACCTCGTTTGGAACTGTCTAAAGACAAACGCCAATCACTTGCATTGTAAGACTGAACCCCTATCTCCTTTAACAAAACTGGTATGTCACAATCTACTAAACTATGCTATGTCCTAAAATATTTAAAAAGTTCTTTTTCTCTTTTACTGTAAAATGAAATGTATGAGTTTGAACTAAGCACGTTTTTCTTTTTAAGTCTTGGTCAATTTAGATCCCTTACAAGATCAGTCAACTTGGCCTGGTTAAATCTTTACTGATCACTTTCACTTACAACTACGCTGGGGTCGAATTCGGTGTCTGACTCCTCAGAGTGCGTAACAATATTTTCAGAAACATCATCAACTAATTCGTAAGATGGCAGAGTGTTAAATTTTGGAATGGGAATTTGATTTGAATGTACCACAGATCGTATTGCGGTGTCTAAATTTGGGTACTCAATACAATGTTTAATTTTTTTAGTGAAGCCCGAACGAAGTCTTGACAAAGCAGAAGTAGCAATTGGTCTCATGGTTAGCAGGCTCTTGCCACACCTGAAATTGAAAAAGAATTGTGATGCGTTAACAAAAGCGAATTTTTTTAAAAAGTTGTTTATGTATCTAAGTTACAATTACCATCGGGACTACAAAAGGAGATTGCTAGTCTGCTAGTCCCCCCGTTCAGACCGTTTTGTCTGTTCTCCCGCAAAGTCTCGCAAACCCTGTTCGAGTCGTAACTCGTCGTTAAGATCTCACCAGCGGATCGCCCTTCGTGAAGCTTTGGCCCTTTTCAGAGGAAAGCTTATCGAGCCACCTATTTTCCGGAGAACTGGCGCCCCCCCTCATCTCGCACCACCAGTCAAGACTCCCGTTCCTCATACCTGAGGCTTCCTGCCGAGCCGTAGAACCGTTCCGTGTTTGAGATTCCAACTCTCTGGAACATAGAAAATCTCGTTCTTCAACGAGAATTACTCAAAACTCCCATCATGAGTCCTCCTCGTCAGGACTCACAGAGGTATCTCCTCAAAGACCTTTTCCGTTGGTTTTCTCACTCTAAAAAACACTAAGCTTCAAGGTAAAGCGAATTTTGCGTTGTAATCCCCTGATTACACCCTACGTCAATCGTCACCTTCATCATCTTTTAATTGACTTCCCGCTCAAAAGTAAATAATATCCATTGTTCAAATTAACGATAACTCTGTCAGATTGTAAACTGTGACGATCCAATCAAATATCCTTATTCAGAAATTTGTTCCCCTTTTTGTATATATATATATATTGCTCAGTTTATTATATATATATTAAAATTATATTTTAGGGTCTTCATCTTTATATATACTTTGAACTGCAACTTGGCAAGCAATTAGATAAATCCCGGTTAATTGTAAGCGCACTCTAAAAATCAAGGAGGTGGCCTTCCTCTTCTTTAATTGCTCCAAAGTATATCGCAGACCGCCTCGGGTCGGGTATCCGCCCGTGCTTGTGTATGGGCCATTATTCCGGGCGCGTCTCCACACGCATATCTTGACACCCAGTTTTATGCCAAAATAACCTAGTAAGCTCTTTTCACGAAGTCCGTTATATTTCATCGTTGATGTGGAAGTGTAAAATTTCCACAGGAAAGTTTTGCATATGAACTTTCTGGTGCTTGATGACATATTACTTGATTGTATTGTCAATTTTTAAAGGTATTTCAATTCATTTTATTCAAAATCTCAAATATAAAAACAAACATTAGTTTAAATAGGTACTAATAGATAATTATAATTATAATGTGCAAAGGCAAAAAGACTTAGCAAGTATTGAGAAAATATCTTTTTTTATGAATATGATAAAAAAGTAAGTGTGTTAAACAAAATCAGAACCTGATGGAGCAAAACGGAGTAAAAATTCGTGCTCAGCGCCGCCAAATTACGTATAATTTGCTGTCAAATCTAAGTCAATAAACAAAATGTTGAAATTTGTTCCTCAGTGTAATTCTTAGTTATGGGTAACTAGTTTGGTTATTTTAATTATTACATTTTATTTGTATTATTTTGCTGCTTCTCTTTTATTCTTTGTCTTTAGGCTCTCTCTTTTTTAATTAATCCTTTTCTTGTCTCTGGTTTTGTTCTTTACCTTTCAGGCGTATTTGTTTGACCTTGCTATCTGCTCTTGATAAATTTTAATATGCTTTTTCCCTCCATTTCTTACTTCTTCATTAGTGCTTTCTTGTCTTAAAGGCGGTGCTCTATTTTTTATTTCTTTTAAATAACCATTTTATATTGATTTTTCTCGTAGTTTTCTTTGATAAGGAACTGAATTAACTTAGAAAATAGTCGGAATCACGTTTGCCTTATTATTACAGGACATTTATTTCATTGGAAATCTCACATGCGTCTTTGTGATAATTTCATATATATATATTTACAGAAAACTGATTTTATTAATGGAAAATTAATTAATTTTAACGCATTGGCACCATGTTAAGTCTTCTACATACATTGGTAAGCATTTTGACCACCCTTGGGATCCAGGACTGCTTTAACACGTTGGGCATGGCATTGAGCAATGTTTTGTACATTTCCTGGATTCACTTAGATCTGAACCAAACTTCAATGAGGCGGTATATAGGTTGCTATTTGGTCTTTATGGACACGGTGTGTAAGTTATCTTTAACACAAACCATAAACTCGGATTCATGTATGGTAATTTTCTGGGCCATGGAATCAGCTGAACTAAATTTTGTGCAAACGATGCCTTCACTAATTTTACTGACATTGGGCCGAGTCTTGTTAGAATAACCAAGGTCTTTCGCCATACCATTCCCTTATTTGTGGCAGTATACGGTCTATAAGTACTTCTATATACTTTTAGTGGTTCATACATTTCTCAACAATATGCAAACGACTTGTTGCATGCACCGAAATGGCTCCCCACAATGATTTTGGGGTGAAATTTTGCCGTTTTTCCTGACACATTTAGCCGTGAATTCTTCTACAGGCCATGTTTTTGAATTCGGCGCGTGGTCATCTAGCACTGCAATGGTTGATTCGTCAGAAAAAACTACCTGCAATAGTAGATAATACAACTTAAGTAGTTGAACTGCCATAGAACTATTGGAAAAGCCATTGAATTTATGAATCATCAAATAAATTTTATGGGTTAAAAAGATTGTAGCCATTACAAAAGTGCAGGACTTTTGAAGTTAGTAGTTATTAATGCTTTATTATGAATAACAGGTAACTGGTTAGCTAGATGTGTCATTCTTACCTTCCTACATTGTATTGATGTCCACTCAAGGCGATTCTTTCTCCAGGAATAGTGTAGCTTCATCATTATTTCCGTGAGTCTCGGCTTGTTTCTCCACCGATATGATTTCCACCAAGCTCCCAAAAGCCAGTTGCTCACTGTTCTTCGGGCAAGGATAACACTCTCTGTTGCTAGCTCAATAGAAAGCTTCCATTAAGATGTTATTCTGTCGTTAATAGCCTGTTGTATTAACTTTCTATCTATTTTAATTTTTTAGCACTTCTTGAGTTTAACTCAATGCTGTTATCTTTTGTTAATAGCACTGACTGTTTGAGTTGAGACATCTAGTTTTTCGGCATTTATTTTTTTTTTAATTTAGTTTCTTCTAGTAAAACGTTTATTTATATTTTTCGAGGACCCATTTCGGTTGAATTCATTTAAAGTTAAAAAAATTAGCTGAAACACAGAAAATCAAATTATTAAAGTAAGTAATAAACTATTAAAACATACAAAAAACTCTCTAAATAACAGAAAATATCCTATTTTCACTCCAAGGCCAAGATACCAAATAACTCACTCAACTGGCTGTGATTTTATTGAAATAGTCTGTCAAAGTATGGCCAAGTGTACCGGAATATGCGCACACAGGCTCTAAGGAAGGCCAAGCAAGGCGACAACTGTTATTGTTCTAAGAGTGCGATTTAAATAGATAGCTGCAGCTGCGTGACTAAAAAATATACTAAACACAACGACAAAAGTAGATTTTTAATACACATTAAATAAAATGCACAATAATAAATATGGATATATATGGGTACATAAATAAGACGGAATTAGGTTCTGAATACTAATTAGATAACCGGGTTATTGAATGGTTATAATGGGAGATTTAGGATAGTGAGTGATTCAGTTCGTTTGAACTTAGAGAGTAAAGCGGGGCAAACTTGGGGAAGGTCTTTGGTGACAGTGATCACTCACGGGGGCTAGACACCAACCAGTAGCGGGTGGGGCTACTTTCTCGAACTTGTGTTTTGCGAGATGCAGGCCTCTTGTCCTCAAAAGGTCACCGAACAAACTTCAAACGGGAGGGGGAGATGACTTCTTCAAACTCGGGTCTATCGAGCTAACGAGCCTCTTCTCCTCAAGAGGTCACCAGAAAAAACTTCCCAGGACGGCTTCTCTTCTCCCTGACCGAAGGTACGGGTGTGATGTCCAGCTCTTCCATGGCTCGCGACCGTCATTCCCACTTCTCGGGAGAGAGCTTCCTTAAATCGAACTCCTTTTGGGAAAGTGTTGTCTAACCAAATCTGTCTGTAATCCTGAGGAGGGTGCATATATATCCGGAGTTTTTAAAAACAGGGAGAGAGAGAGGCCTTCTGGAACTCTCGTCATCGGCCGTGACAAACCGAGCGTCTCCTTGCGGTGAAGTGTCAAAGGCAAGGATTAGCGGGCCAGACGGACGACCAGAGGCTAGGTCCATAGAAGCTGTTTACGGCGAAGCTACAAAGTAATCTCCCGACCCGAAGAGGTGGAAGGAAAGATTGAGACGGCGGGGAGGTAGCCTTCAATTTCAGCATCATGCCTCGGTTTGATTTTTCGTGGTGACCTGGCGGCAAGTCCAAACAGGGTGAGGTCGGAAGGGAGGGGAGGGAGATGACTCGCTTTCTCTCCCAAGGTAATATTTTAGGAGTTGGGAAAATAAAATTATTATAGAAGATACCTCTACATAATCCAATGGTGTATTATTCGTGCAGTGTTACTAATAATACTTACAAAGTAACCTAAGACTCTTGAAAATAAAATTAAATTGTTGCTCGGTGTTGATGCATAAAATAAATCCATTTGCAATCAAGAAATTGTTTTCATTGGCTTTTTGTAGAAAAAAGTCAAATTTTGAAAAATCCAAAATAATTCCGCCAATACTGTATATATAATATATATATATATGTATATATATATATAAATATATATATATATATATATATATATATATATATATATATATATATATATATATATATATATATATATATATATATATATATATATATATATATATATATATATATATATATATATATATATATATGAATCTCTCTCTCTTTCCCTTCTTCTGTCTAACCGTCCCTGAAGCAAATTGAAATTGCTACAAACTAACAAACAGTCACCAACTTTTTTTTTCACTTATTCCCATTCCCTCTCTACATATTGATTCCCAGTGATAGTTTCTCATTAAACGCAGTAGATTAATTTCGGGTTAAGTGGGAAGGAGGACAATGTGGTATCAAGGCAATGTTGTATTTTTTACCACTTCCACAAATGGAGATTAACGAAGCTAATTATCAAGATAAGATTGATGATCCAATGAAAATGATGTATTTCCGCTTCGGTAGATAATATAAATTTTGTCACTGTATCTTCAGCATCAAATATCATACGTTCTCCCGCTGCCAATTTTTCTAATTTTCGGATTTACGTTAATTCACTATCTAAAATAATACTAAGAATACACTTGAAAATACTAGGAAATCATATTAATATCAGTAAAATTTGGTTGGTTCTGAACCAGACGATTTATTTAATTATCGAATCACTATCGAGAAAATTTATGGTCCGAAATCCGACAGGTTTTGCCGAAGTTCTAAAATGAAATTAAATTCGGCTCCTTAATGACCACCTCTATTTGATTTGATTCTGTGTCTGTGGCCACATTGAAACCCATCGCTTGAGCGCCAGGTAGTTGGATACGCCTTAATCCGTTACCTTTACCGGCCGCATCTTTTATTTCAATCAACTTTTGTTTATTTCCTTCTCAAAGCGCCTTCTTCCAAAATTGAAAATACACATGTGTACATATTCAGACATCGCACAGCATATAAATATTTCTATACAAAGATGAGGTTAGAAATCGGATGAATATTTTTTAATTTGTCAACGAGATACAGAACATCAACATTTTTTTTTATAGCTATAGGATCAAAAATCAAAAAATACTATTATATATGTATCCCCCATATTTTATCTGGGTTAAATATTCTTCGTACAATGTAAACACAATACATACACAAGTAAAAAAGCACATTGACTTTAACTATAAACATTTATTAAAACAAATAAATACCCTATTCTTTCATATTAAAAGTTGAATTTAGAAGTTTAATATTCTAATTATATCTTTAAATAGTTGCTTAATTTACAGTTTCAATCACATCTCATTTCCAGCATTGAGCTTATCTTTATTCGAAGCTTTACAATTTAATTCTTTTTAATTTGGCTCTTATTCCCCCCAAATTACTCATTTTATCTTTAATTCTAACTCAAAGTTCTCAGTTATGAGCAGCAAACTTATCGCAGTCACTTGAGAAATTTATTTACTTTGGAGCCAAGTTAGTTACAAAGATGGTGTCTTGCAAACAAAATAAATGTTGAATTCAAGAGGATTTAAAACAAAACATATAATTAAAAATAATAAGCTTCAAATATTTAAGTGTTGCTTATAAATAAGTTAGGTAAACCCTAAAAAATACTTACTAACAAAAACATAATATAAACGAAAATATTAAAGCAACTCACCTCTTTATTAAAATTTTAAAATCTAACTATGCTAACCTAAAGTAAAATATAAAAAATAGCCAACCAAAACCTAACTAGCTACCTAAATTTAGTAAGCAACAGTTATTAACTATATAATATGATTTAGTGAGGAAAAAATGAAGATTCTTTAGAGACCTTATTACCACAAATCTTCAATCAGTGATTAAGCATTTTATGGTCACTGTTTGAGAGATATCAACGAGAGCAACTCTTCCAAAGCATTTGCCATTACTAACAAGTTAAGGTATCCATAGAAGTAGTGAAGCTATTACGATTGAAATTCCATTAATACTACTAACATTAAAATAGCTAGTAACATAATTAGTATTCATACATTTCAGGCAGAGTTAAAAAAAATATATTGAGTAGAGGGAAAAGAGAGTATTACCATATAGGTTATATATTGATTTTGGTTTAAACAGCAATATTACTATTTAATAAGTGGTTAGCTGTTGATAATTGACTGGATTTACCAGATCGTATTTATGGACAGTAGGGGGTAGTTTTGCAACCATTTTTACGGTACATTTCAGGTTTTGTAGAGCAGACCATCCAAAATTTTGAAATGAAGAGGAAAAAAATCTGGAAAAATCGTAACACCCCATTTTGGCGGCCAAATCTTGCTTATAAAGTTCCTTTTACGTAGGGTGAGGCTGGCTGTATTCATTTATTATAGTTCTCGTCTCTAAAAAAAGAAATGGGTTATTTTTTGTATCTGAAGAAATTTTACACATTAACTCACCATGTATTTAAAGGCCCCAAAAAATGGAAATTGGTAACACAGCCCGGAAAAACGCCAAGGAGAATATTACGTAAGCCAATGGAATCTTAAGAAGGAAAATGAGATATGTAAAAAATGGAAAGATTGGGCAAACTATTTAACTGTTGTATAAAAATAAATAAAGAAGTTGGATTTGAACCTATATCATCAAGCGCTCATCGCTTATATGCTCACGACGCTCATAGCCAGAGCGTTGTGGTCATATAAGCTAGCTTTATGAACCTCGAACGATGGCTCCCGACCAACTTCAGTGGTGTTGCCTCATGTGTCTAACGACTCGGTGGAGGCGCGCGGCCATTTAGCCTAAATGGAAACAGTCACGCTGGAGGAAGGGGCCGAATCACTGGTTTTAGCCGGTGCTGCTTGTCAACGTTTTGTGCCGACAGCTTTACTGTGGGAGCACCCGGGGTGGTTAGAAGAGCTGCGAATGGGCGCGGAAATGACCGCTTCGGAGGGATTCGACGCATTCGCCAAAAGGCTCCCGTCCGAGAAACCAGACACCTCCGGCTCTCTACCAATCACATTAGGCAAAGCTCTCCTCTCATGAATCATGTTGCCCTTACCCAACATTCAGCCATCAGTGAAGCTACTAACAAGGAAGCGTTAGGACTCAGCGGGAGCGAAAACGCCAAGTATCCTTTGAATGAGTAGCCCCGACGTAATTGAGGCTCCGCTTTGCGGAGTTCTGGTCTTCGTCTGGAACTTCCAACCCTGGGAAGCAACGGGGTCGGATGTGCCGATCTTGGCTAAGTCGCCTAACGAAACGGCGGCAGACCCGTCCAACGCCATGGCTCACGCGGAGGGAGAGAAGCCCTGAGTCTTCTTTGTCTTTTTCTTGATCTTATTCTTTTTAAGAGATAAGGGTTGACAATGAACCCACTTCTCATCTCTGCCGGTAGGAGCCCCTACGCCAGATGGACCGTCCTCAGCAAGATCCTTTTTTTAAATGGAGAAAATCTTGGCTGTCATAAGGACACCAGCGAAAGTTTTCAACAGTGAATCTATTGACCATTTCAAGTCAAGACTAGACAAAGTCTTGAAAAGTGGCCGTTTAATGACGTAAAGCATTTGAGCAGAGATGTGCCCGTTCGACTGCTAGTCTAAAGGTACCCTCTTTGAATGGACTGTAAGGTCTTCTAGGGTACTTTCTTTCGTTGTTACTCCTTGATACTCATTCTCTATCTCTAACTCTCTTGCAATCAATGCCCCCTCTCTTCCAATATCTCTCTCAATCCTCACTCAATATCTCACTGCATTCATTTATCTATCAAAGACTCAATTTATTTCAATCTCTCTCAATATATCTAAAGTAATTTCTCATAATTTTCCCAACCACACCTACTATCTCTTAATATCTCTCATTTTTTTTCTGTCATTATAGCAATTTCAATCTTTTTCAATTTCTGTTTTAACATCTTTCAGAATATCTTTGAATCGCTCACTTAATCGCTCTCTCATCACACTGTTACTCTCACTCTCAATCCCTCTATGAAACTCTATCTCAATACATTTTTATTTTGCCCAATCAATCTCTTTCTTAATCTATTTGCTTCAAACTCTCTCTTTCAATCTTTGTGTCAATTTGTCTACGACTTTGTAAAGCCCAATCTAACAAAATATCTTACTTAATATCTCTTTCTCAATATATACTTGTCAACTAATTTTTCAATCTGTCTGTCAATCTCTCTGAACCTTTCTCTCTTTATATTTGTCTCTTTCTCGCCCAATTAAAATTTTCTTTTAATTTCTTTACGTCAAGCTCTAATTTCGTTGAATCTCTCTCAGAGTCTTAAACTTCTCCTAATTGCACTATTCTTTGTCACATTTGCTTTCAACTTCCTCTTCAATTTCTCTATCAAACTATCTCATTCAATCTCTCTCTCTCTGGCAAACACTATTTCGCGGTCGCAATTTCTCGCTCAAATTCTCCCTCTCAATCATAGCCTAAATGAATCTTTCTCAAATTCCTTTTCTCATTCTGAGTCAAACTCACTCCAATTTCTCTTCCAATCAATCTGTCCTCCAGTCACTCAAGCATCCTCTCTCTCTCTCTTTCAAACGACTTCTCCTCAATCTTTTTCATTCTTTATTTCCCACAAATACTTTCTCAATATCTATTTCACTCTCAATCTCTTTCTTATTTTCTCTAAAGATATCTTTCAATCTTTGTTTTATCTATTTCTCTCTGAATCTCTATCAAAATTTGTATCTTACTTTCTTTCTGTTAACCTCTCTTAATTTGCCCTTCGCAATCGTTTATCCTCAAAGTCTCTCATTCTCTGGCTTATATTCTATGTTTAATCTCGCTCACGATCTCTCCTATTCTCATTATTCACGGTAAATATTTTATAATCCCGGCCAATCTCTCTAAATTTCAATTAATCAATCTCTCTTTATCTCAGAAACACTATCTTGCGTTCGTAATCTCTCGCTCACAATTACTCTCTAAGAGTCACTTTCAATATATCTCACCTAATAAATATCCCTATTTTCCAACTGTCAACACAAAAGGAGTTTCTTTTAATCTCTCAAATTTTCGTACCTATTATCTTTCACGAAATAAATCTTATTCACTCTATCTCACAATCTTTTTCTCTTATATAGACTCACTTACTCTCACTCTCTGAGTCGCAATCGCCCTCCATCTGTCCCTATCTCTACCAATCAAGGACTATCTCTGAAAATTTTTGTCATTCTCATTCTCCCTCCTTGTCTCAAGCTCTCATGCCCTACCTCTCGTTCTCAATCTCTTTCGAGTTATCATTCATTACACAGTTCTGCGGGTGTAAAAGGTTTTTTGCTGTCAAGGGGTTTTCAAAAGATTCTTGTGTATTTCAATCCGCTGAATCCATATCTGGCATTTTGTTTTCAATCAGGAAGTATTTTTGCAACAACCATTTTATTCATATTAATATATTTTATATTTATAAGTTAATTTTCTAGCTATAATTTGAATAAAACTGTGAAATAGAACTTCTTTAGTGATAAAATTGCTATAACTTGTGATAATGTACAATGAAAGATGAGAAAAATAAAAAGGAAGCATTATTTCGAAAAAAAAGATGATTTTAGAGAATTTCTCCTGTGTTTTTCTACTGGTGAATCCATTTTTTAAACACCAACAGAAGTCTCCTAGCATATTAATGTCTCATTGCCCTTGGTATCTTTCCTCCATGCATTTAATGTCCTGATGGATCCTTTTCCCTTGTTTTTCACTCTAGACTCCCAAACTTTCTTCGAAGTAGTACGATGTGATCTTAAAAAGTGGTGTTTTACAGACATTTTCACTCTTAAAATTTGGAAGTTTTGCTTTAAATTTCCTACAATGGTTCCATACTCTGGACTTCAATTATTCTCAAGAAAATTAAGAGAAACTGCTTTGAGAGATTGCCTTGCATTTTCCATACTCCACTCATGACTTCTGTCAAACCATTCTTTCATTAGTATACTTATTTGAAGACCATCAAAATTACCTAAAGTTTATTTGCATCACTAACTTTGGAAAGATTTTGGTAAAACAAAGAAATGCTTGGCTTTCTTTCTTTAAGGCTTGAAAAAACTTCTCAATTTTATCCCAATTTTATGTGAAGGAAGTAAAATTTGATTAGGAATGACTATGGATTGATACATCACAATAGGAGAACCAGGATTAATAGACTATCGAGAGGGGTATTCTTGTTGCTCATAGTAGTGCTCGTCGTCTCTACTATCTCTTAAACAGATGACTCAAAGATATTTTGTGTAGTCGCCTTGCATACTTAGTATTAAAGACAAAACGGGAAATTAAAAACTATTCTGAAATCGGAAGAAATGTAATAAATTTAATGTAAACGTTAAATTTTTTTCTAGAAAAGATGCATTTTTTGTCTTTGAAATCCAACTTATTTAAAAATGAGATTAATGAAAATAGAGTAAGTGTTTTTAGATAAATTAACCATGATATTCTGCTGAATTTCCTTTTAAATAAATAGCATAAATATTTTCTTCTTACTTTTTGATCTCCATAAATCTTATCCTCGTGAAGATTGAACTACATAGCATCAAGTAAGGTTGTAGGGGTGCGAAAATGTATCAGAGAATACTTCCTTTCAACTCACGATGAAACTCAACAGTCCAAAACCTTTTATTAAGAAATCTCAAGAAGAAAACGCAAGTCAAGGAAAACACTTCAAGGACTAACTCATCTAGAAGGACCAACAAATTATCTCAAGAAGAAAACAAAAGAAAATGCTTCAAGGACCAACTCATCTAAAAAGGACCAAGATATCAACTCAAGAAAGGAAGGATAAGAAGATCAAGAACTAACCGAGCTAACAAGAATACCTAAGTCAAGATAAATGAAAGACAAATGTTTGAAGAGGCAACTTCATTCAAAAGAAGAAGGAAATAGATTTGAATATAAAAGAGAAAATCAAGCTGAAGAATAATATTGATAAACAAGAAAAGTATAATATGGATATGGCCCCCCATAGGTCTATAGGTCTCCATGGTTTCAGAATTCTCAATTAATTAAACAGAGTATGCAACTAGGACAGATGCCACTGTATTTCTCTATTTAAAAGCACAGCATTTAAACTTCTGTTTGATGAGTCTATAAAAAGTTCCATTTATCTGGTTTATAAAAGAAGCCTAAGGTTTTAATATATCCATTGACATTTTGTAATATACAAGCATCGTATTTTCGTGAAGGCAGAAAAACTTTCAAAACTTTTCATCTATGCTGCGGTACCAGTATTAAGCTTGTTTTTTGAGCTAGTAAATTATTCTCACCAATTCTTAAAACTAGGATGACTCTTTTAATAGAACCAAGTCCCTGGTAAAGTCTTTAAGTTGGGATATATTTAAAAAATTAGGTTGGTTTAATTCTAAACTTGAAGGCATAAATGATGAAGTACAGTAGTGTCGATTTTTCCATATTTATCATCACTCTATTTTAAAATATACCGATTAAGTGGTAATACTGGTATGGATACCTCTTGGCCGTAAGAAACTGGTTGTTCGGCAGAGGGAAGATCAAGATAAAAACCCTGTTGCTTGTTTTCCCTGTTCACTCCTGAAGTAAAATGAATAAAGTTTAGAAATTACAGAGGGAAACATACTTATACTATCTATACAAGGTGTCCCAGAAAAAAGTTAACCGCAATTTGAATTAGTATAACTCAAAACCTATTGGAGATTTTTGAGACCTGTGAAACAAAACAAATTTAGCAACTATTTATCTGTCGATTCTGGAAATTTAATTAAATTCCCTTTTACGGTATTGATACACTAATGGGTTTAGTGGAGGCTATGAAAATCATGTTTGCGCAGGGAAGTAAAATAATGAAACTTCGAACTTTAAAATTAACAAATATATTTAAATCCATTTTTAACAAAAACACCTCTTCATATGGGTAATAGAAATTCATTTTTTAATTTTATAAGTATCATTTCCTCACACATGTCTTCCATTTCTTTCCAAGCACAGTTGCGCCTTTGATCGCATTTATTGACCACCTTTTTGATTAACTTGTAATCTTCCTTAAGTCTATTGACTTAACGTGTGGTAGAGTAGAATACACTTTATTCTTTAGATATCCCCATAAGAAATAGTCACACGGTGTTGGGTCATGGGATCTTGATGAATATGGAAAAATCGACACTACTTCATCATTTATGCCCTCAAGTTTAAAATTAAACCAACCTAATTTTTTAAATCTATCCCAACTGAAAGACTTTACCAGGGACTTGGTTCTATTAAAAGAGTCATCCTAGTTTTAAGAATTGGTGAGAATAATTTACTAGCTCAAAAAACAAGCTTAATACTGGTACCGGAGCATAGATGAAAAGTTTTGAAAGTTTTTCTGCCTTCACGAAAATACGATGCTTGTATATTACAAAATGTCAATGGATATATTAAAACCTTAGGCTTCTTTTATAAACCAGATAAATGGAACTTTTTATAGACTCATCAAACAGAAGTTTAAATGCTGTGCTTTTAAATAGAGAAATACAGTGGCATCTGTTCCAGTTGCATACACTGTTTAATTAATTGAGAATTCTGAAACCATGGAGACCTATAGACCTATGGGGGGTCATATCCATATTATACTTTTCTTTTTTATCAATATTATTCTTCAGCTTGATTTTCTCTTTTATATTCAAATCTATTTACTTCTTCTTTTGAATGAAGTTGCCTCTTCAAACATTTGTCTTCCATTTAGCTTGCCCTAGGTATTCTTGTTAGCTCGGTTAGTTCTTGATCTTCTTATCCTTCCTTTCCTGAGTTGATATCTTGGTCCTTTTTAGATGAGTTGGTCCTTGAAGCATTTTCTTTTGTTTTCTTCTTGAGATAATTTGTTGGTCCTTCTAGATGAGGGCCATAACACCCAAACGTCCTTTATTTAGATTTAAGGATGTTCCTTCATCTTGGTATTTGCGAACCTTTGTCCATAGTGTGGGCTTGCTTGTTTAGTGCCGACCTCGGAAACGTTGTTCAAATGAATCTTGTACTTGTTTAATACTGCCAGTCTTAATAGAGTGTGTGACTACAAATACGCGTTGATTTTTAGTTAACTACATGATTAAAAAAGGTTATATGAAAGTAAACTTTTACACAGAAACGCTTTCATTTGCTTAGTAAGCAATAATGACGAGACCATACCACAGCGTGGCTGAAAAACCACTGTAAAATGGCCTAAGCTCTGCTTGGGAAATCGCGCAAAGACCTAGGCCTAGGTCCTTCTAGATGAGGGCCATAACACCCAAACGTCCTTTATTTAGATTTAAGGATGTTCCTTCATCTTGGTATTTGCGAACCTTTGTCCATAGTGTGGGCTTGCTTGTTTAGTGCCGACCTCGGAAACGTTGTTCAAATGAATCTTGTACTTGTTTAATACTGCCAGTCTTAATAGAGTGTGTGACTACAAATACGCGTTGATTTTTAGTTAACTACATGATTAAAAAAGGTTATATGAAAGTAAACTTTTACACAGAAACGCTTTCATTTGCTTAGTAAGCAATAATGACGAGACCATACCACAGCGTGGCTGAAAAACCACTGTAAAATGGCCTAAGCTCTGCTTGGGAAATCGCGCAAAGACCTAGGCAACCTAGGCTCCCTAGGTTCTCTTGAAAGTGCACGGCGGCCTAGCCTTCCTAGGCTTCGTTTTATTATTTTACTTTCTTACGCAAACATATTTTTGATAACTTCTACTAAACTCATTAGTGTATCAATATCATAAAAGGAAATTTAATCAAATTTCCAGAATCGACAGATAAATAGTTGCGAAATAAAACACTTTTGACAAAACCAAAAATTCTCCAATATTTTTTGAGTTATGCTAATTCAAATTATGGTTAACTTTTTTCTGGGACACCCGGTATATTAAAATGATAAATTAAGATATTAGTATAAGTAAAAATACAACAAAAATCTTTACTATTAATTCAGTGAGGCAAAAATAACAATTTGTCACATGAACTTTGCCTTCTCGTCACTGCATGGATATTCAAAATGTAGTTATTGATTTTGCTTTTACTCCATCATCTTAGATTTTCAACACACATCATGCAACAGAAAGTACCAGCCAAATTTTCATCTTAATCTACTAATTTCATTCCAAAATATGCTTGGTATCTTGTTTTCACAAATGACGTTATATTCCATTGATGTCCAGGCAATTTTACTTGCCCGCAGATAAAATAAATCTTATTGTAGTTATTTTTGCATTTTCTATTAATTTTAATATCTTGTGAAATAAATAGAAAACATTTATAATCAGAAACTGATTGCTAGTAAGGGAAATATTTAAAATAAAATCATTTTAGAATAGACAAGTGTCGATTTTTACTAAACTAATCATTGAAACTATATACATTAAAATAGAAGCTAACCACCCTTGGTTTGGAAAAATAGATATATTTTTATTTTTATTTGACATTAATATTATATATTTTTAACACTTTTAGCATTTATTTTAAATATTTATTTTTCATTTCATCTAAGAGTAGGATTTGATAAGAACAGATTTATAAAAATCGCACACAGCATAAAATTGAGCACATTTATCACCAATCACAAGGCTTAGGAAAAATTCAATTTCAATTGCTAGCAACAATATCAATGGCACTTAGTAATCTAATTATGATAGATAATGCTAGTGAGTTAAATATTGCTTTGTTTCTCAAAGGAAGACGCGCTCTTTATATTCAAACTTATTCTTGACATCACACTATATAAAGAAAGTTTAAAAATTCACAAATATGATGCAATAAAATGATTAAATGCATATCATTCAATAGACCCCAAACAAGTACAAGTTCTATTTTTTTAGAGATAAAAATACCATAGCTCCCAAAGTTGACCTGATAAAAAAATGCCAGATTTGAATTCAGCGCATTGAAATACATAAGATTCAGATGAAAAAAACTTCGACCCCCCAAAATCTCGAAGACCAATGTCATCTCTCTTTTAATCATCTAGTTAATCTATCTCTCCAAATCTCTATCAAACTCTCTCAATATCTCGCTTTGAATTTATTTTTCTTAATCCCTCTCAATATTTGTCGCAACCTCTCGCTCCCATTCAATATCTTTCAATGTTTCCCCAGTCTCACTCTCTCACTCAATCTCTCCCAATCTCTCTCACATTCTCAGGCTAGATATAAATTTTTCTCTTTTTGCAATATCTTTCTATCGCTCTCACATCTCTCTATCTCCCATTTTAGGCTGTCTCTTATAATATATTAATCTAGTCTATTGTTTCTCTTTTCCTCTCTACTCAAGTCCTTTCTTTCATTTTCAATCTGTCACGAGATTAATCTGTCCCTGACTCTCTTTTTCATTCATGCTGTCAACTCTTTCGTAAGAGCTCTCTAATTTTCTCTCAAATTATCTCTCTTCAATCACTCTCTCAATCTCTTGCTCTCAATCTTTTTCTCTAAATCTCTCACTCTCTCTCATTTTATTTATCTTGATTTCACAATTAAATTTCCCATGGAAATCTTTCAATCAATCTCTCTTAATCTCGATTTTAATCTCTCTCTTTCAACTTCTCGCTTTCAATCTGAATCTTTTTCTCTCAACCTAGCTCTTTCAATGTATTTCTCAATCTCTTTGTCTTTTTCCAATCTATTTTCAATATTTCTCCCAATATATTTCATTCTCATTCTCAATATTTTTCAATCTTTATTTAAATATTTTTCTCAATATATCTCATTCTCTCACCTCAATAACACTCTTGTTCAATCTCCCTTTCAATCTCTTACAATCTCACTTTCATTTTTACTTTCAAACTCACTGAAAGACTCGTCCCCTTTCGATATCTCAAATTCTATCCTTTCTCAATCTTTGTCTCTCTCAAAGTATCTCTCTCACCCAGTAAAAGTCAATATATCTTAATCGTTCTCTATCTCGCTCAATCTCGGTCAAACTCTCTAAATCTCTTTATTTCCCTTTCTCAATCTTGCATTTATTCTCTACCTCTTTATATATAGTTTAATCTGTCTTAAACTCTCTCCGAAGCTTCCTGTCAATCTCTCTATAAATTCTCTTTTTCCATTAATCTCTACCAAATTTATCAGTCAACTTCTATCAGTCGCTATTAATCTTTCTCGAACTCTCTCATTCTCAATCTATCGATCTAAATAGTGCTCTCATTTTCCCAATAAATCATTCGCTATCATTCTCACTCAGACCATTACATTCAGCTGCTCCCTATTAATAACTCTCTAATCCTTCTGAATCAACCAATCCAGAACATCAATATATTTTACACATACTTTCTATCAATCTAATTCCAACTCAACTCACTATGTGTCTAATTATTTATCTCTCTCTCTTAAACTTTCTCCAAGAAGTTCTCTCTCTCTCTCTCTCTCTCTCTCTCTCTCTCTCTCTCTCTCTCTCTCTCTCTTTCATTCTTTTTTTTACTCAATCTCTCTTAATTTCAATTTCTATCTCTCTTTCATTTTCCCTATCAATCTTGATCACAGTTGTTCTTTTATCTCTCTATCAATCTTTGTCTCTCGTTATATCCCTGTAAATCTATCTATTTTATGTTGTTATTGCTAAATCTTCTTCTCAGTCCAACACTGTTTCAACATCTTCCTCTAGCTCTATCACTTTCCATCTTTCAATTTCGCTATCAATCAAATTCTCTCTTTCAACCGCCCACAATCTCTTACAATCACAATTACTTTCTCTCAATCTTTCACAAATTGGGTCCCTATCCATTTCAATATCTATCAATATTCCCCAATTAGATTAATCTACAAACAATCACCCTTTTAAGTTGTCTCTCGATCTCTCTATCTATCTCACAAAACTGTTTCTATAGCTCACGAACACACTACCTCGCTCAAATTTGCTTGCTCTCAATCTATTTCTCATTTTATCTATGAATCTTTTTAAATATCTATTTTCTCTCCCATTCAAAGTTTCTCAATCTAGCTCGCAATCTACCTCAATCTCTTTTTTAAACTCTATCTCAATCTTTCCTCTCAAACACACTAGCATCCAATCTCTTTTAATTCAGGTTATTTAATACTTGAAACGTTATTCATCGTTAGTAGCTGCAATATAAACGAATATTTTAAGATATTTCTTTCCATTGCACCTGGGAAGCAATAATTTAACGTGATCCTCGAAAGATTAGAGGGTACGGAACATTGGACCTTAAACCTGTTGATTATGATTCCCCACAAGGGTAAATTATTGTTTTATAAATTGATGCGTTGGCGTTCTTAAATATTCACCACATAATTTTGACATTTTACCTCTCAAATGTAGTATTCTTTTGATAAAATATGAATCTAACAAATGGGGACAATCTTGTATTTGAGTCGTTTTAACTGCGCCCTCCAAGGAACGAATTTTATAATGCCACTCATTTCTAGATCAGCCAATTTGATGGCATTAAATACATTACTATTTTAAAAGGAATTAACAATATACGGATTTTTAAACTAAGGAAAAGACAGCTTTCCTGCTTTTCCATAACGGAAATTGTAGCTAATCAATGGAGGGACTATCTAAATTTGCTGTACCACGAGAGGGCGCAGAACTTTTGTCCATTTGGCTAAAATGGGCAATGGTGGCAGGGCATCTTACTCGAACCAAACTGGCGAGTTTACTTGGTGTTGGACAATGATAGGGTGCACAACTCTCCCAAGCTACCCACATTTTCGGACAATAGCAACACTATTGAGGGGTAATATGGGTAAGAGTGATGAAGTTCGCAATAACAAGCCTTGTATTGCTAAATTAAAAGATTATGCAAAATAATTAAAAGCTTGAATCACCAGGAAAAAAGTTAATAAATTACTGTTCAAAGAAAAATTTGATTAAGGGAACATTTAAATAAATAACAAATTGTAGAATCTGTCCTAAAAAATACAACATAAAGGCAGAAGAATAAAGAGCTCGAAACGATATGTTAAACACTTAAAAGGCGCCTTTGTAAATTTACCTTCGGCACATCGAAGCGAATACTGAAAGCGAGAAGACGCACTATTTTCCCGATATTTGAATGTAAGTTTTCTAAAAGGGTAGGAAACGGTCAGGTATAAAGGGATCTGAACGGCTTCACACCTCAAATTGATGCTGTTTGTTCTAGTGTAGACAGATTTTGATTTTCGTTATATTTAGAGGACTTAAAAGATAGAAACACCTAGGAGACTTTACTGGTGCATTATCGTATATACACGTGTATAAAACAAATTATTGTATAGTGCGATGCGATGATTTCTTTGTTAAAATTAGTGACTTTTTTCATAGACCTCCCTTATAGCTCAGCATATCTTTTCATTAATACTGGTAAGCCTGTCATATTGGAAAATGTAATTATGACTTAAAACCTTAAATGAATTTTTTAGCAAATAATTATCGCTAATTAACCAGATATATGGATAAAATAATTTCGCAAGCCCTACACGCTTTATCTAGTTGCACCATCAACTCCTTTTTTTTTATTTTCGATCATAGCAAATTCTATTTAGTCTGTATGCATTTAGGCCATGGTACCGTGAGCTTAATATAACTCATTCTTCTTTTCCCTTTAGCACCCAAATATCTCAAACATGATAATTAATTGCACCATTTTTAAATGTCGGCCAAAATTTTTTTAAATTTTCAGATGGTTAATTTCTTGCTCTCTGGGCAAATAAGAACTCAGCGTCTTTCAAATCCAACCAATCAGGTTTCAGTTAGGTTCCTCACCTTGCGGCACTTGAGCGCAGAATTTACCAATCTTGTGCCAATGCTGAAAAGGCTAACATTTCATGTTAATTATTCCTACATTCAATCTTCTTACGCCAATACCAATGGAGGTACGTTTATCCTTACTATACCTAACCTAGCCTAACCTAATCTAACATACCCTAACCTACCACACAAAAAACGAAGAATTTAAAAAATCCCCGGGAGTAAAAATATCATGTATTTGCCTGTAGTTTAACATCCTAAGAGCACTTTCCAAAATTCTTAAGGAAAGGCAAAGTGAAGCTTAGAGGATTAATCTTCCTCAATTTCCTCTCTCCTTATCTCTGAATCACTAACAATCTTTCTTAAAATCCCTCATTTTTTCCATCTTCCTCACTTTCACTTAATATCTCCCAATCTCCCTCAATCACTCTCAATTTGCCTCACTTTCCTTAATCTCCATCATTCTCTCTCAATTTCTCTCAACCTCTTTCGCTTTCTCTCTCTCTCTTTCTCTCTCTCTCTCTATCTCTCTCTCTCTCTCAATCTCTCTTGATTTCTCACCATCCTCTTTAATCTCTCACTTTTTCAATCTCTCTCTCTCTCAATGTAAATGTAAATTGGTAAACTGAGAGTGGGTGACGAGAGAAATGTGATAACAGAATGTAACAAAATTGGGGAGAAGGCAACAAAATTCGGAAAAGGCAACAAAATGGGGAAAAGCAACAAAACGGGAGAAAGGCAACATAATGGGGAAAGGCAACAAAATGAGAGAAAAGATAACAAAATTGGGAGAAGGGAACAAAATGGGATAAAAGGCAACAAAATGTGGGGAAATGGACAAAATGGGGGAAAAGGCAATATATTCAAATACGTACAAAGTATAAGAAACTTGAAGAGGTGCATAAATCTACAAGGTCTCTGGTGATCAGATTATAGTCTCTTGGACTATCTTGGCTTTTAGGTTTAAAGGGTTGTTTTTTAACGCTTTAGTTAAAGGATTAGAATGTGTTTTGTTCTTTTTGTTTAGTTGCATTCATTCTATTGATTAATGAGTAAGTAGTATCAAAAATTTTTACATTGAGTATATGTTGGTTTGGATTGTGTTTTGTCGTAATTTTCGAGTCAGGGGTAATTAAGTTCATAATCAGTGGTAATTTTCAAGGTAAAGGTGAGATTAGAAAATTCGAAAATTTCGCACATCCAATAGTTGTCACATTTAACAGTTTTGGTTCCCTAGTTATCCCTTCGCTTATAGCTCTTTGTTTTTATTGCATCTTTAGGGGATTTTCAAACGAAAATCGCTTTCTCCTTGCCTTCAACGTAATGATTCAAAGTGTTAGGAAAGTGTATCATAATTTCTTCTTCCACCTCATTCTCAAAATTTTCGACAAATTTGTTAAATTCAGAGGTGTGATATTAGCCATGTCGTGCAGGGCCTAAATTATGCAGCGGTCGCGTATGCCTCTCCTCGTTATAAGGTAAAGTGATTTATTTTTCACTCTTTGCAATTTCACGATGTTGGACTTAGACGATGTGAAAAGATTGGTAGCTGGGTATAGGAGAGTGGACTGAACAATTGCATAATAAATCTTATAGTTTTAGTATTCAGTCCTCTAAGAGGAAAAAGGGCTCTTAGTGCACATATCTCTTTACCCACTATTTCCGTTTTGTGATGGAGGCGTAAATAGATGGAAATAGTTTGAAACTTATCCTCCTCTCTTCCGTACTTTATTTGTATCTCCTTTCTTGCATCCTAATAAAGACAGTTTTCTTCTGAAGAGAGATGCGAGGGTGAAGTTATTGTTGTTGGGCAAGCGATTTTTCGAACCGTCATTCTTGCTTAGATGTTTGGATTCTTCCATGGATCCGAGATAATTAGTGGCACATCACCTGGGGATTGCAAATTTAATGTGAAGTCTTAGACGAGGTGGAGGCATTTCTGCTGTATAGATTGAATACTACGTGTACGTGTGAGAGAGGCAGCTGCCTAAGAGCAGGCTAGCACCATAGTTGAAGATCTGTCCATCTTCCTTATCAAGTGAAATAAAAGTCATGCGTTCGAGCACGTAATAGCAGAGAAGCCTTTGATGTTGTTATTAAGTCTCATTTGAAAGATCTTGAATTTTCTTCCACGCTGCCATACCTTATCGAATACGTTGGACATATTACGACAGAGTCACTCAAAGTTTTTTTTTTCAACTTTTGCCTTTGTAATTTTCTCTTGGATTGCTTTAATTACCATTTTGTTGCTTCTTTGTTTCGTGGACCAAAAGTGTCTTGGGTTCTGCATGATAAACCTGCTTTAAGTCGGTGCTTGAATGCTTAGCTCAATATTCATACTAGAGAAATTCTTCGAAGATTTTCGACTCTGTTCGGCGGTTTTTCAGCTCTAGCAATTACCCTAACATCTGCTATTTTAAGGAAGTAACCTTTATTCAAGCATGCATTGAGGACTATTTTTATCTCACTAATGATATTACGAGTAGACTTTCATAGTTCAATGTTGTGAGTCCCAATTGTCTAGGCCTTCGCTGTTCGAAAGAGTGGAACACGTTTTCCAGTTTGCTCTTCGTAATTCACCCTCCCATTCCCTCGATACCTATTTAGGTTATTAATATTCCAGCCTCCTAATAGAGGATAAAATCTTTCCCTATGTCTTATTCTTTTCTAAGAAAGGAACAGTTCACCTCTCAACGTAGTGAACAAAGAATGTTGAAGCTTTCTTCTCATGGTTAGCACAGCGTTCTAAGTACCCATTACTGCCCCCGTCGAGTGGGTTGCTTTTCTGGGAATCTCCTTTTCCTGCAAAAATTCGTCCTGTATTCTCTTTAGAATCCACCACGACCGAATTGTCAAAATTCCAACCTTATCCAGATCTGAGTACTAAATGGCAATATAGAAATTCTTGAATTTATTAGGCATCATCTTCAAGTAGAAATTATCATGGAAGCCTCATGTATCCCCCTTAATTGCGCCATCTTATTCACTCTTAATATCTTAATCATTCTTCCGAAGTAAATAGGGCGTTAGATCGCCGCAAGTTTCTTCATCTCTAAAATTCCTTGGTTTGGTCTAATAACGACTTTTACAACTCAGAATCCGTCACGACCTTCTAACGCCTTGATCCAATTCTAAACCACTGTCTTTCACTATCACAGGGAATTTCCTATCTGTTAAAGTAGCCGGCCTCCACGCTGAATAAAAAGTCTATTTTTAATCAGAAATTGGCTCCTTCCTCTGTTAAAAGTCGCTCCTCTGCTCATGCCGAATGCTTACATCACGAGTTTTCCGATGGTGATCATTGTTCTTCCTAAGGAAAATCACTGACTCCTAAAAGCAATGGCCGACCATTCTCTGTCTTTCCTCTCTCTCTCTCTCTCTCTCTCTGACTACTTTATATAAGATCCGTTCAGGAGTAATGCTCCGCGGATGATATACTCAGCAAGAATCTAAAATCATCATTATCAAGGAGGGAAGTCCTTGAAGTCAGATAGGATTTCTCTATTAGAGATCCATATAAATGCATCCAAACACACTTAAGATACATTCGTCTACAATGATGGCTGAGTTTTAACTTCATACCCCGTATGTTACTTTTGTTTAAAAAAACATGCTACGAGAGTTGTTTTACTTTCCTTTTCCTCTGTTGCTCATTGTTGATAACAGAGCTCAACGCCGTTGGGTAGGTCTTCCGTACTACCTGCTAAACCCTTTTTACCAAGGTCCTGCTTTACATGGGTTAATTAAGCGCGATTTTTGCATTGTAACTATTACCTTCACCTACAATTCGATCGATCCGATTGCACTTATATGAGTTCTCTACTATGCAAAATAAGATTCTGCCTAGCACGCCTCTTCTTCACATTCACGTATGCTAACTGAAAAATTGCTAGCAGCCTGTCAAAGTACACATCTCACACTACTTCATCGCATTAAAAACCACTTCAGATATTTGGTCTATTATTTCCGGCGCTCCAGCCATAGCCATATGAAAACTACGTCTTCTATGTTGTACTTCCTTCTCTGTTACTTATTTCTTTTTCGATCTACTCTAAATAAAAACGTTTGTGTTTAATCCTGGCTGATGACAATTGTTCTCCTAAAGTAATATCTTCTTCTTCCATATCCTACTCGTCATCTACCTTTCATAAAATTTCGATTTCCTTCTCGTTTCGCTGTACCGCTCGCACCTACTCTATACTAACCATTTATAATGAATAAATTTGATAAGTAGGACTGTGAGGGAACAAGCACGTGAGGGGATAAATAACGTCGCTTTTAAGCATTACCTCCACGTGATATGATTCGTGTAGCTTACCTACAATTGTCGAAGCTCAAAAGCGTGAGAAAGCATAGGAGCGGGTTCATGGAATGTAGCCCTTATCAAGGCGAGTATTTAAACCAGACGAGAGGTCTCCTCCCCCTTCTTTTCAGCCACGCTGGGAGCAGTTGAGACAATCGCCATCCGGGCCGCGTTCGCTATGACTCAAACGATGTGAGATAGTCCCTCCCCCTCTTCTATGTGGTAACCTCCCTTACTTCTGGTGTCCTTATCTACTCGCGTAACGTGGAATGAGCAGATTAATGTGAGAGACGCTCAGGAGTACAGACCTTCTTACTCCTCCTTGATTCGGGTTTGTCAAACGCCGAAGGCAAGGAAACGTTGTGGGACAAAACCAAGCATCCCTTCTTGTATAAAACAAATATCCACCCCCTAGAGTTAGTTAATAACTCTTCTCCCGTAAGAATACCCGTTCGACTCCGCTCATCCACGCCATCTCCAAACAAGAATGCGTAATACCCCCTAGATTACGCATCTCCAAACAAACAAACCGTTGACGTCTTGGAAAAACTCATCCTCCGATATCTTCAAAAGAATATACACTGGAGAAAAATTAACCAACCTCCATTTTCGAAGACTCTACTCCCCCTCCCCCCCCGTCATTTCCAAAGAATATTTCACTCCCATCAAATTGACCTCGGACTCCGCTGAAGTTACCCAACCATCATATCTCCGCTTCGCCAGAATCGACCAACGTCTTCCCCCAATCCCTCCATTGTGTACAAGGTATCGTAACGAATATTTTAGCTTCCACAAATTTATAATTGCCGTTTTCCATTATTATTTGTGTAAATATGTGTCTTAATTAACTGTGAATTATTGTATCATATTAACTTTAATTATTAATATTAATTAAAGTCCAGTTTTGCATACTCATTTGCTTTCTGACCCTCGAGCTCATCATAGCCGTATAACAATAGCCTGTAACTAAGTGAGATTTGGAACTCTCAGCCAATACTAAGTTTTAAGGAAGCATCTTGTGGACTAGCCCTCCCTTACGTGGATCTGGCCTTGTAACGGGACCTCGGCCTATCCAAACCATTTAAAAAGGAAACCCCCGCGCACTTTAAATCAAATATAATAGATGTATGTATGACATATAGAGCTATACCACGACAAGGACGTACCGGGTTTTGGGGCTAAAGTGACCGTTTGGATACTATATCAACTAGATATAGATGGATGATAGTATTTTATTCAAATTAGCTTCCCACCGGTTCGATACGATTAAAAACGGCTCCGAACCTTTATTCTGTTAATTGAGCATTGATACAACATCATGATGCAGGTTATTATAATCTAATATTCAGATTCTTACAATTTTCCATTTTAACAAACATTTTTCTCAACTAAAAGTCTAAATCCTTATGCTATGCAACGCCGTTGACTGTTCATTAATGCATCAATTTCTCTGAAAAAATCTGAAATGAGATTTGTTAAGTTTAGTCCCAACAATTATCTAAACCGCGGTCAAATCCACTATTATTAAAAACAGCTGATTTTTATTTTTTATGAGATGCCGTGAGACGCCTCGATGAACTGAAATGCCGCCTTCACAGAAACCTGCCACCAATGTGAGAGCCCAGAAAGTCCCATCTGAAGTCTGACAAAGTCTGCCACGCCATTTTAAGAACCGTCTCGCCATCGTACTGAAAGGCAAAGTTTATTTTGGTCTAGTGATGCATCCGACCAAAGAACCAACTCCCCCTACGGACAGAGGGGGTAAACCCCATTCGAGCCCTATAAATTCTCCCGCGCCAGAGATAGAAGGCAGTATCCACCCGCCGTCCTCCCTGCCCCGTCAATATCTGCCGCGTATCCGGTTTCATCCAAGCCCCGTCAGTTTCCTCTGTCCACCCCGTCAGTACGCGCTATTCACGTTCCGTTGGACTATGCACAGTTATCGCAGTATCCCTCAGACTCTCGATATTCTTGGTAATTCACGTAATTCTGCCAGGGTCGGTCAATAAGTTTTGCGAATCAGTATGGCAAAACAAAGAAAGGCGGATGGCTGTTTGTCGGGGTACTAGGACAAGTTATGACAAGTCAGGACCTGCAGCCACACGCTCCTGCCTCGTCTATTTAAGAAGAAGTAGCTGATCGCAGATCGTCAGTAACCAATTTTTCAAGAATGAAGAAAGTTGAGCACCGCACAGTGATCAATTTTTAACCAAGGAAGGCAAGAATGCAAAAGAGATCCATGAACGCATGGTTGCAGTGTACACCGACACGGTCCCTTCCTATGCAACCATTGCTCGCTGGAATAGGGAGTTCCACCATGGTCGTGAGTCTCTTGAAGATGACCCCCGTCCAGGACACCCGTCAGACGTGACCAACGAGAACAATGTGGCCCGTGTGAAGAGGATGATCCTCGAAAATCTATAGGGAAAGGTTGAAGAAATCAAACGAAAAAATTAAGATATCACATGAAAGTGTTATCAACATCATCCACGACAATTTAGCCATGACCAAGATCTCTGCC
The DNA here is from genome assembly GCA_963969495.1 of Ceratothoa steindachneri. Lineage (NCBI taxonomy): Eukaryota > Metazoa > Arthropoda > Malacostraca > Isopoda > Cymothoidae > Ceratothoa > Ceratothoa steindachneri. Next base: position 123,997,565 of record OZ018321.1, read on the forward strand.
CATTGAATCCCTAGAAATCTCACACCACATGATGGACTTCAACGTCGTCAAAGTTCGGAGGAGTTGCTGCTCCTGTACAACCAAGACCCGGCGGAATTCCAGTCACGCATAGTAACAGGTGATGAAACTTAGGTCCATCACTGGGATCCCTAGACCAAGCTCGAAAGCATAGCCTGAAAGCACAGTGGCTCTCCGACCCTCATCAAGTTTCGGACCCAACCATCAACCGGGAATTTTATAGCCACTATCTTCTGGGATTCTGAGGGAGTGTTGATGGCGGATCATGCGCCTCGTGGAAGGACCATCCCTAGAAACCTCACGCCCCATGATCGACTTCAACATCATCAAAGTCCACGAGGACAGAGTTGCACAAGCTGCCCTGCGCCAATGCGGATTACAGGAGCTCAATCATCCCCCCTACAGTCAAGATCTGTCCCCTAGCGACTACTTTTTATTCCGCCAGCTCAAAGCTGCAGGGCGTGGACGCCGGTTTGGGGACGATGAAGATATCTAGCTCACCGTCTAGGAGAAGATTGATCAGCAGTCGGAAGATTTCTGGTTGTCGGGAATTTTAAGCCTCAGGGACAAGTGGCGTAAGTGTATTGAAGTCGAGGGTAGTTATATTGACAAATAATAAAACACTTTTCCTCATATCTCGTTTCCTTATATCCGAATTGCAAAACTTATTGACCGCTCCTCGTAACTCAAACCGATTCTCTCCCTCCTCGAACGCGACGCTGTCAATCTCGATTCGTGTTACTCAAAAGCAAGATTTAAGTTCACCCCCCGTAATAGTCATTATCCAGATGGTATTGTTTGTACTTTGCTCCAAGGCAAGGATTATTCCCTCTAGCCAAATCTTAGAGGTAACAGCAACGCGTAACCTTCGTGGGCAAGTGCTCTCTCTATGCCCACCCACACCAGTATAAGCCTTATAGTCATCTTCGTCTACGCCCAAGGTTATTCACGCGTCCCTCGGTTTAAATTGTCCGTTTGTTTGTACGGTGACCGCCCTCACCATGTCTCCCACGCCCCGGTAGCCGCTCAGGTCGATGTAAATCTAGTCTGTGTATAGCTCCTGTTGGAAATCCTTTAAACCTTGTAAAATATTATTGATTTACATACTAAAGTTATTGTTGTCGTTCATGGCCTCATCCCGTGCCATAAGTTGAATGTATAGAAATATAGAATTATTCTTTCCTTTGCCATGCAGAGCCTCTCAACTACAGTGCAATCTCGACCGAAACAGCTCCCTTGTGAGTTTTTCACCCTCTTGTTGTTCGTGTATTCGTTGGTTAGCAAAACTATTCGCACTCCCGTTCGTGCGTAAAGAAACCCCGAATTTCTACAATACTCGTTGTGGTGAGTTAATTTAATTCTTGTTGTTGTGCGCTTCGCGGAAGCCAGCAAGCATGTCGCCGTTTAAAATTTTTAAGGCCCAAGGTGAGTCACTCAGACTCAGTGGAAAAGATTTGATGAGCTACATCCAGGAAGAAGAAAAAAGAGAAAGAGAAGAAACGGAACGAGAAGAAAGACAGAGAATTCACTCTCACGAATTGAGATGAGCAGAGCGAGGACCAAGAGTGTCGAGGGTTTAGTGAGTTGGTAGTCCCAGTTCCACTTCCTGGACATATATTTTATTACCGCACCAAGGTGAAGCGGAGGTGAAGCGTATCCAATACACCTACCTTAGCCACTTCCAGTGAATAAGAATAACCCCGGTGCGTACCCTTTTGATTAAAACTAAGATTATGATCCACTGAGTGTGTTCCCCACTCAGTAAAAGCAAACCATGTGTGGGTTGGTATAATATTGAGATTTGAGCCGAGTGGATTGCTTAATAATTGCCAAAGGATCGTCCAAATTAGTTAAACACACAGAACAAAAATAATCTTTAATGTACATGAATTTGAAATAAGCAACAGCGTATATAAATATCAATAGGATTAATCTTGCACTGAATAAATAAGTATACAAAATGTCGTGGGGATTACTTGCAGATTTTCACTGGGATGTTTGCGTCTTAATGACATAAGACAGAACGAAGGGAATATTATTATTGAGTTAAACACTTTAATATTCAAGGGCATGAGCTCGGGATGAGAATTCTAGTTCACAAATAAACTGGTTAAGTTAGGGAAGGGGTTAATTCAATTATCGATACCTTTGAGTTCGTAAGTATTTTTGAAGGGGGGCGGTGAAGATCTTCTTCTGGTGACGATGATCGCACCTAGTCCGGCCGTCCGAGGTTACCGAATCAGAAGGTAATCCTAGACCGGTGATATGCAGATCTTTTACCGGATCACGAAGGTTAGCCACATGGTGACTCAAATCGGACTTCTTCCTTGAAGTACCTTTCCGATTATTCGACTTCTGGAGTGGGTAGCCAAAACCGATTATCTAACTACGTCTAGGGTAATCCGCAGAGGGAGGTCCTGTGTATTCTCAGACTCTGAAGCGGGGAAGGGGAGGCTGCGAGAAGTTTGACACCTACAGGTACCGTGACAGCAACAACCAATTCCCCGAGAAGTTCCTTCCTTGCAGCGGGCGAACGGTTTCCTATGTGGATTGAGTTTCACACACTCGACGTAGGTCCAAGAGCTTCTGCCTGATTCCAGGGAGTAGTCTTCCTTTTATTTCTCTCATGAGCAGAATTGAGAGAGAGAATCGAATTCTCGTAAAATCCGTATCGTCGCGTGGAAGACCTTTTTTTCATCTTTGGGCCGACGGTATTTCTTTCACGCCTTCGAGCCATCTTGGAGTTTACGGTGGTGTGAAAAAGGGCGACGGAGAATTCGAGGCGAGAGGTGCATTTTAGGGATACGAGAGGGCGCGCAGCTTTGTGTCGAAGAGTTTCTGCGTACACCTATGTACGCGGTATTTAGACTTCTACATGGAAAGTCTTCATAAACTTCTCGAGTGTTAGGCTAGACGCACCGCATTTTGCGCCTATAAAATTCCCCTTATTTAAAGAAGGCGAAAACTTCTGGTCTTATCTCATACAATTCAAGAAAATCTTTGAGGTGAAAGAGTAAGACATCAAGACAGACGGCGTAGCACAATTATTGCCCCTGTTGAGCTCTCAACTTAAGGATATATTTATCTCTCTTCCATCAGAGTCAACAATTGATTACTCATCGTTAAAAGCCGAGTTGCACTCTACTTACAACATGACCCCCGATTTCTATCGAACTAAAATGAGGCACTGTCGCAGTCAACCTAACTAGACTTTTCGACAATTCGGCTACTCCCTATAGCGTCATTTTAAATTTTGGATTGACGCATCCAAGTTGTCTTATCAATACGATGCCCTGGTCGATTTCGTCCACAAGCACCAAATTCTTGCGTCGCTTCATTCGGAAATCAGATATTTCGTGAAGGACAGCAGGTGACATACTCTTTAGTAATGCATTGAGAAGGCAGAAGCCTACGCGGCTAGCCACACTGCTATCCGAAAGAATGGAAGAAACATGAACCCTCATCTCTTAAATCAAAAACGAGCAAGAACAAATTTGTTCCTAATAATTGGAATATGTTCGTGAAGGTGAATGGGCCTTCCGAACCGAAACATTTATTCTCATCGGACCCTTGTGATGTTAAGCACTTTACTCCCAATCCTCCTGTTTCATCGTTTCTCAGTAGGACCATTATGTGCTATTCCTGTGGAGTTCCTGTCCACGTGAGATCTAACTGCCCTCAAAAACTCGCAGTTTAGAAGCACCCTTCCTTCCCACTAGGTACACTAGGTCAGTGCCAAGTCTACGCCACCACCATCGTTAAATGAAGCCTCCTCTTCGTCGAACCTGCCGAATACCGCTGCCACCAGGGGGACCTCCAATTTGAAACTGGATCCGTGATTGGATGCCGAATCTCCACCCTCATGCATAATACTGGGTGCACGTGCATTGTTGTATCCGATGCACTACTCTCCCCTGTGGCCCTGCACTAAGATAAGTTTGCCGTAGTGCATGATTACTCGGGGCGCGCCAATAAATTCCCCATTGTTCACTGCTAAATTGAATGCGCGTATTATTTTACTGGTTGTGCTTAATTCGTGGTAGCTCCCATCAAGTTTTTTTCTGTCCTAATTGGTCAGTTCACCAGGGTTTCTTACGCACACGCGGCTTAAACCGTTGCAACCCATTCCCACGCGAAGAAGGAACTGAAAGCCATTGCACCTATATAACCACCGTGTGCTCCGGAATTCTAGAGTGCAATGACCCATGACCGTTCCAAAAGACAGGAAATTTGAATCTCTCCGTCCCCTGTCGAACAAAACCCAGAATAAAACATGCGAAACCGTCGGAGAGAATAAGGCGATTTTCTACCTCGTCAGAGACAACTTCCTCTATCGCGTGTGCAGCGAGGTAAACGACACTGAGTCCTGCACAGTATGTGTATCCCGTTCTCACGTCCCTCCGATCCTGCAAACGGCTCACTACACCCTATTTGCTGGTCATTTTAGTCACCCGAAGGCCACTCAGAGGCTCATTAAATATTGCCACCGATGATTGGGAACAACCCTTGATCACCCTTTAAGCCCTTCGGTATCGACTCCGGGTACACAATTTTACAATTAGCCCAGGCAAGTGTCACGTCACTTTTGGCACTATCGATTACCTCGGCTTCCATATCGGGAATAATCGATTAGCCCCTCTTTTCTGTGTGTGTTTGTTTATTTATATGTGTACAATGAATTCCTTATATATCCTTAATTTATTTTTCACTCTGTTTTGATTTTATATTGGTAGGATAACTCACCCTTTGACCAGTGAGCTCTACTTATTGGTATCATAGAGAAAATATCTATCAGCAACCATGCCGTACCATTATATAACCTTGCCTATGTGTATGTTACTCCTCCTGCCTCCTTGCTTCATTATTTGCTACTTTGGCTTAACTTTGAAAATGTGTCCTAGGTACTCATCTGCTATTGTTATGTGACTTTAAGTTGTATTCCTCCCCAACTAATAATTCTCAGTCTAGCAATGCATCTGAGCCTAGAACAATCCCCTTTGGACGAAGGAGGGGGTGGGGGGACACCATTCGATCCTTATAAATCCTTCAGAGGCAGAGTTGGAAGGTAATATCCATCCGCCGTCTTACCTTCCCCGACAATATCCGCCGAATATCAGCCATCCTCTCTGCCCCGTCAGTATCCTCTGTCCGCTATTCTACAACATCTATATTTATCTGGTGTAAGGTGTGCCGGGTTAACCTACTACAGTTCTATATATGTAATATGACTAAAGGTAAATAACATACAAAAACACAGAGGGACAAATACAATTTATCCATAGCCAATGGTTATAACAAACAAACAATGCTAAACAAAAATGAAATGTACAAGATATGCTGTCCCAACTATTATACAAAGATATCAAGAGACAAAAAGATTGGTAACAAGGAAAATGTCGAAAGCCGAAAATGTCTAAAAAACAGAAAAGACAGATCTATCATTCTGACTTCACTAAGAAATCGTAGAAAAACTTCTAAAATGTTGAAGTGTTCATTAAGTCCTCTAATTTTATATATCACATAACTCAGTTAAAATGGGGCTATTTTTAGAGAAAATTGATGATATCCACAGGACTTTAGGGGATATCTTCGTGAGAACTAGATTTAAGAGGCATTTCACCCAGTTTGTTTGGTACCAACTGTGAAGCATTGTCATTCTATCACTTTATCTTGGCTAAAGGAGATTATTTAATGCTAGCAAGGAATGAACCCCGCAACTCATACTACCATATTATTACAAGAATTAGAGCCACCTATCCATAAGTTGCATTCCACAAAACCAAAAAGTGAGTTATATCCTAGCTCGATAATGCCTCAATCGGACGACACCTGGAATTAGTTTGGAGAAAGAAGGATCACATCTATTGAGTAGCGGCCACAGATGCCAGACATAACCACAAATACTCCAACTACAAATAAAACAGAAACCCTCATGCAATTCAAGCATAAGGGTTCCAACTATGTAATATAATAATTCAAAGTAAATTTACATATAGATATAATATAAATACAGAATTTTTCATCCATATATAAAATTAAATTATATAAATGATTACATATGTGGCTTTATACCCAAGGTCAAGGGTGTATATAGGCCCAAGTCTTCCTGCAGGCATTGGCTCAGGATGGTAGACAAATGATTGCACTGGGGCTGGAAAGATTTTCCGATCCTACACTTTTCACTTGTGGCAGGAGCATTGACCATGTTACACCTTTCGTTTCCTTACAGGAGTGAGGAAACTAATAGGAAGAATTAAAAGATTTGCAAAGAACGAACCGAGAGATTAGAGGGCGCCATTTTCTTTTGGGGCCCGGTTAATGAGACGACGTGCTGCTCCTCACGATTGAAGTTGTCGCATAATATTAACCCTTCTACCTACATATGAGTACTTTGTAACTAGGCGAAATTTTCCGAACAACCCATGGATACTTTATGACTGATTATAACCTCGGGACTCAAATAAGTTTCCTCAATTTTATAAAGTAAATTTAGTAAAAGAGTAGACTTTTGTTTAGCATATAATACTCTGTTTTTTATACATATACATACATATGAAATATCAGAGATCTTCGAATTACTCGACAATGGATAAACTTTTTAGGTCGTGGCATTTGATAATGTTTTATGTAATATATGCCTGGTGTTTCTTGTTTGTGTAAGTACAAAATAAGACAACTATTAACCTGCTTTGCCCTTTTGTCTCCTATGTATTCACACTAAATATATATACTAGTGCAGATTATCTCCCCGTTTTAAAAAGTTCAAAGTCCTTATAAAATCACATTATACTCCACCAAATATCTTTTTAATACATTTGATCAGTAGTGAAAATCATTTCTTAACCCTTTGATGCCCAATGGTTCCAAGTGGTACCAAATAAATTCAAGCTACTCTAACTCTTATGATATTGTTATTTAAGGGCTATATTAGTATCCCCGAATTCTCAGCTCTGAGTCTTTCTTCGCAGAATGAAACAGATCATGATTATGAGTCATTCCTTCAATGAAATCTAATGACAAATTCGCAGTTGCGCATTGTTTGTAGTCAAATAAGGAATGTGAATGAACTGTTATTTCTAAATATTAGTCATAAATAATAATTTATGGATTAATTATTTGTTTGATGGTTTAAATAGCAGTAATAAAAGGAATACTTGATTAGACAGTGTATTATATTTCTTAAATTTATAAAAATTGGTTATAAAGACTTATGAAAATATTGTAGTTCCATGCAGAATCAATGGGATTAGACTCGCCTAACTTAGCATTAGGGTATGCCCATATTTAGGTCTATATTTCTTACGTGAATAAAAAAATGATGGGAAATAAATAAATAAATATATATATATATATATATATATATATATATATATATATATATATATATATATATATATATATATATATATGCTATTACATAGCATATATTTCTAGCATTTTGAGAATAACGTAGGACATATGGTAAGCATTTTTTTTGTTATAGGTATATTACAGTGAATCAAGATGGCGAAGAATCTTGATGTCTCCGAAGGCCTTCCAATGAATTTTCTATCAGATGATGAAAAATCTGAAGATGATTTTGAAATTAGCGACATTGAATATGACGTAGTAAGCAGTATACAGATTGATGTCTCAACACTGCTAATAACACAGAGAAAACAGCTTGTTTAAAATAGAAGAAGAATCATTGGATGAAGTAAACTTGCCTCTCTGCTCATTTGTTAGAAAAGCAAAAAAAATAGAAACCGTAGAAAAGTTGATGGAATTTATAGGAAAATTTATTTCTGTAGATATTGTTGAAAATTGGAGGCAGAACTCCATTATTTTTCTTTCATTTATTTTTTTATCATAAAATGATAAAAAAAATTTCTGAACAAACAGGAATATATGCTTGGGAAAAATCAGGACAGGAAATATACGTTTCTAAGGACGATATGAACGTGTATATAGAAATTTTGGTTACCTCAGAGACTATGAAAACTCCATCTTACCGAACCTTTTAGAGTAAATCTTTGGAATATTTCACATCTAAGTTAAATTTGCTGCGATATTGCAAGGGGACGACCCTCCAGTAGTGTTTCAAAGCTGCCTAAAAGGCGCAAATTTTTAATTATATCTATATTTATATTTGGGCATCAATTGGTTAAACTTAATATTTGCTAAATCGATACAGATGCAAAAAAATTAGTTAAAGCTATTGGTCTTTACAACTTAATCAACAATTGATTAACCCTCGCTTTGTAATAGGTTCACATATTTGATTTAAGTATATGTTTACTTCGTTTATTAATGATTATTTTATTGTTGAAAAGAAATCAATCAAGAGAGAAAGAGTATTAAAAGAGACAATAGGAGATACATAGAAATATAAGCCTAAGAAATATCCCAGAGTATTTCACAGAGCTTCACGATGCTTAAATAGTATTGCCTGAAAGCTGTCTTTCATAGCTATAATGGACTAGAAATACAACGGTCTAAATCAATATAAGATTAGTCTCATCACTTGATTATTATAAATAAGGGTTTGAAGTAATTATATAGAGCCATCTTATTTACCAGGGAATGATTAGAGTAATGTTTGTTCATTCTTTGATATGCTATGTAATTTTGAATTGGTAGCATACGGATCTGATCTGCATGATATGGAGAATGATAAGGAGAATGGCGAAATCTTTAATTATTTCTTATATGTGTAAGATAGAGACACCTATTAGCTAAAGATACAGTATACTGATGCTGCATGTCCCCTGCAGAACCAAAATAGAAGAAAACCAATGTGCAGGAGGAAACTGTAAACAATCGTTTACACGGTTGTTTTCCATTTGCTGAAGGGTGTTAAGGAAGGTTTTCACGGCAAACGTTCGCTATTAGAATTCTGTTAGCATTTAGTCACATATTTTAATTCAATTTCGTTTAAAAAGTCATTGAACCTTAGCCTGATTTTATTTTTGATCATGAAATTTGGTCCTCATTAGAAATCTTTATTTTTGAAGTTGCTGTTCACTTATGTGTCCTATATTTTCTAAAATAATAGGATAGCGTACCCCAATTCTATAGTCGGAACTACCACTATAGATTGAAAGACAAATTTAGTAGATCATTCACCAATCTACCATAAGGGGAGCATTGTAAAGCGTCTCACTGATGAAGACTGTAATCTCATCATCCGTGATATAAAGGGAAAGTTAGGATTAATTCAAACCAATGAAAGCTGTTTAGATATGATGTTGGATTACTAAGGTAAAAATATTAACCTATCTTTAAGCTGCCATGAAGAAAGGGAAAATCATGAAAATTTGATATTACATTATTTAGTTAATTTTGAACTATGCTTATGACTTTCATTATTAAAGTATCTTTGAAAGATTTTCCATCTGATCTATAGGTGCAAAAAACTTTTATTGGAAAAATACACTTTTTATCAGGTTTTGCCTGCCACAAATTACACAAATCGAGCAATAAAGGAAAAATTCCCAGGGGTCATATTCATGTGACTACCATTGTTATTATATATCTAATAATTTATGGCGCCCTAACTCAAAGTTACTACTGAGAAATTATTTAATTGGTGCCATAAACTGGTCGCAGTTCCATGGCAACTTAATCTCATAATCCATCACTTCTTTAAAACTAAAACTTGCCCTTCTCTTCGCAGCCTTGACTATAGCTCGGAAATTACGAGTGAATCTTTTCTGAGGTTCCCTTTTTGATTGGGGGACAAACCTTTAAAAGCTCTGGTGCTAATAAGGCTCTAATGTTAGACATTCCAAAATGGGCATCTCGTCGAACAGAATTCACGTAACCATTAGCCCAGTTTAAAAATCATGCTTCCCAAAAGGTGAACTTACATTATTAGGTATATTTTCCATTTAACTACCATTATTTAATTGACCGTGTTCACAAAAATTAAGGAACGGTAAGGACTTATGTTCTTGAAGGAATAAATATTTGAAATTAATTTTAAATTCAACACACGACCACGAGAAGTTCAAGACATCAATTCAACACAGCGCAAGAGGGTCACACTTCTCTACAGAGACAGGACCTCAGAAATAGTGGCATGATATACCAAATAAACCTACAAATACCATACGTGGAAATCTTCCAGAGTTAAAGACAAACAGAGCGATGAAAAACAAGCTTAGGTCGTATACGGAGTTAAATGTAACGAATGCCCTTCGATTTAGATAGGACAGATAGGAAAATAACCACGGACTTTAATATTAGAACACCAGAGAGTTACAACATTCTCAAATAGAAAGCCATTATGTTTCTTTAATTTCATTTTTTTCTTATTTCCATTTTATCTGAACTTCTGTTATTTCTTCTTATTATATATTTTAAGATATTATTCATAACTATATTCTATGCTACGATGAACTTTATTTATTGCTTCAGCTGAGGCGGTATCACATTTAATAAAAATTTGACAATTTGGCTAGTTTGGTGCTATTTTTTTAGTAACAGCCAGACTATAATTACAAGTTTCATTCCTAATTCACAGGGGTGGTCAACGGCGGGTTGAGGTCCCTCTCACTTCCCCAGTTCGCCGTTGGTTGCTCTAAATTCATTACCCCCTATATACTGCGAACATTAGGACAGTGGAAAGACTATTAAATGGGATTCGCGACTTCGCGCTCTGGAACCTTATCGCGACCCAAGGCAAATAAAGAAGTCTGTTAGCGATGAATCTATCTCCCCGTCTAAATAATTTCTGGGTATATATTCGACAGTTCAGAATTTACAAGCAGATTGTGGCTGAAGTCGCCTTCCAGTACGTTAGCCATAACGTCTTCATTAGTAGAGAGGAAATAGACTACATTCTCGTCCAGAAAAGAATTCAGTGATTGTCGAAGATCCAAAGAAGAGCTAGTCGTCCCTCAGTGTTATTCGTGGAAATAATTAAGCGCTCTTTAACCCTTCTCAGCACGTCTTCGGATTTCAAGGATCGGAAAAGCCATCCCAGAAGTACTCTCCTTTTGCACCTTAAGGATAAGAGGCCCATCACTTCAGTCTCCCGAAGTTGGATTGAATGTCCCGTGAGACGCCCATAAGTTCAAGGTCGAACTTACATACCTCGTCCTACTCGCCGCACATGAAGTTAAAAGGGATTTAATCCCCGCTTCGTTACGCTCCTCCCATCTTTACCCCGTTGAACCTCAAGGATCCCCTTTGCCCTAGAACCTGCATAATTGTGAAATCATTACTAATTAATTATCCCTCGGTTCAAACTTAATTGATAGTGTCAATAATCTTAGCAGTGAACCATCAATATTTAACTGCATTCCATTTAACTTGCACCATATGTATATGTAATCTTAAGTCCTATTAAAGTCTATTTTTTGTAGCCGTGTTTGAATATTCCTTGGCCTAGAAATGTGAATTTAAAGCACACTTAAAGCCATCCCCAGGTCGTGCCTTAATTTAGGTCGGCCAGTAAGCCAGTGTGCGTATAACGGCTTACTCCCAGTCATACCACGACAATATATAACTATACCAACGTGCTAAGTACACGTACGTTTTATGTACAGCAATACCCCTGCACCTAGATACCAAGAAACACGAAGCCATCCCCAGGTGGAGCCTTAATTTCGGTGAGCCAGCAGTTCAGTGTGCGTATAATGGCATACACTCGGTCATACCACGAAAACATGTAACAATACCAACGTTCTATGTATACGTACGTTCCATTTACAACAATAAACAATGACCCTAGACACCAAGAAACATGAATGAGGTTTTTAAAAACGCGCTTCTCACTGCTCCCTCTCTTTGTCCTCTCGCCGTTCCAGTCGAACTAATACCTAAGCAATAGACCTACCATTGATGTCTAAACAGCGACCTGTTAACTCTCCCTATTCACTCTCTTTAAGTTTTTGTTGAACTATTTCCACTACGACTACATGATCTTCTGTGGTCTTCCACAGCGGTCCCTCTCGGATCTTTCTATAAACATTGATGATGACAACCTAAACCTTAGCACGAGTCCGAAAGCTCTGAATATATATATATATATATATATATATATATATATATATATATATATATATATATATATATATATATACAGGTTTTTGAAATGTCTATTACTCAGCTTCAGGGAGAGGGACATATGTCTGGCAGGTACCATTCTGCCCGTGGTGTCTTAGCATTCTTTTCTTTTCTTTTCGTGTAAAGCCATTGCGCTGTGGACGATAAAGCATCGAGTGTTTGCCCACGACAGTTACGTGAAGAATAACGAGTCTGTTACAGCAGTTCAGCGTGAATTTTGGCGCAACTTGAACATTCACCGAAATAAGGTTGTTCCCACCCGTAACATAATCTTACAGTGGTTTAGTGCACTTCGTACGTGAGGTAAGAACCCTGGAAAATGTGGAACGTGTTAGACAAGCTTTGCTGCGGAGTCGAATTGCTCTGCTCTTAGGCATTCCACTGAACTAGGTATCGATATTCGATCAGTAAGGCGTATTTTGCATGAAGACCTCCATTTCCACCCCTACAAATTGGTCATTGGGTAACAGTTGCAACCAGGGGCCTATGAACAGCGGCTTAAGTTCGCACGTCAGATGGAAACAATTTTTGAAGCAAATGAAAACCTTATTTTGTTAATGAGTGATGAACCTCATTTTCATCTCAATGGAAGGGGAAATCAACAGAACTGTCGTTATTGGGCTCTTCATGAATGACCACTGCACAACACAAAAGTGACAGCCTGGTGTGCTGTTGGAAAAGCTGCCGTCATTGGTCCTTACTATTTTGAAGACAATAATGAAATTGCTGTTACTGTGAACTTAAAGCGTTACATCGAGATGATAAACAACTTCTTTGTGCCTGAATTACGAAGAAAACGTATGCCTATCCGACTTGTCTGGTTTCAGCAGGATAGGGCGACGGCTCACACAGCCGGAGCATCATTGGACGTTCTTCGCCTCACTTCGGTGACTGCCTCATTTCCAGATTTGCTGACACTCATTGGCCCCCTCGGTCCCCTGATTGGTTTAAGTGTTATTATTTCTTGTAGGGAAACCTCAAAGCAAGTGTCTATGAGCATCAGCCCCATACATTGGACTATTTGAAGGAAGCTATTCGCGTGGAAGTCGCCAAAATCAACAGAGCAATACTGGAGAGAGTGGAGGGCAAATTGAAAAAACGCCTTCATAAATGCATCAATGAAAACGGACACCACATGATATATGTTGTTTTCCACACTTGATTTTGTCAAATGTTAATTCAATACGAACATATTGATGTCAATACAATTTGTTTGAAGCTAAAATTAATGATTTTGTGAATTTTTCAAAAACATCCATCCTCTATGCCTTCCCCTTTATATATATATATATATATATATATATATTTAAGAAGCGGAAAATGGTAAGACGTCTCTATAGATAATAGCTAAATAGAATTGATCGATCTTAATACTACATTGCGCTCGTCGTTTTACGCGATCTATTTCTTAGCCGATCTGAAATTCGCAACAAATAAAAATGATTCTACGGCCACTCTTTTGAAAGTAATTTGAGGCATTTCTGTTTTTTTATTTTAAATAATTTAGGAAAAATATTTTGTGACTACTAACAAAGTTTGATTGATTTGGAAAGAAAATTGTGTGTCCTCTAACAAAATGATATATTAACACTAACTGTATACATTTTTATATCAGTCTTCCTATAATGTTGAAGATACTTTATCTCGATTTAAAAATTAAATTCCGCATTATAAAAAGTTAATTAAATAATTATTTAATCTAAGCAACTTGGTATTTAAGCTGACATATTTAGCCTATAATGTCAATAGCAACAAGCGAATGAAACGGACTACTGTTATTTGTATATTTTACAAATTTAATTGCAAGGAATCTGTCTTAATGGGTGAGAGTTTAACGCTTGGTTCTCACGTGAAAACTTGGTTATATAATGATGTCTATAGAGTTATTATCATTTGGCATCCTTAGTCACTATTGAGGAAGGAAAAAGAAATAAGAAGAATTTTGAATAACGAAATTCAGGTTAATGAACAAAACTATTAGGTTGAATAGAAAATCAGGCCGTGAACAAAAGGGAGAGGGAAGTAAATTAACTTGACGGTTAGAAAGAAACATTCAGAGCACGCAATTAATCAGAGTTAGGGTCTTTTAGAGAGGGGAGAACAAAAAGTTATATGACTTAGTTGAATAGGATAGATAAAATAAAATAGAAATAATTAGGTTGGAAAACTATGTAAGCCTAAATACTGGAGATTGATCATATCTTTAAATGTATGCAATTTTTGTTTTAACTCCGACTGTTTATAAATAATTTATTTTAAACTTCAAAGAACAATTAAATATAATGAATATACACAAGAATATTTGAGTTTTGTTTCCCAAGAACTCGTAAAATGCAATACATATTGTGGAGAAATGGCTACATTAAGCCTCCTGGAGGAGTATAGACACATTCAAGCCCCCCTCCCTTCATGAGGAGAAGCGTGGGAAAGGTAGCCGGCGAAAATGCTTTCCATGTGTGATCGCCTCGCCGCTGTGGGCAGTTGGAGCTAACATATGTTTGAAGGCGACCACCTAAGGTCCTTAAACGACGCTCTAACGATCGTATGACCTACGAGACCCATAAACCCGTGGTTAGGAAAAAAAAACGGTGCGAGTCAGAAGGCACGCTAAGGAGCGGTGTGGTTACGAGCCTATAATTTGCGAGCTGACTTGGGCATCCCAGTGCCACCTCAGGAATTCTCGCTCTTCCCAGATGCTAACCCACCATTCGCTCCCCCCCTTTTGCATCTGTGGCCTGGTCACTTCCCCCTTTAGATGGGGCGGCAATCCGCCTATAAATAAGCCCCGCAAAGAAAGAGAAGAGGATTATCTGAAGTCGATACGCCAGAGTAGGATTAGGTCGTGAAGATCGATCCATCGGCTAGACAAGAAGATTATTAGAAGTCGATTCGCCAGAAGAAAGATTAATTCGTAAAGATCGACCCTTCAGCCCTACAAGACTATTTCCGTGAGAAACGATAGGATCAGATTGAGAAAATCGATCCCCCCCTTTCAGGGCCGTATTAACCTAAATAGTCAAGTTTTATATCGGTGCCATACCGAAGAAGCCTTTTCCGTCTGCAAAGAAGTCCGACTGAAGAAAAGCTAAGCCGCTCACACTCGAGTGATTCTTACATCGCAAGCACCGTAAGAGTGAGAGGAGAAGAACCCAGCCCCAACGAGCTCCCGTTCTTTAATCACGTTGAAGAATCACCCCCCTCCTCGACGAAATTTCAACCTTCGGCCACCACACTTCAAGGCGAGAGATAAGTCCTCCAGCGACATCCGGCAATCCCTAATATCTACCTGTAAGTTAACAATAACATTTATATCTCTATTGCGATAGTAGAAGTTTAGTACGTCCCACGTTTTAAAGGAGCGTAGAAACCATTATTCTTGAACCTAGGTCATATGTGTTTGTAGATGACAGTACATTAATTTAATGTTTTATGCTAAACAAATAGGGTCGTGATAAAAATACTAATTGGCAATTAGTTTGTTTATTGAAAGCCTACTTGTTTATGTTTTGTCATTCAAAATTCTTTGAGGCCAAATATAGAAATGCTTTTACTGTTGGTTTGTAATATTTAATTTAAAATACATGTTTATTTTTTGGTAGATTCTGGTGTTTCCTCTTATCCTTATGTGTTTAAAAATAGCTCTTCCTTAAGGACTAAACCACAAAAATAGCACTCTTAGAACAAAGCCTACTTCATCATAGAAGTAACTCACGCCCCTTAAAGTATACCGTTACTAAAAGGGTGTCAAAGCGTAAAGTGATCAAAGCAATGTTCATTCTACGACATATTATAAAAGTGGTGTCAGGTCTAGAGGTTTTATATTAGAAAGAACCCAGCAGTGGCTATTTAAGGAAGAGCTAACACATAAAAGGAACACCAGGAATAATAGAATATTTGACGAATGGGAAATTGGTAAAGTTAGAGGTGGATACCATCTAAAGGTAATTGTTAGGCCAAGTGGTAAGTTTCGGTGGTGGAGTAGGTCAGGCTTGATTAAAAACAAGGTAGATGACTGACATAAGCGCGATGGCATTGTTTGACCTTTATCGGAAGCAAGGTCAAAGCCTCGGACTACAAGGAACCGAGCTGAGTTCGTTTATTCAGGAGAAAGAGAGAAACGAAAGAGAGTTTATTCAGGAGAAAGAGAGAAACGAAAGAGAAGAAAGAAGAGAAAAGATGAAAATGGAAGCAGAAAAGACGAAAATGGAAGCTGATGAAAGAGAGAAGATAAGGGCCCACGAAAGAGCTCTTAGTAAAGACCAGTTAGAGGTGCAGTCAGTGTCATCTAAAACAGGAGTATCACCAGCGGCCAGCATGAAACTCCCGGAGTACAAGGACGAAGAAGATTTATGCTCATATCTCTCCCATTTTGAGAAAATATTTGAAGTCAATAATTGGGACCTAGAAGAAGATGGGGTCGCCAGACTGTTACCGCTACTCAATCGTAGGATGAGAGAGATATTCGTATCTTTACCCTCAGAAGCGACTGTGGACTATTCCACTCTCAAAGCCGAACTTCTCTCAGGTACAAACCTTAACCCGGAAGAATATAGGATGAAGTTCAGGCAGTCTCGTATAAGACCTGGACAAACGTACAAACATTTTGGCTTTGAGCTTCGTCGAAGCCTACAGTTTTGGATGGAGTCAGAAGGGGTAGAGAATGAAGTCGCTGCGGTCGTCGACTTCATGCTTAGAGATCAGTTACTAAGTACCCTACCCCAGGAAATCCGTGCATTCGTTAAGGACCGAAAAGCTTCTACCTTCAACGAGTGTCTGGACGAGGCTGACCTCCACGCGGTAAATCATCGGTTATATCCTAGGGAGTACAAGAAAGAGAAGGCTCCCTCCCCAAAGAAAAATGGGCCGCCACCCAGGCCTTTACAGAAGAAGCCCTTTAAGTTCTCAGCCGCAAAAGGAACTTATAAACCAAATTTTGGAGGAAAAAAAAATCAAAAAGAAGTTAGGATTCCACAAGGATCATACCCTAATACCGGCACGTATCCCAGGAAGCCCGTCACTTGTTATACCTGCGGGATAATAGGTCACCTGAGTTTCCAGTGCCCACAGAACTCCCGACTGAGGGAGACCTCGAGACAACAGGTGCAAAACCTGACTGCCGCGATCCCAGCAGGACAAGCTGATTCGTCCTACGTCCCCGCGCCAACATCCGAAGGGCCCCAGCAACAGGTAAACTTTCTATTCAACAAAAGTTCGCCAGGCGGCCTACAATTTGAAGAGGGCACTGTTAATGGGTGCCGAGTATCCACTTTAGTCAGAGACACCGGGTGCACGTGCATAGTGGTATCCGACAAGTTGCTGCCCCCAGTAAACCCTGCCCATAAGAAATTCGCAATCGTCCACGACTTTTTAGGACGCGACAATCGATTCCCCGTCGTGAGATGTCATATACAATGCAGATATTTCACCGGTTGGACGGACGTGGTAGTAGCCCCGATTAAGTTCTGCGCAGTACTAATCGGACAAAACCCCCTAATTCCCCAGCAAGAAGTGGCCCAACAAGTAGTCACCCGGGCACAAGAAGCCCAGAGGAAAGAGCAACCTGCTAAGTTGACCCCGAGGATTACCCTCGAAGACAATGGGTTCAAATTGACTTCCTTCGCCAGTGCTCAGAAGGAATGCCCCACTCTTAAACCTCTATGGGAGAAAGCTATTAAAGGTGAAATTCTCCAAGTGAAAGGAAAGAAGCCGATCCAGTATATCGTAGAAGACTCACTTCTCTACCGTACTATCAGCGAGGAGGATAAGGAGAACAAGAAAGCACTGTGTGTACCTCAAGAATACACGCAAAGAATTTTGAATACCGCGCATGATGGAATATTAGCCGGACACTTTGGGCACAACAAAACGGCGCAGCAGATATTCCGACACTTTTATTGGCCCCAGGCCGCAAGGGAAATTGTGGCCTATTGCCGATCATGCGACGTGTGTCAGAAGGATCCCTCCAGAGGACGGGTACCTCCCGCTCCCTTACAAAAGGTGCCCGTTATAACCGAACCATTCTTTCGAGTGGCAATTGATTTGGTGGGACCAATTCACCCCCCTTCAAGTGGAGGACACTCCTACATCCTCACTCTAGTGGATTGTGCCACCCGGTTCCCAGATGCCGTGGCCCTACGGAAGATTGACACTATTTCCTGCGCGGAAGCATTAATTTCAATTTTTGCACGAGTAGGCCTGCCTAAAGAAATTCTATCTGATAGAGGGCGCCAATTCACCTCAGAATTGATGGAATATTTTAACAAACTTCTGTTAGTCAAGCCAATTTTTACGAGTCCATTTCATCCAGCCGCTAACGGAATCTGCGAGAAATTAAACGGGACTCTCAAAAATATATTGAAGAAGTTGTGTCAAAACAACCCTACACAGTGGCACAGATTCCTGCCTGCTGCCCTTTTCGCCTGCCGAGAAATACCTCATCGGACGTTGGGATTCTCGCCCTTTGAGCTATTATACGGAAGAAATGTGCGAGGTCCTATGAGTATTCTTAAGGAATTATTTTCCAACGCGAAGCTCGAGCAAGAAATCAAATCGTCTTACGCCTACGTGATGGATATGCGCGAGCGCCTAGAATACTGCTCTGGCTTAGCTCGAGAGAACGCCGAGAAAAATTTAACCAAATACCGGGACTATTTCGATATGAAAGCAAAGGCTCGAAAATTAAAGGCAGGAGATGAAGTCTTATTATTACTCCCGACCGAAAATAATAAGTTATGGGCCCAGTGGAAGGGACCGTTTGAAGTAATCGAGGCACGGGGTCCAGTCGATTACTTAATAGATACCCCAACAGGGCGAAGAACCTATCACATAAACATGCTAAAAAAATATCACCGCCGCGCGTGCATAAAGAATATTACCCTTCTAGACGAAGAAGAACCGATGGATGCCGTTTACCCGGGTACGCCCCTGCAAGTCATACACACCGTGTGTGTGGAACAAGACGAGGAATACGAACTTCCCTCGCTCTCACCTACCCCGGAAGACCCTCGGGTGGATTTAAAGATAAATCCCCACTTAGAAATTCAACAAAAAGCGGAAATGTTGAACTTGCTCATGGAATTCCCAGAAGTCATTTCTGAAAACCCTGGATGTGCCAAGGATTTTATCCATGAAATAAAACTAAAAACTAATTCAGTGGTTCGGAGCAAACCATATCCCTTACCAATCCACCTACGAGAAGCCTTCAATAAGGAAGTCCGGAATTTACTAAAATTGGGAATTTTAGAGCCATCGGAGTCCGATTATTGCTCCCCCATAGTAATGGTTAAGAAACCTGATCAATCATTTCGGATGTGCGTGGACTTCCGAAAATTGAATTCAGTGACCGTTTTCGACGCCGAGCCCATCCCACTAATAGATCAAAATCTCCATTTATTTGAAGACGCTAAATTCATCACCGAATTGGATTTATGTAAAGCGTACTATCAAATACCTCTCGCTAAGGAGTCCAAAAAACTGACGGCTTTTGCGACCGAGAGAGGTCTGTTACAGTTTACCAGGCTACCCTTCGGACTACTTACAGCCGGTAGCAATTATAATAGGATGATGAGGCGAATTATCGCTGGACTAAGCGACGTGTCGTTTTACTTCGACAACGTGTACGTAGCTACCCGTACATGGGAGTCACACTTACACGCCCTACGCTCATTGCTGGAGAAATTGAAGGAGCAAGGTCTAACCGCCGGGCCGACCAAGTGTTATTTTGCCTACGAATCCATTGACTACCTGGGATTCAAAATAGGACAAAAACACTTGACTACCCAGCAAGAAAAAGTGGACGCCATAGTCAAGATGCCCCGGCCGAAAACAAAGAAACAACTCCGATCGTTTATGGGAGCGGCCTCGTTCTATAGGCGTTTTGTACCACACTTCGCTTCCATTGCGGCCCCACTGAATGATTTGTTAAAAAAGACAGCGTCAGACCCTGTCACGTGGAACCCCCATGCAATAACTCAGTTGGAGATTCTAAAAGGAAAACTCGTAACTGCGCCCATTCTTCGCTTACCAAATCCCAACAAGATCTTCGGTCTTCGCACGGACGCTAGTCGGGACGGGCTAGGCGGAGTATTGCTTCAATACGAAGATGACGAAACAGCCTATCCCATAGCTTATGTCAGTAGGAAACTGTTGAGTAGAGAAAAAGCCTACGCTACTATCGAAATCGAAGCTTTGGCCATAATATGGTCCATAGGTAAATTCAAATATTATCTAATAGGGCGCGAGTTCAAGTTGGAATGCGACCATAAACCGTTGTCATACTTAGGTAAAAATAAGTGTAAGAATGGAAGACTCCTGAGATGGAGTTTACTCTTGATGGAGTACCAGTACTCCATTCACTACATAAAAGGGTCCAACAATTGTATGGCCGACTCGTTAAGTCGGAACCCTGTCGACGAGTAAGGAGCAGCCCAACTATTGTATTATAGCAAAGAGAAGTGTAAATCAGTAGAATTCTAAGTAAGTAGGGGTGAGTAACCCGAGTGGTAGGTAAGAAAATCCTAAGATGGCACAGTAATATAGGAATTAATGTAAGGTCAGGTGAAATGTTATCGAGGCATTCCCGAGTGAACTAGAATTTATTGTATAATATAATGTTCCGTAAGTTACCCATGTATATTATTGTAAGCGTCGGATTGGAACCCCCATCCCTCCCGTTATTTTCTTAAGAATGGAGGTAGATGTGGAAAAATGGCTACATTAAGCCTCCTGGAGGAGTATAGACACATTCAAGCCCCCCTCCCTTCATGAGGAGAAGCGTGGGAAAGGTAGCCGGCGAAAATGCTTTCCATGTGTGATCGCCTCGCCGCTGTGGGCAGTTGGAGCTAACATATGTTTGAAGGCGACCACCTAAGGTCCTTAAACGACGCTCTAACGATCGTATGACCTACGAGACCCATAAACCCGTGGTTAGGAAAAAAAAACGGTGCGAGTCAGAAGGCACGCTAAGGAGCGGTGTGGTTACGAGCCTATAATTTGCGAGCTGACTTGGGCATCCCAGTGCCACCTCAGGAATTCTCGCTCTTCCCAGATGCTAACCCACCATTCGCTCCCCCCCTTTTGCATCTGTGGCCTGGTCACTTCCCCCTTTAGATGGGGCGGCAATCCGCCTATAAATAAGCCCCGCAAAGAAAGAGAAGAGGATTATCTGAAGTCGATACGCCAGAGTAGGATTAGGTCGTGAAGATCGATCCATCGGCTAGACAAGAAGATTATTAGAAGTCGATTCGCCAGAAGAAAGATTAATTCGTAAAGATCGACCCTTCAGCCCTACAAGACTATTTCCGTGAGAAACGATAGGATCAGATTGAGAAAATCGATCCCCCCCTTTCAGGGCCGTATTAACCTAAATAGTCAAGTTTTATATCGGTGCCATACCGAAGAAGCCTTTTCCGTCTGCAAAGAAGTCCGACTGAAGAAAAGCTAAGCCGCTCACACTCGAGTGATTCTTACATCGCAAGCACCGTAAGAGTGAGAGGAGAAGAACCCAGCCCCAACGAGCTCCCGTTCTTTAATCACGTTGAAGAATCACCCCCCTCCTCGACGAAATTTCAACCTTCGGCCACCACACTTCAAGGCGAGAGATAAGTCCTCCAGCGACATCCGGCAATCCCTAATACCTACCTGTAAGTTAACAATAACATTTATATCTCTATTGCGATAGTAGAAGTTTAGTACGTCCCACGTTTTAAAGGAGCGTAGAAACCATTATTCTTGAACCTAGGTCATATGTGTTTGTAGATGACAGTACATTAATTTAATGTTTTATGCTAAACAAATAGGGTCGTGATAAAAATACTAATTGGCAATTAGTTTGTTTATTGAAAGCCTACTTGTTTATGTTTTGTCATTCAAAATTCTTTGAGGCCAAATATAGAAATGCTTTTACTGTTGGTTTGTAATATTTAATTTAAAATACATGTTTATTTTTTGGTAGATTCTGGTGTTTCCTCTTATCCTTATGTGTTTAAAAATAGCTCTTCCTTAAGGACTAAACCACAAAAATAGCACTCTTAGAACAAAGCCTACTTCATCATAGAAGTAACTCACGCCCCTTAAAGTATACCGTTACTAAAAGGGTGTCAAAGCGTAAAGTGATCAAAGCAATGTTCATTCTACGACACATATAATCCATAAGCTTTCTTTGTTATAACTTACATTGTACCTATTGATTTAGATTATTCTGTTAACGACTTACTCGTAAGTATGTACCTTAATTTACAAATTTTATTCTTATTCTATCATTATACCATGCGGTGCTTGGATTTAATTGCAGTCTCTTCCAATTATTTTTACATTAAATAAAGGGTCTTAAGTAGGTTGTGTTCCAAAGTAGGGTTTGGTTGTTTAGGTGCATCAGTTTTATTTGATGTGAGATAATGGTTTGAGAGGTGATGAAGGTTGGTAAAGTTGTTTTGGTTAGTTTTTTTTAATGGTTAGGAGTCATTAGCTCTGATATGAAGGTTAAGCCAGTTTGTGGATTTTCTTTAATGGTTATGAATTGATTACAATGTTGGTTAGGTCAGAGAAGGTTGCTTCCTTATATTTTACGTTCTTTGCTGCCATACGAAAGTTTGGTTAAGTTTTGCTGTTTGTCGTTTTTCTTCAACTATTATTGATTGGTTGTTTCGCTATGATTCTTAGGTAAGATTGCGTTTCTTAGCTTTAGTGAAGTTTTCAGCCTTATGTGTGGTTATGAATATTTTTGATCTAGGTAAATCTAATTTAATCTAACTTGCGTCATAATCCAGGCCGAAAAAGTTATATTAGATAAATCCATTGGTAGATCGGTATTACGTTTTATTCGTAAATCAATATCTCAATTTTTTTTTGTTCTTACTAACAAGAACGGTATATCAGTGATGTTATTTTACCTACATACCTTAAAAATGAATAAAATCGACTTGTTAAAAAATTTAAGGTATATTTTAAATGACGTATTACAGCAACGGTTATGTTATTAATAGATTAAACAACACTTTCATTATTTGATGTAGTATAACGATCGAAAATAAGAAGGCTACTAATCAACATTGAATCTTTCACTTAAATCTATAGATGTACATGAGTTGGTGAATTTATAAAACTGCTAAGGGACTGAATTCAAACTAATTAGTTACCTTTGACTTGAGCATTCGTTCTAGTAACAAGAACATTTATATAAACAAGAAAATTTATATGATATTTATAATTTATGAGCACAAGAAATTAATTTTCTAGCACAACAGAGCAGTGTGAATGAATAAAATCGGATTGAAACCTATTTGTCGAAACTTTGAAAGAATTTTTGAGCTGATATCTTTGGGAGACAAAAAGTTATGAAATCGTTATTCTTGGTTTAGAAAGATTCCGAATACAACTTTCCGTTCTCATTCCTTTTATTGGTCACAGTGAATTTTAATGCAGTTTAAGCGTCACGATCTGGTTCCAAATCATCTAATGCCACTATAGTCAGTTTTATAAGGGACTAAAGTAATAAAATAAAGTAAATAAATAGACTTTTATTTCTTGTTAAGAAAATAAACATAAAAAGGGGTATAACTATTTGGCCTAGTTTTCACATGCTTATTAGTAGTGATGATTACTTATTTTATTTTTGTTAGAATAAAATTAAAATTTTCCGCTGATATTTGGAAGGTCGTATGGTCTTCTTTGCAGCTGTTTAGTAATGCTACCAAACAACTAAAATAGTTAAGATATAGGAGGCGTTAAAAGGCAACAACTGGCTTGTATTGATTTGTAGCTTAAGATAGTCACTGTTTATCTTACCCTTCTTTCTATTTCTTATTCTCTCCACCCCAATTTATGAGTTGATTATCACATTTTTTGACCTAAAAGGAAAGTAATCGGTTTCTTTTTAAAAATTTCGTTACTTGAGTTTCTTCAACTGTAGACTTGGTCAACTGAATAGATAATGTAAGTCCTACAATGATCAGAAAGCCAGACAACGGGACTATTGACCTGCCCTCATTGAGAGCCCAGGTGCAGAAAAGGTGATGATCAGCGAGGAAGCTACGCATTTTCTACCAAAAAGAAGGACATCCCGTTCAATGGCATCACCCCAAAACGAAAGAATGATATGTTGTTTGTCCGAAAAAGGGAAGATGGAAGGGTAGGCAGTGTTTCACGGGTTATTTGTGAGTGATGATCGTGGTTGGATCGGCCATATTCACACGCCATAATGAGCTCAGTACTAATATACAAAAACAAACGCCACCATTTATGTATATTACCTGCTCTCGCATGGCTTGTACCTGGTACCTAAACGTAGAAATCCTCCCCTTAAACTACTAGGTTAGCAAGGAATCAACACTAGGCATATGAGAACTGATGTATTTTTTAGAATTTGTGGTTGATTCTACCCTATTTGCCAATGCAACTCTTGTTCACACTATAATTCATTTAAGGAGTGGTAGGCTTAAAACTACTTTTGTTCCGACATTGCACGACCTTTAGGGCGGAAGTACACGAGCGACGCTGTGGCGCCAAATCGTCGGGTCGGTATGTGATGGGAATGTGGATTCCGATAGGTTTTCATTGTTTACAAGCGAGACCGCGCACACGAGCGTCTGTGGCAAACAACTGTGGCGAGCTGTCGCTGATCCTCGCCACAGAGTGGCGCGGCTCTGTGTCGAAAACCAGCACACGCGAACGACAGTGGCTGAGCGACGACCACGTGCTGCCTGGCAGTCATATATCTAACGTTGAGTAGTTTACAAGTGACACATTTTACTATACCATGGCTACACTCGATTTAGATAGATTTATTATTGAAATTGAAGAACGACCAGGAATATGGGACGTACGCTGCAATGACTACAGCTATAAAATTGCAAAAGCGAAGGCATGCGAGGAGATGTGTGACATCTTCGTGTCCGGCTTCAGAGAGTTGGATTCTGCAGGAGAGATTTTTGCGCCCATATGGTCAAGGCATGTGAGTAGAGAGCCTGAAGGCCTCGTTACCAACAAAAACGAAGGGAAATGGGTCTCCATTGCTGACACTGGTTTATCCCTTGGGATGCTCAATGTATTTTGCTGCATATTTTGGTAGAGGTTACTGTTTTTTCTAGATTGAGGAGTCTGATGCTTTACCATAGGAACCAATACCCACAAAAGTAAACCTGTAATTTGTATTCAAAAGAGCCAGTAACACAATTGAAAAAACCTCTTGTAACAAAAGTATGTAGAACCACTGCCTGTTGGTTGAATGAGCCTGCATGCTTTTCATCAATTGCTACTATGCAGTTGGGAAACTGTGCTTGAGAGTGAAAGACTTCTTCAATCTGGAGCTATTCTCCCGTTGTTAGTTCTGGGAAACATAGGTCATCTAGATGCTGCCATATGTTCTTGCAGAAATCATAGATGATCCCTCTAGCGGTAGCACTTCCACATCGGAAAGTGTAATGCAAATCAGCGAAAGAACAGCCAGTTGCTAGGTATCTGAAAAGAAAAAAATAAATAACATGCATTTACTTTCATACTTTGCTACATTATGGTGACGTGTACATATGTGCAAAAATACACATTAATCATTTTGAGTACTGCTCATATTAATATAATAATATTAATAAAAAATTATTATTATTATTATTTCTGAAGTTAACGTGGCCACATGTATGTGAAAAAATACACATTAGACATTTTGAGTACTACTTATTATAATAACAATGATAATAATAATAATATCATTATTATTAGTATTATTAATGTCATTATTATCATTACTTATTGTCGTGGTATAGCTCTATATACTATACATACATCCATTGATTTGATTTTAGAGTGCGCAGGGGTTTCCTTTTAATAAATTTGGGTAGGCCGAGGTCCGAATTACGAAGTCAGATCCTCGTAACGGTGGGCTAGTCCAATAGATGTTACTTAAAATCTTTGTATTGGCTGAAAGTTCCAAATCTCACTTAGTTACAGGCTGTTACACAGCTATGATGAGCTCAAGGGTCGGAAAGTAAAGGAGTCGGAAAAAATAGACTTTAATAAATATTAATAATTAAAGTTAAATGGTACAATAATAAACAGACATATAAGACAAATAGTTAATGTGGTCAACGGGCTAGTAAAAAGATTAGTTATTTAAAATGCAATAAAATTAGATAGGCTGGACGGAATTAAAATTGAGTTATACACAGGGACATGGAAAGCACACAAATGGAAATGGAGGAACAGTAGACGACAATTATAAATTTTGGGAAGCTGAAATATTCGTTACAATACCTTGTACAAAAATGGAGGGGTTGTGGGAGACGATGGTCGTTTCCGGAGAAGCAGTGAGATGATGGTTGGGTCACTTTGACGGGCTCCAGGGCCAACTTGCTTTCAGTTTAAGTATTCCTGTGAGAGGACGGGGGGGGGAGCAGAGCCTTCTAGAATGGAGGTTGGGAATTCTTCCGGTGTAAATTCCTTTGAAGAAAACAGAGGGGGAGTTTCTCCGAGACGTCAAACGGTTTGTTTGGTCGGAGATGCGTAATCAAGGGGGTAATACGCTAAGATTAATTTTCACTGAAGCCCTCTGGGATTTATAATTGTCGTCTACCGTTCCTCCATTTCTATTTGTGTGCTTTCCATGTCCCCGTGTATAACTCAATTTTAATTCCGTCCAGCCTATCTAATTTTATTGCATTTTAAATAACTAATCTGGGATAATGGCGAAAGTGGCCCCGGCTGCCGTTTGTCTCAGCTGCTCCCAGCGTGGCTGGAAGGAAACGAGAGACTTCTTGTCTTGTTTAAATACTTGGATTGATAAGGGCTGCATTCCTTGAGCCTGCTCCTATACTTTCTTGCGCCTTTGAGCTTCGTAAATTGCTTGTAAGCGACAACGAGGCACATCACGTGGTGGCAATGCTTAAAAGCGACGTTATTTCTTCCATCACCTGCTTTTTCCCTCACACTTATGTTAACAACTAATGAATCTATTTACAGCTTCAGATATAAAACGGAAGTAGAAGAGTTTGAGAGACTCCTTTAGGAGAGAATTAACAACAATCAATAAAGAAAAGTCGGGATCGGGCAAAAAAAGTGGGAGAAAGGAGTATATCTACTTCAAACAGCTTTCTTTTCTTCTTTAAATTTGCAAGACATGGCCACATGAAGATGAACGTGCAGATGAGTCAACTGACGGGAGAAATGTAGAGAAAGAGTCTCAGCCACTGTATCTTTTCACTCATCAAATGAAGAGGAAGAAACCAGTACATTCAGATAAGCAAGTTCTTTTCCAAGCTTATCAAAGAAAGCAAATGCGCCAGATAACCCTGATAAACTATTTCTGCTTAATCTGTTGCCCGACTTCAAATATATCCCTAAGAGTGCAACGCTAGGTTAAGGTTGAATTCATACATATACTTACGATTTATAAGCAACATCCAACACTTGCTAATCAGCAATATTTCCCTCCACAACATAATTTCTTCTCAGATCCAAGTTCATCAATAAGTCATGCACCACACAATTAATACCCTAATATCATGCATTCACAATCAACAGCAAAACAATGCAAATCAATACCACCTGCCACACCATCCCCTGCACCAGCTGCAACTTCACATCAATGTCTCCATGGTATGACTGTTCAAGCATTTATGATGAATATTAAACCCAATGAAACATGAAGTAAAGTAACATTCCCATATTTTCAGTAGCATATTAACTATTTTTTCTTGGGAAAAAGTGAGATAATTAAATTACATATTCAAAAAGAAATCCTAGTGCATCATTTATTCCAGTAAAAGTGAAATACACTCTGATGGTTCAGAATCTATAATAATGGTCTGCTACAGATAATTATTTTATTTACATACTTTAGTGTTATGACGACTCTCTCCTCAGCTCGAATGCTCCGCCTCATGTTTGTATTGGCTTTGTGGATATAAGGACCAAGTAAGGAAAGGAGTTCATTAAAACTTTCTTGAGACATCCTGAAGTAGTTGAAGAATTTGGCCCTGTCCGCTCTCAAATCACCCATAATGTTGTAAAATTGTCGATGAGTCAGCCTCAAGGAAGTTATTGGGTGCATCCATAGTGCTCTCTGTCTTTCACGACGACGACGGCGGCGCCGCAGAAGCAGAAGTAATGCAACTACTTCGTCCTCAGAGTCCATCCTGGATCTGAAGCCTCAAGGGGAACAGCGCGTACCGCAGTGGCGTTGTGCCCATACACACGGGCCACTCTGTGGTGTGGCTCAGTCAAGACACAGTGGCTTAAACATGCCACGCTGTGGCGCCTAGCATGGCGAACACAAAGTCGCTCGTGTACTCCATCCAGCCCTTGGTACGACTTTTGGTACGACTATGGTATGACTTTTAGTGCGACTATGGTACGCCTTATGGTAAATACTTTGGTACGGCATTAATTAATATTATTATTTTAGTACTTTAAATTAAAATTATATCTAAACAATTTTTCACTCAGGGAGTTTATTTAATGATTTCGCATTTGATAAAAATGACGGCAAAATCTCATTATTTAAACTAAAAAAAAGTAAAATTGAGACTAATTTCACGGAAGCGACTAAAATATATCTGATGAAAATATATCAGCAAAAGGTTAAATAATAAACATTTTATTAATAAAGGGTCGATTATGATTGAGAAAGAAAGGAGATGAGGTCAATTTGGCATATCGAAATTAGGGATCTTATTCAAATAGGAGAGGACAAGGCAGGTGAAGTTAGGAATTTGCTTTTGCGAAATGGGGGAGGGGTCTTGAGTTGTGACTAACTATGCTTTAATAATAAGCCCAAGAAATTTTTAAATATGCAGGATTAAGTTATAGGATTTAATCCAAAATATTCAAAGGAATTCTAATGGTGTGTCTGCCTTAATTAGACATGTAAATATTTCAAATGTTGGATATTATCACCGAATGGAGTGAATGTGTTATAAATTCACTTGAAGTTGTTTCGTCACGCTGCATTTTTGGGTGCTTATAGATCACAGGATAAAGGTTTGACTCGAAGTGCATCTAGACCCTAAAAGATAATTCCAAGGAGGCTTATTCGTAAATAGATGTAATGACTAAGCCATGCTCTACCAAAGATGTACAGTTTAGGATTTACCGAGTTTCTCATACACTTTTTTTCTATCCAATGGTATTAGCTTATAAGTGATTGAAATAATAAGGAATTGATTAAATAATGTAAGATCTCATTGAGGCGGACGTTGATAATGATAATAATAAGCTTAACTTAGACCAAGATTTACTGCAAGAGTGATCAATCAGACATTGGTTATTTTGTAAGAATAAGCTTGGAAAGAACACTTTTATTTTCTGGAAATAAGTTCATTGTATTAATTTTTTGAGAAGAAAGAGTTCATAAAACTAAGGAAAAATTTCTTTTAACCATCATTTTAAGATATATCAAGGTGTCTATACTCCTTTAGTCATCTCTTCTTTTCCTTTAATTTACTGTGGAATGAAGGTCTTTTTTTTCATTTCGTATGATATATTGATAATGGGATTGAACGATGGATAAGATTAAGGTATGATGAAAAGTTATTTTTATATCAGTCTTTTCTCTTAAATTGATTAAGTTTTATTTTTCTTGAATTTCTCAAAGTGATCAATCAAGCGAACTTTTTCTTACTCTTTAACCTTTCTAAGAGAGGTTTTAGTTTCGCTGATGGAAATATGTAAATTTAAAATAAAAAATTGTTTTTTACTTGGGTAGGGATAAAACACGTATACTACCTCCATTGGAATCTATAGAAAATGCTTAAGTTTACAAGCAGACTCGGGGGAAGTTCTTTGCTAGTTACAAAGATCTATGTAATTTTATTTAAAATTCAATTTTTAAACTTGATCCTAGAAGAATCGGAAGAAAGTTAGTAGTAAGCTATAGAATCAAAGTCTATCTCTAAACTTTGAATTATATAGAGATTAGGAGATGAAAAATTATGTATTACGAGGGGCGGGCAATAAGTTTTGCAATTCAGATATAAGGAAACGAGATATGAGGAAAAGTGTTTTATTATTTTTCAATATAACTACCCTCGACTTCAATGCACTTGCGCCACTTGTCCCTGAGGCTTCGAATTCCCGATAACCAGAAATCTCCCGACTGTTGTTTAATCCACTCCTGGACGGCGAGCTGGACATCTTTATCGTTTCCAAACAGGCGTCCACGCAGTGCAGCCTTGAGCTGGCGGAATAAAAAGTAGTCGATGGGGATCCCAGTGATGGACTCACGTTTAATCACCTAGCACTATGCATGACTCGAATCCCGCCCGGTGTTGGTTGTACATGAGCAGCAGATCCTCCGAACTTTGACGACATTGAAGTCGATCATAGGGCGTGAGGTTTCGTGAGGTTTCTAGGGACCCAACGGGCAGAGACCTTGGTCATGGCCCAATTTTCGTCGATGATGTTGATAGCACTTCCATGTAATATTACAAGTTCTCACTCGATTTCTTCGACCTTCACCCGTCAATTTTCGAAGGTCATCCTCTCCACACGGGCTACATTTTGCTCGTTGGTCACATCTGACAGGCGTCCTAGACGGGGGTCATCTTCAAGGGACTCACGACCATGTCGGAACTCCCCATTCTAGCGAGCAATGGTTGCATCGGAAGGGGCGGTGTCGGTGTATACTGCAACCATGCGTTCATGGATCTCTTTTGCATTCTTTTCTTTCTTGGTCAAAAATTTGATCACTGCGCGGTGCTCAACCTTCTTCATGGTTGAGAAATTTGTGACTGACGATCTGCGATCAGCTACTGCTTCTTAAATAGACGAGGCAGGAGCTGGGGGCTGCAGGTTATGACTTGTCATAACTTGTCCTAACACCACCACCATTAGCCATTTCCCTTCTTCTGTTTTGACCTACTAATTCGCAAAACTTATTCACCGCCCCTCTTAGTTTGAAATGTACCAACCTCCTTCTTAAACTTTTACTTCATCTTGATATTACCCGGTGAATTCAATATTTGCAAAGAAAATCACTTGCCATCTAAGACACCTTGAAGTCTTCAAACTTTTTTTTTTTCCCAATAGGTATCTTTCCTGACCCATACACTCGTCAACTTTCTCAATCTCTTTTTCTCTCCAAACCCATTTAATCAACTTTCACTTCTCAAACTAACCTGCGCAATGTTTTTGTTCACGATCACTTCAGGGTAGACTCTCCTTCATTGATCATAGATTGATGTCTCTAAATCTCGCCTCACTTCTCCCGGATAATACACCAACTCTCTCTCTCTCTCTCTCTGTATCTATCTATCTTCTGAATTTAACCCATCTCTCAACTTTCATTTGCATTTACTCTCCTCCTACCTAGACAATTACGCTCCTCTTCGCCTTGGCTTCTCTGGCAGATCCCGCGCCACTTAGTTTTCCGACCCTCTCATAGAGGCTAAAAACACAGAAGAGCTTGTAAGAGACGCCTTTCGTTCTGGCCTTACCCAAAGCATAGAGACGAAACAAGCTTCTCTCGCCTAGTATCTTTTAAATCTTACATACATAACCCGTTTGCAAGTCTCCCGGCACCTCATAATGTGAAATTTTTGCCTTTCTCGCTCGTCTCTCGTTTCACTGGTTACTCTCAAATCCTCCGCCTTTTGTCCCATCCGCCTTATGTGCCCTTTTCTCCGAAATGGGAGTTAATATTCTTTGTGTGATACCGTGTTATTATGCTTCCTATTCACATCGTAACCCCTCTTACCGCACTTCCCTCACACTAGTCCCTACTGAATATCTCACATCAATACTTTGTTCATCGAAAAACACCTGTTCGCCGTTGGATATTTTCCTACGCAATCTCTATGTTCACTTCTCCTCATTCCTATTTCACCTATTGGTTATCCTTAACGCCTCTCTATCGCTAAGTGAGGTGTGTTTTGACTGTAAACATGCTTCTATCCGTCCAATCTTAATGAAACCAAAATATTTAAGGTAATAATTATTCAAATTATAGTCTAATCTCTCAATATTTGTTCCTTTCCAGCGTTATTGCGAGGCAGGTCACATCTCTGCAAATGAGTTTTACAGGTGACTGGTCGTGTCTGCAGCTAGGATCACGCTCACCCTTAGCTACTTTGTATGCTCCACTTTGGTATCTATCTCCTTCTTCATATCCTTTCTCTACGTCACCTAGATCTATCTTTCAATTTCTATGTTAATTACATGGATAAATATATTTATTTCCTCGTCCCTCAACTCGTTCTCCGTAACTGCTACTATTCTTTTCTCTGCATATGAAACGATTCCTCAATAGCTATCAGATAACTTCCTCGAGATCAACCTTAACCATGACAAAACGTAAGTTCTTATGATGGGCACCTCAGCAGATATGGCTCACTGTTAAAATTGTAGCCCTCTCTCTAAATCTAGGTCACTGCATGATTGCGGTCTCTGATGAAAACGTTAGAAACATAAGTGTTATATTTGATAGTCAACTTAATTTTAAATTAGATGCTGCTCATATCAGTAACTAATATCTGATATATCCTAACTTCATTTCTCTACCTTGACACTTTGATCGAAACAGTTTCAAGAAAGTTATCCATGCCTTTGTTACCTTTAGCCAAGTTTACTAAAACTCTCTTATGACTAAAGGAGCAAAGACTACAATTAGATCTCTACAACTTATCCATCACTTTGTGTCTCAAGTTCTCTCACTTCAAGAGCGGTTTGCTCGTGCTACATCAATGCTCTCTGAACTGGAGTGGATGCCCAATAAATTTTAATTACATTTAAATTCTTCCTCCCATTTAAAATCCTAAACATCGCAACTCACCTTTGGCTTGCCAAACGCCCTTCTGCTTTCGGTTTCTCGCATTCGTCTGCTTTATGAGTCATCGTGCTTTCTGTGTAGTGGGCTTCAAGCTGTGGAATGGTATGGGTGATGCAAACATATGCTCCTTTCTCTGGTTTGATCCTTTTCCTGGGGCTCTGAAAACTTATCTCATCTGTCAGGCCATTTAGTAGTTGAAGGAAGAGCGCCCTGCGAAAGCTTCAAGGTCAGGAAAGGCGCCATATATAACCTATAACTTTATTCCCTGCTGAATTTACACAAAAGATGCCACACTGACATAAATTCACCGATATGGAACAACACATTGATACCTTCAAAGAGATCACCCAAATAGGGAAAACGCTGACCAAAAGCAAATCAAATTCTATTACAGTCGGTCTATTGATCTGTAGAGAGGTTGAGGTGTGTAATAAATTAGCTCTGGACAACAAATTAAAGTTATATCTTTTCTACTATATGTCATTAAAACGTCTATTCCAATGGGTGTAAGTCTGTTGAGATTGAAGTGAGAAGAATTGAGATATCTGCTTTCTTCTATACTGGCCACAACAAGTCCGACATCACCAAGCGGCACAACGTCAGCCGGATGATTTTCTAAACATTCGCGGATAGGCTCAAGAACGGAGAAAATTTCAAATACCAAACTCGCTCAGGCAGACTTCAAGTTGTCAACAGTATAGCTTTGAGGGAGGCCTTTGAATTTGATCTGAAGTTCGAAATGACTGTACTCGCGAAGAAAAAGAATATCTCGCTAGCCATAGTGTCCAGGGTCTTCAAGAAGAACGAAGGCAAGAGAGCGTGTTGCATACAAAGGCCTCTGTTGGAAGTTTTATGGCAATCAAATTCTGATATTTTTCTAATGAGAAAACTTTCACGTACGATCCGGTCATCAACAAGTAACATAATCCTGTGGTAAGCATTGGCCTGGCAGTCTCCGAGTCTGCAACGTGTACACAACCAAGCAACAGGCTCGCCATGGCCAAATACAGCATAATGGTTCCCAGCTCACACATCCAAAAGGTTCAATTATTTGGGGTTAAACACGAACTTCTAGTAGAAGGAATTTTGGACACCGCAGTCGCCCGACCTCAATCTCATCCACTTCATCTTTCGAGCGTATGTCGAGGACGAGACCTGCAATGTCCCATAAAACAACGCCGATTAACTGAAGTCATACGGCAACTGCGTACATATGTATGTGGCAGCATGAGAAAGGAATTCGTCTACAACGTGTGCTCTGCTTTCAGGTTTAGAGTGAAGCGCATGCTGACCTCCCAGGGTGAGCAGAAATAGAGATCAGAGGTAGAAAGAGAGAAAGAGAGGCGGGTAGGACGGAAAGAACCCGCAATCGGCTTCTTTTAGAGGTAACCTCCGTTTGATAAGACGCCGTACAGCGAGCAAAATTGTAACAGCGAGAGCTTCCGCTAGATAGATGAAAGTTCTAAATTTCCACCTGGCCCCTCTGTATAGATAAAGTAAAATACACTTCCGACGCCTCGGTAAAAGGCACTTCTGTCGGGTCCGTATAAATAGTTAATCCTTGGCCTAGGAAATATTAGTATTTTGTCTAAGAAGACGCAAAGCAGAAGAATTCTTTCTCTCGGCCTCCCTTACCCCAAGAGCCGGAATACAAGAAAATTAAATAAAAAGAAATAAGTACTAGGAATGAGGAGACTTCCGCACTGCCCCTATTCAAATCAGTTTCTCTGCTGCAAAATACTTACTCGATCCCTCCTTTCGAGGCTAGCTAGCAGTGGTTGGTAGAAGTCAGGTTGTATTCTCCTTCATAACTTTAAGCAGGCCGAGTACTAATCAGTCAATGCAAACCTAACCGTGCCATTGAAATGATATAGAGCTTGATGGCCATACCCCTCCCCCCCGCCCAGTCTTTCTCTTGGGTACAAAAATCCTCCGGCGGCAGATCCACCCGGAGTGGTAGTCTCTCCTGTGTCGGTTGTGTTCGTTTGTGTGGACGTGCTCACGGCTCCTGCTTGGAGTTGACGTGTATAAACCCTTTGCTCATTTAGTTCTTTTGTATTTCTATGTTGTATCAATTATTGTATTTTTGTTTGTATAATTGCAAAGATTATTTTGTTTCATTCATTTCGATATCCAGAACCTCCTAGTTAGTTGATTTAATTTGACCTTGGAAAGTAGTCACTCTTACTTGATTTAATGCAACCCACGTTTAAAGTGTATCATTCAGGGCAAGGTCAATCGCAGAGTGTCCTGCGGGCTTGCCACGTTCCCTTCCAAGTCAAAGGAATCGAACGCAGTGCAGGAAATCTAACCTGACCGAAGACAACAACATTGACGAATTTTACAATTTAAACATATGTTCATATTTTAAAGATTGAAAAAGAGACTAAATGTAATAAAGCTATCATGCAGTTCTTTGTTGTGAGCGTCGTGACGAGTGTAACAGGAGTTTTGCAATCGTCACACTCATCGTCATGTCGCTACATCTGAGGATCAACAGCCGTTGATCTTAGTTGAAGCTTTTGACACAGGTGTATCGCTGCCTCAATAACTTCCTGGTGGGCACAAGGAATCACTATAGCTTTGCCACCTCTCCTTTGTGGCCATTCTGAATTTTATGTTTAAGATGAAATTCTAGCTGGTTTTTCTACCACCAGCAGGGCTAATTTAGGTAGCCCATGCCATATTCGAGCTGTCAGCAGAACAGGAACTATGAGGCTCCTAAGGCCTTATTATTTAAGAATCATGAGATTTCTAACCAGCAAAGGTGGCAAAACCTCATAAAGAGCATCAAACTTATGAGTCAGAAGTCAACAAATTTCCTTCTTTAGCTTCGAGTTGCCGCGGGTCCCAAAATTCCTGCAGCAGAACTGAAGCATCCATCATATTGGGTCTCCCCATTTATGTATGCCACAGTTTGGAGGAATGTTTAATCGATACATAAATTTGGCTAATATTAAGGATCGATTCTTGCCTCGTGATGCGTTAGGGGGTAAAGAATTTGTCCAAGACGTTTTAGATTCAGAGCGATCCTATTAATCGAGGGCCCGTGCAACTCTTCGACGAGCAGAACAGCATCGAGTTGGAGGACAAGATTGAAAAATTCATTGAGCCCTTTCAGTTTATGGCTCAGGAAACGTGGGACAAAAGTCTTCACGAGTTAAGCGCTATGATTTTGTGCCCACAATCACACCACGGGGCTGCTCTGGAACTTCCCCTGTAAATGAGTCAGAGACTGAGCAGTCAATCAAGAACTAGTATGAACAATAAAGAGTGTATGTGGGACCTTCATTGCTACCTGTTGCTCTCTGGGTTCTATGTGGAAAAAAAACAATAATAATATTTCCCTGCTTCCTCCACGGGAGAACCGACAACCTTCATGGCTCCTTCACCACCTAAAGCAGCCCTGGAGCGTTCTCTTAAATTCCTCCAATTTAGAGCAGTTCTTTCTCTCACCACTGGGGGGCACCGGGGCCATCTCAAATAATTTTACAGACTAGAACTTTACTAGACGACGAGCATCTCTACGGGGCATGATAACGCTTTTTACACTGTTCATTGCTCAGTCACAGGAAAATCCATTGTCAGGAACTTACTTCTGCCCTCAAACCAAGAGCTTCAAACTTCCAGTATGTTCATTACACGAAGTTCAGCTTTAGACATTTTTCTCTACCGATGATTAGTGGTTTCTCTTTCACACCCAAACTTGGAGACGTTATACAACTAGTAAGGTAAATCGCTTATTAAATAATGAATAAAAAACGTCACCTAGACCTAGCTCTCATTCCCTTCCTTGCCTCTGATCATCGGCCTCGTCTGGCCTTGTCACCTGAGAAAGCTGCTGGTAAGATCTGCCCTATTGTCTGACACACAAAGAAATTTGCTCATCCATGCGCATCATCTCCTGCGAGACACCATCAGCGTCTCTCTATGGCTAAATGTGGAAGTTTAAACTATCAATCGCATACTGAACGCAGCTTCTACCATTTACATAATTCCGTCTTTGACTTAAGACATATCTTCCTCCACATACCCTACTTTCTCTCTCTCTATCATTCACGGACTTTCAGTGTTAATTCATATCTTACTTATATATAAATTCTAGTTTTATTTCTGATACATTTTAGGTTGAAAAATCAATTCTTGCAAGCAATTTTCTTGATTATGTTGAATGTCAATGAGCCCATTACAAATTATTTAAATTTGTAGCAAATATCAAAAGTTTTCTTCTGTTTTCTTTTCCGCGACAATTTAGCGGATGTCTCTGAAGTGAACGTCGTCACTAATTTCCTGCTCAGCATCAGACTTTTCAAAAGCTAGTCTCAATTGTAAGCAAAAGAAAATCGCGACGAGTAATTTTCTAACAGTAACTTTCACGATAGAGAACAACTGCATTGATTAGAGAGAGGTCCAACATATTGTACAGGACTTGAACGGGCGACCTTCTTTAGCCATCTTTTATGCTGTATTTGTGAGATATTTGATCAGCAAAATCAACTCCATATTTCATTGAATTGTAAAAATTTACGGTATCTGGAGTTCTTTTCACATCATCATTAACTTGAATACAGTTATGTATTCTGCCCAGAAGAATCACATTTTTATTTGATTTTTATTGAAAGAAAGTTATCGTTGCTTGGTCATTCTTTAAAACAGGAGTGTTCAACATTTTTCCTGGTCAAAATCTTGATTCCAATTAGCACTTTCATTCGGGCACAATTCCTTGTCCAATCGAGGATAGTAGTTTGTATTGTAATTTGCGGCATAAACTCAAAAGAAGTAAAAAAGTTTTCTTTCGTAGCGTGTTGTAATTTACAGCATAAACTCAGAAAAGTAAAAAAGCTTTCTTTCGTAGCGTTTGACAAGTCGAAAACTACCTAATCTGAAATTGGTTGGTTCGATAGACCCTTTTCATCTCTACCAAGGCATGAAAATCCGTTCAAAAGTATTTTGACTCGTTATCAGCAGCTATCTCAAATTTTTTTCAAAATTTTCTGGCTTAGAGGCAATGTACTAGGTAAAGGGGCATTTTTATTTAGTGTTTCTCTCTTGTTATAAAGGGTCTTTCAATAATGTCGCTCGATTTTTAAATCTAAATAAAACAAGTTGTGTGAAATATATGCACTCAATTTATTTTAAATTTGAAAGTACACTTTATGGCATTAAGTGTGGAATATGACGTTGTTCAAATGTCCGCCGCGGCTTTGCTTGGTGGAACGTATTCGGGAGGCCTAATTTTCGATGACTTTGTTGCATAAATCTGGCTGAATTCGCTGGATTATTTGTGAATTATTTGCATAGACCTGCGATTTAAGGTAGCGCCAAAGAAAGTAGTCTAATGGCGTTAAATTGCATAACTCGGTGTCCAGTTTGCGTCGCCGTTGCGCGATATGACCCCACCTTGAAATCGCTGGTGCAAAATGTCTATCGTGGCGTGCGCAGTGTGGCACGTAGCACCGTGCTGTTGGAACTACATGTCTTGAGTATCCATATCAGGCATATAATCCAGTTGAGGTTACAAGAAGTTGTTTATCATCGTTTTGTAGGTCTCGACGTTGACGGTTATAGAAATCCCATCTTCGTCCTCCAAAACATACGGACAGATGATTCCGCTATACGAAAATCCGCCCCAAACAGTGACTTTGTTGGGATGCAATTGGTGCTGGTGTATCTCGTGTAGATTTTTTTCGTTTCAAATCCGACAATTTTGCTTGTTCACAAATCCATTCTTCCAAAAATGGGCCTCGTCACTGAAGATGATAGAAATCACGTAATGCGAGTAAAGTTTGTCGAACGGAGCACTGATTTTGATAATAAAATTTAAAAATTTGCACACTCTGTTCAACGCTATAACCTTCCATCGTAACTTGCCAAGTACTAATGAACAGTTGAGAGTGAGGTGGCGAGATTTCGCTTTAACAACATGGCCACTATTGCCTGACAATGCTCGAGCGTGCTTGTTGAAAGACCCTATATTTTCGCCTGGTTTGTACAAAAAAGACAACCTTGTCTAAATTCATGCCAGACTTCAGACACTAGGGCAAATTTGTCCGTTTTCAGCATTTCAGATCTGTTATACTTGATGTCATTATTATATCTCCTTAATACGTGCTTCAACCTCTATCGTTTAAAGGCACCAGAATTCATGCGAAAACGAAAGGTAACGCGTAATTTCTGCAAAACGATCTCGTGCAATTGTTTCATGAATATATTAGGTCCCCACTCTTTTGATCAGAAATCATCATCAGATTGTCCCTTGGACAATATTCCTCGAGCAAACATAATGCTAACAGTGGCCATAATTTTGTTTCCAGTTACAGATCTCATGAAGTAGGTTTCAATCGTCTTTGAGGTTCTGATTGAGTAGACTTATTTATATGTATGTTTCTAAGTAAGGTCATCGATTAAGAAACTGAAGGCACTCAAAAAATCATTTCCAGCATTATGTCGTTTGACATAAACACTTGGAACACGTTCTTTGTGCCAAACTTTGTGTGATCGAGTTTTTACTTCATTTCTTCTCTTGTCGAGTTCGATAACCTCCCATCCTTTGCCTTCTTTCGAAAATTGAACAGGATAAAACACCATCAGAGCAGAAAATTCACACTTCTCTTTTCTTTATCTTTATGCTGAGCCTTTCATTACACCTGCCTATAAAAGAAGCACAAGAATAAGTCACTTCTATAAAATATGGGCCTAAAAGAGTAACATATATTCAGTTGCATAAAAGATATATTATCAAGAATAGAGTCTCCTTGCCGCCATAAGACTCATCGAACACACGAGGTCAGGCACGAGGTCAGACGACCTGAGCGAGGACCGTGAGAAGAGGCAGAATATCGAAGTGATTTCTGCGATAAGAGAGGTATTAAAATCTCAAACGCGCTTCTGTCTTCTCCCAGGGTATTATCAAGAAACCCCCGTGGAAGTAATTCCCATCCCTTACGGACCGTGTTGGTTCGTAGAGAATTCCCCCCCCCCCTTGGCGGAGACAGTTACCGTTCCGGCTTGTCCCTATTTATTGTTGGTGCCAATCTGCATCGACAGTATAGGCCTGCCTTTTACAACGAAATACGTCATTTTCGGTCGCACTCGCATTTCTTGACGAGCCGAAGGCTAGAATTATATTGAAGGATCTCAGCTCCAGTACATTAGCCCATCCTTGGTTTAGGTACATTTCGTTTAGCACGAATACTCCCTCATAATAGTGTTACTACTAGAGTTTAAACTCCCCGTGGTTAAAGTCCTTCGAATAACCATCTGATCCCCATTTCATCTCATACAGCCTCGAACCAAAGCCAGGCTAAGACAAATTATCTGTGGCTACCCTGCCTGTCATCCATGTGTGTGTATGTACAGAGGGTTGTATCGCCTCTCTATCCCCTCCCCCAGTAGAGCTCGCAGTGAGTAGCTCTGTTAAGTTCGGTTCTTGTATACATCGTTTATCTATTTCCATTATTCTATTTAATCTATTTATTGTGGAAAACTCTGTAAATATTAAAGTATATTTTGTTTCTTCCTTTTCATTAGCCTCATAGCCCACAGCCTTCATTAGTTTAACATCGGCCAACTGCACTCAATCTTTTAAATTTGAATCCTTCGCACTTGCCCCTCCCCCCTATACTGCTATCGCCTATCTCTGTCGTCAACAGAGTTCAGGCAAGGGCACCCGTTTTACCTTGAGCGTCCACGAATATTGGGTAGAAGTGACATATATGTCGGCGTCATTCTACAAGATATATATATGGAGAGGGTATGATAAACTTCATATCGAAACTAGTCTCGTGAATAAACCCTATTCTCCTATACAGTGATTTCAATATCATATATATATATATATATATATATATATATATATATATATATATATATATATATATATATATATATATTTATATATATATTGCCTTGTAACTATAGCTATGATGCCAATGACCCTCCGTCGGTAGACGGTGCACAACTTCAAGGTTATCAGGCAGTCAGCGCAACGGAATCCTTCTTAATGAGAGAGGACTGCCTGTAGTTTGGTCTACGGTGAAATCTGACGTTAAATGATGATTGTTGCAAGGGGGTCGATCGTCGAAGAGAGCGTGTGATCCAAATTTATTCAGAGCAATTCAATGTAATTTGCTTGCCCGTCTTTGAAACCCGGTACGAGACAGTGGCGAAGAGTGAAAGGAGCTGTATGGCTTTAGCTTTATTCAAAATATAGGATATGCTCAGAAAGCCTTGATCTAAAATTGCAAGGGTTTGTATATGGAGAAGTAGGGGGCTCGCCTACAAAGGAGTTTGCCAATACGATATTACCTCAGGATGAATCAGTTTAATTGGTCTACCAATCCTATATAACGGGGGATGAGTTTTCCGAAGTTTTTTTAAGTGGATCGTCCAATGTTATCATAAGAAAAGCAGGTTGCTCTCAAACTCTGCCTCCTAATTTAGTATTTTTTTTCGACCAGTGGGCTGGCTTATAACAGATCTTAGAAGTGGATGGCACCGTGAATAAAATAGGATTTTTTTTTATAGTATAACAGATTCCTAAGCATTTTCTCAGCAGTGTTTCGTTCATTTTTTTACATGATACTTGTAGCAATACTCTCTATAAAGGTGGAAAGTTCAATTAAAAGAAGTATTAAACACAAGAGAGTAAGATATTAAGTACATCTGAGCTCTGAGCATTATTTGGGTTATGGCCCAGTAGACCGCGCAAATTTGCTGTTGCATCGTCTATTGTCAAAAAATCAATTACAAATTTGAGTTATACACAAGAGACGGGGATAAACACAGCTGTGCTTTGAAAACAAAATGTAACTTCATGAATTGGTAAGAGTTTCATTCCTATCCGTCTATCTATTACCTATCAATCTATCTGTTTATTGAATTATATGCAAATAGGATTTTTTTCCCTAAGTATGGAAGTGAGAGGCGGGCTTTCTGTTTCCCCTAACTAGACTATAGTTACTTTGCTTTGTTAAGTCACTTAATTTATATATATATATATATATATATATATATATATATATATATATATATATATATATATATATATATATATATATATATATATATATAGAGAGAGAGAGAGAGAGAGAGAGAGGATAGATAGATATAGATATATATATATATATATAAACTAGCAGATCTGAGGACGATTATGTCCTCAGGCAGAAAGTTCCTACTCTGAGTCAATTGAAGTAAGTGAACTACACTAAATATTTGCAGTTTTTAAAAAATGATGATTAGTGCATAAGTTTATCGATGATATTTACCAATTATTTTATAACATATTTTAGGCTCAGTCTTAGGTTATTTTGCCGATATAAATTTTAGAATAAATTTTATTATGCCATTATAGATCAAAAGTTTTGGCATATTTGTTTGTTTGTCTTTCTGTCCATTTTAAAATTTTTATTGCTCCACTTCCTTCTGAGTTTAACTGAAATTGCCTCCAAACTTCCAAGAATTTTTTTCAGGCTGAGGAAAGCGTTTTCTCACATGTTCGTAGCTTGGAAGCGCAGCACAAATTGATTGTCCAGGGCATGCTAGTAAGCAGCATTGAGTCAGAATGAGCATATCGCATCAAGTCGTGAGAAGTCGTGACAACTCTCTATTATTTTTTATTATGAAAGGCGATCAAATTGGCTGTTTCACTGTTTTAGTAATATTGTTGAAAATCTTGTGAAAAACCAAGATCGATTGGATCATATAATACCACCTAAAGTTTAATGGCGTTGTGAAGGCATTCATGGAATATGAAGGCAATCTAACACGAATTAAGAAAGATGCGCGAATTTAATTCGCAAAAATTGGTCATTTTGAACGCTTTGCTGTTCTAGTGTGAAAAAGATGACCAATCCTTATTATTATCTAATTTATTCCGGTTTGATTTTATTTTACTGTAAAAATAGGCGATGGGAGCGACATTTCGAAGCTAAACTTCCCAAAAGTATTCTATCAAATTATGGTGGAGTATTCGAGTGTGGTACAAACGTGTTTTAATTTAGATATTTGGCGAGTTAGATATTTTAAACATATCTAATGTCTTAGGTCGTCATCGTAAACGTAACGTCTGTGTGTTTTTTAAATGTAGGTATAAAGGACTTTCCATTCGTTTTAGCCTTTAGCGTAGAAATACTTTTCTTTTCCCCCAAACCGAGACACTCATCTCTCCCACTTAAAAGTATTCGACGCCTTACCTAATTTCCCTCAAAATGCGACCACACTTCAGGAAAGCATATTTGTGAGGTCTTCCGGCAACGTTTTTAAGCGGAAATTTTTTCCCTTAATAGTAAGGCAAAATGAACCTCTCATGAATGACCAAGAAGGACTTGCTTTGGCGTTCCACTTGCCAAATGCATCTTAACATATATTTCTAGCTCGTCAGCTGGACTTCATTACTAAAATTGTGGAAGGCGTGTATTGCTCAAAGGGCGAAATTGTAGCCCCACCTGATCTCGCGAGAAACGCTCAAAACGGAAACACATTTGCTCCGGGACAAAATTCTGATGACATATCTGCTGCTATCAGCCACTTCTCAATTCAGCTTGTATTCTACGTTAACATTTCTAACATTCTTCTAATGCTCGATTAAACAGCGCTCGCCTTAGACCAGGGTCGGGCAACCTCCGGCTCGAGAAGGCCTAGTGTCTGGCCCGCCACCTTGCTCGCCATTAATATTGAAATCCGGCCCGCAAAACCCCAGCCGCCCCCCAATAAATAAATGAATTCTGCCAAACAGCATCTGTCTCAGTATACTTGTAGAAGAAAAAGGGAATGAGTCTTACGTCTGGCAGTGAAAATAATGAAAAGTGAGACAAAATGCATTTCCCTCACAGATAGGGCAAAAACTACTGGGCAAGACATCTTCGACGCCGTGCTTCAGTGAGCGGAGCAGCACTCTCACTGATTTGTATGTTTTTCATAAAATTCTTTTATAATGTATTCTATTCTATATATATATATATATATATATATATATATATGGTCATTTTGGTGATTTCCTTTGTCAATCCGGCAAGCGGACTGCTCCTAAAAGTCTCATCTGCCCCTCACTTTAAAAAGGTTGCCCTTCCTACATTAGACCAACAAGACTGCTGTATCCTTAAGCATTTTATGGAAAAGGAAGACGAGAAAGTGTAGTTATCCTCTGGAGTCCTT
This sequence comes from Ceratothoa steindachneri, assembly GCA_963969495.1. NCBI lineage: Eukaryota > Metazoa > Arthropoda > Malacostraca > Isopoda > Cymothoidae > Ceratothoa > Ceratothoa steindachneri. The sequence continues at coordinate 124,041,543 of OZ018321.1, forward strand.
CCCGAAACAGACCGCGTAGTTCTTGTGGAATCTTCTTTGAGTAGGCGACGAGTATTTGTTCCTTAAATATATGAGAAATAAATTTTAAAAATATTTCCTAGTTTGGCGCATTCAGTTATGGAAGCTATATTCTCTCTCGAAGCTCAACATTTTGTCTGGCATGCGATGCACACAAAGATATAAAATATTTGTTGGCACTGGTATTCCTTGTCAGCAAACGCTCACGCACACACTTACAAAACATTGGCACAATAAATTTTCACTACAGGGATTGAAGATAAGCATAATGCATACATTAATACCGTAATGGTCAAACCCAGGGATTTAACTACCTAATATCTATCAGTGTTTGATATTCATCGATAAATTGTTTGGTCTGTTCTTCTGGGCAAACTTCTATCCAAAAACCAGATGTATTTTGTCTCGCAAATTTTCCTTGATTACACTAGTTCGCTTTACAATCCAAGAAGAATTCAGTTATAGTTATTTCGCTTAAAAATCAAACTTTTTTGTTTCCCCGTTCTTCAAGGAAAAATGGTATAACATACTACAATAGAGGCTTCTCCAAGTTATTACTGCTTCTTGTACCTCAACAGCTTTGGCAATATATGGATGCTCTATTGGTTTTTCGTCTTCGGTCAATAGCCTCTTAGATATCTCTATTAATCTTAGTGAATTCACGGATAATTGCGGCTCGTGGGCTCACGCTAGCCTCTTCCAAGTCAAAAGTAGAAAATTCATGACGATATACACAATTAAACACCTGTGTTCTTCAGTAACATGAAGCTCACCAATATTTCTAGGGAAATTTCATGGCTCTTATCCGCTCAATTTACGAGGTTAAATTCTTTCCTGGTTAAAGTAGCTACTAAAATATTAAGGAAAATCGCCGTTCGTAATGCAAAGCGTGCGCGGATGACCCAAATTCAAAAAGCTCCTATTTTTGCCTTTCTGAAAAGCCTCTCAGTTCTTAAACTACGAACTTGTACCTTTGGCTATAACAAATAAGTAAGATAAAATTTAAGGAACAAACTATAAAATATTCACCAAGAGAAAGCACATGTAATCAAGCTTGCAGAACGACAAATCGGATGTTGAACTACTCATTTTTTAGATAGGAATTAGTTATTTTGGTTTGTGAGCAAGAATTCTTTTTAAGAATGCCTCTATGATCTGGACCCTCTTCGAGCCTTTTTACGTATAACTTGTATTTGGGTTTATGTGTCTGTTAACATTCATTTTAGCCTGAAATTAAGCTAATTGTGACTTTACATTTCTGGAAAGTCTTAATGTAGCTTATGTACCGAGCGCTTGGTAATGAGATGCATTCATTTTCTGCTGCTTCGAACCAATTCAGCTAGTCAATCTCCCGTTGAAAGCAACTACGTTGCAATTCTAGCTCCCTTTAAAGTTAGTTATTGTCTTTGAATATATATATATATATATATATATATATATATATATATATATATATATATATATATATATATTATATATATATATATATATATATATATATATATATATATATATATATATATATATATATATATATATATATATACATATTATAAAATCTGGTGTCATGTGTGGGTTTTTTTAAAGGTCTTTAAAGAGGTCTTTAAAGGTTCTTTCTATTATTTTCTATTTTCTTAAGGCTGAGTATCTTCCAGTCATTTTTATATTCGTGGAACGACCCTTCCATATTTAATTGGTCGGGGGGCTATCTGGAGCGTGAACGTTATTTAATGCAAATTTTTATCCCCAGAAAGGTTATTAGCACATTTTGCCCTCCTTAACCAGTGAAGGCTAAAATTTTGGATTTGTGTGTATTTGTGGGTAGTGTAGAATTTAATTTGCTAGCAAGGCTCCCCCGTCTACTAGGGCAAATTCTTCTCATGTGCCTATTTTACGCTCATTTAGTTCGTTAACCCCGTCGCGTGGCTGGTGACATTTGAATTTTCGCACAAGATGTCCTCATTCAACAAATTTAAGTTGCAATGCGAAGCCCTCGCATTAACGGGCAAAGACATTTCATACATTCAGGACGGCGAGAAGAATGAAAGAGCAGAAAAAAGAGAACGAGAAAAGAAGTAAGAACAGAAAAAATAGAACGAAAATAATAGGAAAGATCAAGAGAAAAAGATAGACAAGAAAGTGCGGAGAGAAGAGAAGAGCGAAAGAGAGTTCAACAGCACAACCTTGATCTACATCGCACCAGGCTGGAGACTATTCAATTAACTCGCGGACGGAATCCCCCCATTCGGCATCAGTCAAGCTTCCCTTGTTCAAAGAAAGTAATTACTTTGGATCTTATCTCATCCAAATATGAAAAAATATTCGAAGTCAATCATTTGGAAATCGAGGTTAACTGTGTCGCAAAATGGCTTCCCCTCCTCAGCTCCCAGCTTCGGAATATATTCATTTCCCTTTCCTAGGAAGCCACCATCGAGGATTTTGCCCTCAAGTTTGAGAATATGGCGTCTTACAACAAGACATCCAACATTTACAGTTAAAATTTCGACAGTTGGCATTGTCATTAAGGATTAGTTATTAGTTGCGCTGCCCACAGAAATCCGCGCATTTATGAAGGAACGTAGGCGCTACACCTTCAAGGAGTGCATTAAAGAGGCGAATGTCTATTTGGCAAGACATAACCTCTTTCCAAAGGACAATAAGAAGACTGCCTGTTCATTTCCCCGGTCCAAGATTTTAATTCACGATTCCCTCCGCGTAACGCTCGTAAGTTCTTTAAGGTATTTGGCGGCTTTACACTTAGAAGGTTTTCCCTATCGGAACCCACAGATATCAAACTTATTATTCCCAATTTCCCTGCGTAGTGATTCCCCAGGAGACCGATAGTTTGTTTTAAGCGCGTAGTAGGACGGCACTTGCGTAGAAACTGCTCCCAGAATTCAGCGCTCCGGAATAACTCCGCTTACCAAGTCAAACAAGTCAGCGTCACTCCTGATCCTCCATCATCTCCCTCTGAAACTCCCATTCATCTCCCAGCCCCCGGACATCAGGTCAATTTTCTCTTTGCAAAAAGCTCACCCATAGGCCCTAAATTTAAAAACGGAGTCGTAAATAGATGGCGAGTATCCATTCTCGTTTGCTATACAGGGTGCACGTGTATCGTAGTGCCAAATTAATTACTTCCCCGATTGGTCTCTAACCACAAAAAGTTTGCAGTACACCACGAGTTACAGGGAAGTCGTTTCAGCCCCTACTGAGTTTTACTCAGTCTTGATCAGACATTGTCCACAATTGTCAACAAACCTTGTGGCTCAGCTCGTTGTTACACGGGCCCAGGAAGGAAGAATCACAGACACAAGATCCCTTAGAAGCCCCCTGCGACACTGAGTTTAGCAGATTCAGGAGCTAATAATTAGCCCGAGCGCAGAAGGAGCGTGAAACTATCCTTCCTTTGTAGGAGAAAACTCGGAGCCACAAGCAAGATTATGTTCACGGCCACAAAACGGTCTCTTACCTCGTAAAAGAAGTCCTTTTATACCACGCCTGCTCGGATAGCAATAACCCCGAGGCTCATTCGTTGTGGATCCCCGGCTCACACATCCCGCTCGCTCTTAATATCGCACAGGATAGTGTTTTCTGTTCACTGTAGTCATAACAAGAATGCGTAGAGTATACTGCCAGTCTTGCCATATTTGCCATAAAACCACGGAAAAATGGCATATTAAGCCTGACCCCCTTCCGAAGGGACCAATGATCTCAGAGCCCTTCTTTTGCGCGGCCATTGACATCATTGGCCCCATTCACTCTCCTTCCAGCGAGGAGCATAGTTATGGCCTCACCCTTGTCAATTTCCTCCAAGTTAATGTAATATGTAGCGTAGCTGTTAATGGTGAAGCCACTGTTCACCATCCCTTTTCACTCCCCTGCAAAATGGAATTTGCGAGAACATAATCGCACAGGATAGTGTTTTCTGTTCACTTCAGTTATAACAAGAATGCGTAGAGTATACTGCACAGGATAGTGTTTTCTGTTCACTTTAGTCATACCAAGAATGCGTAGAGTATACTGCCAGTCTTGCCATATTTTCCAGAAAACCACGGAAAAATGGCACATTAAGCCTGACTTCCTTCCGAAGGGACCAATGATCTCAGAGCCCTTCTTTTGCGCGGCCATTGACATCATTGGCCCCATTCACTCCCCTTCCAGCGAGGAGCATAGTTATGGCCTCACCCTTGTTAATTTCCTCCGAGTTAATGTAATATGTAGCGTAGCTGTTAATGGTGAAGCCACTGTGCACCATCCCTTTTCACTCCCCCGCAAAATGGAATTTGCTAGAACAGCATCAGGACCCAAAAGTTTATACTAAAGAAATTATATGCTAATCAACCCAGAGAGTGCTATCGCTATTTGCCGGGGGCATTATTTGCATATAAGGAAATTCCTCATTGTACACTGGGACTTACCCCTTCAAGCAACTCTACGGGTGCAATGTACATGGTCAACCAATGAATTATTTGCTAACCCACGTATCGAAAGGGAAATTCAGACTTCTTACTCCTATTTGCTGGATCTGCGACGTAGACCGGAAACGTGTGCAGACATCGACGACCAGAACGCGGACCTTAATTTCTAAAAATATAGGACCTACTTCGATATCAAATCGAAAGAGAGGAGGTTTAAGCCAGGTGACGAAGTTCTGTTGCTGCTGCCTACAGAGAGCAACAAGTTTCTTAACCAGTAGAAGGGCCCCTTTCCCGTTATCGAGGGTCGAGAACCTATGGACTACCTCATTAGAACGCCCACAGGAGAGAAACTATTCCACACAAATATGTTAAAGCGGCATAAATGACATCGTGACCCTCCATGAAGAGCAAGCTATGGAGGCTGGTTATGCCGTGGACTCCCTTAATGTAATACAAGTTGTCTGCATGGAGCAGAATAAAGATTAGCCTCCATCTACCTTGCCCGACGTCCTAGAAGTGCCTCCCATAGGACTAAACATTGACACATGGCTGATTCTTGAACAAAATAGTCACTTACAACACCTTTTAAATAGCTTTGTAGGCCAAATCTCTGAAATACCTGGTTGTACTGTCCAATTTGTGCATAACATCACTCTTACTATCCAACATCCCATCCGTTCGAAGCTGTATCCTCTCCCTATTCACTTGAGGCAAGCGTTTAATTCGGAGGTTGAAAACTTGCTGAAGCTTGATATCATCGAGCCCTCCAATTCCAGTTACTAGTCCCTTGTCTTAATATTACGGAAGCCTGATCGTACTTACCGTATGTTCGTCGATTTTCGCAAGTTAAGTTCTGTGACTGTCTTCGATGCTGAACCTATTCCCCTAATCGAGCAAAACCTCCATCTTATTGAAGAAGCAAAATTTACCACCTAATTAGACCTTTACAAAGCCTATTACCAAATTCCCCTTCAGAAGAGCGAACGAAAATATACGGCATTCCCGACCGATAAAGGCATTATGCAGTTCCTTCGACCACATTAACTATAATAGGATGATGCGTAGAATCCTAAGTGTGCTATTAAACGTCACCTTTTATTTCGATAACATATGCGAGGCCAACAACAATTGGGACCAGCATTTAGTCTCCCTCCAAGCATTGTTGAGTAGGATACGCGAGCATGGCCTCAAGATTGGCCCCAACAAGTGCCACATTGCCTATAACACGATTAAGTACCTGGATTTTAGCATCAAAAGAACCAGATTGGACCGCAAGAGTATAAGCTCAGGGCCATAGTCAATATACCCCCCCCTCCATTTACTAAAAAAAAACAACTCAGATTCATCATGGGATCCACCTCGTTTTACAGGCGATTCGCCCCTAATTTCGCGGCCTCGGCCACCACTATATGTGAGCTCCTCCAGGAGAAGTCTCCGGATCACATGGTGTGAAATTTGAACGCTACTTCCCACTTTCACCAGTTAAAGGACAAATTAGCATGTGCCCCATCCTAAGACTGCCGAACCCTAAGAAGCCGTTTGGAATAAGGACGAACGCGAGTAATAAGGGCATTGGTTGTATGCTCATGCAGTATGGTGAAGACGGCGAAAGCTACCCCCGTGGCTTATGCGAGAAAGAACTTATGCGATCAGAGAACGGGAAACACTGACTATAGTATGGAGTGTCCAAAAGCTTAGAATGTATCTGATAGGAAAATTCATAATCGAGACCACTGCTCTCCTGCATACCTTCGTAAGGTCAAAAATCATAACGGCCGCCTTATGCGCTGGAGCCTATTCCTTCAGGAATACCAGTTTAAAATTTGGTACATTAAGGGGTCTGATAATTGTGTAGCAGAAAGCCTCAGCCGTAAGCATGGCCACTAACCCCAGCTAAACAGACCATCAGGAAACAGATATATTGCTTTATTTTACATATAATTATTTGTGCACATTTAATTTGTAGGGCTAATAAAAAGAAAGAAAACACAAGAAAGAACCTATCTTTGTAATGTAAACACTGCCTATATTTTTTATCCTGTACTTTTCTGACGCCAAATTTTCCACTGTGTATATTTATTTTCTTTTTCCAGTCCATTTCCATTAAATTTTATGTGGCATTGTTAAAAACATTTTTTCTATGTATGGTATTTTTATTGCCCCTTTATAAATTACCTTTTTTTTCTCTGATGTATACCGAAACTCGAAATAGTCGGTTTGTAGCTGTGTACACATGTTCGACACGGGTTAGGATATCCCTTTATAGTGTCCTGTTCTTGACCGTCCGCGTAGGAAAACGCCTTCCTTATGTTTTCCTAATGCCCCTTTTCTTCTCCTTCGTCTGAGAAAAATGGAGGAATAGGGTCTTAAAGGATTTGGAAGTCCACCTTGAATCCTTGGAAGAGCCACGTGGCCATAACCCTGGAACAAAGAGCATATGAAGCGAGGATCGAATCGGGCAAACACAGATTTATCAGACCACCTGAGTTTACCTTAGGAGGCCTATCTCCCGTGCCCGGGGCAATTTAATATCGTCCCGTCCATACTCGCGACGCGAGAAAGAACCGGAAGGGCTATTCGACCGGCCTATTATCTCGGATCGCCCCCCCCCTCCTGTGCCGAAAGTGGGCGACTTCAAATCTCAGGAGAGAATGCCATGCCACGGAGCAATTTCGCCGCCTCGTCGATCACCTACCTATATAATCGGAGGTTTTGCGCCGAATATGCAGTACAGCTCGCCCGCGCACGATGTCACATTGCGTTTTGGAGTCGGCTCCTCTGTGTGTTATATTCAGGTACCGACGGTTAGAATCTCCCCACTGTGGACTTGCCCCCAGTCAATCGGCAGCTCCTTGTAAAGACCGTTCAATTATGAATTCGCGCCAGTGCTCCCTCATCGAGAACCATGAGGTTAAACCAGTCCTCCTTCATCAGCATCCTGAGGTAGAACGAGTACCTTCCCCCACCGAGAACTATGAGGTAAAACATATTTTCTTCTTGCATCTTACCTTTCTTTGACGTTTACTAGCGTGCAAGACGCCGGCGCTGTTGATCTCGTTATAATCGGGTCTCCCCAAATCAATTTTTACTAGTTGTATTTCGGCTTAGTGTAGCCCCTTTTTAAGACTCCGATCAGATTCAGGTAATTAACCGCTTTAATTCCTTGGATTTGCCCCTTTGCTGACATCGAGTGTGTGTGTCCTTTACTTATTTGCGCACGTATCTCACTTAAACCTACTCTGTTTATATCTTATTTTTCTTTTTATTATTAAACTTTATTTTTACAGCATTCTTTAAATTACCTTGAACGAATCTCAGCTATTATTCTACCTTTCCTTTCAATCTTCACTCTCTCATTTTGATAACTATTACCCAGACACTAGAGGACGACTTTCTCCCGCGTGTATCCATATATATATATATATATATATATATATATATATATGTATATATACATCGGGTGGCCCAACAAATCACGCATTTTTAATAAATTATATCTCAATAACATCCAGCCGTTACATGCAAAAAACAGAATTTAGATACCTTTTTTAGTTTTATTGCACTTCTAAACAATAACAACCTGAGGGAAAAAAATGAATATCGAGTGTAAATAAATAAATAATCAGAAATTTAACTTATCTACAGTAAATGCTCGATTGTACCACCACTTTGATGATTAACTAAGTCTTTTTTCCACACAAACAAGCTTTTTATTACTTAATTGAGGCCAATTTTTGGCCATGATTCGTGTATTTTGCTTTTCCCTGCTGGTTCACTGAATTTTTCTCTCCGACCATGGTAACCCATTTCTTTTAGTAACACCCAAATTGAGTAACCCATGTGCATACAATCTGGACTTTGAGGTGGCTCCTCATTTTCGATATTAATCTTGGCGTATTGCTAATTAAAAATAACTGTGTCGCGTTGCTTGTATGCTGAAGTGCTCCAGTTTGTTGCAAAATAAAGTCCTTTTCTCGATACAGACGACGAAAATCAGGCAACAACTTTGTTTTTAGGAGTTTGATGTAATTAGTAGAATTCACTTGGTTCTTTTCAGTATCAATAAAATGAACATCTGTTTTGCCATTACAAGAGACCCTGCAGATATCATAACCTTTTTGGATAATTATGAAGTTTCATGATAGAATATATTTAACGGAATGTCATACTTTTTCTCAACCCCGTAGACAACGTCATTTGCATTTCGGTGGTTTCGCGGAATTTCTAAAGTGAAATATTTTTCCCCAGTGAGGTCAATATTTTTAACATGAGCGATAGAGAAATTATCAAGTAACTCTGCATCTGATTGATTTTTCTTTTATTCTTAACAATACCACTTTTCACTCTAAGATACTATGCTTTTGAAGGCTTTTAGTTTTTGTGTATTAATTATTCGTTGTACGGAACTCCTTCCTATATTCAAGTTTTTAGCAATTTTTCTTTGCAATATATGACTTCCTGGTTTATCTTGTTAAAAGCAGATTTTATCCTAAAGGTAATTCACATTTATCGGTTCTGAAGCTGTTTTACATTTACTACTTCCTAGTTTTTGTTAGCGCTTCTAGTTTCACAAATATTTTTTAAAACTGTTTCCACAGCACGTCCTTTCCACATTTTTCTAGGAAATTCTCACGATATTCTTGGAGTCTTCTCATTCCTGTAGACTTTTGTATCAACGTGAATATTCCTGTACGATATTTCACAATAAAATAATATTTTATATTCGATATTCGTTTTGGAGAACTGTTGTTATTTTTTGGAAGTGCTTAAAAACTATAAAATGTATATAAATTCTGTTTTGGAATTCGAAAAAGGAAGATTGAAAGTATCTTAAAGCATATGAAAATTGTCATGAATAAAATGAGGTTATTTTTTTAATAATGCGTCCTTTTTTGGTGCGCACTCGATATAAATATATATATAGATATATATATATATATATATATATATATATATATATATATATATATATATATATATATATATATATATATATATATGAATAAATGGGAAATTTTTCGTCTTATTTTCGGTTGACTGCAATTTTTTAACTAATTATATGTAGCTTTTCATTCTGAATTTAAAACTAAAATTCAATTTTGTTGTTTATGCTCTGAATCTCATGTTATTTTAATTTTATAATATTTTTAAATTATCCTTATTTTTTATTTTTTCAGATTTATGATTTATTTATCTCTTAGATTTATGGCTTCTGCTTAATTGTTCTTAAATGGCCTAATATAACAACATTTTGGTACTAAGGAAATAGCAGACCTATTAGCCTCTAGGGCTAAATGAAAAGATTTCCTGACAGTTAAGCGAAGTCCTGAAGTCTCATTTTCGAGAACACGTAGACCAGATGTTTTTGAATTTTCTTTCTCATAAGAGAAGGAATTATGTACTTGTCGTTATCATTTTTTAAGGTCTTCAAGCAAATTTATATAGATTTAGCTTCAGATAACCGTAGAGAAAAGAAATTTTGGGGGGTCATAGGTATAAGAACTTCCACAAGCGTGATCTCAAGCATAATGACAATTAATTTGGTGCTGACAAATTTGGTCAATCGGTGCAACTAGAATAAACCCATGATGACATACAAATGGTCATTGATTTACTTAAATATCACAAGTACAACTGGCTTATTTGTTTGGACCTTGATGATCAATGTCCTCCTTGGCCAACAGAACAGTTTGCAGTAATTCCCATGCTATCTCTGAATGTAGATCATTCTAGGTCAAGACAAACATTGGACCCAGATGGAATGAATAGCTCAGAAATAACTCACATTGGCACAATTAAGAAAACTGGCTGATGAACTCATGATATTTGGTAGTGCGCAGTTCCTTAATATGAATACTAGTAGCGAATCGATAGGTCGCAATGCCGCTTCTGTTTCTAAAGCGCTTAGGTGGTATACAAATTTAGATGCGAGTGATAAGTATATATATAATTCGGCGGGAAGTTTGCAGTCAGTGCTCAAAGGAGCGTATTCTAATGGGAATCCTCCAAGTTATATGCGAAATAACAGTTATTACAGTGTGCATAATATATCAGGAGGATTCCAACCCTTTCAAAAAGACCAAAGACCTTAAGTTTGCGCTCACATGTATTCTTTGGGGAAAACGCCGAATTGTGCAAACCCTGCTACAGGTGGCCCAAGAGAGAAGAGAAGGTCCAGATGCAACTTTCTTCTAGGCCATCTAAGCAGCCACATCTGTTTTTACCGTCGGAGCTTTAGTTTGTAATAATAAATATGATTTCTTAATCAACACGAGAAAGAGTGTATCAATAATTCCGGCTAAATTGTTGAAATCGGATGAATTGCGCGAATCTAGTATAAATATTTCAAACTGCTAATAGCAGGTTAAAAAAGTGCACGGCAAGGTTCACACGGAAATAGTGATCCCCATTCTGTGCTGTTCATTTAGTTGGTCATTTATTGTCACGGATACCACTTCACCGTTATTAGGTATCGATTTTTTAAGACATTATAATCATTTATTAGACTGTGTGCGCGGCAAACTAATAGACAAACAAACTAAACTTGTGAAGGAAGTGAAATTATCTAGAGAACCTGCATTAGCTTTAATTATCGATGACCTTCAGCACCTACCATCTCATTGCAGAGCCATATTGAAAAATTATAAGGCTCTGTACTGACACGCACCCACTCAGCCCGTCCCGTCATCGCCAAGCTCAGTCACGCATAAGATCGAAATTGATAGTGCTCCACCGATATTCACAAGGCCCAGTACTCTTTCAATAGAAAAGCTACAGGTTGTCAAAGCAACTTTTGAAACACTATTGAAGGAAGGGGTCATGCACCCATCAAAATCACCAATTCACATGGGGGCAAAGAAGTTGCTCGGTGAGTACCGGGTGATAGGCAATTCCTGAGCATTCAATACGATCACAAAGCCCAAAAAATATTCGCTGCAGCGAATTCAGTGTTAGAAATCACCTCCATGGCAAAATACATTTTCATGGTTGGACCTGGTTCATGCCTATCATCAAATTCCTATGAACCAGGAAAACATAGAGAAAACTGCGGTCACGAGCCCATTTGGTTTGTAGGAGTACGCTAAGCTCCCACTCGATCTTCGGAATGGAAGCTGCACATTCCAACGGAACACGGCCAACCTATTTCGATGATTAGGGTTTGTTTTTTTGTGTATATAGACGACATTCTGATATATTAAGACAATATGGACGACACGTGAACCATTTCTAGCAAAGTATTGGTGGAAAACGATCTGAGAAAATCCGTGGAGAAGTGCGAGCTGGCGAAGGAGGAAAGAGATTTCTTAGAGGATCACATTTCGGTGGAAGGAATCTGCTGACCAGCGAAGAAAATGTAGGAACCTGGACACATACCGTTACCAAAGGACTACAAGGAGCTTCGAAGATATTTGGGCATGTTAGGTTATTGCGCAGAATAATTCCTCACTTTGCCGCGACTGCAGCCCCTTTGACCGAGATTACGCCTACAACTAAAGTCTCGGGAGCTCGTGTGGAATGATGAGGCATGAGGAGCATTTGAAAATACCAAATCGGCATTATTCGGCTCCGTTAAAATCTATCACCTGCTGCCCAATGATTGACCATACCAGCTGGTGACGGGTGGCTTCCAATAGGTGGCACGTGCTTCCATGCACCAAATGGCTGACGAACCTGCAACACCTGTGGCATTCTTTTTGAACAAGCTGAGCATGACGCAGCAAGCATACTCTACATATGACAGAGAGCTCCTAATGGCGTATCTTGCTGTCATGCACTTCAGGCACCTGATTGAAGGTCACCCCATTACCTTGTTAACTGACCACAAGCGTTTAGTATCAGCTTGTACGTCGCTATTAAGTGCTAAAAGAGAAAGGCAACAAGGCCATTGGTCAGCTATTCTAGAGTACTTCAGTGATATCGCTTAACTGCGGGTCAAGACAACAGAGTCGCTGTCTGCCTTTCAATGAACGTCAATTCGGTCCAAATTGACTCTCTTGAGCTCCGAGCTTTGGCGGTAGCGGAGGATAATGACGAAGAAACGAAGGAATTTCTCTCGCGACTGAAAGCTTACCCATTTTCCAGAGGAAGTTCAGCTTTGGTGTAAAGTAACATCAAGATACCCACGGCCGTTTGTCACTTTGTCATGCAGGAGAACTATCTTCAATCAATACAATAATCTGTCACGCCTTGGAATCAAGGCTTCACTTCGCCTGATCAAATCTCGATATTTATGGCCCAATATGAACAAAGATATTCGCTCCTAGACGAGAGAGTGCCTTCCTTGTCAATCTTCCAAGATCAATTGGCACACGTAAAACATAAGATAGGGTTTCGTTAATGACTAAGCTAGCCTAGATAACAGTCATTAACCTTGTTTTAAATGAATGAATGGATGAGAACGCGTTAAAACAGAGAAAAGTATGCAGAGCGTCACTAAATTAACCGTGTAGTTTCAAGGCAAGCAATGGTTGTAATTTTTAACAGGGTTTATTTTTAAAACTTAACAATAAAAGAGCATAAGTTAAACAAGGAGTAAAGATAAAAATGGAAACACACAGTTAGAGTAAATGAATTTGAATGATTATAAATGGATTAACAATTTGAGTGGTTAAAGAAATTATTCGATACAATGGGAATTAATATGAGTTAGTTTACATTAATATGAATGGTATAGCAATGTCGAAAATTATTTGTTATAGATTATAGTTGGTAAATTTTATGCTATAGCCACTGAACGTTGCACGAATTGTAACCTCAGGGGAAACTGGAAATGTAAAAAAAGGAGGGAATTTCAATCAGAACACTAAGGACATTAGAAAAAGCTGATTATTAGAAGCGATATTATTACGGATCTTGTCTGACGGGTAGATGCAACACAAGTGAAAGATTTAAATTGCGAGTAAGGCAGGAACGAGAAAGTCTACACTGATTGGATGCTTTGAAATTCGTCAGGCAAGTGTTATGATTGATGGAAGGGAACCGTACATTGTATATGGTAGTCGTATGGGATTAATTATATAAAATGTCGTACAAATAAATTTCTTAGACGCGGAAATACAAACTGCATCTTTAAGAACTTTTGTATGAGTTAGCAAAGATGTTAGCTGCTACACACTAAATTCCCGTTCCCACCCATTGATATTTCATCCTCAAGGTTCAAAAATGTATCTATCGATATAGTTGGACCACTCCGACCGTGTACACTGCCTGGGCAATCCTACCCCTTACACATTCGGTATTTACTATCATGCATCTACCGAATAATAAGATGGATTGAAGCGCTACCGATCCCCGACATAAGTGTCCCAACGGTTGCGTTAGCTTTGCTAGACGAAAGGATTTCCGGATTTGGAGTCCCGCTTTACGTAGTAACCGACATAAGCGCCAAATTCGAATCAGAACTATTCAAGGAACTGTCTGTCCTATTTGGTTTTAATCGTCTCCGCATCACGGCGTACTGCCCATCCACGAATGGGAGGGTGGATATGGCACACAGGACTTTAAAGTGCTACATAATAGCCCGTTGTCTTTTTTTGGCATTCGCTCTTTGCTCAATGACTTGGTGTAGTTTCGTCATCCTCATCGAAGGCCCACTCCAAATTTATTCAAGAACTGGCATCAACCATGGCAGAAGTCGAATTCGCTAGGCATCCATATGGCACCTGTACTCGGTGTCCAAGCCTTTCGTGCCCCCAAAACTTTGCGAAGCAACTCATGTGTGGATTCAAATAGACTGCGTACGCAAACCACTACACGACTCATATGCTGGCTCTTTCCCGATAGTCCATCGCAGCAATCAGTTTTGTATTTCGGGATTTCTTAACCGAAGAAAGGACACTGTCTTAGTGGACAGATTGAATCGGCGAGATTACCTCTCTCGTATAATGGTAACGTGCCGGGCGATAAGCAACGCCCATAAACTCAGGCAGAAAACAAGAAGACGACCAGGTGCACTGCACCTCGTAAAGTGCATAGCACGGAAGAGAACGACGCCATTAGAAGTCAATCGGACACCTCTACAGGAACCGGAGAGAGGAACGGCAAGGCGGACGTTTTCACCAGGAATTTGTCATTGATGCATTTCTATTCCTTGTGTAGGCAATATTTTGAGCGACACATTTAATGATAGAAGAAGAGGCATAAATTTATACAAGCCTCACTGCCTCTATAGCTTTATCTTAATTATAATTATGTAAAAATTTAAAGAAGGATAGGACAAAATTGTGGAAAAATTGTATATAAATATAAAAGATTTTATTATTATTGTATTATATGGCAGTACTACAGATAATTAGGCCCGTTTTAGTACAGGCATACACTTATGTAAGAATCGACCTGTGCGTATGTTGTAAATACTGTCATATATTAACCCATTAATGCCGAACGGTAACTATTGTTACCAGTGTGAATAAATGTATATATATCTTCAGAAAGTTGGAGAAAAATCATTTTAAAGCGTTTATAAGTTTGAAACAACTTTGAGCACGAGGTTGAAGCGGATATATAAGCATTCGACAGCATGAGTCACATTCAGTCGTCCTTGAAAGTTCAGAGGAGGTGGATGTCATTCGCGATGGCTCGACACACGATTAAAAACCCGTAAGTATCTTTATTTTAGTTTTATATTTCTTTACTCGCGTGTACTTGATTTATTAGCTTAAAGATGGTTCTGTCACATAAAAATATAATATAGTATGTCTTCATTCTAGATATCTTTATATAGAGAGATATATTTACAATGGTAACAAAAGTTACCGCTCGGCTGTGGTAGTATATAATGGTGGATAATGTACAGAATACGATTGTAGCCTTTTTTCAGCGCATTTGAACAGCGCTTTATATAAATTTTAAAATTAATAGTTTTCTATACATTATATAACTACTATAATATCACATTTGATACGAACGACTACGTATATATTTTGTATATATCTTGATAGCCGTTTTGAAATGGGAAAATTCAAATGGTTAAAACATTTTTTACGCCATTTGGAGTAATAGAAATTAAAGAGGCCTAGCTATTTTAAGTTTTATTTTTACTTGTTCTTTATTTTTAAAATAAAATGTTAATTAGTTTTTCAATTTTTAGGATGAAATTAAATGAAATTCACGATGCATTGTTGGAAGAAAATGATAACCAGCACGTGTTTGTTGGAATTAAGCCACCAACTGAGGATGCGACAGCTGAAACCGACTGTGATTCTGACTGCTCTGACGACGAGGTTTCCTGTGACCCTGATCATCTACCGAGAAGAATTCTTCTTACAAGTGTAATTTTGCCACCTGAGGAGCAACGACAAGACGTCGAAAGCCAACCTTCAACTTCCTCTGCTCTTCCAGCACCGAAACGACGAAAAGTAACCAATGTTTGGCATAAAAATAAAGCAAAAGTCATAGATACGGTAAGTGATTATGAACCTTGTATATCAAATAGTGAAACGGAAGACATCCAGAATATATTAGAATTCATTGGGCAATGTTGGACCGAGGATTGGCTGGAGTACATTTGTCACCAAAGCAAACTTTATGCCCAACAAAAATCACTCCAACACGACTGCCTAACTCCAGACAATTTAAGAGTTTTGTTCGGAATTCTTATTCTTTCCGGATATAATAGATTGCCAAATAGAAGGTTATATTGGACCCAAATGGAAGATGTGCAGAATACGTTAGTAGTAAACTCAATGAGGAGAGACACATTCGATCAAATAATGAGGTGTCTTCATTTCGCTGATAATATGTTAATTGATGGGGATCGGTTTTACAAAGTGAGGCCTATTTTCGAGCATCTAAATCGAACAAATAAAATCAATAAAACAGAAGAGTTCATCAGCGTTGATGAGATCATGGTGCCGTATTACGGGCGACACGGCGACAAGCAGTTTATAAGAGGGAAACCGGTTAGGTTTGGTTTCAAGCTTTGGGCGAGTTGTACATCCGATGGCACTCTTCTTCATGTGGAGCCTTACTGTGGCTCTCACACGAAAGTTCCAGATCATGGGCTTGGGCATGGACCCAATGTAGTTATGGAAATGATAAATAAAACGGATTTGATAAAAGGGCAACATGTCATCTGTGACAATTATTTTGGCTCAATTTCGCTTCTAAAAGAACTGTCTAATAAAGGAATCGCTGCTACGTCAACACTTCGAGAAGATCGCCTCGGAGGAGCTCCATTGCCGCAAAGAAAACTCATTGAGAAAAAAAAACGTGGTTACATGGAAGAGGCATTTACCGAATGTGTGTCAGTTGTCAAATGGAAGGATAACAAAGTACTCAGTGTAGGGTCAAATAAGCTAAGAGCTGATCCGATTCAAACAGCCAAGAGGTGGGACCGAATTGCGAAAAAACATGTTCAAATTGATGTCCCGAATTCTGTGAATGTGTATAATAAACATATGGGAGGGATTGATATTTTTAATCAGCAAATATCTGTGTATCGTATTCGAATCCGATCTAAAAAGTGGTGGTGGCCTTTATTCGCTTGGAGTTTGAATGCGCAGGTGGTAAATGCATGGATGCGGTATCGAAAGATAAAAGCTGCAGTAAGTCTGCTGGATTTTTCAAGGAATTTAGTTATTTCTTTGCTGAAAACATACGGTGTTGGACGAAAACAACCAGGACCAAGATGGCATCCATCTAACACGATTGAAAACACAGTAAGATTCAATCAACAACAGCACTGGACAGCAAAAGGGCAACAACAACGCTGCAGGTGCCGAGAATGTGGTCGTCGGACAGTATACATTTGCAAAATGTGTAACTTACCGATCCACCCAGAATGTATGGAGGCATTTCATACAAAGAAATGAACCGTATACTAATTTAGATTTGCCGTTAACTGTTTTATTTTTCATTTGATTAATTATCACAAAAGGTTACAGTAATCAAATTTAGTTATAAGGAACTTATATTTCAAAATCGAATATTTTGTTACGTTAATGCCGAGTGGTTACAAAAGTTACCAGGCTGTATTTTCTGCATTTCTGAATAAATGTCGATGTTAAACATATTATTGTGTTATTAATACCTACATTAACTATTTCCAAAGAAAAAAACTTATAAACTACCTTCAGATAATTTTCGGCATTAATGGGTTAAGTGGCCCCCCCTAAAAGTATTTCATATGTATCTACCTATGAATACTACACTATTTTCTAACCTATTCCATTACTGGCGGGGGAGTACTGTAGTGATCGGATTATATAATAGGTAGGCTACTGGCACTAAATTTCAGAATTCAGTAGGCCAAGCGAAAACCTCCACAAAATGGACGTGCGGTGGTCTTATTAAATCCCAACATACTCCATCATATAAAATAAATGTCTAAAATTGCAATAAGGAATTGAGGACATATAGATTAATTTTCATCTATGAATTTAAATACAAAAACAAGGAATGTAATATATTTGTTAACGTATATATATATAGAAGGAAAGCGAACGTTCGAAATGAGCGTGAGCAAAACAATGTTCGAAAAGGCGAAAGGTCAAAGTGAACTGTGTTAATAAGACAAACGCGTAAACCAACTTTTCGCGTCTTAGAATAGATTTATTGAAGGACGCAAGTCTACGACACATCTAAGTAAACATACCCGCTAGTTAAAAGGAATTGTATCACAAAGCTGTTACTAGCGCATCCTTTAATATTGATAATTCTTGGGATAAGCAAACAATTGACTTACACAGCTTTCATTAGCTCCGCCTTTCGGGTGGAGAACGATGATTCTAGGCTACGCGCTCTATGAAATAGGCATATTTATAGTCAGAGTAACTTAATTAGGACAATTATTGTATTGTTAAGATTACTAGATTACAGTCGTTAAGAAGATTATCTCGTTCACGTTTCACCTTTTAGCTCATCTAGTCTTGTCGCTCTAGAATTTAATATTTCGCGTTGAATATATATATATACATATACTGCTAGTCGCCCGCAAAGTAATTTCGTGATGTGCCGCCTGCCCCCTTATAGGCCAATATTAGAATAAAGTATATTTTTGCAACGTCCTTCTTTACTTCGATCACCCTGAAGCCTTCGGTAAGCCCAGTCAAAATAAGAACACAGTGAAGAATTCATCTTTGGAGTCAGATATATATTTACCTTCATATAAGTTAGTTACCTATAAATTGGTAATTCTCCTCCGGCACACCCATATAAATTGGTTACTATCACAATTGGTAACCCCATAACTAAAGAACATTTAACGATCTTTATCACCCATAAGTGGTATTCTAACTTTAAGTGGTAATCCCTATACCCTCAGACTAAAGCTAATAAATAGGACCCCCTGACTCGAAGAACCATAGTCGATTAGGAGTTCGTACAGCGAGTACCTACTGTTACCTGCACCGCTATACCTCTGCGGTTGCACCGATTACAAGCTTTTGATTTACTCGTCTCTGTTGCTCTCACCGGGCAGTTCGGTATATCTAGGCTCGTTACGACTCTCCACTGTTTGCAGGACAACCACCCACTGTGTATTGTTTCACTACTTCCGTGACAATTATTTGGGGAATTTCTTTAAATCTTACGCTCCATTCTTAGGTTCTCGTTATCGAGACCTACAGTTATTTATAAAGGAAGTAAGATGGGCGTATATTCCTGTACCGATTTTCCAGTGTAGCAGTGCGTATTTTATAACGACCTGTTGTCGTTGGTAGTTTAATCCTGTAATATTTGTGGCCTGTTTGTGGACTATGTTAATTCAATATATTTGACGAAGCATTCATTGTATTATTATAGCCTGGCAGATATCCGAGCACCTTTCTGTTGGAGCTCTTTATTTCTGTTTTAGGCCGAAAGAACTAATTCCTTGTCATACCTTTACAGTGGTGACCGTTTCCTAGATTGATGCCGTTATCTGCTTGGGCATGTAAGCTGCCTTGAGCGCGCATTCATTGTATGTGGCCCGTAAGTGAGTTCCTAGTTTGCTTAGGATTATTAGCCTTTTTGAGGTTTTTGAGGCTTGTTGATTGCTTGTTTACATGATGTGCATTTGCCTGTGTTTAGATGCACATTATTTACATTTAAAACCTTGCAAGGTGTGTCATTTATTGCTCTTGAGAAAGTTTGATTGCTTCTGTTTACACAGCTCTGCCTTCACCGATGTTTTGTTGCGTACTATTTACGTTTGCCACTTTACATATTCATTTATTTAACTTTGCTTGTTTCATTTACTCTTATTGCAGAGCTAACCTTCTATTTATTCGTAATTTTAGGTATGTGGGCATCGTCCCTTTCTGCTACGATGTCTTCTATTAAAGAACTTAATGAACAAGCTGTGGACTTGGGCCTAATAAGTAAAGGATCGGCAACTATGTTGTGCTACAACAAGCGTTAGAACGTGAGGAGCACGAGAAGGAACGCCAAAACAGGCTCAAGCTTGCTGAGCTTCAAGCTAAGGAGGAGTAAGAAGACTAAAGGGTCCAGTTAGCCGAGATTCAAGCTGAGAAGAGGCGAAGGTCTAGTTAGCCAAGATTGAAGCAGAGAAGGATATTGAGGTGGCGCGCGTATGTAAGTCTCAGCAGCTTACTTCTGTTCAGTTTAATGATTCGGTGAGTTGTCCTAAACTCTCTTTATAGAAAGAAGGTGAATACATTAACTCCTACCTCAACCGTTTTGAATGAGTTGCCGAGTTACTTGAAGTGAACCCTGGGAGTTATGCAGTTAGGGTAGGAAGTTTAGTTACTGGTAAGGCTGCTGAAATGTACACTTCTTTGTCCGGTTATATCACCAAGAACTACAGCTTGTTGAAGAAGGCTTTGCCGACCGGATTTAATAAGACTTCTGATAGTTACTGTGTTGAATTTTGAAGCGCTAAAGTTTCAACAGGGTAAATATTCCAACAGTCTTCCTTCGATCTGACCCATCTGTTCCAAGGGTGGTTGGAAACTTTGAAGAATTGAAGAAGTTTATGATCCTTGATCAGATATTGCCTGCTCTTCTTCCAGATTTACTTGTTTTCATAAAGCAACGGTGAACCACTGCTTTGGCCGAAGCTATTACCTAGCTGATAATTGGACTACAGCTGACCCTACGATTCTCCGAACTTCCAGTCCAACCTCTAAGAAGTTTGCTCGAACATCCAAGCCGTCTCCTAAAATAACAATATTAGCACCTATCTCTGCAAACAGGCAAAAGATCTCTTCATCGTCTGTGGCGTCTCATCGCAGTGAAGAGTTAGGTCAAATTCAACCAAGTTGCTGAAGAAATCCCCGCGTCTTCAAGGATAGCATGCATGCTGCGCAGCCTTATAAGGTGGTATTTTGCTTATCCGACCGAGGTTTACAACATTTCAAAGCCTCTGGTTCCATCAATGCGGCTTGGGTGTCCAATAATATTAGAGGTCTCGAACTGCAGAAAATTCTTTGTTGCCGAATACTTGGGACGAGTGGATGCATTTCCTCTTGTAACTTGCTAGCATCGATTCCATTATTATGGAGGCTGGACGGACGTTATCATATCTCCAATAAATGTTAATGAATCCTTTCCTTCCTTGGTTGATGAAAGATATCTCTCTCCAAGTGGACTTTGCCATTCAACGTCGGCATGGAACCCTTCGCCCCTACCAACGGCCAACTTTCCTTCCCCGAGATATTCCTCTGCTTCCGGTATCCATACTACTCTGAAACCGGAAGCACCTCAAGTATGTGCAGTCACAACCAAAGCAGGTAAAATGAAGCGCATTTGCCACTAAGCTCTGCCTGCTCTCCAGCCACTCTCTGTAACACCTGATGATTTCAGTCACCTTCAGAGTTCTTGTGAAACGCTCTCTGCCGCTAGAGTTAAAGCCGCATCGGGAGAAATTGTCAAAGTGAGTAATGGGTCTAGGTACCAATTCGTCATCGTTGACGACCTTCTCTACTGGAAATTTTTAACGTCTGATCATCCAGATAAATTAGTCAAATCAACCTTGGTTAATCCCCAGGCTTTATCATACTAATCTGTTAAACAAGTATCACTCGGGGGTCCATATGAAGCAGGTGGTAGTACAAAAACGAAAGTTCTACCCTGTAAGATCTTATTGCTCTTGGTGCAGAGAAAATGAATTTCCTTGAGGAATAAGACGCTGATTGTTTGCAGCTGCCCTTTTCACCAAATGGTATGCTCAACCCTCCCTCAACTGACCATCTTGAGGTTGGAATACTCAACTGTGACCAACAAGTCCATTTTCAGGAACTTACGAGGTGGTAATAGGAGGTGCTCTCCAATAAACCTGGATGTATCCCCACCCTTATCCATGACATTACTATAACAACTACAGACAGGCCAAGATATATCCAGTAGATATCCACCATAAGACTGTCTCCGAGTATGAGGTCGAGCCCCTCTTTCAACAAATGATTATCAGACGATCCCCCTCCCCGCATTGTTCATCAATCGCCAGGGTAAGGAAAACTGACAGTTCCTACAGAATGGCCATTGACTATCGCCAACTGAATTCTGTCACTATGCTCCATGCCAAACTTACTTTCAGGATGGAAAAGGATCTTCACAAGTCCTCTGGCACAAAGTATTTGAGTGAACTTGACCTCTGTAGGGCTTACTACCAGGTACGTCTTCCCAATTTGGCAAAAGTTTAGACTGCTTTTCCTATTCATCTAGATAAGATGGAGTCCTGGCGAATGCCTTTTGGATTGGTTACTGCTTGTGCCACCTACATACGATTGATGAGACTTGTGTTAGCTGGACTACCTAATGTATGCTACTTCTTTGATAACATCTTCATGTTTTCTGCACTCTAGGATGAACATCTTGAAGCTCTCAACCACATCTATGAACAACTACGGGATCACTATCTGATAGTCAAGCCGTCCAAGTTTTGGTTCGAGGTTACGCCCTGGACGGAAAGTTTTACGGCCCCATCGTATGATTTAAAGACGCAAGGCTCTCTTCTGTTATTAAGCGCTTTTCAGGAATAATTAAACTTATTCAGTTATATTTTTACACTAAGTAAAAATAGCGTGGTTGGGTGCAACAGTCAACGTTCTTTTTTCACTAACATAAAAATAAAGAAACCAAAATTCTCATCGAAAAATTTGAAATGACAAGGAACAGAATATCGAAGATAATCTTGAGTAAACGAATGAGCGAATCTCACTGCAACATGATAGATAATAGTAATCAAATCTAACTTATACTTGAATAAAAGAGTAAACGATATTGGCATATTTTTAGGTTAATGCATCCTCCTAAAAAAAATTTAGCCAAAGACTTGTGAATAATATAAGAGGCCACCACTAACACAACGAAGTAAGCACCGTATTACAAAAAAAAAATTTAGTTCAATGTTTCTCGAATTATAGTTTATCAACCAGCGAAGATATTTTTATGATTGCTTTATTTTAAAGCAATAGTTATAGATTGTTATGTCCATTTGAAAACATGCGTGATATCCCGTAGACTTTCCCTTCACAAAATTAGATGTTTTTTTTATATTACAATAATAGTGTAAAAAGTTCCTTAAAGTAAAGCAAAATAATAAAAAAAACAGTTGGTAATTGCGTTTTATCTCTAGAGAAGATTTTTTATGACTTCCGCGAAAGAAGATGATGTACTTAAGGAATGGCGAGTGGTGGAATTGCTCATAATCTTAGAGATGGTGGACATCAGTTTCGGTATCAGCATTTTCTGCATTTTGAAGCTCTCCTTCTTGTGTCTTATGCATTTTCAAGGTAGTGGCTGTCTTATGGTGGGTGTACTTTATCAAGTCATTTAAGTCAGCCAGTTCTGCAGAGTGTATGGTCATTGCGTATGTCACCTTTGGGGCATATCGACATCTTTCAAATGAAGTTTCTGCAATTGTATTATGCTTTCTCTTCCAAGAACTTCACTTTCACATCACTGGCTGTATCAAGCTTATTGTAGCTATTTCTGACAATGATTCCTTTTTTGTAGGTCTCAGCATAAAACAATAACCGGGTATTACTCTAAATGCTTGCAGTAGGTCTTTTTGTTATAAGTGTTTTGTTTTGCAGTACAATGAAATTCAGATATTTTTGCAGCTGTGATATGGCACTTCTTATCAATCTGACATACTATTCTTTATTATAAATATTACCACGCGTTTTCAATGACATTTGCAGAAACTTCAAATTGGAAGATGTTAATGTGCCACAAAGGTACCATACCCAATAACCGTACACTGCAACCTGGCTGACCTGAAAGACTTGGAAACTTTATTTATTTATTTTTATTTTATATTATTTATTTTTGTTTCCTCTTCTTTTTCCTTTTTTATATAAATATATGAATAAAATTTTAATTGTAGTTGGTCATTTTGCCTCTTTTGGTCTTTTCTTGTATCTGTTATTGTTCTTTTTTAGTCCTGATTAGGTGAATATTCCACTTGAGTTCTTTGAAGCAAATTTTCCTCTCGGGAGTAGGGCTCTCCTGGTGGTGCGGCAAACTTGAATTCCTGGAATGTCTATGTCGGTGTCCTTATTTAGGAGTATTTCTTCTTTGATTTTGTCCCAGCTATATCTCCCTAGCCTCTGGAGTTCCATATTCAATGTCTTCAGTCGTGCTTTTGCTTGCAATTTTGTCTGCCAAATACGGTCCATCCTGTGCGCTCCAGCTCTCAGCTTGGCTGCTTTGATCTTCACTCTCTGCATTTGACTGAGTGATGCAGAACCGGCGGCCTGCCTGACTACTTCCGGGTACACCAATGTTGAGCGTAACAGAGCAGGGTACAGTTTTTTATGTTATTTGCGCTGAGACTTTTGAACCTATTTAATTTACCAAGCTCTCTCTTGGCTAGGGAGATTTTGTTTTTAATGTCCGCCTCATACCCTGTTAAGGTGATACGCAGACCTAAAAGTTTACCTTCGTGAGTTTACGGGAAAACTTCATCATTTACTCTGACGTCGTCAATTTTTTGGCGGTTTACTGGAAGAGTTTGGAACTTTTGGCGGTTAATATTAATTTTCCACTTTCTTTCATATCGATTGATGTTTTCGATGTTGGTAGCTGTCTCCCTTGCTTGAACTCCAGCGTTTTTCTAAGTAATGGACAGGATTTGAGAGATGTTTCCTACAAACTGCAGATACATCATATCTTTCCCAATTGGAACAAGTAGGTCCAATGTGTACACTAAGTACAGCAGTGGACTCAAACAGCTACTTTGTGGAGCACACACCTAAAGTTCGGATTCGGGCTTTCTGTAGTTTAGATCGTGATTTGTGCTTTTCTCTATATGATATTATAGCAGAGGACCATTTCCAGGATCGGGTTTAGCTGAAGGCCCAAGATCTTGTATTGTAAACTTCTGAACCAAACAATATCGGAGGCCTTTTCAACATATCGCATCACCGCGTCTACGTATTTGCCTTCAGCTTTACAGCAGGCAAGTTTTTTTCTGATAAGGGCGAGGGCTGTATCAGTCTCCGTTCTCTTGTGGAACCCCTAGTGCTAAGGTTGTGAGGTTCTAGATCTGGTAGCTGATCTTGTAGCCTGTTTGCTAGAGGATTCTTGTAGGCTTTGCCTATGAACTCTAGGAGCGATATTGGCCTTTAATTTACAGTTTATTGGGGAGCTTCTTTCCTTTGGATATAACAAGTTGCCTGTATTCTTGGATGCGTGGTAAATGTTCGTAATTTCCTGAATGATATGCCAGGGTGCATGCACTAAGTTGTTTTTAGTGATGCCCATCGAGCCTGGTGCCCTTTGTTCCAAGGTTTTTACGGTTGTCATGACCTCTTCAGTTGTTATTATTATCGTCTCTTTTCCTTCGTCCACATAGGCCTGTGAGTGCGTTCGAGGTATTCTTTGATTAAGATCTTCAATCAGCTGGTCTTCAAACTCCTGGTCGAATTCCGCATCATCCTCAGATGTAATTAAAAAAATTTCTTTGAGAACGTGCTGAATCTCTCTTCCCAAACCATTGGATCCTCCAAGTAGAAATTGCCTTTCCTCAATGCGGGTTTTTCTATAATTGGTAGACCTTTTAATATTTTTAATAATTGCCACAACTTTGCGGTTCTTACTTCGCTATGTACTTTGGCTATCAAGTTCTCTCAGATTTCAGCCTGTTGCTTGTTTATAGACTGCTTCAGTTCTTCACTCAAGCAACGTAGCAGCGAGTTTCTTTCCGCATTTGTACCTGCCCTTCTCATTTCTTCATACACCGCCCTGTGTTCCCTAGCGATCTCTTTCATTTCCTTGGTCCATCTGGGCTGTGGAGGAGTTTTGCACCCTTTCATAGCTACACACTCGCGGTCAGCATGGCTGATGCAGGCTGTTATCCTATCTAGCTCCTCGTCGATCTCTTCTAGTAATGCTACGCTTAGGTTTGCTGGTTCGTAACGGCCGAGGATTGCCCTATAGCGTTTTCAGTTGGCCGAAGCGTAGCTCTTGCGGAAAAGGACCGAAAGCTGGATCGGTGCGAGAGAGAAGGTCGTCAAGATCACTATATGTTCACTGGGTATTGTTGGGCCCGGCTCGCTATCGTAATTTAAGGGGATGACGTTACTTGTCATGAGTATGTCGGGCTTTGTTGCTGCCCGAGAGGTGATATAGGTTGGAAAATTTGTTACTATACTCTGGATGTTCTTTCGACGCATAACCATTTATGGCCTCTGTTGTTTGTGTTCCCATAGTCAGTCGATTGGCATCTTGCATTGATGCCTCCCCAGTCGGTTACCATTCTGCTATAGCCGAACAAGTTGAGGAAGTTAGTAAGGGGCAGGTATCATCGTAAATGTGGTTTGCATGCTGCCGCTATCACGAGATTGCCTACTAGTGTCGGCCCCTCCACTGCCACAAAAAAGTCGTCCAGTTCTTGAAGGTAACTGGACGAGAAATTCCTTTTGATGGCAACGGAAGCACTATTAAACCTCTCCTGAAAGTGGTTCTTAGTAACAACTCTGTATCTTCAGTGGGCTGTAAGTAGTGTCCATACCGTATTCCGTGATTAAAATGATGTCTGGATCAAGTACGTGGAATGTGTTTCCATATGCAGTGGTTTCTCCATCCCATCCTTAAACGTTGAATATCACGTTCCTTAGTGTTTTATTCGGGTTTTCTATTTTGTGTTGTGGGTCTTACTGTTTCTTAGTTTTGGATTCCCTTTTCCCGTTCCTCTTCCTTTTGAATTATGTTGGGGTGAGCTCTACAAATGTTTCCCGGTTAAGGGTAAAATTTTGATGTAGATGGCCTCTTCAACAGTCTCCTTGTCACATTGAGAGTCAGAGTCCCATTTGTAATACTTTTTCTTTATTGCGACGAAAATTAGGTTGGTGTCCAGGTCTTCAGGGAAGGGGAAATGTTTGGATGCATAGATTGAGAAGTAAACTTCATCAGCTTAGAGCTTCCTCTTAGCTTCCTTCTTTCATTTCTTGCGGCAAACATCATTGGTAACAACCTCTGAGTTCGAGGAGTCAGATGTGTCCGTGGAAGCTGATGACTCCGTGTCTTTTTTTTGCGATTTTAGTATCTTCATTTGTTTGCTCATGTTAGCTGTTTTTGCAGCTTCCTCGCTCTCTTTTCTGGCCTCTATCCACGGATCGGGCCGTCTGCCTTCTTCAATTTATTTTTGTTCATTGTTTTTTGGCTCATGTATGTGTTCTGTCATGTGCTTTGGTGCCATCTGTAATTGGAGCACTTTCCTTGATGGAAGATCATCAGGGAACCATATCTCACTTATGCCGTTCATGGCAAGCATTTGGTTCAATTTCTTAGCGAATGACCTGGGTTATGTCAGGTTGCTGACGTGAGTATACAGGATGCACGTCAGAACTTTCGTTGAGTTCTCATTTTCTAGTTTGAGGTATATCCTTTGTGTTTCCGCCTCAGAATAGGCAGCCATCGCCACCTGCGCATACGTAGTATAGCTCCTCGTGGTTTGTTCTTTTTTCTTCTTTTGTGCTATTATTTAATGAGTTCCTTTTTCAGTGAGCAGGCTATAACCATCGAAGATAACCTTGTCCGCAGATTGCACATTTCTCACAGGAACTTTTACAATCCTGTGGTTCCTTGAATTCACTCGTGGTGTGGGCTTCAATCTTGTAACCGCAAATCAGAACTGTATGTGAATATATTCCTCCCTCTCTAGTTGCTTCCCACTGATTTTGGCGTAAAATTTCGGGAGTCCCTTTTCTTTAGATATCTTTGACATAGAAGTATCGGTGAATACGATCTTAAAAACATGCGTATACTCCGAGGTTTCTCTCTTGTTCCAGAATTTGAGAGTTCTGTCCCCTTGCCCATGTCTGATTCTTCATGACTTCATGTTTGATCTGGTCCTTGGAGTGTTGCCCAATCCAAATGCTCAGCCTTCGGCAAACAATGCTCAGGTGTTTTAAAATCGGCGGGGGAATTGTTGGTTACAAGCCAATCCCTGGGAGTGTTTTTACGGCCTCCTCTTTTGTGATGCTCTTCACGTACTTTTCCTTTTTTGCAGATCGCCACATAGCCTGTAGAGACCTCAAGCAGCCTGAGCATGGCGGTTTTCAGTCGCCCGTAGACAACCTCGAAGATATTTTCTCTGCTTGGTCCGTTGATGGTGCGCAGCGGGATCCGAATGGTCCAATTCTGATCCATTATTGCCCTCTGGGGTGACCCTTTGGGACCGGATCTCTTCTAAGTGTGTTCTTTCTCTGCAGTAATTATTCTTCTTCTGTTTTGCGTCCAAAGGTGACCTCTCTTTGCAAGCAAATTTTCATGAACGTGAACAGCCAGGATGGATTAATGATGATGGGTGAACCCAGGAGGACCTTTTTAGGGTGTGATTGTATGGCGAAATATTTGTTGGTTATCACGAAATCAACCATCGCTAACCGGGGGTGCCGCTCTTCGAAGGTTTGGGTATCAGAACTTCATCTGGGATACATAGAGAAAGATGTGACTTTCCTTTATGGTCGTCGCTGGGCTCTAGGGTAGAAGGAGGGGAACTTCATCCCTGGAATTTGCAGCCCTGTTTCTTGTCCAGGGA
Source organism: Ceratothoa steindachneri (assembly GCA_963969495.1). Taxonomy (NCBI): domain Eukaryota; kingdom Metazoa; phylum Arthropoda; class Malacostraca; order Isopoda; family Cymothoidae; genus Ceratothoa; species Ceratothoa steindachneri. Next base: position 124,069,911 of record OZ018321.1, read on the forward strand.
ATTCTGACTCCAAGTTGCACAGTAGGCTACTCTTCAAACCTTATTTCGTTGGCACCCCTATTTATGTCTATCTTAGAAAACGACATAGTTGTAACGAGACTAGATGAATGGCAGTTCAGGTCACTTTCATTCCCCTACCCCGATGAGGGTGCCCTGGGCAGAGGGGTGTGGTTAGGGTCGACATAAGTCAACTATTAGAGGCTCTGTGTAATAATATCTCTCTTAAATCCCCGTAGGGAAAAATGAATGAAATTTTCTTCCTTTAGCGGTGGTTAACTTCTTCCGAGGAGCTTGATTTTTCTTAGTACGACTATCCAGTCCTTGAAGGGTGACTATGTGATATCTTCTTGATACGAAAAAATATATTGTAATTAAGTGTTTAAGGGCATCCAATAACATTTTCAATCAGGTTTTTGTGGATTCACAATTGTTGTGAATAAGAAAATACCTTTGATATTAGTCCCCGGAAAACTTTGCGATTTATTAGTCTTCGCATATGGTAAACCCTTTCGCTATTTTCGACAAAATCAAGTAAATTAAAAGGAATTGTCAATTTAATTCTCCCATTACAGTCTGCGAAAAGGGCACAAAGGGAGCTGTTCTTGCGAAAATTCTTATGATACTTCTCAGTTTAAGAACATTGGGATATGTTCTATCTTATTTTTATAAAATAATAAATCAACTTTGATTTAATTTTGGAACCAATTAAATCGATTTGTCATGTCTAAAGAAATTTCAATGGTTAGCATGATATTTCTTAATTTAAGAGATATTTCCCATATTGTGTTACGTTGTTATATGATAGTTTGTATGAGAATAAAGCGGATTTAGCTTTACTTATAAAGTGATTTCATAAAGGAAAGATATAGATTCGTGTTTTTCATTAATTCAAACTGTAATTTTTCATTGATTTTATCAATGGTGCTGAAAGCAAAAGAATTGAAATTACTATTTATACTTTTAATATGCTCTTACCTCATTTTTAACTTTATTTTAAAAAGGAGTTTTTTAAGTTGTTAATTTCTTTTAGTCAAACAATAAAAGCACCTGGTTCAGAATGAGACAAATTTCTGCACAATAACTCAAATAGAACATTTAGAATATAGGTAGAAAAATAGAATCTAATTTGTCAGTCACTAACCTGTCAGTCTTTTAAAAGAAACTGCGAGTATGCATAAAATTTAACGTAAATTGTTTACAAAACATTTAATATATTTCTTAGAGTAAAACTTTGGTAAATAACTGATAAGAGTGAAAAAAAGACAAGTGCTAACAGAATTTAGTAAAGTAATTTCATGGCTAGACTTTGAAAATCACATGTTTAACTGTGTGATCAGGGTCACAGTTTCCAGTATGACTTACCTTTCTTTTTGTTTATTAATCTATCTTAAAGTTGTAAAGATGTTTTACCAAGCTTATGAAACGCAATTTCTTCTAAATGGTAGAAAATACAGACCAAAAAATCGATACTTTGTGCAAACTTGAAGATATTTTTGCCAACACATCATTTAAAACCTAGCTTAATAAAACATTTAGCCAAATCGTTAAATGGAATAAACCGTCATTTTTTGTATTTTAGTAAGAAATTCTCAACATTTGTGAAACTATGGTAGTTTCAAGCATGTTCTTCAGGCCCAGAATTTGTCATCTTTTATTTGACAAAGATTTTAGAGAAATGATAATTGAGCATAGAACCCCGAAATACATTTATGGAGATAAACCTGATCTATAGGAAAAACAGAGGAAGGACCAAAGTTATTATATCTTCATTAGCCATAGTTATCAAATGATACAAACCTCTAGGTTGTAAGATTTCACTTAAACTATATACTGAATATTCACATATTTGCGTTTTTCCATGAGATTAACTGGCAGTCTAATGACACGCATGGATAGGTCCCACAAAAAACATATGTTTGGAGGAGAAATTCAAAGTATGTATAAATAGAAATAAATTTAAGCCATATTAGCCCATTTCTGCCTGCATCTGACTGACTATTCACAGTTAGTCACTCAATCAAAAGAAAAAGTATACGGATTGATTTTAACTTAATTACTCAGTCTTTAATTTGAATCAATATTTTGATTTCCAATTTTATATATCAATACATATTGATAGAGATAAACTATGTACCCATACTTTTTATCATTATATTTAAACATTTTGTGTCATAAAATTTAACTAAGATATTAATTGAAACTGAGACGTGCTAGATATATGTATATAACTGTCAGATTCAGAATCAACATCTTTTAATCGACAATAAAAAATAGAAAAGATATTTTATTACCTGTGAATTTTTTTTTACAGTGTAATTTAGCCATATTACTATCCCCTTGTATCTAATACATAGTTTTCCTTACTTCTAAAGACTTTAGATAAAAATATTCCAATATTTGCAATTAAAGTTCAGCATAGCATAATTCCACCAATCCTAAAGTATGGCACTACCTCCTATAGCTGGCCTAAACTATTATAGGCGAGTGAAGGGATCTCTTCTGTCACTTTGAGCCCAGAAATGATTAGTGCCTTGCAAATAAATATTCGTTAGGGTGTTCCTTTTATATATTTAATTAAATTAAATTTTACATTTTAATTGGGACATTTGATTTTTGTAAGCATGTGGCAACATACAAAACTACAGTTAATTTAAATTTGTTCAATAATAAATAGTGTCAATTCAGAAAGAGAAAAAGAAGTTAAATACGTTTTCTCGTGTTGTCATTTTACCCCAATGCAGAAGAAATAAAAGACAATTCATACGATTGTATCATTTTGCGTTGCACAAAGAAATTAGTCTCAGATAATCAATGTGGCATCATTTATAAAGTTATACGAAGTAGGAGGTGATTCTTTTAAAATACACATGGTTTCATGTAACACTATTTCGTATCTTTCTGAAATCAACCTTAGAAAATGATTCGTTAGGGTGCTCCTTTTATATATCTAATAAAATTCAATTTTTCATTTTAATTAGGACTCTATTATTTATGAACTCATTTTAGTACTATTTCTTTAAGTTTAAAATTTTTAATTGCCGAACTCGTTTGGCACACAACATTTTAACAGAAGAGGAGTATCATAGATTAACATCCCTCTTAGAATTTTAATGTAAGGAAAAGAGGGGGCACTTCATCAATCTAAAGGAAAGTTTTAAGACCCCAGCGAACTATTCTAGGGAGATAGACTGCATCTGAACGGGATCGATTAGGGAAAATGGGAAGAATTTTAGATAAACCTTTGATGGATTTTCCGACAGGACTACGTCAAAGATTGGATACTATATAGGATATTACAAGTATATAATAAGGTAATAATCATGCACATAATCAAATTTCTGAATATCTAAAATTTTATTGCTATGGTTTACGCAAGCAAGAAGAATTTGATGCACACAATGCTGGCTTGAGTTTTTTAGTCCCGACATAAGAATTCAATACAATTTAACCTAAAAGTTTCAGGAAAGTGAGAATGAGTTTTTTATCCAAAAAAAAACGAAATAAAAGATATCACAATATATTAATATTACCAAAATTCTCGAAATGAAAAAGGTGAGACTGCAGGAAATTGACATGCATGTATATTAATTCTAAATGATAACACCTTGTATGAAATTCTAAACGAGCACGCATGAAAAGAGAATATCATAGAATTAACTATGACAAATTAAGAGAATTAGTTATAATTTTACACTATGGCAGAGTACTTTGAAACACATATCACAATATAATTCGATTCAATCTAAATATTTCTAAAAATATTCACGAGAGATTTCATCTCATCCCCCTAATTTAAAAAGTAGAATTTTGATCACTTTCTTCCTGCTTAAAACTTTTAAATTAGGGGGAAATTTTAAACGTCGAAAATGTCCCGCAAATAAAAACTTTTATAGTGTCGAAAAAACAACCACCTTACTCTTATCAACCCAAATAAGAACATACAAAATAAATTATGTGGAATTTTTATTGTTTTTGTAAAAAGGCATGCTGAATCGTTTTTGTGATACGTATACAACCGTAAGTCAATAAGAGTGCATCGGGTTCCTAAAGGATGCCAAAGTATCTTTATGAAGCCTTGATGCCGAAGCAAATACATTCCAAGAAGTTCTTCTAAGGTTCATATTTCAGAAAAAAAATAAATTTCTTATAATAGAAAATATAATACACTTTGTCGAGGACACTACTCATATTAATATTGAGAACCAAAAATGATATTAATTTATATATTTTGTAAAGGAAATTTTGCTAGGGCTGGGTTCAGATCTAATTTAGCTGATCCACCTTAAACTATTACTAATTAAACTTTTAAACGTATTTTACTAGTTTTAAAAACGCTATTAGAGAGAAAAAAGATCCTGAAGAGTCCAACGAGTTAAATGTAGCACCAATTGTCGAAAAAGGGGATAAAGACTGATCCTATAAATTTGCAGCTTATTCCCTTTACTTTAGTACAGTGGTCGGGGAATAGGGGTAAATTACCCCAAATGGGGTAATTTAGAAAAATTAGGGGGTAATGGATGTGCTAAGTGAGGGAAAGGGATATGAAAGTTGGGGAAAAAGAATGCATCGAGGAGCCTTTCTTCTATTTTTCGGTAAAATCTGGCAACATTTCTCCTAATTAAGTGGCATTTTGCCATGTTTTGAACATGCCTCTTTCAGAGTAGTTGATGAATAGTAGAGATGATCAAATGATATAATAATTATTTACATAAAGTAAGTTACGATATAATCTATAATATTTACTTTTCTGTATAGACTTTTGTGATTAAAATTCAACAAAAGTTAAATATATAAATATAAGATTAGTTTAGACTTTAGGATATTTTAGTTTATTTGTAAGGGGACTAATTGTCTCATCAAATATTTAGCTAACAGTTTCTCACTTTTTTAGGGGTAATTATTATATTTTTTATTTATTTATTCATTTTTATTTTGAGGAATTATTTTATATTAAAATTAAGTTTTTTAACGAGTTTTACTCTACATAAGAAGATTTCATGTAGTTTGATTTTATGTTATGTTATTTTAAAGTTTTAATTTAAACTCTTGAATTCGTCACCAAATATTTTTTTATTTTTCAAAAATAGAAGTCAAAAGACCTTAATAAAAGTAATAGATTTTTCTTCAACTTTCAGATGGCATTAGCAAGGAAAATGACATATCAAACAGAGTTCCTCAATTATGGCTTCAAAGAAATAGATTACAAAGGACAAATGAAACCTAAATGTGTCGTATGTATGAAAGTACTGACTGCCGAGTCTTTCAAAAAGAATCAACTGAAGAAACACTTAGACAAGGTTCATTCACATCTGTCTTGCAAACAACCGGAATACTTTGAGAATCTAGAAAAAACAGTCAAAAGACAGAGATTTCAAAATAACAAGAGTGCAACATTTGACCAACGTTCAGCAGCAATAGCTAGTTTTGAAGTGGCATGGTTGGTTGCTTGAAACAACAAACCACTTACTATTGGTGAAGACTTAATCAAACCGGCGGCTGTGAAAATGGCAGAAATAATGTGTCGGCAGAAAGTATCTAAATAAATGAATACAGTGCCTTTGTCAGCAAGAGTTATTAAATAAAGAATTTCGATCTTGGCAGAAAATGTGAGAGAAAAAGTGATTTCTTCAGTAAAAAAGAGTAAAGAGTTTGCCCTTCAATTTGATGAGACTACAGATGTCATTAGCAATTCTCAGTTGATGGTATACGTTCTATACAGGGGTTTTGATGAACTTGAAGAAGAAATGTTGCTATGTTCTCTTCTTGAGTTGAGAACTCGTCGTATTGATGTGTTCAATAAGGTTGATGCATACTTCAACAAACAAAGTGTTGATGGAGCTCCTGCCATGCTTGTTTCCCTCACTGGTTTTGTGGCTTTGGCCAAACAACAGAATAATGTAATTAAGATTGTCAATGTTGTAAAAGGGCATGTACTAAACACGAGGATGTTTTGTGATTTATGTGAGGATGGAGAGGCTGAATATTCAACCCTTCTTTTCCATACGGAAGTGAGGTGACTTTCACGTGGAAATGTCCTGAATAAAGTGTGGGCTCTTAAAACCGAACTTGAAATATTTCTGACTGATCAAAAAGACACACTTGCAGAGAAGTTCAGAAAATCAGCCTGGCTAGCTCTTCTTGCATACTTAGCTGACCTTTTGGGGCATGTAAATGCGCTGAACAAGAAATTGCAAGGAAAGAAAATCAATCTCATCTTAGCAAGGGAAAAATTTTTAGCATTTATATCAAAGCTTCAGTAGAGGAACCAAAAAGTAAATGCCAATAAGATTGCTCACTTTCCAACCCTAACAGAGTTTTTGAAAGAATGTGAAGACTGCAGTCTTAGTGACGTGAAGGAATCAGTCACGGAATAGGTTCTGTGACAATTTCCAGAGCTTGATTCACATACTGTCAGCTGGGTTGTAAATCCCTTCAAATGTGAACTGGCTGATTTGCCTGAAGAGCCTAAAGGATTGGCAAAAGATCTTATTGAGCTGCATTCTAACAGTGTAACAAGCATGGAATTTGAGACCAAGGATGACCGCACAAGTTTTTGGATGTTAAAAGCTGCAAGGGTCTTTAAAACTGCACATTTGGAAGCAACTAAAATGCTGGTACTTTTTGCAACAACCTACCTTTGCGAACAAGGTTTTCTACCCTTGTAAATCTAAAAACAAAATACAGAAACCGGTTGGATCCTAAAGACAGCATCAAAGTACGAGTAGCAGTGACATCAAAAAATCCCTGATATTAAAATTGTTGTATCAAAGATGAAACAGTATCATTTTTTCAAAGCCTGAGGGAGCTGATATATTTAAGACTTCAATCATTTTTTCACTAGATTTATTTGTGTAACATTCTCATTTTTTCCTTATAATACTGGATTCAATAACATTTTCCTATTTTGTTTTTGTACGAATTTTAAATACTTGATAGTGACATAGTCAATAACTTTGCTTGTGTGCCATGTAATGCTAAAAAGTGACTGTTTTATTTCTGTTTATAAATATATAATTTCCTATATGCTATTTCCATGCCAAAAAGAAGGAATTTTATTTCCTAATGATAGATGAAATAAAAAATTAAACAGTATCCCAATATAAATTTTTTTGTGTCTTTATTATCCATGATTTTTATAAGTAAATTGGTTTGTCCCCCAGAGTACTTCAAAGTCAGGGATAAATTCATTTTACTACAAATTGTTTTGGGGTAACACCCAAAAAGTTACCCGACCCCAGCTTTAATAGTTAGGTAAACTATCTTAGAATAATAATAAAGAGAGGATCATGTCTCATGCGGAAGTATAAAACATGAAAAAATGACCTACAGCACGGTTTCGACTACAACGATCATGCTCAATTAATTTTCTTGTTGTTTTTCATGTAATGAAACAACGTTTGGGTAAGATAAAGTTAAAAATAGAGTTTATTATTATTATTGTTACGAGTGTTATTATTTTAATATTATTTTTAATGTTATTATTATTATTATTATTATAAGTTATTTGGTACTAGCAAAAAATATCATACTAAATGTAAAAACTTGCATAATACTTGAATAAACTAGTAAAGCGGTCGAAATCATGGCAAATGCAACTCTAGATGAATATATATACTATAATGCACATGGATTATGATAGTCTATGAAGAGATTATATTGTGGGTGTTTAAATTTTCAACTCAAATCAGTATGGAAAAGCTATTTGGTTTCGAATGATATTACTATCGCCTAAAATAAATTCCTTTAGGTCTCATTAGGTATATGCAGTATAATTCTTCTCTCCATAAATGCAAAAGAACATGCGAAATTGGAACACGGCGATCATCGATTCATGAAATTAATTCAGAGCTTTGAAATGTGATATGCATATCGCTAGAATAAAGCAATTAAATCTAATTTCTGTGAAAGATCGGCATCTGCACGGCCAAATTAGTTTGATATTTTACTAATAGAAACACCACTCTATTTTTAAAATAGATTATAGAGAGGCCAAAATCATTAATGGTTTCAAGCTACTAAACAAAATATTTAAGTAGCACTGCCATAGCATAAATTTTCTCTTTTGATAGAAATAGCAATGACTTGGAAGAGCATGTTTAGAAATGTATATATATATATATATATATATATATATATATATATATATATATATATATATATATATATATATATATATATAAGCCATAACAACCCTAGATTCGAAAAGTGAGGAATATTGTGTTTAGGAGATTTATGCTATCTCCTTTCATCTTGAGTGACTGCCTGAATAAAACATCAAGAATAAATGTATAGAAGCGCCTGGCAGTATAGGAGTAAAGTATCTGAAATGGTTAAGATTAGGTTGAAAGGTGACACTGGAATAAAGAATTGGAAGAAATTTTAGACTAGCAGATACTATATATAATAGAGAAGTATGAATTTGATCATAGCCAAATAATTTAACAATCGTAATCAAGAATATTTCAATTCAATTTCAGATTTGTTGAGAATGCAATGAAGTCAAAGATAATTGATATGAATTTTTCTATAACTTTTCCTATTCTTATTAAATATTGTAATAATTTATTTTATTTCAAATCATATCAGGAGTTTGAACGTCAAAGCTTCGAAAATTCGAATTTTTCAGATTGACTAATATAAGGGACTGATTCTTCATTTGTCACAATGGCAATGGTAAGAAGCCAGTATCAATGATTCACATGAATGGAGCGAAGATATATTGTAATATAACATTAACACTGCTTTAAACATGACACTATGGACGTTACCTATTTGTTTTAATTCGAAAAGTAAGTGTTAATAAATTATTACCTTATTTCACATATTTGAATATATTTTTTTACACAGGATTCAGTTTTGTTTAATTAATAGATTTTAACCTCCAGAATGTTCAGTTGGGCCAATTAACGTCCAGTTACTCTATAAGATCCAATCCTTTAAAGTGTTTTGTAGTTCATACTTGAATTACATAAATATTAAAATGCATTAAAAGATAACAGAATTGTAAATAAGAACATGAAAATACTATAACTCATCTCTGATTTTTTTCCATTTCTAAGAATTCGCAAAAAATAGAACGAATGATTGTAGCAAAATAATTAACTACTTGTGATTTCATATTTATGAACAATGAGAAATATAATACGAAAAATTCATAATGAAATGCTTCAAAAAGTTTGACTGTGCAGACATGATAAAAATTATGATTTCAGCTGGATAAATAAAAAGTAAAAATGTTAGGAACTTGCACAAAGCAAATTGATAATTATAGCTTTTATTTAATATAAGTTTGTGTATTAATATATCGGGTGTTCAGAGGGCATGAAAGTTGTTACCTAAAATCTGGTAAACAAAAATGCATAAGGTTATCATGATGAATACACTATACTTGTAGAGGGATCAACGAATTCCATCTCAATAGCCATTGCGCATATCAAAATCATCATAAACACAAAGGAAAGCAAAGCCTTTTCTCACTATAGATCCAAATTGAAATCAATATATTTTATGCTTTATTTCAATTTACAATATACACTCTTCTCCTACCCACCAATATATATAAATATATATATATATATATATATATATAAATGCGAAAAATCCTACAGGAAAATCAAAGGAGGATTCCAAGTCCATTAGAACTTGTTCAGTTCATTATCAAAAATAACGAAAAAATTACAAAGGTCGTATATATACGAGGGGTGGTCAATAAGTTTTGTAATTCGAATATAAGGAAAGGAGATATGAGGAAAAGTGTTTTATTATTTCTTAATATAATAACCCTCGACTTCAATGTACTTTTGCAACCTGTCCCTGAGGCTCCGAATACCCGACAACCAAAACTCTTCCGACTGCTGTTAACTCCACTCCTGGACAGCGAGCTGGACATCTTCATCGTCCCCAAACCCGCGTCCGCGCAGTGCAGCCTTGAGTTGGCGGAATAAAAACTAGACGCTAGGGGCCAGATCTGGACTGTAGGGAGGACGGTTGAGCTTCTAACATCCGTACCCACGCAGGGCAGCTTGTGCAACTCGAGCCTTGTGGACTTTGACTTTGTTGAAGTCGATTATGGGGCGTGAGGTTTCTAGGAACCCAACGGGCAGATACATTGGTCATGGCTAAATCGTTGTGGATGATGTTGAAAACACTTCCATGTGATATTACAAGTTCTTGCTCGATTTCTTCAACCTTCACCCGTCGATTTTCGAGGATCATCCTCTCCACACGGGCCACATTGTTCTCGTTGGTCACGTCTGACTGGCCTCTCGGACGGGGATCATCTTCAGGGGAACTCACGACCATGGCAGAACTCCCTATTTCAGCAAGCAATGCTTGCATAGGAAGGGGCAGTGTAGGTGTACACTGTAACCATGCGTTCGTGGATCTCTTTTGCATTCTTGCCTTCCTTGGTCAAAAGTTTGATCACTGCGCGGTGCTCAAGCTTCTCCATTGTTGAAAAATTTGTGACTGACGATCTGCGATCAGCTACTGCTTCTTAAATAGACGAGGCAGGAGCGTGCGGCCGCAGGTCCTGACTTGTCATAACTTGTCCTAACACCCCCACAAACAGCCATCCCCCTTCCTCTGTTTTGCCCTGCCGATTCGCAAAACCTATTGACCGCCCCTCGTATATGAGAAACAACAGAGTGATGCCCAGCCCATGTACAACAAAAGGACACAGAATAGAAAAATATTATTAAAGGCGGGTTTAGATACAAGATATAAAGTATAAAACCAAATAGATAAGGTCTAATTCCAGAAATTCTAACTGTGAGCAAAGAATATAGACATTTAGGTTACAAAACTAAGTACATACACACGCAATTATGAATACATAAAAATAAACAAGAGAAACCTAACTAAATTAATAAATCATTAATTTGTCATTCTGATTCATTTTTTCTCACCTAATTTTATATATTCCCAGGTCTCTTTAAACTTGACTCTGTAATTAAAAGGCTTATTTATAACGAAATTGTCCATTTTAAATCTCAGCCCTTTGATTTATTAATTTAGTTATGTTTCTCTTCTTTATTGTTATGTATTCATGATTGCGTGTGTATGTACTTAGTTTTGTGACCTAAATGTCCACATTCTCTGACCACAGTTGGAATTTTGTGAAGTAGACCTTATCTATTTGGTTTTATACTTCATATCTGCTATCTGAACCCGTCTTTGATAATTATTTTCTATTCTGTGTCCTTTTGTTGTACATGGGCTGGGCATCAGTCTGTTGTTTCTCATATATATACGAAATTTGTAAATTTCTTCGTTATTCTTGAGAATAAATTGAACAAGTTCGAAAGTAATTGGAAAGCGCCTTCATTTTCCCTTGAGATTTTTGGCATTTATTGCTCTACTCACGCCCTACTTTGTGAGTTTCTCATATATATATATATATATATATATATATATATATATATATATATTGTAGCCAACGTTTCGCAAATTGGCAGAGTTTATTCCATGCTTAGGCAAGTTATTTTCCAGACTTTCTAATTAACAGAATGCATAAACATCAGCGCCACAGTCGGAATTATGATTCTGTCATTGGCGATTATTTGTGTGATGTCATCCGCTAGTTAGATGTACATCGCACATTCGCGGGTTGGTTGTGGAAGGTCTTTGGTGTAAACAATATGCATCATTGGAGAGAGGCATCCTCCCTGGGCGACAGCCGTTTTCAGGTCGATATAGTTGCCTGTTTGGCGGATTATTTGTAGTATGGCTTTTCTTTCATCCAGGTAGGTGCATAATGTTTTGCAAACATTTTTTTGAAGGTTAAGGCTGCATATCTTGGCTTTTAGGCCGAGCAACCAAACCTTGTCGAAGGCTTTAGAAACGTGGCGGAGTAGTATGTCTACTCTAGTGCCTAGCGCTGTTCCTGTGGCAATTTTCTCAGTTATAATCGCCAGCGCGCCATCCGTTCCTCGTCTGCTCCTGAACCCGTGTTGTTGTTGTGTTAAAAAAGGTTATTTTCCATAAGGTGTTTAAGTAACCTGTAGTTTATGAGTTTTTGTAGGACTTTACCTAGAGATTCCATGAGCGAGATCGGGCGGTAGCTTCCGACGTGGTGTTTTGGTTTGCCCGGCTTCGGGAAGATCATCTTTGCCTTTTTTAAGATTTGGGCAAAGGATCCAATATTAAGGCAGGCATTGAAAATATTCACTATTGATTCATGCACATTTCCAGTTGCATTTATTAGGTGTGCCTTTTTATGCCGCTTTGGCCTGGTGCTCTTTGTTTGAAAGACTTTATGACTAATTGGTATTCACTCATTGAGAAGGGCATTCCCTCCCCCAAGGGGTGGATTCTCTCTTCATCGATGTATCTGTATGGTGCAGTGCGCTCTTGTTGCGCATTTAGGGATGTAGGATTTCTTCTTCATGCTCCAGATCGTATCCAGTGATTTTTGAAGTACTCCTGGGGTTCTTCGTTATTTTGCACTTCCCTGTTTTGTATTTTTAGTTTTATATTTTCTTTTGGTTGTGACCCTCGTAATTTTCTGTAGTCTCTCCAGAATTTCCTTGGATCTGCTTCGACATCCATTTTACTAATTATGTTATTCCAAACTTGATTTGAATTTTCTTTAATAGGAGTTTCTATCTGCCTTCTAATTGTAATTAGCCTTCTGTATCTCTCCATATTAGTACCTATTTCTGTAATTTCTTTTATTAAGTTCTAAAATTCTTCCATCTTTTACTTTATTTCGTGGTTTCATCTGGAAGCATGTACGGTCCTGTATTCTATTATCGGTGTGTGAATTCTCTCCGGTGATTATTTTTAATTGGTTTTCGAACTTTTTGTTCCTTGGTTGTTTAGGAATCCAGTTTCTAGTGGACATAAGTGTTCTTTGTAACCATTTCACTTTGTTCTGCTGATGGCTCTTCTTTGTAAAATTTTAATTTTGATGGGTGAAGTTAAAATTGGCGTAATCAGTCTTAAATGGTCAGATTGGGTTGAGAGGCCTGGTTCTATGTAGTGATTTAGGTTGAAATTTTTGCTCATAAGTACGATTTCAGGAGTTGTCGAGGCTTGAGCTGTTAGGTAAGTTGGGAGTGCTGACCCTTCTCTGCTTAACAGGTTCCTTTGTATAAACAATTAAAAGGTCTTTCCTGCTCTGTTTGGTTGGCTTCTGTAGCCTGCTTCTCTGTATCTTTCAGTGAGGTCTCCTGTTAATATGGTTGAGGCCTGTCGACGAAAGAGTTTGAGTAAATTTGGAGTTGGCAAATACTAGCGTCTTGGGGGCTGATATGTCCCAGCTATGACTACCTCTCATGTTGTCATTTTTATTTTTATAACCAGATATGATTCTTCTAATCTTTTAACTCTGTAAAATGGATTTCGGTTTTAACGCAAATTGCTACACCAACGTATCTTGTTTGGGTGTAGTTCGTGGTAATACATTTATAGTTTGGAATTCTTACTTATAGTGTCTATCTCTGTGTTTAGTCCATGTTCGGTTAAAATAATTATGTCTGCGTCTTCTTTTCTTTTTATATTTGAATATGATATTCTTTTTCCTTGCCAACAGTTTACATTTAGTGTGAATATTTTAATTTTTCGTTGGTACGTATTCATGTTCATTTATTTGTTGTGGTCTCTTCCTGTCTTTGATTTTTCACGGCGGCCTGGGGAACGAGTGCGTCCATTTCGCCTTTTCTTGGTTTCTCCGTTTGAGATGTTTTGACACAATTCGGGGGTGATATGTATCTTGCTTTGCCTCAAAGCATTGTAAACCTCTGTATCATCGGCGTCTGCCTCATATTCTCACCTGAATTTCCCCTTAACTAGTCGGTCCACGATTTCTTTATGTTTGAGTTGTCTAGGTAACGGGTTGGCGTGAGAACCGTAAATTCTATGTTAACACCTTTGGTATTCAGTTTTTTGTTTTTGTTTTTGTTTAAAGCTTCCTGGGGTCGTCTTCAAGGTTTCTTCGTCGGTGGGGTACTCTTCAGAATCGGTATCCATTCCGGTTACGTCTTTTTTCGGGTGCGTATTTTTCTGAGACTCTTCTTGGGTCATGTTTATTCTGTATAGTTCACTCAAAGGAGGGTTCTCCGGGAACTACATTTTTTAAGTCCGTTCTTTTCCAGCATGTTGTTCAATTTTTTGGCGCTTGAGCCTGGCTTCGCTATGTTTACGAAGTGTTTGTGCATTATGCAAAGAATTAAATCTGCTCTCATGTTTCCCTCTATGTTCACGGTTGTGGTCTGTGTTGGTGGTGGTGCGGTATTTTCACTTTCAGTTGCTGCAGCGTAGGAGGTAGTTTTCCTGCTTTCTTGTTTTGTGCTTATTTCTAGTTTTTTCTTCCTTTTGAGTTGCTTGTTTATTTGACAAGTCATAGCCAGTGTTCTGTGAGCATTTCTACAGTTCAAGCATTTCTTTACCGTTCTTCTGCATTGGTTCCCCCTGTGTTCTTGGCTTGCGCATTTGGAGCATGCATTCCATATCTAATCGCAGTCTTTGGTCGGCTGTTTGTCGAGGGCGTAGCATGTGAAGCATACTTACACGGAAACAAATATCTCCTTCTTGATTTTATCGGGTGAGATTTTAGTGTGGAAGGCAAGCATTCCCTGTTCCGAGGCTTTTTAGACATTTTTGTAGATCTAAATACCACTCTGAAGAGTAATTGTGCTCTTCTCCATTTTGGTTTTAAGATTTGATTATTTCTTCGATCCTGTTGTTTTTCGAGTTCTTCCTTGATTTGTGTTGGAGTGTGCTTACTGACCCAGGCTTTAGTCATCTGCAGATCACGGATCTTTTTGTTTGTACTTCCGGAGGGGTCTGAGGTGTGAGTCCGATCTTTTCCAATTTTTTGGCTGCGTTTTCGCCCAGGAGGAGGTCTAGCTCCTTTTATCTGTCGCATAGGGCCACATAACCGTTGTGCTGGTCTTTTAGTCAAAGGATTATGATTCCAATATCAGTGCATATAATCCCTAGTGCCAATTCGCGAGATGGATTCTACTGGTCAGGAAGGATGCGAAGGGGTCCATCTTCGCTCCTTCACGGTCATCCATTTTGGCTCGTTAAAGCTTTCTTGTCCTTTTTCTTTTTTGTACCTATTTGATTTGCCTGTAATAAAAGTATGTTAAAGTTATGAAATGAAAAATGAGAATGTTTCCCCCGCCCCCACAATCCTTAGTGTAGTCGGTATATCTGCCTGGGTGAAGATGATGGACCTGGTTGGGCCCTCCAGAAGGATGACTCATGGCGAACTTGATGATGGGTGGTGATTGAATCAAATACCACCACCCGAGGTGACGCCTCTTCTTGGGTTTGGGTATAGAGTCTGCTTTCAGCTCACAAAAAGACGTTTTTATGTCGCTTTATGATCATGCCGGTCCATCAGGGATAGAGAAAACTCATCCTCAACGGTTGCAGCATCGTTTCTTGTCCGGAGTGCCTATGACAGAAGGTTCCACAGTGGAATAGTCCACAAACCTGCTTTCCCAACCTCCTAGAATTATGCCTTGTCCCACGATGGGCATAGTTCGAACTAGGTTATGAATAGCAGTACACATGCTACGCCTTAGAAGGCGAGAGCAGAGGGGAGGATGAGTTTAGGTAGCCATAGAATTGATTATGAGCACCTGATATAAAATCTTTTTTTAAGTCCCCCGTAAGGGAAAAAGTGGCGTTGGAGAGGAAGGTTTGTTTTGTAAAGATCAATGTGCAAAATGCTTTTGTAATTCTCTGATCTTCTTTCTTCTCCAAAAGGTCCGAGTCTCGCCGGCGCTCTCCTCCCTTTGAGCCTGAAGACACCGAGGGAAAAGAGCTTCGGAGAGGGGGAGAGAGGGAGAGAGGGAGGGGAAGAAGAAGGAAGTAAGGATAGGACAGACTGAAATAAATTCCAAGGCTTGAAAGTTAACCAATTTGGCCTGTGGACTTGCTTAACGTGGGACCCGGACCACGGTGTTTTTAGGTTTTCCTAGCTTTTAGGGTTACGATTTGCTGTACCTGTCTCTGGTGTTAGTGTTTGGCCCATCTCTGGATAGCAGTAAAGGAGGAAGATGATTGAAGTGGAAGGAAGATGGAGGTTTGCAGAAAGGTGCAATTGCGTGGAGGTCACAGTAATCTCTGTAGTATAAACTAATTTTAGAGTTAAGTTCGAAATAAGTTAGAGTGAAAGTGTGGCTGTTTGTTTATTTATCTGGTTGTTTTGTTATTATGTTATGGATGTTTGAGATAAGCGTTCAAACCGTTGTTAGCGTTATTTGTTTTCCTGCATGTTAATAACTCGAGTTTCTATGATTTTTGTAGCATAATTTGAATAAAAAGAAAACGGTTTTTAAGTGATACTTATTCCGCCTCGCTTGAGCGTAACGTCAAAGGAAACGAGCGATTTCGGTGAGTGAAATTCTTAGAACAATTTTATTGTTCGATTCCAGCTCATAGCTTGACTGTTAAGGGCCGGTTTTTCGTCGTTTATTAAGATGGCTTTTAAGATGTTCAGCCTAGCTTTATTCACTTTGCTTTTAGTTACTGTGTTGTTAACTAGAATATCTTTCGTTAGGTTGATGTTGTGTGCGCTCTCCATATGATTTTTACGCCCTCCGCTTTGTAGATGTATGGTTAAATGTCTGGAAATGGTAGTGGTTATCATGCCAATATATTTTGAGTTATTATAAAGTTTGCAGTCTTCATTGAGGCAGCCAACGTTTCCAAATTTGGCAGAGTTTATTCCATGCTTAGGCGGATGAATTTTCAAACTTTATAATTAATAGAATGCATAATCATCAGCCTCTCAGTCGAAATAATGATGGTGTCAGAAGCAGAGTTTACTCCCTTTAAGTTTAAGCCATTTATAATGTATGTAAAAGTGAAAGATTGTTCCGAAATATTCAAGAGACAGACTGGATAAGGCCATTTTTCTTTGTTGGTGCACTTAATTGTAGATGGGTCCTAAGGTGAGACTTTAATATCAATTGTAAAGACCATACAATTTACGATAAGGTCGAAGTATTTAAGATCGGGTTTGCAAATTGAGAAAAATATCACATTAGTTTGTATGAACGATTTTTTTCCTTCCTTCCAATGTAAATATGTCGCAAAGAGAATGAATGCCCCTGGGGAATATTTTGATAACTTGGCATATTTAAGTAAATTTTATACGCAAATAAGTCGATATAACATTTAATTTAACTTTCATTCGCGATTTGTTTTACCTTATGATAAAATATATCATACTCAACAAAGTGGTAGAAAGAGAGAGAGAGAGTTGGCGAGGGGTACTGCTTTTGAACACAGCTGCATTTGTGGTTTCAGCTTATCTGCTATCAAATAAATTCAACATCCCTCTTTTTCTCCACAAGTCAAAGAAATTAAATAACTTGGTATTTTAGATGAGACGATTCTACCAGTTTATGAATCCTTATTTCCAATCAACGCACCATCATGGAGGGAGCCTTGATGGAGCTTGTGTTAGATTGCGTGTTTTTTTTCCTTATTTATTGAATTGTGTTTATTTTATGAGCTCGAATATTTCCTTGGTGACATAAGGATGTAGACATCTTTGTGTATTAAGTAAGCCCTTTTATGGTCATTTATCTCGGGTGAAGAATGTAGGAGGTATTGGACTGTTTTTCACCATGACTTGTATAAACACCTTCAGAAAGTTAGAATTGAAAGTTTACTGTTTGTTTTATGAGTTAGAATATTTCATATGGTCACATAAGGATTTAGACATCTTTATGTCTCTGTAAGACCTTCAATGGTGATTTTGTTTGGTTAGAAAATGTATGAGGCATTTGACTGTTTTTCACCAAAACGTGTATAAAGACCTCCAGAAATATAGACTTGAAAGTTTACTCTAGAGCCAAAGGGCCTGAAAAGATATGATGAATAGAATTCATGGCTTTCTTGATGTCGTTGTATGTAAGTATGTTTTAAAAGGTCTGTATCCTTGGCAACCAATAGATAACCTGGCATGCAAATAGGTTAATCTATGTAAATGAATTTCGCTTGGGAAAATCTTGTTTCTCGGCTTACTGCCTTCCACATGTCATGTAGAGTGGAGATGAGAATGTCTAACCAATCTTCAGGATTTCCTTGTGCGAAGAGTGATGTTTAAATAGTGCTTTTTTATCTAAGAACGAAATTTCTGATCGAATTAGCTGGATAGGTAAAAATGTGTTCTGTGACAGTGAGTTTTAATAACCCTTGAAACAGCTCTGAGGACCAAAACATGTTACGTAGTTGATGAAAGATGCTCCAACATATCATCATGGTATAGCTCCGAATTAGATATATCTCTATACCATAATAGGTGAACATATATTGTGCAAAACCTTAATGCAGTTGCCGAAAATTGTGTAAAGGTTAGTTTCACATGTCTTTGTACATTGTACTACTGCTATTGAAGAGAGTTTCTAACCCATTCTCGTAACTCTTTGTTCATCTTGCACAAGAAGAATAAACATGAAATAGGTTTGATGGGAGGGAGCCTGATTAAATGTTTCAAGTTGCGGAAATAGTTAAAGATTGGCTTAAGGAAATGAAGGGTGAGATAATGAGTAAGAAAATCAGACTAGTTGGAGGTTGTCTCCGTTAGATTTGTCAATTGTAAATTGTTCATTTGAGATTTGACTAAAGCTACATAAACAATAAAATGAAAAATAGGACTACATGAGTGTTCATAATAATATGTGGGAAAAAGATTGTGTTTTCTAACGGAAAGGGTGGTGTTGATACACTGGCAGCAAAGATTGCATTTAGCAATCGTTGATGGACAACTGGTAGAATGCAGCACTAGGATTAACTCTTCCGTCTCTGTGACAAATATCAAGAGTGTATTAACTAATGAGTTTAAATGCGTGTTCCTTTATTTTATAATGCCTTTTTGTGCTAATTATTGCTTTGCAAAGAGTGAGAGCAAAAATTGAAGTACCCTCGAGTATAAGATTGAAGTGTTTTAATACAAGATGTCGTAGAATGCCCCCCCTTTTTGTTCTAAGAGTGCTAAGAGTGCTAATATGGTTATTTTAAAGAAGAGGCTCTTTGGAAACACGTAAGAATATAGAGAAACGCACAATAATTCCCAAAATAAACTTATATTTTAACTTTAACAATTGAATACACAAAATTTAAATATTGACCACAGCAATACTCTGAATATTATAATAAACAAGAATTAATTAAATTAGTTTGACCCTCTAAAATTGGTTAATTCTGCTACACACACCAATGTATAAGATTTAGGCTTACGGACTCTACTGGAGTTTAAATTACTCAGGAATGTTATATTCTCACGACGCATGACGCCTGGCCAGATGTAGGTGGGCGGGATCACGAGGTCCTTTTGGCGAGGGTAGCAGTTGGGGGAGTCCACACGGTTTTCAGGGGGGGGGGTCTTCAAGTACGAGAACAATTACAGGGCTTTATGCGGCACCAAGTTAGTCGTGGTCTCTCTGGCGAGAGTGAGTCAAACTTAGTTCTTAAACCAAGTTAACTTGGAGTGCGGTGAGACCACCGTGTAACAAGCTCGAGGAGGAGCTTTTCTCCTTCGTTACTTAATTCCTCATGGGCCAGGACTGAACTCGGGGAGGGTCTTCTTCAAGGGCGAGGATAACGGAGGGGGGTTTCTCTGGCGAGAATAAGTTGAACTTGAAGGTCAGTTTGGTAACCAGGAACTAGCTCGAGGATGAGCTTCTTCTTAGTTCCAGTCTTCCTCAAGGGCGAGGATAACGGAGTGGGATTTCTCTGACGAGAATAAGTTGAACTTGGTTTCTAAACCAAGTTAACTTATAAGTTTGGTGTGGCCACGGAGCAACGGACTCGAGGGAGAGCCTTTTCCTTCTTCTTTTCTTAATTCATCAAGGACGAGGAATACCCCTGGTGTTTAAGATGCATCAGGATATGAAGAGTCTCTCTGGCGAGAGTAAGTTGAACTTAACAAGGTTAAGTTAGCGTTTGGTTTGATAACCAGGGATAAGCTCGAGGATGAGCTGCTTCTTAGCCCCTTAAGGTAGGTAGCCCTGCCTCTCTTGCAGGGTACTTCTTGGTCTGGCGAGCCAAGTAAACTACCAATCCAGTCTAGGTAGCCTGGTCTTAATCCGAGGACTTCGTCACCTGGAGACTGACATATTCTACCTCTATTTTCCTCAGTGTTCCTCATTTATACCTTGTCACCCCACTGGGGGAGAGGTAAGGGGAAGAGAGCTTGAGGACGGCCCCAGGAGGGTTCTTATGCCAAACGGTTTTTCTCACCAAGTCTTACATCGGCTCCTCGTTATCCTTCGAGCTTGGGAGAAACACGTCTCCAATTTCCTACTTGACGTGAAATTGAATCTCACTCTCCTGGGGGAGATCTTGCATTTTAACCTTTTAGGTCTCTCATAGCGACGAGTGGTGCGGCGCTCCGGTTACGCGCTAGACCTGACGGTGCCTGGGGCCGGATGTCTTTGCTGTAATCACCTCATGACTCCACCACAAGAGAACGGGGGGCAGTGACGATTCCCCTACACAAGCGTTATAGCGATTAATTCTTTGTAAACATGGATTGTTCTAATCTTGGACCCTCGAGGCCTTACTAAAGAATATTGATGTCTCTCATTTAACTTAGAAAAATTGATGCCCAACACCGTCGATGACTAAGTCAGACTCATCCGTAGTTAAACGCTTTGGACTGTTACTTTATGGGTGAATTGGGAGGTGGATTTTTAAAGAATCATTAATGATAGTAAAAGCGAATCTTGCCCAATCATCCCAGTTGAATATTGACTTTAGGCGACGATTATTGGAGTTCCTTAACGATCACTTGAGAGGATTGAAAGTGATGCCAGCATTTTTCCGAAAAAATTACTAAACCTAGGAATTTCTGCACTTCTTTTAAAGTTCTTGATCTAATATAATGCTTGATAGCTGCTATTTTATCCTCTTCGAGGGAATATACCTTGAGAGTTAAATTAATACGCTAAAACTTCAAGTTATTTTACTTCAAATTTAGAAACCATAGAATTTCGAACTTGCAAAGTCCGCTAAAAAGTTGATTTTCTTTTACACTTGCAAATCAGATATGCGAAAATGAAGTCAAGTCATGGAAAACCTGAAAAATGTAGCTTTAAGATGTTTGATAATAGTTGGAAATAACTTGATAAAGGACTAAAAATTCGTATAGACAACCTGGCGATATCTTAGCCTTTAATTTAATTGATGATGGATCCATTCACATTTTAAAACACCTCCTTTAATCAATTTTAATAAAATCGAACAATAGTTTAAAGTTGCGCTAAAATAGGTCAGGTATGGGAGTAGGTATTTCTCCTTAAGTTTGGTAGGGTTTAAACGATGGTAATCAAATTTCCCCGCGATAATTGTTAACGGATCTTTTTACAAGATGAATGAGTGAGTCATAGAGAGATCTGCACGGCCTAATAATTTTTATTTTATTAATGCTCGAATGCTATCTTTATCAACGCCTCAAGATGTCAATAGACATCCACTTGCCTGCATGCAGCTCCTAAAAATCTATTGCATTTTTTTCGTTTTCAATCTTCCTCTTCCCTAATGATTCTTATGTAGAAGTTAAGAAGTTATGCAAATTTAAGAAGTTGTATACAAGATGTGTAGTAATTGAATAACTACAGTTTGTTTAGAAGATACTGTGCATTTATAGTCTTGTATATTTTATCTCGCTTCTATTTTGCATATTATAAAGAGGTTAAAAATGTTCATTGCGGACTATAAGCTCCTTAATTATATTCTCTCTATCAAAGAATTCGTTATTTCAAGTGTTGTATTTAACTCTCTTCTCACGTAATTCACACACCAAAGAATAGAGCATATTTAGAATTCTTCTATTAAAAAGCCTTAAACATTCTCCAATTCTGTATTTTTATTTTGCTTTTTCACTTGTTCAATCTTGTTCTGGAATATTAAAACATATAAAGAGTTCCATACTCAGGATTAGACGTTAGTTATCATTTAATGTTAGAGAAGAAAAGAACAATGCAGAAAGAAATGTAATTTATTTAACTTGATTGTTGGCTTGAAATGAAGGATTTGTTAGGAACATGTATTTGTGAGAAGAACAGTTAAGTAGTTTAGCTTGTTTTTTAATAATAAAGGTATAAATTATAATTGATAATCCTTATATGTATTAAATGGCTGTATAGTTATATTACAATCCGTGTTCGCAGATGTACTGAAAATGATCTTTTCTAAGACGAAATTAATTTTTAATTTTTCTATAAAATTTACTACAAACTTATAAAGCAAGTAGATAAAATATGCACATATATTTAAAACGCATAGTGACTCAAGATCAGAGCATGGAAAAGAATTGCAGCAGAAGAAGATGATTATATTGAATACGTCTGTTGGCTTAGTTGAGAAATCCTAAAATTTATACTAAACATCTCTCTCTCCCTTATTGAGTAAAGTTTAGTCTCATCTTCAGCGGGCTACATGGATGTATGCTTACAACGTAAAGTATTTAATGCTATTACTTCTCCAATATTAATTTAGGTAGGTGTCATTTTGAAAAGAACAAAAAGCTAACTGATTAAAATGAAATAAAAATAGAACAATACATGGTAAGATTAACAATCACTGAGAATAAATAAAGTATATGAAAAATAACAGACTTGTCAGGGATAAATATTGTAAAATAAAAAAAAGTTATGAAGGGCAGAGTGATTGTGGAGGGTGAAATTCGCTAAGTAGTGGAGGTAGTTTGCCAGACTGTAAGCAATGGAAGGTTCTGAGGGTGATTTTGCCCAGATGTGATATGAATTCATCTGATGATATAGAACGGACTGGATGACTTAGTCTCTTACTTATATATGTATATATGTTTGTTATTTCTAGAATATTAAATAAGAATAAAATGGATTATTTCTCGTCTAAGCACAAATATAATGATTAAAAGGAAAGGTTTGTTCATTTATTAACAAAAACTTTCCTCAACAAAATTTACATTTGTTATTCAGTAGGAAGACAAATATCAAAGTGGACATCTCCTACCTAATAAAAATAGAGACATTGGAAAACGGCAGGAACGAATCCTGTCGAATTAACACTCGCACCAGACTCTCTAGGAGTTTTGCAAAATAATGAGAAGACTACGAACGACAGAGGACGCAATTGTTGTAAAGTTTAGAATTTTTCATCAATGAGGCAAGTTCCTTTCTCACAATTCTCCATTTAATTCTAAGCTAAAAGAAAAATATATCTCAGGTATAACGTTGTAAACCCTTATAAGATCCGATGAAAATAGTTTTTCAAGCAAGCGATATGTTTTCTTTGTTATTTTCAACAATCGCATCCGCTCAAAAATCACTATGGATTGCTTAGAAACTTTTGTCCTTTTAAAACCTGGGTGTTGCGTTATTGCAATCAGTCATGTCTTTGCACCCATAGCACCATCATTGAAGAATCGTTCAAAGGTAGATAGAGAAGTAGGAAAATGTCGAACGATAAATGTCCTCACCTTGAATTATTAGGTACTTTAGAAACTAATGGCATTTTTTAAGTAGCAATGTTTAAAGTAAACAAAAAAATGTAAATAATAAATTAATTTTTAATCAAAGAAGGTCCCAGGTTATTGAATCAAGTTTTCCCAACGTATTTCAATGTCATTTATGCATAAATTGCCAAAGTTTTAAGCCTAGAACAAAGTAAGGTTTACATAGTTAGATAGTTACAGGGAGCCAGCAAGGACTACTTAGCCCAGTCATAAGCCACTCCCATTCTATATCAATATGCTAGTAGTCGTCTTTTGGACATTGTCACCACGATGCTCGCTCATGCTACATCTAATCCACAATAGGGCTCCGTATTTAAACAATATCATTATTCGTAAGATAAGCGTCAATTTTGTGAGTGCGTTCCATTTATTGATGGTTTTAAAGGTGAATTTTATTTTAGCTACGAGTATGTTCGTTTGAATCCTCCCTCCTTTCAATTTACAACCGCTGGTACGGGTGATACATTGGTCGCAAAAGAAAAAAATCATAATTTACGTTTCGAGAGTTGGTAGTTTTAATATATTGGGTTGAGGAATAAGTTATAGCGGTTTTATCAAATTTATTCATTACCATTACCAATTTTAGAAAAACTTCATTTTTAATTGATAACAATATGAAATTTAATCAATAATGTATTCTCCGTTGTTATTTACGATTTCTTCCCAACGTTCAACTAGTTTGTCGATGCCTCTGCAATAAAAATCTCTGGATTTCGACTCTAAGAATTCGTTTAACCAGCTTCTTAATTCCACATCATTATTGTACGAAACGCCGCGTAAATTGTTGGAGAGCGATCGGAACAGATGAAAATCAGATGGAGCCAAGTCTTGCGAATATGGAGGATGTGGCAGGATTTCCCAATTAAGCGTTTGGATGTCTTCTTTTGTCATATTGGCAATGTGAGGACGAGCATTGTCAGGTGCGGAAGGACTCCATAACGTCGATGAGGTCGCTTTTCACGAATAGCTTCGGCGAGTCGATACATTTGTTGAACGTAGAGTTCTGCATAGGACAATTTCGTTGTTCGCAAGTAGTTCATAAAAAATGATGCCTTCACAATCCCATCACACACACAGCATCGTCTTTCGTGGATGAAGTCCTTGCTTTAATCGTGGAACTGTTTTTTTTATTGGGGCTAAGCCATTGTTTTCGACGGTTTATGTTGACATAAACACACCACTTTTCGTCGCCAGTGATGATGCGGTAAAGAAATCTGTCCTTATATCCACTAGTAGCCTGTGACGACCAAGCAAACCTGCGGCAATCGTAGAGCGTTGAAGTTCGTTGCTTTCGTATATGGCGTGCGAACTATTGCACTAAGTTTTTGAACTTTCCCCATCGAATGAAGGTGATTCGCTACAGTTTTCTGATCACTCGCCAATTGTGCAGCCAATTCTCTAGTTGATTGACGAGGATTTTCATAAAGAAGGTCGTTCAATTAAGCTTTATCCAACTTAATGGGGCGACCAGAACGCTCTTCGTCATTAAGATTGAAATGACCGTTTTTGAAGCGTCAAAACCACCATTGAGCTGTCCTTACTGATAAAGCATTTTCTCCGTACACAGAACAAATATCGCGACGAGCTTTGGCTGCGTTTGCATTGTTCCCGTCTCGATTGAAAATGAATAACAAAAAGTGTCAAAAATGCGTCTTTCTTTCAACTTGACATTCCATTTTGAGGGTACAGAACAAAAATTATTTTAAAACAACTTTTAAATAAACCGCAATGACTTATTAGTCACCATCAAGACGTAGCTAAGCAAAATCCTCAGAGTCTACGCTGTTAAGAGACGTAGCCTAAACAAAAGCCTAATAGTCTACGCTGTTAAAAGACGTAGCCTAACCTTTGCAAATTTTGCTCTCAGTATTTATTATTGTTTCTTAATATGTGCACAAATCACGTCATAAAACATAAATCAGCATAACATTAAAAAAAACTGCAAGAACTTATTCCTCAACCTAATATTTAATCTTTCGATATACGACTTATTATAATCGAGGGAATTAGTTTAGTTGTCCGTCGTTTGTTTCTTTTGATTTTATTAATGTTTATATGTGTATTAGGTGACTACAATTGCATTGCCTATTCCTGGTGTGGCCTTTCTAAATTTTATATATAGGCATGATTATATCTTGGTGTTTGTAATGAAAACTTTTTACAATAAATCTGGGTATGCTATGCTATTCAAGGCTATGCTGGACTATACTACGCTAGACTAGGCTAGATTATAGTGTACCATGCTAAGCTAGCATAGACTAGGGTAGTCTAGACTAGACTATGGTTGGGTGTGCTATGCCAAGATAAACAATGCTAGAATAGGAGAAATATCCTATGACGAGCTAGGGTATATTATGCAAGAGTAGTTTATACTACGCTAGGCTAGGCTATACTATGATAAGCTATGCTATGCTATACTATGGTAAGCTTTACTATCCTATATATGATAAGCTTTACTATGGTTTCTAGGATAAGATAGTTCAAACTATAGGTTCTCTGTTAAGCTAGGCTATATTAGTCTAGGCTAAGTGATAGAGAATCATATACTAGACTTGGGTATACTAAGCTAGGCTAGGCTAAGCTAGGCTCGATTAGGCTATCCGATGCTAGGCTAGGCTATACTATGGTATGCTATGCTATGATATATTCTACTCTGTTATATTATGCTATACTATAGTATGCTAAAATATACTATGCTATTCTAGGCTAGGCTAGGCAGGATTTAATATGTTAGGCAATCTATGCTAGTCTACATTATGCTAGTTGAGGTAATATTATGGTAGGCTATCCTACGGTAAGCTAGGTTTTGCCTAACTACTATTTGAGACTATACTAGGCTATGCTATAAAATGTTATACTATTCTAGACAATACTAGGCTATACTAGGATTTGCTATGGTATACTATGTTAGGAGATAGTATACTACATATACTATACTATATTACACTTTACTATATTCTGTTTTTTATGCTATGCAATACTATACTATGTTATGCTATAATATACTATGTCATGTTATACTATGCTATAATATGATAAGCAACAATATGCAATAATATGCTATTTTATAATATGCTATACTATTTTAGACTATGCAATTAGGGTGTGACCATTTTGGGGCCTTTTCAATTCCATAAATGAGTTGTGACAAAAAGTTAAGTCACGCCATTTTAATTAAAAAATATATATATTAATATAATTTAGTTCTGTTTTTTAATAAGCTTTTAGAAAGTTGTGACTTCTTCGTCGCGGGCGACTCTACATCTCACTACTCGTATATCGGTCGGTCCAGTTTTTGCTTTTTCTTTTAATAACATTGTAACAATTCAGCTAATTCTAAAGAAATTTGAAACCCTTGTGTTGTTCTACATTCTCTTTCGAATGATACAATTGGCAAAGTCCGGTAAATGTTATCCTTGGAATTATTTTCTTTTGGCTATAACATCGTAACCATTCGGCAGATTCTAACGAAATTCTAAAACTTTATGTTGTTATGCATTCCCTTTCGAATGATATAATTGGCAAACTCCTCCCAAGGTTAGCCAGGGAATTACTTCCTTTCAGCCATAACATCATACCTATTCGGCTGATTCTAACGAAATTTGAAACCCTTAAGTTGTTTACGTCCTCTTTCAAATGATAGAATTCCAAGGTCCTCCCAAGGTTAATCCGGGAATTATTAAAAGTTTTCAAAGTCGCAATGACATAAATACGAATAAGTAAGGGCACACAAATTTTTGGTTAGCAGACCTTGTTAAATGCAAAGCGTGCTTTGGGATATGTTTCGGGTGAGCTTGTGAGCCAAAGCACTGTGCAAACCTTCTCCTGTTGTTGTAAAGATCCATTTTCATCACAATTAATTAACTGTTTAAGAAATAGATCATTCCATTTCTTAGAAACAAGTTTAAAATCTGGTAGCGACGATTTTGTTGTTATCCGTGAGTTCATGCGTTACAAAATTATCCGATGTTTTTCTTTTTCCAATTTTTAACAAAGAATTGCTTATATCTACCATATTCCCACTTGCTTAAAGGACTATACTTCATTGTATATTCCAACTTCACCACTTACATATATCATTTAACCATCAGAAAATCTTTTCCCTCCACTAAGCCAAAATCGCCTAATAAAAATCCAGCCATCTATTTAATTATGTATTTGTAACTCCGCGAATTGCCCCTTTATCTCTGTGGGAGAGAGCGGAAAGTTTTCAGATAAACGCATATAAGGACCCAGGAGGGAAAGATTCTTATAGCAAGAAATGCATCACGTATGAAAAAACGCCGATCATGTCATAATTTATCCTTGAGATATTTATAATTAAAGAAAAATCATCGAATCCTGATTAATTAAAGAAATTCCAAATATTTCACTTTTTTGTCAATTTCTTTTCGTTAACGCCTGGAAATGATATGGGAAGCTACATATCGAAACTAGTCCCGTTCTAATATACTTTATACCCCCATACATTGGTTTCTTTTTTCATTTAATTTACCCGTCATTCAATAAAGCAGTTCTCATATATATATATATATATATATATATATATATATATATATGAATTCCACAGACCGCAAGAAACAGAAAACCTGAAAGTTTTACTTCCCATTTTCTGTTTCCTGTGGTTTGTTGCATTCATTTTCATCATTCTTTTGCGCTTATGAAAGATTTATATATATATATATATATATATATATATATATATATATATATATATATATATATATATATATATTGCAATTTCGGATTTAGTTATCTAATAATATACTATCTATTTTTAATAGAACGTAGATGTATTTAGATTTAAAGGGATAGTAATTAACGCATACTTTT
The DNA here is from genome assembly GCA_963969495.1 of Ceratothoa steindachneri. Classification (NCBI taxonomy): domain Eukaryota; kingdom Metazoa; phylum Arthropoda; class Malacostraca; order Isopoda; family Cymothoidae; genus Ceratothoa; species Ceratothoa steindachneri. The sequence continues at coordinate 124,098,211 of OZ018321.1, forward strand.
AAATGTACATATATATCAATATAAGAAATGGAAAAATGGTAAGATGTATATATATTTATATATATAAATGTTAAATATACTTGAGTGAGTTGTTTTACGAGTACTATTTTGTAGCTGATCTAAAATTAGGTCATTATTTCATTAAAAATATAAGACTACCTATAAAGTTAGATGTGATTTGGAAAGAAAATTGAGTGAATAGGTTATGACATTTTAACGCAAGTTCGTATCCTCATAATTTATGCCTTCTATCGAGAAGGACACACTAATAATTACTTACTGAAAACCATCTTCTCCCATTCTCCCTATTACCTCAAGGTGCTTTATAATCAAGATAATTAATTATAAAATAATTAAGTATGATAAAACGTTTAGAAAAAATATATTTAACTCTAAATAACCCGATATTTAAGCACGGCATCGTGAGCCTATTTTGTCAACATCATCATGCGAATCAAATGAACTACCATTATTCCTATATTTTATAAAGTTAATTGACAGGTGACATTTCAGAGGGAGTGTCAGTATAAAACCTGCTTCTCACGTGAAATCTGGGCTATAGAATGATATGCATAGGGTTAATAACTCTTGGAAGCCTTAGTTATAATTATGACAAGAAAATAAAATTAAAGAATTTTAAAAAGTAAATTCTGGCATATAAACAGAACAATTATGTTGAATAGAAAATCATGCCGTGAAGAGAAGGGAGATGGGATTAAATGAACTTGAGGGTGAGAAAGAAACATTAAAAGAGGTGTAATCATTTCGAGTTACGGTCTTTCAGAGAGGGGATAACAAAAAGGATAGATAAAATCAAATATAAGTAATTAAGTTGGAGAACCATTGTGGCAGCAAAACTTGTTAGCTCGAATTACCGGAATGGATAATCATCATATCTGTAGAAGTCTGAGAATTTTTTTTTCTTCATTATTAATAAAGTATTTATTTCAAATCTCAAAGAAGAATTAAATATAAGGAATATACAAAAGAAACTATAACAGTAAATTCTAATATATTTGCATCCCCAAAACTTGTAAAATTTGCTACATAAAATCCATAAGCTTTCCTTGTTATAAGTTATAATTCCCTTATTTAATATGTTTATCCTTTTAACGACTTAAATATGTACTTTAATTTACAAGTATTATTCTTATTCTAGCATGATGCCCTGCGTTGCTTGACTTTAATTGCAGTCTCTTGCAAACTTTAGTGCACTAGAGGGTTCTGAGGAGATTGTGATCTAATTTAGGGTTTGTTTGTTTAGGTGCATTGACTTTATTTGATGTTTGAGAGTGGTTTGACAGGTGATGAAGGTAGTCCAAGTTGTTTTGGTTTGTGTTTTTTAATAGGTAAGATTTATTTGCTCGAACACAAAGGTTAAGCCTGGTATTTAGGTTTTATAGTTTTCTGAATGCTAATGAGTTGATTAATATGTTAGGTCAGATAAGGTTTAATTATGTTTTTATATAATAGTTTTCCGTTGTTTGCTGTCATACGAAATTTGGTTAGGTTTTGCTTTTCTTGTTTTTATTCATCAATTTTGCATTGGCTGTTCCTGTATTAGTCAAATATGAGATTGTGTTTCTAATCTTTATTTTTTTTTTATAATTTTGAGTTATGTATATTTTATCTAAGTTAAATAAACTTAATATAACCAAGAACTCGGCTGGAAATGTGTTCTCGCTAAGACAAACCGTCCTCTCTTTCTATAATTAGTCCAGCCACATCACTGATGTTATTTTTACCTACCTTACAAAAGAATAATATAAACCTAAATATAAATTTAAGTTACATTTTCAATAATCTTTTACAACGAAAATTATTTTGTCTTAGTAAATTCTAAAACACCTTCGTTATTTGATTGCATTATAACGATCGAAAATACGAACGCAACTAATCAACATTTAATCTTTAAATAGAATCTATACATGACACAAGTTTCTGACTTGACCACTCGTTCTAGGATCATGAACATTTAGATAAAAAAAGTAAAAATATTATTCGGTATTTTAAGTTTAGGAGTAAAGAGAGTTAATTATCTATGTTAATATAGCAGTGTGAATGAATGAAATCACTTAAGAACATTGGAATCATTTTGGCTTGAAATTCAAAAGTATTTTTGAGCTGATATTTTTTAGAGGCTAAGAGTTTTGAAATCTTTATTATTCGTTTAGAAAATTTCTAACTTCAGCTTTCCGTTCGTATCCATAAAAAATATTTTTTTGGTCATAATAGTTCTTAATGCAGTTTAAGCGTCACAATCTGGTACTAAATCATCGAATGCCATTATAATTAGTTTTATAAAAGTCTAAAATATCAAAATAAAATCAATACATAGACCTCTTATTTCAGGCTTGGAAAATAAACATAAAATGGTGTATAAATATTTTGCCTAGTTTTCACATTTATAGATGTGATTACTTGTTTTTTTATGTTAGAAAAAAATTAAAAGTTTGCCCTCATATTTTAAAGGTATGGTCTTCTTTTCGGCTAATAGTACGGCCAAAAAACTACTAAAAGTGTTAAGATGTAAAAGGCGTTAAAAGGCAACAACTGGCTTGTATAGATTTGTAGCTTTGGATAGTCATTGTTTTTCTTTCCCCTCTTTCTATTTCTTATTGCATCCACCCCAAATTATCAGTTGATTATCACATTTTCTCACCTAAAAGGAAAGTAATCGATTTCTTTATATAAATTGCATAAGTTGACTTTCTTTAACTGTAAAATCGGTCACCTAAATGAATAATGACAAAATTTATATAAAAATCACAAAGCCGGAGGAGGGGAGTATTAAACAACCCTTATTGCCGGGCCAGGTGCAGGAAAAGGGTTTGATCTCTGTATCGATCCTGATCAGCAAGGAAGTTACCATTGACTCTCAAAGAAGGAAAACCTCATTCCGTGGCATGGCACCTGGACCAAATAATAATATCCTGCTTGTAGTAGGGAGGAATATGGAAGGGGAGGCGGTGTGGGACTGGTAATTTGTGAAATGATGTCGTGTTAGGATCAGTCACATTCACACGCCATACTCGGTGGATTACTTATATATAACAAACGCCACCATTTTTCTGCCTACTCTTGCATGGATTCTACCTGGAACCTAGACGTAGATATCCAGTGCTTGAACTACTAGGTTAGCAAGATGTCAACAGTAGGTGCATGATTATTAATGTATTTTTTATAATTTTAACTTTATTCTACCCTAGTCACCAATGCATCTCTTATTCACTCTCTATAATTTATTTTTGGTACGTCCTTACACGAACTTTGCGACGGTCTCATGCTAACTTTTATACAACTTGATACGACTTTTATTACGCCATTTTATATGAACATATGCGAGTTTTGGTTCCACCACTCTACGAGTTTCTCGTAGACATTTTTTCAACCCAATGGCATTACCTCACAATTGGTTGATATAATGATGAATTTATTAATTCGGTTAAGATTGCATGATCACAAACGAGGATACTGACACTATTAATAAGCTTAATCTAGAACACCAATTACGACATGAGGGACCAATCACGCACTACTTATCAGGTAAGATTAACCTCGTTTATAAAAAATTCTCCTCTGAAAATAATTCAATTTTATTCACCTTATAGGATGGAAAAGGTTATACAACTAAGGTAAATTTTCTTAAGACGATCTTTTTCTTATGATAGACCAGGTATTTATACTCTTTTAATCAACTGTTCCTTTCTTCGAATTACAATGGCTTGAGTTCTTATTTTTACACTCGTATGTTACTTTTTAAAGAAAATTAACAATGGATAAGATTGTTGTGTGATAGAAAGATATTTTTATTCGTGTCTTTTGGCTTAAATTGATTAAGTTAATATTTTTCCTGAATTTCTCAAAGTAATCAATCAATTTAACATTTTCTTTATTCACTAAACTTTGAAATGGATATTTTTGTTTAGTTGACGTAGAGATGTAAAATTTAAAATGCAAATTGCATCTTGCTTTGATACTTATAAAACACGTGTTGTACCTCTGTTGGACTTTTATAGAGAATGCTTAAGACTAGAAACACTCACAAAGAAGTTCATTTTAAATAAAAAGAACTAGTTAATTTCAGTTAAATAAAAAATTATGTATATTGTTTAATATGTACTACTGGAGTTCCATCACTATCTTAGAAGTAAATTCTTGCATCAGATAATGTCGGATACAGAGAAACTAAACAATTTTCTTTTTTTAAGAATAGAAATACCTTGCCTGTTAAACCAATTGTGTTTAGGTCAGCAATCAAGAAATGAAGCAGAAAGAACAAACACATTAATAAAAACCAATAAAGAAAAGTAAAGGAATCAAACGAAATTGCAGATAATTTTGGTATTTTAATCATATAGAGGCACTTTAGATTCAAGGGCGTCACGCTTAAACTGGAACTTGGTGTCGCATGGAATTACTCACTTATGTTCTCCTCGACAACGATCCTTCCCTTAGAATTCAACCTCAGTTAATTCCGTCGAATGGATAATTTTTACCAGGTGTATCCGAAGGTTGTGTCTCGCTTGTGGTTGTGTCTGTAATGTTGTGAATATGAGGTGTTGAATTATCTTTGCTTCCTGATGACAATGGGAGCATATTTTTACATAAAAATGATACAAATATATTTATATGTTTAGTATTGGGTTTCAACTTTCTTGGAGCGATGCCATGGGTACCCAGTTGTGATGTCGGAAGGATGTATGTTTGAGGCTATTAAAGAGTGAATTGGCGTTGATGGAAAGATGTAGACGACCTAGAGATTGACTCACTTGTTGTGTTATGTATGTATGTTTTTTTTTAGTAAAGTCGCATGTTTACAAGTTAGGCATGCCTTGATTTTTATGGTTACGTTATCTATTCAGAATAGAAACACTTTAAGAGAGTTCAAAATGTGCATTCATTGGCTAGGTGAATTCCTAAGTTTGTTAATTGTTGTGGTGAATTGTGCGGATGTGATTTTGGGTGATCTGACTGTAGTAACATAAACAAGTGAAGGACGGATATAATGCATGTGGATGTGGCCAATGAACCCCTAGGATAGCCAAAATTTTAATATCGTGAGTTTTTTGAATGCGTTCATTTAAGGATCAGCTTTCCATTTTGTGCTCTCGTCAGTTGTAGGACGCCATAAAATCTTCGTTTCTTATTTAAGGAGTCGGTATATCAATTGAATCATGAAAAGAGTTTGTTCTAATGCAGTCAATAGCTTGTAAAGTTTGAAATGTAAATCTATGAAAGTGAAGTAGTTAATAGGTTTTATTTTGCCAGCTTTCGAATCTTGTTTAGCTTTCCTTATTGGTTCTACTTCAGGAGAATTGTACCATGAGTTACACTGTGCACTTCTTGCATACCATTTATAAACTAAAGCTGATCATTCGATATTTCCAACACGAGAAATTTATGGCTACTCTTTGCGAATATTATTTACCTTTCTACATCAATCGATATATCCATAGGCCCCTCTCTGCTCAGAAACATCTGTTGACCATAGAGTTCAAGTTATAAAGTCCTTCTAACATGTTTGTATGTGTTCGTGAGGAATTTAAAATGTTCCTCAAATTTTGATCTATAAATTCATTATCCTTACCGAGTAACAAATCGATAGAAAGGTATTATTACCTGGTTAAAGTTACTCTAAATTCACTCAACACAGTTTCTATTACAGACAACCAAAAGCCAGCGTGATTTACTTATGTTCGCAAATGTTCACTGTCAGATATTAAGGAAATCTTTACCTGTAAGCGAGAAAAGCAAAATACTTTTTAATATGTAGAATATTTTCCATTTCCTAAGAGGCCCATGTCGCCTTCTCAAACTCTTTCCCTATCTATGAAATATTGGTCCAATCAATATCCCCAAAACACCATCCAACTTCAATGATTACTTGAAGTTTTGAAAGGTTATTTCTCTTCTAATTTGTAACTCCATCACCTATATCCACGGCAACATTCTTAAACTCTTTTTCTCCAAATAACCAGGTCATCAATCTTTCATTCTCAAACTAACCTCTCCAATGTTCCTGTTGCACGAGCATTTCACAATATACTATTCTCCATTGATCCTATTTTGATGTAAACGGATCTCGCTTCACTTTTGCCAGAAAATCCCAGTCTCTCCGTGTTATGAACTAAACCTATCCCTCCATTTCTTTTCGCAGTTACTCTCTCCCTGCTTCGATACTTATGTTTAACTTCGTCTTGCCTCCTCTTGCAGATATAGCATCTTGTTTCAGCGACACCCTGCTAGATGAGAAATAACACAGGAGAGCATGAGAGCGCAGCCTTCGTTCCGTCCATTCAGCAAGAATAAAGGAGAAACAAACTTTCTCTCTTATTCTCTTGTGATTTGTGAATTTACAGCCGTCATGCGATCCGATGCTGTAAAGTACTTAAGGAAACATACTAACACCTTGTATAATTTTCAAGCTTCTCGCTTGACCATCGCCTTCCATGTTTCCACAAACTCTTCCCATATTCTTGACATCCACTTTATGTTACCTTTTCTTTGAAATGGTAGTTAATATGCACTCTGGGATCTCACCTCAGTCTGCTCCCTCGTCACGCTGTAACCTTTCTTTGTTCACCTCCCAATTTCACTTCCCTCAGTAGACTCCTCTGAAAAGCTTGCCTCAATGCTCTGTTCATCGAAAAAACCCTGTGTTCAGTCAGGGATTTTCCACCCATTCTCTATTTTCACTTCATACCAGTCCTTTTACACAAATTGGTTCTCTTCAATGCCTCTCTTTCCCTAATTAAGGTCTCTACTGGTTTTACACATGATTATATTCGTCCTATCTTAAAAAAAGAAAATCATTGCCCTAATATTCCTTCAAATTATCTTCTAATCTCGAGAGATCCGTTCCTTTCCAGCTATATAATTGAATTTTATAGGTGACTGATGGAGCCAGAAGCGAGACCTATGCTAGATGGCCTTAATTTCTCGGGATTCTGAATCTCTCGTCAACAATTGACACCCTTAACCACTCTGTTCGTATCCACATGATTTTCCACTTGCTGTGAGTCTCAGTAAGTGATTTAAATTCGTTTCCTTCTTATTATTTATCTCGTGTTCATAAGATTCACATCTGAGTTGAGGTCTCTTGTTCAGCTGCTGTGTCCTACGGTCTTCGTTAGAATTTGGCCTTCTGTCCGCTCTTATTTCGTATCTATCTCCTTCATCATGACATCTTACTGAGTCGCCTAATTCTCTCCTTCCATTTCTGTTAATGACATGCAAATATTTATTTCCTCTTTTCCCAACTCATTCGTCGTTCCCGTTACTGACAAGTTCTCTGCATATGAAACGATTACTGACTGGCTATCAGATAACTTGCTCAATGTCTACCATAACAAAACGAAAGTTCATATGAAGGGTACCCCAGCAGATGTCCCCCACTGTAAAATTTGTAGCTCCCTCTCTTAATATAGGTTACTGCCCGATTGCGATCTCTGACAACGTTAGAATCAAAGGTTTCACCTCTGACAGTGAACTCAATTTCAAAATGCATGTTGCTAATATCAGTGATTCATCTCACTGCTTTCTCCGTAACCTCATTCATATCTGGTCACACTTTTTTCGAAACAGTTTCAAGAAAGCCATCAATGCTTGTTTTACCTCTCGTTAAGTTTACTATAACTATCCTCTCACTAGAGAACGAATACTACACTTAGATGTCTACAATTTTCGAGAACATTGCTGCTTGAAATGTCCGCCATCGAAGACGGTTCTGTCGTGCCACATCAAAGAGATCTAGACATGTACTGGTTGCCCATTATATTTCGAATTAGATTTAAAGTCCTCCTTCTCAAATTTAAAATTCTAATCAATGCTAATCCCTTCGCTTGCCAAGTGCCCTTCGAGGTTCAGTTTCTCGCATTTCTTTGCTGTTTGTGTCATCCTTCTCTCTTTGTAGTTACTCCTAAACTGTTGAATGGTCAGCCTGCTAACATACTCTTCTCTTTGTTTTTTTGACTTCTTAGTGGAATCTGAAAACTCACCTCTTCCGTCAGGCTATGTCCTAGTCGAAGGGTGACCGCCCTGGGAAAGATTCAAGTTCTGAGAGGCTTCAAATAAAACCACGATTATAATTATTGCTTGCTGAATTCAAAAAGGGGCCGCACTGATATACATTCACCGATATTGAACGACACAGGCATACATTCAACAGATCGCCACGAACAGGGTAAACGGTGACCAAAGGCAAATTATAGCAGCCAGACATATTTTAGGTCATCCAAGAACAATATTTCTATACCTTTTTACACAGAAATTCGAGCACTGAAAAGATTTAAATTTCGGTTAAAAAAGATGAGTATCATAGAATTATTTTTTTTAACTTTTCATGATTAATATATGGAAAAGTTTTAAAATCTTGGCTGTTTAATTTCGTTTTCTATAGTTTTTATAATTCCCCTACTTTCATCTCGACTGGTTGTCTATGAACTGAATCATACTGACTCTAGTATCGAGTAACGAGCATGAAAATGAGAAAATGTGTTAAAAAAAACGCCAATAAAAGAGAAGAGTGTTTTTATTTTCACATTTAGGTCGTCAAAATTATATAAAAATCACATAAAATGAAAAAAAAAATCTATTTTTAAACTTGAGTAATCGGCCTTTCGCTAGGCCGTGTTATATTTCAGATGGGCATGCAGAGTAAAATCAACCTCTATTAATATTATTATTTAAACCATTTTTTAGGTTCATTGTTTCATATATTGATTTTTGAGTGAATACTAACTTATTTTTCACTGAATCAGTATCATTTATATACAAAATTTATATATATATATATATATTTCTTGAAGCGAAATATCATAAAAGGACGTAATTTAGTAGTACATGCTCAGTAATCAATTAGATATAAGGAAAGATGATACCGAAACGATTTTGTCTTTTTTAAAAAAACAAAAAAAGATCGGTAGATGGTTGCATACTGGTTAGCTCAATGATCTGAAAAGAACAGCACTCGAAGGCATAGGTTATAATCCCACATTTATTTCACTTTCTTTAACAGGTAAAAGAGTTTTTACCATTTTATTCCGTTTTCTAGCTTATTCTTTCTTCCTGCTTATGTTTAATCTTTGTTTATCTAATAAAAAGACGAAATGGCTCGCGTATCATGTTTTATATTGCCTATTAGTTATTGAGCATACATATATGTGAAGAGAAAAATGTTTATGGGTTCGTAGGGTCACCAGCTTCCTAGGAACATGAGTCTTCTTTTGTGTACGAATCCAAATTCGTGATTCAGGATCCGTTTTTAAAGGTAATCACCAAATAAAATCGTGTCTGGATTTATAATCAATTAAGTAAAATAATTTTAATTTGAACTGGATTTAAGCCAGTGATTGATAAATTTGAGAGAGTTGAAGATGAGGAAGCAGATCCTTAGTTAGTCAAGAATATGTCCACGACTTGATTTGAAGTTAATCAAACTGAATGCGTGAAGCTACTCGAAAAGAGTATAGATTTATGATTGAGGGATGATTTAGAGAGATTGAGTGAGGAAATCAAGAATGTAGTGAGATAGTTAATAATAATAATTATCTCTCAATGAAAATAAGTTTTAATCTGTTTAAGAAAATGAAAATAACCATTTTTCACCAATCGAGTTTCTCACGGGAGGGGCTTTAAACTTTAAGTTGGATGAGTTTTTCTTTGACAGAAGGAAAACAGGAAAACTTTATGATCAGTCAGATGATCTGTGCCTCGGAAAGTCTTGTCTATTAAAGTTTATGTGTATAATCATGTAAAGGAAATATTTATTAATATATATATATATATATATATATAAATAATGTCAAAGAGAGAAAGAGAGAAAGAGAGATTCATGCAGACTCAGAAGCCTCAGGGGGTATCTCACGGACAAAAGAATCTTCAAATCAGCAAGAGGGCGCTAAACCTTTACTCGCCGCGTCTTGATGCGGAGTGCGACTCACTTCAGACGGCAAACAAAATCGCTTTCGGTGCTGCCTTATATATTTCCAAGCGCGGAAACGAGTAAATTAGTATTCAAACAGGAGGCAGGTACCTGTCACACGGTATTCAAGCAGTAATCACAAGTATTCATTAGAACCAGCCTAAGGACACACGCGCTCCTTCGTACGCGACTTCCTATTACTCTAAGGAATCGCAGGCAAAAATCAGTGGTTGAGAACTACGGCAGTCAAGGACGTAATGACTCATTCTGGAATACGCGTTTTGCTCCCTGTCCTTAAGGATACTCCCTCGAAGCACTACTCTAGGCCCACTTCACCCTTCGTAGAAAATGGTAAACCTATTACTGTTTTCTCGATCACCGTCGAAGAGGAATGACCCTTCTGACTACTAAACTCCCCCACCCACTCTCCTTCCGTTTTTACTCAAGTAAATATTGTACTACTCATAGCTCATGCCGAAACATTTCAGGGTAAACTAATTCCTTTGCTACACGATTAGTTTTCCAATAGTGTATAAATTATTGTTCCATTTTGTTATTTGTTGTATAATAGTAAAGATTATTTTTGTTTCTATTGTTTAAATCACAGAACCACATAAAAAGCCATTGATCTATTTTCTAACGGAATACACGCACTCGAATAAAGCACATACTTAAAAGGGGCTCCCCCTGCGTCTTGGACGCGCAAGCGAAGGTCAGTGAAATCTACCTCACCTCTACGACATATATATATATATATATATATATAATTTAAAGGATGAACGAAAGGTCGTATAAAGGGAAATTCATTTAATTTTCTTGATACAACGTTTCGGGTGAAGATTTCACCCATCTTCGGGTACTGGAAATACAATTTGTGGAAAACATTTTTAGTTAAGAGCCAAACAGATAATCAAAATGACGAATTTATGGAACGTATTTAATGTTAATTAAGGAGGTGGATAGCGATAAATTTACAAGCAATTGATAACTTCCGGATTATTATGTTATGAGTTTAAAAATAACGATTGGGGAAACACAGGAAACACATCAGGATAAACCAACCTTATCCTGATATATATATATATATATATATATATATATATATATATATATATATATATATATATTGTGAGGGAACCTCACGTGGAATCTTTTGAGCAGACGGAACTTCCACGTGCTGGAGAAGGCCCGGTTAAGCCTAAATTGGTAAGCCTAACCCTCCCCTTTCACAAGCGGTAGTCTCGAACTGCGTCCCCCACGATTCACCTTTACGCGGACTAGAATAGCCTCTGCAAGAAGATTTGAGGCTATTCGAGAGTAGAGCTGTTCCCCGCTAAACTCCCTCGGGGAGAGCCTTGGACATAAATAGTGTTCGACTCCAAAGAGGAGACAGAGTTGAGAAGTCTCGCCCAGACACCAGAAGATTCCCCATGGTCACAAGTCAAGTGCTAGCAACAAAGTAAAGTGACAGCTGGACTATTTTGTGTATTTGGAATTAGCCCTAGCCTAGGAGGTAATTCCACTGAACGATCGCCCCCAAGTGATTTTCCTGACTTCTCTCATCAACTCCTGTCGAAGCCCTCCTTATTTTGGGTAGCCGAAATACTCTTCCCTGGAACGGAAGTTCCCCCCCCTTTTGTTTTTGGAGAACCATCATCACTCCAACCTCCCTCTCAGAAGTTCCGAACGGCCTCACCTCACGTAAAGAAGACATCTGTAAACCAACCTCTCTCCCCGCTTCAGTAACCTAATTGAGTCTGATTTGTAACTACAATTCCCCCTTTCGTTTACTGATGTGATTTTGTCCGTTAATTCTCTGAGGTAATTTCACCCATTAATTCTCTCATTATTTTCGTGTAAATAAAATTATATTTTTTGTACAGGCCTCTTTAAATAACCTTGAGCTTTGCCATTGTCCATAATTTACCTGACCTCGTTGCACTCTCTCGCTATTCAGCCTGTCTAAACTCGTGGTTTTCCGTCCCTTTTGTCGTATCGCTTTCAACAAGTTATTGGTCCCTCCCTTATAGATATAATATGGTTTTGATATAATGTAATGTCATACCACGACATATATATATATAAATATATATATATATATATATATATATATATATATATATATATATATATATATATATATATAGCGGAGACATGCTGTTACACAGTGCCTGGATCCTAACTTTAAATATGCTTTTGGCGCAGTTTGTAAGTTTAGCTATTTTTTTCATGTGACACCGTTTCATTTAAATTCCTAGGAGTGTTGTGAAATATTAACTTGTAGCGTGTGAGAAGTTCAGGCGAGTGAGTTAAATGCTTCGCTTGAATGAGTCTTTTGAGGGAGACTCAGGATGGCCGAATGGTTTAAGACTCTCGCTAACGGCTGTCCAGCGATGCGTGAAGCGCGTTCGAAATTTGTTTTGCTACTTTTCTTTCTTTATTTTCTTTTGCTCCCTTTTCTTACTCTAAGTTATCTACAAACTTTCGCATTTAAGTTAATAGAAAACGAAATAAGAGGTCATGTACCAAAGTCACCTACCTCGCGCTCATTTGCTCGAGTGTTAGCACTGTGTGAACATACCAAGGTCGTGTATGTACATATGCACCTGCACGCATGTTTTTGTATATACACAGGTTGGTGCATGCTGACATAAGCAAGAAGGACAGCAAATACATTTATTGTTGTGTTGTACGTAAGGCTTGACCTTGTTTTTTATTAATTCTTCCGCTTTTTCTTAGTCTTTTACTTCATATTGCTCAAAAGCCAGAAGAAATGGATAATGAGATAACGCAAACCTCACCACAAATGTACAAATCTAAACAGTTTGTTACTCGTAATATACTAAACAAGTAACTCAGTTGTACTAACAATAAAATAATGTGAAATCAATAGCACTTAAATGTTATATATAAACTTCGCGCAAGCCTTTTTGCGTTGTGCTCCGATATTGGTTTGAATTTCCGGTTATCGTACGTCTAGTCTCCCTGTAAGGCTTACTCTTCCACTTAAATCCATGTTTACTCAATTTGTCTCATATTTTGTGTTTGTATGTACATATAGTGGTTATTTATCTTTGTTTTTATTCGCTAATATGCTTGAAATGTACTGTACATATTGTCAGAAGGCCCTTATACTTTCATTTTTGAGCTCGATTGTATAAGTTAAAACAATTCCAGAGAGAAGTAGCAAGGAGTATTCGAAAGTGCAACTCATCAAAGCCCAACCTCCCATTAAGGCAGTTTCGATGTTCAACCCACAAAACGATGCCAGTACAATTCAGGAAGACATCAGAACGATTAACAAGCTCACGAAGAAGGAATCTATGAGGGGGGGTCAATCCTCCCTCCACCGAATTGAAGAAAAAACACACCCATATTTGTTAGGAGAATTGTCAGAACGAATGATCAGGAGAGGCTACAAATTCTTTCAATTATTCTGCCATTACCAAGCCAAGAAACCTGTTCTTAATTAAAGAATGAAGACCTAAAATGCTAATTTTCTCTAAGAATTACAAAGACTCGACCTTAAGACAATCTTTATAAACGAAAGGACATTTTGCCTCTTCAAGAAGAGGCCAACTACTGTTCGAATACCCCGCAACTTTGAACAATATGTCTAATAGTACACCTAGGGAACCATCAACCTCCCCCAATATGTAATGCTGAGGGGTTGTTTTAGTGGTTCAAGGAAGAGTAGAAGGTTGATTTTCCTACTCAATAACAAAGTCATGAATGAAGAAACTACAAAAGCATCTTGGAAGTTCACCTTATGAATTATTTAAAGCTCACAAGTGTGAAAACTTTCATCATGACTCGGCCCCAGGCCAGCGCTCTATAAATTTCCGTTATGTTTTTGTACGGAGAAAAGGATTCAGGTCTTTGAATGGTCTGGCAACATTCTAGACATGAATATTATAGAAAACCTTCGGGGGGATATCGAAAGCACGCTGAGAAATATACAAACACCTTCCTTCTCTTTAATATAGACCTTGATACGAATCCAAAAGGTGAAAATAAGAAGGGATGGATGATATATATATATATATATATATATTCATTTATAATATTCAGTGACGAGAGCATTTTTCTCTTTCTCCGTCTGAGTATTCATCGGGCAATCTATGGTGGGTGACGCTCTTCATCCACATGAAGCAAGTGACTATCCAATAGCCCAATTAAACGGCTCGCATAAAGAATTAATTCAATTGATCTATTTTAAATTTAATATTTCTGTTAAATTCACGAATTAGTTTAAACCTAATCGTGGCATAGGGTGTTTTTCAACCACAACCATTGGTATTGTTGATGAAGTCAATACAGCTTATTTGAAAAAAACAAACAAACATGCCTAACATTTTCCCTACGAATGGATAAACGCCATCCTCTTCCTGAAACGGTGAAAACGACTTCGTGTCTGTTACGTCAAATGCAATTTGACGCCCAAACCATGAGCCAGCGTCTTATCGAGGGCCCGCGAAACTCTCCTAACATGCAATTATGGACTTAATTGTTAATCTGGTGCCCTTAATAACAATGACAAGTTTATTTGGGAGTCCAATTGTTGCCTTTCGCTCTGTGTCTTCCTTGTGGACTGGAACTAACTACAATAGTTCCATTCCTCCTCGACGAAATAACTTACACCCTTCATGCCCCCTTTGCTGCCTAAAGATTCTCTGTAAAATTCATGTAAGTTCTTTTACTTTTACGCAGCTATTAGCCTCACCCTTTTTCACTCACAGATATACCAAAATACTTTACACATCCGAACTATACTAGACGACGACCAACTCTACGCGTACAGAAAAAAATGATCACCAGGAACTCACTTCTTTTCTCAAACCCACCGTGTGCTCATTACACGGAGTTTATCCCGAGTCTCCTTACCTTACTCATGATTAGCGGCCCCTCTTTCACGCGCTTATGAAATAAGGAATAACAAAACATTTCTTAGCCAAAGCTCTCATTCCCCTTTTCACTCCTGCTCCTCGGCGCCATCCGTCATTTCATGCCCTGGACTTTACTCTTACGTGTCTGTTCTGACTGTACGTGCCAAGTTACAACAGCATCCCTTTAGCAACCTACACTAAGTTTCAAGCAAAATATGATATGTTAGCCTCATCCTTTCCAGACCTAACCCTTAGCGAGTGTGTGGGGTTGCACTTAAGCACTCAACAAAAGATATATGCACATAACTTTGGTGCCTTCACACGCATGGCTGCTCCGCTTACTACTAATAAACAATCCAGCTTGCCGCCACCTAAACTCAGTGCTGCTAATGATGTTCTTGCTGAAATGGAGAGATATGGCATAATCAGAAAATCACGCAACACATGGAGATCCATGTTGCATCATCTCTCAAAAAGGTCGATCCAAAAAGATTTTATATGACTTCACACCCTTAAACAGAGTGTCAAGACTAAACTGTTATCAAAAGCCTTTCAACTATAATTTTCCGGTAGAAAATTGCGAGTGCGTGCGATTTTTCGAAGCTAGACCTTCCAAAAATATTCCATCAAATTCCGGTGGAATATTTGCGGTTGTAACAAAAACTTGTTTCTATTTTATTTGGAGGGAAAGAATTTTCTAGATATGCCTTCTCAAATCTCGTTATTTCCACTGTGGGTATGTTTTATAAATGAAGTAGGAATAACCTTTTTTTGTTTGTTTTATCCTTCACCGTCGAAATTATTTTTTATTCCCTAAAACTGGGAGAGACTTCTCTCCAAAATTTAAGTATTCAACCGCTTACTTGGCTAAATTTTTAAGTCTATATCAACACAAAAGCTTATTAGGAGTAAAGCTCAAAGACTTTCTGCCGTATCTCCTGACCAACTATGGCATTACACAGCTACCTGACAAAGATGACACCATAAGAAAATTTACAATGCTCACAGCTTAACCCTTACGAATTGTTGAAGGCCTTTTTAAATTTCTATACAATGCATCTCATAGACATGTCTTCTATATTGTTAGCATTAAATAACCGCCTGTAAGGTAGGACAAACAAGGCAAATCTAGACTCAAGTGGCCTAAAGTCCTGAATTTATCTTGCAGGCTTCGAAAACTGCGAATTCCTCTACTATTAAATTGATTCACCTGCTGCCACTCTCAAATTTTTGCTGCTTCACATACCACAACAGCTTATAAAATATATGTTACCCTTTTCGTCTTTGTTCTAAAATCTATATCCTTGTGAGTTCCTCTATTCCAGGTAGTGATTTTGAGCAAATTTACTCCTCTCGTCGTGGTCCCGCTAGCTTTTTCCAAGGAAAAATCTGAATATTTTTGACGACCTATAGGATTGTATACATGTTCATCATGAACATGAAGCTCCTTGAAAAAATTTCCTGAAGTGGTTTTATGGCACTTATCCGCTTACTGTTGGAGGGCCAATTTCTTAATAATAAGAGCAATTCCAGTTCATAACGCTAAACCAGCGCGTTTAAGCCAAACTAAAGAAAGACTCCCACTGTCGCTTTTATGAATCGTATGTCTCAATTCTCAAACCAAGAAATTTTACTTTTGGTTAGAATTCATTAGTAAAATCGAATTTAAGCGACAAAACAAAATATAGATCCCAAAAGAACGAACATGCCATCAAGCCATCGAGTACGACAGACGGAATATTGACCACAACTCACTTTTTAGACGGAAATATGGCATTAGGGATTGTGTGCAAGAATTTTTCGCAAGAATGCTTTTATGCTATCGACACCCAATGAAGTATTTAAGTATAAAATATATTTGCGATTATGTTCTGTGAACATTCATTTTACCATGAAATTAGGCGAATCGTGTCTACAGTAATCTGACTTCGTTTGAATGCATCATGAACCTCTATCAATCACGACTTACCATGGTCAAATTTATCCTAGTGCTTGGCAAAGATATTCATTCAACCTTACCTAATCAAAATCTTTAACTCTTTCTCAAAAGAGCTCGAACATCGTTTCAAGGGAGCGTTTCGGCATTTATCTCTCCCTCTATGACATTCCGACAATATTTAGAAGGCTTAAATTTACTGTCCGCTCATAACAATTCATCTCTGCACTTGGAAGTCGATGCTCGTTATCTAGATTTCACCTTGCAGCTTACAATCTTCATTCAATACGTTACTTGCTGGCTCTTCAAACGACTTAACGGACACGCTTTTTCGCATTTCTAAAATATCGGGCTTGCAACTCTATCATGTACCCATTGATCATGCAACAATAGTGTTGGCTCAAGAATAGGGTGAAGATACGTAAAAACTGTGTCAGTCTCTCAAGTCCTTCGAGGCAAACCTGGTAGAGTTTTCTTTACCTGACTGTCCTAGATATCTTATTTCTCTCGCTTATGGTTGTTACATGTTCGACGAAACTCACGGTCATTCTCATCGTACCATGCCAGCTACCCGTAAGTTCAGTGCACTATTTTATGTATAGCCAGCAAATAATGCCGACGTGGCAAAATGGTTGCGCTCATATCAGCGAGCTAATTCCAGCGCCACACAAAGACTATTCTGTTTACAAATACACTGACTTCGTCCCATTTCAGCGCGACTCATGTGGATCTTGTAGGTCCTCTCTTACTCACGTGGTTGTACCTATCTTCTTACCATAATTGACCGCGTTACTCATTGGCCAGAGGGTGTGCCATTCTAGACAAACGAAGGTAAACCGTCGCTCTAGCCTTTATCTCTTGCTTGGTTGCCCGTTTAGGTGTCCATTATACAATTATTGTTCACCGTGTTAATCAATTTGAATAGGATGTACTCATGGTAGTTATTGTTTCTTTTCGACTTCGTAACACAAGCTACGAGCCCCAAAGCAACGACGCAGTCTAACATTTTAATCAGAGGCTCAAAGCAAGCTTACACTCCATGGATACAAATAACAGTCGGGTGGAGAAGCTACCTTTGATTCTTACGTTTCGTTCTTCATCAAATAAGAATTGTGCCTTATCTGAAGAAGGAATTATTGATGGTACCCGACTCCTTCTTTCTGGTCAATTCTTTTTCTCTCCTGATCAAACTATACCTTTTTTTCTCGAGCCTGCTTCATACGTACTAAATTTGATAAAGGTGATAGCAGAAATTAGGCCTACCTTCCCAAGAGTGCCTGCTAACCAGAAGTCTTTCGTACCGGAAGAGATGGCAACCTCTTTTCACGTTTAATCACCTCACTCTTAATCAACAACCCGTTTACGATGGGCCCTTTTTAGTTATCTATAAGATGTCAAAATTATTTTTCCTGCAGGAGGATATGTTTTTTTCTGAAATGCTTGAAACCTGCCTTTACTTGCCTTTTGCTCCTTCAACTATATCGCAAAATCGTTAAAAGCTTGGTCAACCTCACCACTATCTGTATTCTCTATCAATCACTTCTTTTTTGTCCATATCTTCGTCTTTTCTTCCAAATTGCTGCCACTTCACCTTTTCGTGCACGAAACTGTCGTCGGAGTTCAGCAGTCAAAGAACCATCTGCCCACCTCTGGTCACCTCGTAATAAACAACCTAGACGGAAAACGTCCTGGCATATTACAACCAAATGGTTACCCATCGATTAGTTCGCCTTTGTTCTAAGAGTGCCTCGTCCGCATCTTGTGGAACTGCCAGTAATTTGCGTGCCAACAATCGTAGCAAGCACACCAGCCTTATCACACGGTCCAATCGCATTGTAACGGGGTGGGCAACTTTCTTAAGAAGGTGAATTGTAGTAGCTGTGCAATATGCCAGCTCATACAAAGGCTCCCAAATGCCTTGGCATTTTCTAACAGCTTGCTCTTATTGCATACTCATGTCTAATATATTAAATCACGTCACTCATGTAATCTACATATTATATGCCAATCCTGTTTACACCAAACACTGATTTATATTAAACAATATAAATCTTTGGTTATTAGTCACACAAATTTTCATTTCGGGCAACGCCGGGTATCTAAGATAGTGTGCCATAAAAAGAAAGGTTGTTCTGAGTTGAAGTCGTTGAAAACAGTATTTTCTTATTCGGATCAAACAAATGAACACAGCTAGCTTTAAGACGCATATAACACACATAAACACGAGAGATTTCGGTGAAAAGTAGGTTATTTTAATCCAGATTCGATTAATTGTATTTTAGATTTTTAGTTATGAGATTGTTGAAATGAAAAGGTTTACCAAAAGAGTAAATTTACAAGGAGAAAATGTAACATTCATTGAAAGAACTGCTGCACTATACTAAAAGTTGGAAATGTGTAATTATATCAAAATTACTTTGAAGATTTTAGTAATCAGTCAAGCGACATGGTTCTTCCTTTCACTGTCCCGTACATCATATCTGATGCATGCAACTTTGACTCATGTGCTTGTGTATCGTATTTGATGCACAGTACCAATGTAAAATAAAGGCCTTTTTAATCTAAAGCGCGTGGAGTGTAAGGCTTCTTTTGTTCTGTGCGTATGATACGAGGGGCGGTCAATAAGTTTTGCAATTCAGATATAAGAAAACAAGATATCAGGGAAAGTGTTTTATTATTTTTCAATATAACTATCCTCAACTTCAATGCACTTGCGCCACTTGTTCCTAGGGCTTCGAATTCTCAACCACCAGAAATCTTCCGACTACTGTTCAATCCACCCTGTACGGCAAGCTGGACATCTTCATCGTCCCCAAACCGGCGTTCACGCAGTGCAGGCTTGAGCTGGTGGAATAAAAAGTAGTCGTTAGAAGCCAGATCTGGACTGTAGTGGGGATGGTTAAGCTCCTCGAATCCGCACTCACGCAGGGCAGCTTGTGCAACTCTGGCCTTGTGGACTTTGACTTTGTTGAAGTCGATCATGGGGAGTGAGGTTTCGAGGGACCCAATGGGCAGAGACCTTGGTCATGACCAAATTGTCGTGGATGATGTTGATGACACTTCTATGTTATATTCCAAGTTCTCGCTTGATTTCTTCGACCTTGACCCGTCGATTTTCGCGGATCATCCTCTCCACACGGGCCACATTGTCCTCGTTGGTCACGTCTGATGGGCATCCTGGACGGGGCTCATCTTGAAGGGACTCACGACCATGGCAGAACTCCCTATTCTAGCGAACAATGGTTGCATATGAAGGGGCGGTATCGGTGTATACTGCAACCATGCGTTCATGGATTTCTTTTGCATTTTTCTCTTCCTTGGTCAAAAATTTGTCACTGACGATCTTCGATCAGCTACTGCTCCTTAAGTAGACGAGGCAGGAGCGTGCGACTGCAGGTCCTGACTTGTCCTAACTTGTCATAACACCCCCACAAACAGCCATCCCCCTTGCTCTGTTTTGCCCTACTGATTCGCAAAACTTATTGACCGCCCCTCGTATATAATATAATGACGCAACTATGAATATATTTAGATCCACGAAGCGAATGAAAGGAGATTACACGTGATCAAAAGGTGGAAAAATACACATTCACCTTTGGGTATTTATTTTATTATATTGTAAAATGAACATACTCTTTTCATTATGGACCAAATAAAATGCATAAAAGTTCATTTTATTTATGACTTTACATGATACAAAACTTTCAATAATTCAAAGACTAACCTTAGGAGCACCTATAAATTTATTGAAAAGTGGCCGTTTAGGGATGCAAAACAATTGAGCAGCCATGTGCCTGCGCGATTGCTAGTCCAAAGGTACCCTCTTTGAATGGACCGTAAGGTCTCCTAGGGTACTTCCTTTCCTTGTTGTATATCATTCGAAAGAGAATGTTTAACAACATAAGCTTTTCATATTTCGATAGAATGGGCTGAATAATAAGAATGTTATTACCACAACTAAAAAAATCATGAGCTAATATTGGAAGGACTTTGCCAATTTCATTATTCGAAAGAGAATGAAAAAACAACGCAAGTGTTTAAATTTCATTAGAATCGACCAAATAGTTACAATTTGCAGGTTACGTGTTTTTCATTGTGACATGGTAAACATAATGGTTTTTACATCCTAAACATTCAGTAGACACTTGTTTGGTATTTGCTGTGTCTTACTTACGATCACCTTGTGCTCTAATTTTCTCGTAACAAGAATGACATCTTTTACGCGAAATTTTCCACCTCACCTCCACTTCTTCCATTTTCCCAAATATATGATCCGCTCTCAAAAGGTTTTCTGACACTGCTTTCCTCTTTCAAGCCTAACATGGCCCTAATATGGCCTTCCAAAATACCTTTATATACCATTTGACACTTTCTCTAGCTGGACTATAGTATGCTATCATCTGATCTGAAATGTCATTTTCACCTTTCAATGTATTATAATCTTGTATTACTTCTGGTTTCATTACAAGTTAATGTACAAACTCTACTTCAGTTGCCCTCTGGGTGACCAAGATAAAGCTTGTGCACCACACCAAATTTGTACTTCTTGCTCTAATGGATTACGTGAATGGATTAGCAAAAACTAGGTTCAATGCCCTTCGATGTTCCTATGAAATGGAGAGAGCCCAGAGATCATCTCGAAGATTGCTACTTCTTCAGTGTGACCACAAAAGGGTTTTCTGCAAAAAACAAGCACCAAATTCTTTATCCAACCAGTTCCACTTGATGTATCTTTGCCAATTCCAGTTCCACCTGATGATGGCCTCGTACTTGATGACATCAGTAATGATAGCAGTACTGAAATTGCATGCATATTAGCTGCGGATGTTGAATATGAGGATGCCTACTCTAAGCCTAAGTTATTTACTCAGGAAGACTTGAATGATCTTGTGAGAGATCTGTCACTGTCAAAGGAGAAAGCAGAACTTCAAGCATCTCGACTACCGGAATAATTCTTACTCGAGAAAAATGTGAATGTAAGTTAATTTAGAAAGCGCAATCGTGATTTAACTTCATTTTTTACAGTTAATGGACATTTTTGATACTGCCATGATATACATGGATTGTTTAAAGCCTTATTAAAGACATATGAGGCGTCTCTTTATTGATGCTTCTAAGACAAGTCTGAGAGCTGTCCTCTTGCACAATGGCAATGTAAAGCCTTCTACTCCTATTAGCCTTTCTGTCCCCCTTAAGGAAAGTAATGACAACATGGATATTCTTCTTAGAGCCATAAAATAGCAAGCCCATCATTGAAACATCTGTGGTGATCTAAATTTCATAGGCATGCTAATGGGTATGCAAGGAGATTCACGAAGTACTGTGGCTTTCTCTGCCTGTGGGATAGCCATGCCACTACAAAATATTATGACACGCGTTACTGGCCACTTCGATCTACATATGAGCCTGGAATAAGCAGTGTTCAGTCTATCTACCTAGTAGAGCCTCAGAAAAAATATCTGCCACCTCTTCATTTGAAACTAGGTCTAATGAAAAATTTGGGGAAAGCAATAGTTAAGGACAATTATCAGGGATTCCAATATTTGTGCACAATTTTTGGCAACTGAGCACGGCACAACTAAAAGGAGGCATATTTGTGGCACCACAAATCAGGGAGGTTATAGCAGACCCTGAATTCGAGAAGACCCTTACTTCTCTTGAACTAATTACATGACTAGACTTCAAGTGGTTATGTGCAAACTTTCTGTGCATTAACAAGTCATCTGCATACAGAGATGGCATAGAAAACCTTCTCTAATCTTATAAAGAGATGGGATGCCGTATGTCACTTAAAATCCATTTCCTGCATTCGCATCTAGACTTTTTCCCAGAAAATCTTGGAGCCCTAAGTGACGAGGAAGGTGTTCATTTCCACCAGGATATCAAAACCATGTAAACTTGCTACCAAGGAATTTAGAATGAGAGCATGATGGGAGATCATTGTTGGATGTTGTATCGTGATAATCCTGAGAAAAATTTAAAAGGCAAATCCCATGCACAACGTTTATGAATTCGAGTTTTGACTTTAAGGCCTTCAATCATTGTTTACCATTCTTATACATGCAATATAAGTACTATTAACTTTATGATGCTTGTGGAATAAACAAAAGATGGCTATTTATCTTTATTTTATGTTTACGCCAAAAGAGAATGATATATTTTAGAGCTTCTATATGTTAAATGCATCATTTTGTGTCAGTTCAACTTCTCAATGCACATGGATATATACAGAAGGCAATTTTTTTCTATCAATGGCGCTATGCAACCATATATCACCAGTTTCGGCAAAGAGGTCAGAATAAAACGCTACATTCTCTCAGCGACGGCGGTCATTTTGCATTTCAAATATCTCTAAAACCTGATGTGCTAAAGTAAATCTAAAATCAGATTTGAAATCAGCAAGAGAAATGGCATGACAAAAAGGTGGTTCAGGACTCTGATGATTAACAAAAGTTCAAATTTGTTGGCTAGTGTTATTATTGGTCACGAAAAATAAGCAAACTAATATAATAATGAATAAGTGACCAGCGGTTAATACAGGCGGTCAAGGAATAAATGGGACTAGCACGGGAATTGTAATAATCACTTGTAAGACTGATATTAAATGCGGGTTGAGATAATATTAATTAAAGGCGGGAAATTACGGGGATTTCGATAAGTGAATTAAATGGAGCAAAAATCATGGGACTGGTAGCTCGGTTTTAGCTCTGTTGCGGCGAATTCGATGGCGTTACCGGTCGAAGATTCGGGAGGAATTCGTAAGCGGAAGATGAACGAAGAGTACACTCCAGGGACTGGTGTCAGCACGCGAACAGGTGAGTTTCTGCACGGAAGGACCTCTGGGACTTCCTTGCTCTTGTCTCATGGTTTAGGTTAAGTTACACGGACCATGTAGGGTGGAAGGAATGAGCGGAGAGTTAATCCCGGTTAGCCCTACAAATAGGGAATAACGAAGTAGAGTAATCCTTCTCTGACCAGAGAGATTACGAAGGTAAGATTCGCTCAAGGGATCACAGGCGTCGACACGGCGAACCAACGGGGAACGATTTGATTGAAGGACGTCGCAAGAAACTCTCGCTGACAATTAATGGACTCGCTCGCATAAATACGCGAGTTTCTACGGGGAACGGGGTGAGGGAGAGACTTGAGATGTAGCCGTGTACACAGCCTCAAGTAACGGGAATCTCACACCGGCTGGGGGAGGGGGGCTGATAGTTCTCGTTTTCGACTTTCCACTGGAGAATGATAACAGAGAACAATGGAGGAGGAGGGGGTCGCCCGACTGGGTTTCGAACTCATTAAACGTTCTGGGGGCCATATGGCCAGACTATGTCTGGAAATGTTTGCACCTTTGACCTCTCTTGGTTTAACCTCTACACGCTCCCCATCCTAAGAAAAACTTCTTTTAGGAGCGAAGAGACTGGAAGAATCTTTCTCATCCCTCTAGCAGGGGAAAGGTATTAGATGGGGGTGAGAGTTACGTATCTCCCCTAACAGGCACTAGTAGGTGACTTTTTTTTAAACATAATTCACGTGAGGAGTGGAACTCAATATGACAAAAAATGAAGACAAAAAAGATAACCAATTAACGAAAAAATTAATAATCATACATCAATAGAATACATCATGAAAGGCAAGGAGAAATTAATAATTGACCATAATATATATACAAAGGCATAAACGCAAAAAAATCAATGATAGCAATTATATATACAAACTGAAATCTTTCGTGGTAGGGGACTGGAATTGCACTATACAGGGTTTTGGCTGAGGAAATCAGCCATGTTATTGGATGTCCCTTTTATATAGAATATTCGTAACTGATATTCCATTAGGATTAAAGTCCATAGCCATTAACCTACCATTATGAGTTTTACTGCATTCTTTAGCCAACAAATACATCTTAAATTTTTGGACCCTCCAAACTATAGCGAGAGTCTCAATTTCAATAGTCGCGTAGTTTTGTTCATGCGACGAAAGTTTCCGACTGTCGTATGCCACATGGTGACCAATTTCTTCATGATACTGCAGCAGGACGCAGCCTATTCCATCCTTTCATGCGTCGGTACAAATATCAAAGGGCTTAGACGGGTTTAGAAGGCGTAGAATGGGGGCAAATACTAGCTTCACTTTAAGCTGTTCGAAGTGGGCAGCAACCTTACGACTCCAAGGTACCGGGTCTTGGGATTGCTTTCACCGGAGCGTATTTTGGAAAGGAAGCCACGGCGGCGAAATTAGCGATGAAACGCGTTAGAAGGAGGCGGAACCGAGAAAGGAGCGCAATTGTTTCTTTGTACGGGAAGGGGGCATCTTTGCGATTGCCTTAACCTTCTCCTCTTGTGGGGTTATTTGGCTATCACTAATATTAAACCCAAAGTAGCATATCTTGTTATATGTAAAGTGGCATTTTGAGGGACCGATAGTCAGCCAATGTTCATGCAGTATCATAAGAAAATATCAAAGGGAATCCAGGTGTCCGTTCTATGTAAGCGTAGCTATGTACACGTTATCGAAATAGAAAGAAACGTTTTGGAGTCCTTCGAGGAATCTTCTTATCATGCGGTTGTAATTACTGCAAGCAGTAACTAAACCGAAGGGCAGACGCCTAAACTGAATTAGGCCTTTCTCAGTGGGAAAGGCCGTGTATTTTCGCACATTGTCCTTCTGAGGGATCTGTTAATACGCCTTACATATCGATTTCGGTAATGAATTTGGCGTCCTTGAACATGTGCAAGTTCTGATCGAGGAGCGGAATTGGTTCGGAATCAAAGACTACAATGGAATTTAATTTACGGAAGTTAACACAGAGGCGTAACGACTGGTTCGGTTTCCGAACCATGACAACGGAAAATTAGGGGTTAGATAATCGCCATCTCTAACAAAGTTTCCACCTCCGTATTAAAGGCGCGGCGGAGGTGAACGGGTAAAGGATAGGGTTTTGACCTGATAGGCTGTTGAGTTGTCAGTTGGATGTCGTGTATAAAATGATGAGTACACCCAGGTATTTCAGAAATTAGGCTTACGAATTCTGCGAGCAAGGACGAGAGTTAGACCTTTTGTGGGGGCTCTAACTAGTGGTTTATATCTACTTTTAGGGTAGCTTCGATAAGGGAATCCCCACAGACAGTCTCTATTAGATTGAGAGGCCCCGAAGGATACGAAGCGCTCAGTCTCCTCTTCATCAAGAGCGATGATATTATTATGGTATGCTCGTCGATCATATTTCTTGAGCATGTTTATGTGATATAATTTATAACCAGAGGGGATTTTGATGAGGTAATCTACAAGACCTCGAGCTTCTAAAACGGGTAGAGGCCTATTTCATTAAGAGAGAAGTTTATTGGAGTAGGTCGGGAGGAGAAGCAAAACCTCATCTTGGGGATGAAAGCAACGATCCTTCGCTTTCATTACGAGCTGTACGGTACTTTTCAAGGTTAACGTCACTATTCTTATGTGCGATCTTAGCGCATTCCTCAAGTCGATTTCACAAATCGAGAACATAAGCATAGGACGATTTCAACCTCCTTATCGAGGCGACGGTTGGAAAAGAGCTCGTTGATGATGCTCATAGGACCTCAAACATTTCGCTCATACAGGAGCTCGAATAGGGCGAACCAAAGGGTCCTATGGGGATGTTCGCGGCAGACAAATAATGCCATGGGAAGGTACAGCTGCCACTCCTGGTAGTGAGCGTGGCACAGCTTCTTAACGACGCTTTTTAGCTTTCTGTTTAGCTTCTCACACACCCCGTTTCCAGCAGGTGAAAGATGGTCTTAAAAATGGTTTTGATTAGTAGGAGCTTACCTCCATACTCCATTAGTTCCAAAGTAAACTGTCTGCTATGATCAAACAGAATTTCCTTTGGTATGCATAACCGGGGAAAAATAGTTAGGAGTGCCTCAGTGCATGTGATACTGTCTATTTTTTTGAGTGGAACAGCGTCAAGGAATGTGGTAGCAAAATCCACCAGAGTGAGGATATATGCTTTCCCAGGACTTAACGAGGGATGTATCTGACCAATGAGGTCGATGGCCACTCTAAAAAAATGGTTCAGAGACAATGGGTGTATTCTGAAGGGGGACTGGGATGATTCTCCATTTAGCCATCGTCTTCTGGCAGATGTTGCAAGAACGACAGTTGTCGGCTATTTCTCTGGCAGCACCAGGCACAAATAAATATTTAGAAATCCTTTGAGCGGTTTTATAATGGCCGAAGTGACCAGCCATGCATCCATCGTGTGCGCTGTTAAGCACATCGGGGACGCGAACGCGAGGGATGAGCAACGAATACATATCAGATTAACCCTCTAACGTGCTTGAGCAGAACAGAAGGTCGTCCCGAACGAGGTATTTTACCTGACTGAGCCCCCTATCCGGCTCGGGCTGCCCCTTTTAGGCTTTTTCCCAAAAGGGTTTAATGGAAGGTCATTTTCTTTGCTTTTCCGCGAATTCTTCGCTTAGAAGAGAAATAAATTCGGGCAAATAAGAATTTGTCACAGGTTCAGGGTTGACAACCTCTTTTCTTGCCTGAACCCTCGTTACGACAGGCTGGGCAATCGTATCATGGGAAATCTGGTGAACCTGGACTACATATTAGCACCGAGAAGAACTTAATAGGGGCAGAGACTGCTTCTACCCATCCGGTAACGTACGGGCATTCTAGGAAGCAGCAGATTACAGGGAACCGATTAGCGCGTCCCAAGTAATCATGGACCACCGCATATTTCTTATGATCGGAGCCTACTGGGGGAAGTAATTTTTCAGATTCCACGATACAGGTACATCCTGTATCGCGTACCAGGGTGGAAACACGGGACCCATTTACCGTACCTTTCTTAAATTCAAGACCACCAGGGGAGCTTTTGTTAAAAAAAAAGTTTACCTTATGTCCCGGGGGCTTATTTTCTGGGATAGAAGCCGGAACAGCCAGGTTAACAGGAGGCTGAGAGGAAGAGGCATGGTATTTGGTGAATTTGTTGCACAGGGGGAGAACGAAATTGAAAATTTTGCGGACAATTTGTTTTTATGTGTCCGGGCACGCCACAAGTAAAACATACAATAGGCCTCCTGGGATAGTAGTTCTGAGGGGGATAAAAAGTGGGGGTTTGATATCTCTTTGTTTTTATGGGAAAACTTGGTTTTAGGAGGACTATTCACCTTGACCCACTAGGATTTATTGTGGTTAGCAGACTTGGGAGGGATTTTTCCCTTAGGCGACGGCAGATTGGACTTTTTAGGGTCCTTATGGTACAGCCCATGGCTTGACGCGTACACTAAGGCTTCTTCCAAACATACTTTATAGGTAGATTTCATCTATCTTTAACGAATAAGCGGATCTCCGACGGCAACACATACATCAACTGGTCTTGCAGGACAAAGTCTACTAAAGAGAGTCGTAGTCCCGACTTATTTGGGCCGCATTGAGCCAAAACTGAAGGTTTCGTTGGAGAAGGAATCCGAACTGTCGATAGGTCTGGTTCGGTAAGATCTCGGTAAAAGTCTGGGTTCATATTAATAGCTGCTAGTACTTCTGCCTTAAAGGTAGAATAATTAATGGTTTGCCTCACTGGGAAGAGATATGAAAATTTCCCGCAAATGGGAATTTAAAAGTGGGAGAAGGCGGGGAAAACCATGCTCCTCAATGTCCCAAGAATTCACCTTAAAGATCTTCTCGAAGTGTTTGATGTAGGCACAGAAATCCTCGCTATCCTTATACGCCGCTAGCTTAACCAACGGATTCTGGGGAAGTTCCTTGCGCAAATTATGGTAAGCGTCTCTAATTGGTTCTCGTTCCGCTCCCGTTCATGTACTCTTTTTCTTTCCCTTTCTTAACTCTCTCTTTTTTCTCTCTCTTTTCTTTCTTCACTCTCATTTCTCTTTTCTTCCTTCACTATCTTTTTATTTTCTTTCTTTTTCTCTCTCTCTTCTTTCTTCCCTTTCGCATCTTTTTGATCCTGGACGTAAGCGATTAGTTCCTTGTCCGCTAGACCGAGGATTTTTCCTTGGTTTAAAAATATTTCAAAAGACGACATATTGACGTCGTACACTGATAGCGCTCGCATGTACACAAAAATACTCGACTACCGTAGCTATATTGACAACAATTGATCCACTGAGAGTTTACCCAGAACAATACACAGACCCACACAGAAATGCGTACACCAAAAAGAACTACCACTCTCTGAAAAGACTTAACCTCTTTAAATTGAAAGCCTTGTACTCTGAGATCCAGCTCTGGATTATTTTAAGAGTTTAATCTCCACAAATAAATATCACTAAAATAAGAAAATTAAAAAAATGAATTACTTCCACTTCTTTAAATAACCCTGAGTGAATTAGGCAAACAATACGGGAGGGAGGGGGAAGTTAAATGGTTCGACTGGTCTCAAAATTCTGACCCTAACACCGGATACCCGAATTTTAATATTTCGATTATATATATATAAATATAAATATAGTTATATATGTATATATATATATATATATATATATATATATATATATATATATATATATATATATATATATATATATATATATATATATATATATATATATATATGGAAAAATATCCAAGACAAATTGGTGCGGTTAAGGTAATGGCATAATTAGACAACTGCTCTGCTTCAGGTCCAGCAGGTGATCTTATCCTCCTTGAACTGGAAGACAACACTTAGGGATGACCCATCCATCAGCCCAAAAAAGCTGATTTCAAAGACACGCCTTTATGTCGTCTCGTTTACCGTCACAGAAAACTGTTATTATTAATATATTAACAGCGTTGACTGAGCCAAAACGCTCGAAGGATGGAAAAATATCCAAGATAAATTGGTGCGGTTAAGGTAATGGCATAATTAGACAACTGCTCTGTGACGGTAAACGAGACGACATAAAGGCGTGTCTTTGAAATCATCTTTTTGGGGCTGATGGATGGGTCATCCCTAAGTGTTGTCTTCCAGTTCAAGGAGGATAGGATCACCTGCTGGACCTGAAGCAGAGCAGTTGTCTAATTATGCCATTACCTTAACCGCACCAATTTGTCTTGGATATTTTTTCATCTTTCGAGCGTTTTGGCTCAGTCAACGCTGTTAATATATTAATAATAACAGTTTTCTGTGACGGTAAACGAGACGACATAAAGGCGTGTCTTTGAAATCAGCTTTTTTGGGCTGATGGATGGGTCATCCCTAAGTGTTGTCTTCCAGTTCAAGGAGGATAGGATCACCTGCTGGACCTGAAGCAGAGCAGTTGTCTAATTATGCCATTACCTTAACCGCACCAATTTGTCTTGGATATTTTTCCATCTTTCGAGCGTTTTGGCTCAGTCAACGCTGTTAATATATTAATAATAACAGTTTTCTGTGACGGTAAACGAGACGACATAAAGGCGTGTCTTTGAAATCAGCTTTTTTGGGCTGATGGATGGGTCATCCCTAAGTGTTGTCTTCCAGTTCAAGGAGGATAGGATCACCTGCTGGACCTGAAGCAGAGCAGTTGTCTAATTATGCCATTACCTTAACCGCACCATATATATATATATATATATATATATATGTATATACTTAGTTGTCGAGAAACGACACGGCGGTGTCACGCTCTATACAGAGTCGGGACCACGGGTATTTAACAAGGCCAGCAAGTCCCGGTTAAGGGCTTGTTTCCAATTTATATTCCAGTGCGTTAATCCAAGGTTGGCCAATAAAAGGGGAGAATCGAGATTACCGTTTCAGGTCACGAGTTGTTGGAAGAAAAACCTCCTACAAATATTAATCTTTAATATACAAGTAAATAATAGAATTATTATTTGTCACGAAAACTAATCAAGCCAATATAATAATAAATAAGTGACAAGCGGTTAATTCAGGTGGGTAAGGAATAAATGGGAATAGCACGGGAAATGAAACAATCACTTGAAAGACCGTTATTATACGCGGGTTAAGATAATATTAATTAAATGCGGTGAATTACGGTGGTTTTTGAGGAATTAATTAAATGGAGGGACTGGTACCTCGGTTTTACCTCTGTGGCGGCGAATTTGATGGCGTTACCGGTCGAAGCCTCGGCGAGACTTCGTAGATCAGAAGATGAACGTAGATTTTTCCCGTAGTGACTGGTGTTTGCACGGTGACCAGATTGGAATCTACACAAAAGGACTTCTCGGACTTTCTTGTTTTGTCTCAAGGTTGAGATTAAGGTACACGGAACTTGTAGAGTGGAGAGGGAATGATCAGAGAGTTGATCCCGGTTAGCCCTCCGAACTGTTAATAACGAAGAAGAGTAATCCGTCTCTGACCAGAGAGATTACGAAGGTAAGATACGCTTAAGGTATCACGGGCGTCAAGAGGGCGACCCAACTGGGAACGATCTGACCCCCGGACGTCGGAAGAAACTCTCGCTGACAATCAATGGAGTCTCTCGCATAAATACGGCTGGTTTCTACGGGGAACGGGGTTAGGAAGAGAGGCGTAGAACACCTGGGAGAGGGAGGAGTGATAGTTCTCGTTTTCGACTTTCCACTGGGGGATGATAACTGACAAAATGGTGTGGGAGGGGGACGCTCGACAGGGTTTCGAACTGATAAAACTTTCTGGGAGCATCCATTAAGATGATATGACCAGACTATGTTTGTGAATGTTCAGATATTTGACCTTTCCTGGGCTAACCTTCACAGTGTTCTTTAATCAGTTTCTTTTTGTTCAAGCCAATGACACATTCATATGTAAACTGCTCTTTTGTTCTGATATTTCATAACTCTAATTCCTTCTTGATGCATAGCTCCTTTTATTTCACCCTGCTTCATTTACATATTTTTTTTGCACTTGGTTTTTCAATTTTACTTCACCTTATAGTTCCACAGTGTTCTGTTTTTTTACATTGAGATATTTCGCTAGATTAATGCCGCTGTACCAGTTGTCAGCAATCTCAAGCTTGCTTTCATTCATCAAATCCTTTGCTAGCTCAATAACTTCAGATCCCGGGGGATCCAAAGAAGGTAATCTGTTTGTCGATCCTTCTCCACAATATACTGAAATTTCCAAAGAACCCGGTCTTATCACATAACTTAAACAGTTTTATGCCGTATCTCTGAGATTTGTTTGGGTTGTACTGCCTGAACCCAAGATTACTTCTATGGGAAATCATATTTTAGTAAACAGACACCTACTCTCCAGGAATATAACTTCTTGTATTTTAGAATGAACAACTTCATGAAATATGATATTTACCTTACCTTTCATCTGGTTATGCTGTTTTATTGTTTGAAACATGAAAAATGTTATAATAATTAAAAACTTATTATAACTCATGTTTATACTATGAAGTAAAGAATGGTAACAAGTTTAATATTTTTTCAAGTCTTCGATAGTTGCAAATTTTATAAGACCTATGATTACGAGTACACTAAGAAACGTCTCCATTTCTGCTATAGATACATTTATCCATCTCCTCATTCGTGAATTTCGACGAAGCTGATGAGAAGTTAAATATTGAGAAACGTATTGGTGTTTTTTGAGACCCGAAGTACCAGATAAGCTAATTTTGTTTCTTATTGCAAAATCGAAATTCCAAAATGGTGCATTACCTTGCGTTGATGTACCGGCAACTGGCGATGCATTACTTCGCACCAGAACTACACCTACTGGTGCTTGATTTTGGTTCGCACGCTTCCTTTAGACAGGCCTCTTTTAAACTTCATCTGCATAAGATTATTCATAGATATTTTATATAAACAATTCAGTATTAAATGACGCTATATAACGATCCTCATCCTTGCTGCTGTTACAATGTTAAGGAGATTCATTTTCAAAATCCAAACAACTTGAAATGTTTGATTTTTTTCTCTTTACATTATAAAAGTTTTTTGCATCCATAAGGACTCTATATTTTTATATTTTTTATTTACTTATATTTATTAGTAGTATATTTTATATCTTTTCTTTATTTATCATACTTATATGATACATATATATTTATATATCAGTTATACCTGAAAGAGGTAAAGAAAAAGTGAGTTTAATAATGAATCCTACATGAGAAGCAATTTATATAGATTTTTCCGGTGTAACATAGGAAATGCACAGCACGTCTGGATAATAACCAATGGTCAGTACGCTTTCTGCATCACATGTGATGCACACTATTTTATAACTTTATTTTATTTCTAATTAGTCTAAAGTAACAACACATAACACATTTTGCCATTCCCATTCCTCAATTTAAAAATGTTGGGAAAGCGTAGCAGTAATTAGAAAAATATAGTATGTGGACAGAAAAGTGGCTTTTATGGACTGATAGTGATATAATAATAATAAATTTTTGATTTGTTTAATTGTCATTTACTCGCTTAAATACACAGCCCTACCCCAATGATGTATACTTGTCACATCCTAGCGATGACATGCACAAGCGGTGATAAAATTTTATTACCGATAATCGATTATAGAGGAAAGGGTTCAAATATGTATACAGAAATGATAAATTGACAAAATAAATAATATTTTTCCCAATTTATGATTGACGGCTGATCCTAACGTGACTGAAATTGAAAAAATGGAGTAGAAGGAGGCAGAGATCACGTAAGCGAAATTTTTATCTGATCATGAAAGACGATCACATAATAAATCATAATATGATTATTCTAAAGAATATGTTAAAACTGTTCTTTTTCTCTCAAATAACTTTCAGGTTGTTATTTAATTTAATAAGTAAGTGTTTTACAGTGTTCACAAAATTGCCTTCTTTGCTAAATTGTCTCAAGCCATTTTGAATAAATTTTAATTAAAATGTGACATATATAGCTGAGTGTCGATACTTTGCGATGTGAATAAAAATCTTACACCGGAATATAATTTCAAGAACTTTGTTCATGTTACGTATTACTGATACCTGAAGGGAGATAAAGAGTTAATTTTAGTCTCCAAATCTTAATTTTAGCTTTAATGGTTAATCTATTATAAAAAATGTTCAGTTTTGACTCAATTAAAACTATGAATACTAATTATAGTTAGGTAAATATTAGTAAGTAAATGTTTATACCTTTTTAATGAGTTCAATATTATTATTACCTAAAATACTAGCTTAAAGAGAATTTCATCTAAATAGTTATTTTCAGAAATCCTAAATTTAGAACATTGATGTCACTGTTAATTATTACTTGAAAATATTTGCGTTCTCTGATTGCTCTCAGACTTTGAAATATCGGCCTCATGTTTGAAAAGCATCGACATCTGGTTGAGCAGTTTTATGTTATTTTTGACTTTTTCTCACCACTTTCATTTAATCCACTTCGCTTTAAAAATATCAATAGAGATGGGCATTAACATAAGCTAATACCAAAAATCAATTGGCTTAAATACATCTTAATTTTTCAGTAATGGTCTATTATACTTAGCGGACTATGCTTCCTTGAAACATTTTGTAAAAAAGCTGTTCTGCCACAGGCACTGCAGGATAGGCAACTTATGTTCAAATGAAGCATGCAGAGAGAGTTATGCACCTAGGCCCATGAAATGATTGGAAATTAACATAAACTTCAATCGGATAATTATCAGTGGCATCTCCGAGAGACACCAGGTGCCGGGTGTAGTTATCAAGTAAGTCGGCAAGAATAACGTTAGTGCTGTGTTGTGCCACCAGGCAACGACCAGAAAACTCTTCGGGGCTTAAGTGAGTGATTCCTCTATCCAGGCCTTGATAGCGTGCATTAAAACCTCTTGACAGGTTGGAATCTAGAATCACCCTAATCGTGATACAAAAACACGATTAAAATGAATTAAAATCTTGAATGTTTAAAATTACTGAGAAATAATAAAACAAAGTAGTATTGAAACATCGGATAACAATCAATGGAATATTGCTTCTGTTTGATGACGCTTATATGCCTTTTCAAGGTTTGTAATTTAATTCGGCCTTCTTTGGTCACGCACCATTAGAATTAAGTTCAGATAGTGTTAAAGAAAGATATTTGTCAAGAAAGTACTTTAGTTAAAAATGAAAATTTATATGAGAAAATACGTATTGCAGATAGCCAAAATAGGAACAATATTAGGGTTTAGAAAAACAAGCACGCAACTCTCCAACAAGAAATAAATACGGATGAAGTCGTAGTATTATATCTATTCAAAAAGAATAAACAGCTTTAATAAAAAGGTATTTTTTAAATAGTGTAATGAAGAGATTAATTTATCTAAGTAATTCATAGATCTATTTTGCATACATATAAAAACTTTTATAGCCTCAGTATAAATTACAGTTTGGTTTAGTGACAACATTTTAAATGAGCCCTTGTGATATTTAATTTCAGAGTTAGGAGAGTTTTCAACACTTGTTAAAAGTTGTTTATTCATGGCGTTATTCGGTCTAATTTATTCTTTATTTAAATATTATATTCTACTTCTTTTATATTTACACAGATGTCAGTTTCTTCTCAAGCCAATTTTATTACTATTCTTTAAATTGCTACCCAG
The DNA here is from genome assembly GCA_963969495.1 of Ceratothoa steindachneri. Taxonomy (NCBI): domain Eukaryota; kingdom Metazoa; phylum Arthropoda; class Malacostraca; order Isopoda; family Cymothoidae; genus Ceratothoa; species Ceratothoa steindachneri. The sequence goes on from OZ018321.1 coordinate 124,133,421, forward strand.
TAATTATTAGAAGCTCTACCTCTTCGAATTTTCCATCTACTAATTTCGTTAAGGGTATCTAAGCAGTTCAATGTCGACAGCTTTTATTTTTCACCAGGAAAAATTACAGCAAAATAAAAATGTAATTAAATTTCTACGGCCCGGAATTCATTTATGACATACATACCTTTTTCTATTTGAAATGATATCAAGCGGAAGTGTCGAGAAATTTTCTGTTTCAAAATTGCTTACAATCTTAAAAAAACACAAAGGAGAACTTTTATTCCGTGATTCACTGACAGAATATCTATCTCTACTCCAATTTTCCGAATTTGAGTTATATATTGACTCTTATGTAGTTTTACCCGTAGATTCCATTTCTGGCATTGGTTTACCACTCTTTTTGAGTTAGAAATTGGCCACACACCGAATAATGCAGAGGTGAAACACCAATTATACTGAATATTTGGTCTGTTTCATTTATATGTAGCACGATGTCCAGACGTAAAACACCGAATATGCTAGTATTCTATCAATCTATTGCCGCTCCTCTCATGTAGCAACCTGTTTTTTACTGAACAAATTGTGAGCTATGTGTCTTACTGATATGGACAAGAGAATTTTTCTGCCTATGTCAAGTTTTACCTTTTTAATTCAGTCTGAGATCATCTCGCCGTTAAAGCAGAAGGACGGGCAGACAGGGTTTGCAATTACAAGACACCATCAAACGTCTTCCAATTTTTAAAAGAAAAGTAAGTACAAAACATATTAAGCTTAAATTTGAATTTAGTTTTGTTTTTTATTAGAAAATGCGTTTGCCTCTTAATTTTATTTTAAATTTATAATTGAGATCTTTTCTTTTTATTTATAATAACTAATTTATTTAATAATATGGCCTACATTATAAATAATAGTGATCATTACTGGAATGTAAAAAAGATAAGAATTCATTAAATCTTTCCATTATTCAATTAAAGATGAAGTTAAAGAGTTTGGCTGGTGAGAGATGATTAGCTTGTGTTGTCTCTCGTATCAAATTTAACCCTTTAGAGGGCACACTTAGAAATAATTGAGATATCAAAAATTTCTCTCAGACTCATACACTAGGTTTTATTTCTAAAACACTTTTACTCCTGAACATTTTTTGATTTAAGGCATTGATTGCCTGCAATGTTCTGTCAATGAAGTATCCCGTGCGAGCTACCTCTCCGGGTCACCGGGAACCATGTTAGTCCCGTCCAGGTTACTTCGCCCGGTATGTTGTATAAATATTTTACCATATAACTCTTTTTGTATTATATTATAACTGGCTTTAATTATGTTAATATTATATGTTATTTACCATCAATAAATTTCATGAATATTTCTTAAAAAATAATGCTTGTTTAGAATAAAAGGCAAGGAAAAATTCAATGTTTTACTTATAAAAAAGTAAAATTACATGATTTTACATAACAACACATGTGAAACCAACCAGAGGACATTATTGGATGGAAGACAGGCTCAAGGAGAGGAAGCAGAGGTCGAGAGCTGCTACTCAACTTTGGTATGAGGGATGTGAAATCGCCTGAAGCAGTTGTGGGTGTCCGAGAGGCAAAGCACGATCTGGCAGACATCGCACATCCACCTAGAACGGTGGATTGTGGCCTTGGTGGAGCAGTGCTTGCAGGTCTGCCGGATATTGTCATAGCGCTGCTGGACACTGGGAAGTTGGACCGAGTACCTCCGACGTGGAATGGACATTGGCTGGTCAGGTGATGCCCTCGTGATTCTGGACCCCATGGTCTTCTGGCGGCAGGCAAAGCGGCTGATATCAAGCCAAAAGAGCTGTAGGGGCATTGGATTCTCTCTCATGGCCTGAAAGTCCCGCTTGTAGAGTATCCAGGCGTTGCAGACACAAAAGTCTAGGGCATACCCGAAGAGCCTCATGTACCACCTCCTGGCTCGCATTGGGGTCTTGTAGAGGTGGGTCAGAACGGCGGACTTGTCAATACCCCCCCATCTTCCCGTTGTACGGCTTGATGACGTTGGGGCATTGCACCCCCACCTTCTTCTTGGTGTTGCGGTCGTATCTCTTCGCATTGCCAATGCGCTCGACATCGACGTCACAAGACAGGACCGTGCCGTTATTGTTGTTCTTTCAGCACATGGCAAGGATCCCGTTGCTGGAGCAGTGGTCGTATTGGCCTCGATGAGTCGTCTTCTTGTCTAACTCCTTGTTAGAGATCAGAGGAGCACGCCCAACACGGTTGACTCTCGCCGTCCCCACGTAACGGGAGCCCACCTTGTCCTTCAGATACTCCACGAGCTCGATGCTTGTGAAGTAGTTGTCGGTATATATAGCTGACGGAGAAGGTCTCTTCAGGCTCTTGGCCAACATAAGGACGGTCTTGGTCAGAGCTTGGTGTGGTGGCTGGTGAAGGTAGTCTCTCCCTGGTACATGAGGATATCATGGATGAAGCCAGCTTGTACCTTCACTTGTCCGGCTTTGTCTGGATGTACTGTCTCAGGGTCCCCGTGTCAGTGCCCTTGTAGGATACCATGACTTCATCGATGGACTGCATGGGGAACACTTTCACCTGCAGGAACTGCCTGGTCAGGAAAACATAGATAGGACGAAATTTGAAGAAGTGGTCAGTGATGCCACGGAAGTTCTCATGTTTGTTAAATTGTAGAAGGGATCTGCTCAGCCGAAACTGCTTTAAGGATTTCACTTCGGCCACCTGCACCACCCTCGTGTATGTTCCCTAGTAGTCCTTAATTAAAGGCAAGATGGCGACCCCCATGTAGAGCACGATGCCGATGAACACCATGAGTTTATGCTTTTCTATCTGGAAGGGGGTGTTGACGTTTTTCTGCCGGCATAGAGGTTTGTTTGTTATACGATATCTTCCAAGAGGGCCGTGGTAAACATGTTCTGGAAGTACCCTAAGGATGACCTAAAAGCATAATGGGCAAGAGGGGTAAAGTCAGGCAGTGGATGGTAGCTGATGTCCTTTCTTCCATGTCCTTTGTGGCACACTTTCTTGGCTCTTCTAGCTTTCTTAGGAGGCGGTCCAGTTGATTCCTCTTCATCCTCACTGTCAATGGTGTCTTCCTCTTGCATTGGCTGTGGCCTGACCCTGGTAACAGCGCCGGTGGACAACAAAGATGTTGCCCTTTACATCACATGACAAGACTTGTGCTTTAAGGATTTCACTTCGGCCACCTGCACCACCCTCGTGTATGTTCCCTAGTAGTCCTTAATTAAAGGCAAGATGGCGACCCCCATGTAGAGCACGATGCCGATGAACACCATGAGTTTATGCTTTTCTATCTGGAAGGGGGTGTTGACGTTTTTCTGCCGGCATAGAGGTTTGTTTGTTATACGATATCTTCCAAGAGGGCCGTGGTAAACATGTTCTGGAAGTACCCTAAGGATGACCTAAAAGCATAATGGGCAAGAGGGGTAAAGTCAGGCAGTGGATGGTAGCTGATGTCCTTTCTTCCATGTCCTTTGTGGCACACTTTCTTGGCTCTTCTAGCTTTCTTAGGAGGCGGTCCAGTTGATTCCTCTTCATCCTCACTGTCAATGGTGTCTTCCTCTTGCATTGGCTGTGGCCTGACCCTGGTAACAGCGCCGGTGGACAACAAAGATGTTGCCCTTTACATCACATGACAAGACTTGTCCCTTTAAAATAGCAGCAAAACAATCACTGCAGCCATTTAAAGGCCACTCATTTAAATGACTCACAGCAAAACATGAGTCTGTTTGGGCTTTCTCTTCAAGCCGGTGGCTCACAAATTGAATTACAATGAAATCATAGCACTTGCCTTCTAAAGATGGCACCAAAACAAACACTACTGCTTTTTAAAACATTAGGTTTATTGCTTACCTGAGGTTGTGGAAGTAAGATCAGCGGGGAGGTTGAAGAGGAAGTCAGGGTCCAGGGTGTCGTAATTAAAGACCTCATCCAGGGCGTCATTCTCCACCTCCATGTCGCTGTCGGAATAGGTGGAGGGAAATCAGGAAGTGGGTGTAGGTGTTCTCTTTCCTCTGAGCCTGCTGCCTATTCCTCCTGGCCCCAGAGTAGAAAGCCGAAGGCTGAAATGAGGAAGCATGACATTAGTTAAGGCCATATTTATCTAAAACCACAATAATAATGCACCATAACCTTTATTAATAGTAAATACAATGCAGGTAATCACAGAAAACACCAGTTTTTTCAGGCCATATCCCACATGGGTCTCACACACAAACCAGATAAATGTTCCACATCACCATAAGTTCGTTTCACCATAAACTAATCACCATACATTACGTTAAATAAGATGCCTATAGCGGGCAGAAAGTCCCGTGTAGGACTAATATGGTTCCCCTTAGGCCTGGCACAGTATCTCGTATGGGACTGCTATGGTTTCCCGTGAGCCGGGCAAAAGTCCCGCGCGGGACACCCTCTAATTTTACTATCCTTTTTCACCGATTTCTTTTCACATTTTACACTTCACACCCATATCATATTGGAACACATTTATCTGGCTATGTGCTATCAGATTTCTATGCACTTTCCTTCATTATTGCGGGCATGGGCGGCGTGTGTGTCTGAGTAGGTCAAGAGAGATCTGGCTTTTACGGCGCCTGAACAGAGAATGCTTGCTTTTGCCTGCGATGGCCAAGCTCCCACATGGGCTAGTAGGCCCTGATTGGTGCAGAACAATAGCCAAGGAGTTCTATCATTGGCTGAAACCAACCCAAGCCGTCTACGCCATCAAAGTATTGCACCATGTTTCATCAAAAACGTGTTATTAAGTATCCCACGCGGGCTACCTGCCTGCTGAAGGGTTAATATTTAATCAAATTAACTCGTACCAAAATAAATATAAAACTGCAAGGGATTTCAGGCTTACACTTCCTTGAGGTGTCTGTTCCTGGAGTTTGAAGCACCCTCCCGACCCCAGCATATTTTTCTTTGGCTGATCCTTTTCGCTTGTTTTACTTTCTCTGTTTGTTTGGTAGCCTATCCTGCTAGACCCACTATGGTTGAATTGTCGGGCTCTAAACTGATATAATAATAATAATATTAAACTAAATATGAAGCGTATAGAATATAGTAAAGCTAAAAATGTATTTATCAAAGATTATGTTATTTTTTTTATACTTATTTTATACTAATTTATACGACTTCAAACTGTGTACACTCGCTGGAGGTTTACTGTGAAAGGAAACTAGAATCAAATTTGTCTTTAAATCATGTCGCAAGTGATTGAATTTTCTGTCTTTTCTCTTTTCTACACTACCATGACACTAATTAAGGATTTTTTATTTGGATCCAGTTTATGTTCTCTATTTTGCATTATGTGAGTGTGCCATGTGCACGGCACTGCGCGGCTACCTGGATCTCTTGCTGAATCACCCTCATTTAACTTTGAATATCTTTTATCTTTTATATATCGTTGTTTATATATATATAAATGTATATATATATATATATATATATATATATATATATATATATATATATATATATATATATATATACATATATACTCAGGATTAAGCCCTAAATATTTGTAAGCCTGTAATTTATATGTGTGTCCATTTGTTATACCAGATGTATACAAGGTAACAAGCATAAATTAAGATGCTGGTGATGGAAGATGATTATCATCATTATGATAATGCAGTAATTCACGAAATTACTGTATGGGATACTTAAATACAATATATAAATATTTGTTTATTTTTCTCCTTTCAGATGTGGTTTGAGGACAGAAGAACTAGATATTTCATGCATTTCAGAGAAGAATATAGCAGCTGGAATCGAAGTTCAATCTCATAGAGTTTCTGATGCTCATGAAGCTGTGTATGACCATGAAATGTCTTCCCATGACACATCCGTTGTTCATATGATTCCTATCGGAGTATACTAAAGAAAATGAACATAAGTTTTTCTGAAGATGGTGTTGACAAGTGTTCGACATACTTATTTTTTGTATTGAATATGAATGAAGAAAATGCTGAAAAGGCTCAATTGCACAATGAAATGAAAAAGGAAGCAAGACAAAAATACAATCAATATATTGAGATATATGAACAAATGGATGGCCTCCTAATATTTGACATCGATATTGAAAAGGTTTTGCTCCTACCAAAGATGCCTGATGTTAAAGAAAGTTTTTTATGCTCGAGAATGGTTGTGTTTAATGAAACATTTGCTTCTTTAATGAAAAATTAACATTACGATTGTGTAGTTTGGAAGGAAAGTCTTGAGGTAGGAATATCCCTGATGTTGCATCATCCTATATCAGAGTAATTAAGGAAAATAGAGATTCAAAGGAGTTTATATTTTGGCCAGAGAGTTGCGCGGCTCAGAATAAAACCTGAACATTATATTCGACATTCGCCTTACTTGTCAATGATGATCTTGGATCCTCGGAAATCACAATGAAATATCTTGTCACCGGCCACACATTCTTTGCCCCAGATGGCGTTCATGGAAAGATTGAACAATTAATTTGGAAAAAGAAGAGTCTGTATGATATGAGAGAACTCTGCAATTCACTGGAATTTTCAACCAAGAGAACAACGGTCTTAGAAATGCAATGAAAATATGTCAATGTTGAGAATAACCCCAAGATCTTCTTCTGAGAATAATATTTCTCTTTTACAAGATTTATTTGAAGTCCGATTTGAGAAATGTCTGTACGGACTGATCTATAAATAAACATTTCGTGACTCTGGGACTAGAGTTAAATTTATGAAAGAAATTATTCCAAACCGTTATTCAGCGAAATATTTATTCATCATAGCCAAGAGGAATTCAAAAAAAAATATTAGTTAAAATTCATTCAGATCTTGTTATGAGAATGCCTATTTCCCGTCGAGCATTTTGGAATAACCTCGCTACTAGTGATAATATCTCCGATCTCTTAAATTCTAGACGAGATTAGACATCAAAGTCTTATGAATTTTCACGTTAAGTTTAAAATAGATTTACTTTTTCCGTATTTAGTCATTTTTCCTTAAAAAGGGATATAACTACAGTTTTGGGGAAGTTTTATCCTTTTACTCAGATCGTTTTAAATATGACTTTATGTTCACTATTCTCTTTATTAAATTAACGATACTTCAAACTAATATTAACATGCAAATAGAAAAATAAATTCTTTGCATTCTTTCAAGATTCTGTTTGTCTTGTATTCTTATGGTCAAACTTTAATAAAAATTACTAAAATTTATAGGATTGTTTATACCTCCCCAAAGACTTTTTTAAAAATTCTAATAATAAATAAGAACAGTAAGGAATGTAGAATGTAATGTGGTTGCCATAATTATAATGAAGTCTGACTGCTTAATTTTGTCAATAAGTCAAAGTGAAAACACCAAATATACTTATAATCAGTGTCTCCTTGTTTAATATTAAGGGTCATTCAATAAAAAAAAACCTTCGAATATACTTATATTCGTTTTTTTCCTCTGCCTATGTGGTGAATAACAATCCACAAACCAAAGGAAAAGCAGTTTTTGTACAACTGAGCTAAAAATATAAAATTAAGGCATTAAAAGAAAGTAGAAATAAGAAAGATGAAGCCCATAATTGAGTAAATGCATTAAAGGTTTAATAGAATCTTGAAAAGATACCAATACTTTTGACATTGCAATAAAGGAAAACTTTGAACGCTTCTCCTGTAAATTATTATTTTGTATATTTGGTGCTCTTTCTCTGCACGGTAAAATTCTATCTATCTATCTATCTATTATCTATCTCTCTTTCTATCTCTCTCTCTCTTTTTCTCCATATATATATATATATATGGTAGCTCTGCAATTAGCGTTTTGGTCATATAAGCGATGAACGATTAATGACACAAGTTCAAATCCAACTTCTTCATTTATTTTCATATAATGGTTAAAATAGTTTGTCCTATCTTCCTGTTCTCTACATCTCCCATTTTTCTTCTTAAGCTTTTATTGGTTCATGGGATATTCTCCTAGGTGTTTTTCCTGGTTGTCTTACCAATTTTCATTTCCTTGGGCTTTTAATAGAAGCATTTTTTTATCATTTTGTGTTTACTGGCTCTATACAAACGAAAATGTTTTAAAAGGAAATATCATATAAAACTATTGACATATAACATGTAAATTACTCTCTCTGCAATGTCTTAAATTGTGTCTTCCTTTCCTGTAAGTCAGGTCAATAATCTAATCTCATATCTGGGTCGACTTTTGTATTCCCTTGTTTGTGATCATAATAGTGATTAAATAACTTAGATGTTTCTAATGATGCATGCACCTTTAGAAAAATACCTATACTTTTATCCCTTTAAATCGTTAGAAAGGTGTATATTTTGTGTCTAAAATTCATATTATTTCATTAAATTCCTAAAGCTTTAGAGCTAAAAGATTATTCTCACTGGATAGATAAAAAAGGTCAAATATTTGTAAACTAAAGATGCTTGCATTCGACATTACCTAAAAGCAACAAAACTTATTTCGTCAGAATTCTATATTAAATCCTTTCAAAATTCTTTCTACAATTTTGTAATTTTCATGTTTTTCTCATATACCTTTTGGCAATACGGTAATAGAGTGTGATGTATTTCACTTAATTTTAATTCAGAGATAATTGCTGGAGACAAATTTCCACAGCTTATGATATCAAATATACTGAATAATAATTTGAAATGTAAAAACACATTAATTATTTAAGATAGCATTAATATATTAATACTGCGCTTTGAGAATAGATATAGAAAATCCTTTCAAAGGATTTTCGAAATAAACAACTTGTTATTTTGAATAGCATCGAGTAGATTTTATTCATAAAACCAATAATAATTTTCAGTAATTTTGGCCACAAGGATGAAGTCAAATTTTTATCATGCCACCCCCTATATCGAAATCACATTAAAATATTTTTAATATTTTATTCATTCTTTTATAGTAAACTGTAACTAGGACTGTATTTAAAAATGAATTATTTATCATGATATGCCTAGAATTTATTGTTGTAAAATTATCAGTGCATTGCTATAAATTTTTACGGCGAAATACTTTTGGGCTATTAGTTAATCTTATACTGTAAATATTTATATAACACGTTTTCTGCCTGCGTTGGGTGCGAAGACTAGTTACACGCGTAATAGACTCCAATTTGTATCTACATTTTGCTCAGGAATCTATGATTTCTACTATTAAAAGGTAAGGTTTAGTGGTTTAATCAACGACTTTAAAAGTTATTGACCAAAACCTGGTATAAACAAACAAAATTGAATGAACCGCGGAGTCCTAGCAATATATTATCTTCTCGAATGATTGCAAACGCCACAACCCCGAAACAAATTATTCCATATCATCCTGAATGTTTTGTTTGAAGGGAAAGTCACTCGTAAAAAAAAGAAACGATAGACAGAATATTTAATTGTCACCGAACACATAAAGAGATTTACTATTATCTCATGTTTATGATCACCTTACTTAGATCTGTAATATATGTATAATGTAGTCTAAAATCCAGGGTGAACTTGAAAAGTTTCCATTTCACGACTAACATAAAATAAGCAGTAAGCGACCAAGGCCTATCGAGGGTCATCCAAATAAAGTAACCATACAGTGTACTCAGCCCCTATTATCCCTTTCTAAAAAAACACATCGAGGGTATTGCCTTAAAACAAACGGCCACTATTTTATCTCCAATAAATGATTGTCATAAGCTTAATAATTCGATCAAAATATTATATAATACGAGTATACATAATGACATAGGTTAAATTGATACTCGAAACAAAGTGAATGGCCATAATAACCTTCCCTTCTCCAAATACTAGTCTAACTAGAAATTGAAAACATTTGATTTTGCAATACCTTTGAACTCGTGCACTATCCATTCTAAGAATATATTACCAATCAGTGGATAAAATATTTTCTCCAATCTAACCCAGACCTTTGTTTATTTGACTTTTAAGAAGTGTCTTAGTCCTCTTAGTATCTTACGACTAAAATAACTTTTCTATAGCAAATTTTTCCAGAGAAGAATCATTTTATTTTATTAGTTATGAGCACCCTGCCAGGAAATGAGAGAGAAAGAGAGAGAGAGAGAGAGAGCGAGCGAGTGTGATCGAATCACGAGAAGGGATTCCGAGCGAAGTATCCCTGCTTCCAGACTTTCGATAAACTTCCGCAGCGATAACGTGCCAGAAACTCGTCCCGTTTATGGCGTTATATCCTTCACCGCTGATTCTCACCATCGAAACTATGGGCCCGAACCGATAACGCTCCCGTCGGCAAATATTGAAGCTTACAGCAGAATAATATATATTCTCCATCCAGAGGATAATCGAGGAAGTATTCTTTGAGCTCTCAAGCCGCAAGCTGTCTCCCCGTTGCTTCCTAGTAAGCAAGCCCACGCAATACAGAAGGTATTTACGCCGCATCAGAAGAGGTCTTTGGAATCATTCATTGATGCCGCGCAATCCTTGAGCGACAAACACCGGTGCTAATCGGTTTGCAGCAGGAATCCTTATTCGGAACAACAAAAAATATCTACCCCCGAGTACCCATACTTATGGTCTTATCCAGAAAATCGTAACACTTACATTTTTCTTCATCGTCAAAGAGGGGCTGACGCTCTCCGACGAAGTGACTCAACCTGCGACCTCTTCCTGGTCCCACTCGGGTAATTATTGTAATAATCATTTAGCCTCGTACGGCCAAGACTTACCTCATAGTCGCTCCTCAGCTTTCCCTCGTATAATTAATGTAATTATCGAGCCTTGTAGGGCTAAGACTCACCTATTAGTCACCTCCCGCTTTCCATTGGGTAATTATTGAGCCTAGTACGGCTGAGATGATTCCTACTTGTCATTTCAATTTCATCCAATTAAAAACGGTGTTAACTAAATCAGTTGTATATTATTCTGTAAATATCTATTTGCTGTTTGTATAAGATTAAAAGATTACTTTGTCCTCCTGTTTAAATCTTCCGACCACCAAAGCCTTAGTGAAATATATCAATACCGGCCACGAGTAATTCTCGCCATTTAAATCCCTATCGCATTCTCGGAAAATCATGTCTCCCGAATAGGGGCTGTTGACTTCCCTCCCTTGCATTATTCCGCAAGGAAGTCAAAATGGGTTCAGAAGAACTACTTGAATTTTTACGATGTACCCGTTTCCTTGGATTAGAAGTATTATAAATAACATAGTTAATAATCCCCAGTAAATACGGAAGAAAATCTTTCTTCATCGATGTCTTTTTCCAACCTTCTGTATTTAATAGGTCCTATTTATCTGAGAGATAGGGGATTTATTTTTTTAATAACTGAAATAATTTTGATATTTTCATTTCTTTTAGAGCTAAATTAATATATGGGACAATTTTGATTTTTTTATTATTCTTATTTAGATCCTTTTTCTTGTTACCTCAGGAGCCATGTCATCATTCCACCATAATTCTCTCCTACATTTCTTCCTAAACATCTTTATCAGTTTCCCCTCTTCTTGAACTACTTTAAATATCTGTTGAAAATTACTAACATCTTATACCATACGAGATTAGTTTGTAGAGTCGTACTTTCACGCTGATAAAACTAGGAAAATTGTAATGAGAGAAAAATTATTATTCGGTGCAGGGCCGAAATTTTAATTCTTGTATACAGCATTACGGGTTTAAATTAAATACGTGACTCAAGTGTGTGGGGATATTAAGTTGCTTAGTAAGGAATAAAATTAAAGCTTCCAGAAGATAGATCGAATGGGAAGAATTAGAGTAGACTCGATAATCCTGCATCCGCTATAATTATTTAAGCAATATACAAATTTTGCTTGATTCAAATTATATCATATTTTGGGACGAGATTCGACTAAAGAAACCATTGGAACATTTTAATCGGCTTAAATCGTATCTGTATGTGTATATATAGGGGTTTGTCTAAAGTAACGCTAGTTTCTTTAATTTTTACAAGTGATTTAATAGGGCTTTTTAAATGTCTTGGAGGAAGGGTGGGTATATTGTTTATTTTTTAAAGAGCCACAAAACTAAAAACTATTTTAGTGATGGTGTTTTAACTATTCTAATTAATATTATTAATATATCGTTAATAACGTAGTGATAGCGCAGGAGTTGTATGTGCATCTTTAAAATCTCTGTTATTTTTCTTTTTCGTGATGACCAAGTAAACTAACGTGATTCTATGGGACCATCGTTGATAAAATGTGTAGAAAATGGCCTGAATAGAAAAAAATGTAAGTGTCCAAATACGTGGTCTTGCAATAAATACAAAAATCCAAGGCATTGCCGAGAAGGTTGCGATGAACAAGAATTTCTAGGAATGATGGCAAAATTATTTTCCAATTCAAAATTAAATAGATTGATGGATGAAGTAAATTCAGTGTTTTAACTAAGTTATCAAAATTCTTATTTTCTAGGCAAGGGAAAAAAATCATCAATGCCTCCATGGTCTTTTACATTACATATTAAATAGCATAGTTAATATTCAGAATATTTCATAATACAGAGAAGAAACGGCAATCTATTTAAAACCTTACTTTGGTTGTATAGTCCATCTCTTTGCACTTGAATATTAATATATTAGTTTAATGCGAATAGGATACAGGCAAGTTAATTTTGAAATCTGGGAGTTTTCTTTCTAGGTATGACAATGTGTCGTATAGTTGTACTTTTCTGAATAGAGAACTGACATCTAAAGAAATTAATTTACATTTGCTCATATTTGTGACTGATGCTATTAACTTAATGATGAAATTATCCGAATGTATAAGGTGTGTGCCTGAATATGGCCTTGTATTAGGCCTAGAAAAGTAGTGATCTATTTGGCTTGTTTGCATATTGGGGAAAAAAGAGAGGATATGATAAGGCGGAGGGTGCATTGATTGTCATTGCGGCACGGATTCTAATGAGGACGGCCTGCCTTTTCTAGAAATTTTGGGAAATAAAATTTCATTATTCATTTATTCTACAAAATGCTAAAGTAAATATGATTACTTTTTTAATAAGAAAGAGAAAGAAAACAAAGGTAAAACAATATACGTAAAATTAGCGTTTGAATATCGCAAACGAATACCGACCGCACCTTCCATATTCTGTTTACTTAATTTGATCCGCCTTCGGCTCTAATTAAATTTGGAGGATATTCAATATACATATACTCTTTAAGGGTGCAAAGTAGGTTATTCAAATTTGTGTTTTATTTAAAAAAATTATATTTTTAACAATATTAATTCAATATGCGATTGGTAGAACAAGTAATGCATTTCACTCCATTGTTAATTGCTACAGAGAATTTAATTTCTTTAAATGCATTTAATTTATTACCTTCACTTTCAAAATTATGAACCTACTTTAATGATGTGCGAGTATAAAAACGCACTATTGAAGTTAATGGAAACGTAAATTTAAAACTGGCAGAGCGAATTTGATGTATTGTCTCTTGATCATGAGAAATGTAGCTCTGTGGATAGCTTCAACCAGGAAACTCAGTAAGGCAATGTTAGCGGCATGGTTTGGAAAAGGTAGGCGTCTCCTTGCCGAGTAAAACAACTTGGTTAATATTTAAAATTGATCGCAAGGGATCAAAACTGAATCTGTCTCTCATCAGGCTGGTTTTATTCTTCCTCAATATGAGGGGATCTGGTATGTGCTCGATTTAGAGAACTGATCTGTTTATTAGCCATTTCTGCCACCAGCAGAAAGTGGAAGCTGATTCTGAACACTCTTTACTGACTTGCGCAGAAGAGGGGTGTTTCACACTACTCTTTGCTACCTTTGGACCACGAAGTTAACCTAGTTCTACGGGAAGGCCTGTGTTTTCAGTGAAATAAGGTCTTTTGGAAAAAGATTAAGATGGTGTTTCCTATATCTCCACATAGGATAAAAAAGTATTGCGGCAAAATTCACCAACACAATAATTTACCTGCATAAAAGAATTGTTCTCTTATTCAGATTTGACCATCAACACTTTCCCCCCTCCCTCCCATTTATGCCCTATCAAGTGCGAATCTAATCATCGTTTTTTAACGTCAAATTAGGTAGTTATTACGATTCATTGTTATGTTATGTTGTGTCAGGTATCAGAACGTGTACTGGAAATCATGCTGTTTGCTTGCTGTGCTGTCTTCGAATAGCCCAACATGGTGTATTGCTATTTAGGATAGCCTTCAATTCACTTCAATCTTATTCCATTCAAATTTTACAATCATTGCATTTTAGTGAAGAAAAAGGTTTGCAAATTTAATGTGTAGTGTTATTTTTATTTTTGATATAATTGAATAAATAAGTTTACATATCACATTTAATAAAATATAAATAAGAAATTTGGTGTTTTTTAGCATCGATCCACACAAATTTACGATTAGTTGCTCCGAACACAGGCTATGTACACCTTATGGCAGCGAAGGTGAAGTCTACACGAATCTAATTTTGCTAATGTAATTGCACTCGGCAAAGCCGTATATATATATATATATATATATATATATATATATATATATATATATATATATATATATATATATATATCCGGAGTAAGAATTGTAAAAACACGACTAGAGCAATGGAGAGCAAGAAAAAATGAAGAAGGGTGAGGTATAATAATTGGTTGGTTATTATAAGTCACGGAGATGGAAGGCGGATACATCATTGTTGAGAGAGGGTCTAATGGTCTTGATATAAATGGATTAAATTATTCGTAGGTTTATATCATCATTGGAAGACTCTATAATTTTAAAATCATCAATAGTGGCATCGAGTTTGGATAATATGATCACGAACGGGCGAGCATTCCTTTCGGTAAGGGGCTTACCTTTACTGCTACTTATGCCAAGGTGAGAACAAGCACGAGCGTGTAACGAGCGCAGTGTACTACCGAAATAATTGCCTCTACAACACCGAGGACATGTGAATAAATATACTACACCACTGCGCAGGCTACAGGGGAGCAAGTCCTTGACATTAAATAGTGTACCTATTGCTAAATTATTCTAAAAAATGATTCTAAAGTTGATTTGTCCCAAATGATATTTGAGGATTTTTTGTATTTGTTTGCGGAATTAGTGATTAAGAGGGCCTAAATCCGGGAGTGAAAGATATCGTATGTACTTCAGAACGCTATATGAAGATAATTTTAGAGAGAAAATATTTTCAAGGTAGGTTTTAAGAGTAGCCTCAAAAATGTGTAAAGGATAAGAATTGTTTGTGAAATAGGTGCAGAGGAGGTCTAATTCTTTATCAAGATTAAAATATAAAGATGATACTCTTAAGTGGTAGCCACGGTGAAGAAGAGTTTTAATGAAGTTTATTTTAACGATTTTGTCACAGGAACTAAAAAAACTGAAACCAAACCCAGAGAAAGTAGATTTACGATATACTGAAGTAGTGAGCTTGTTTTCAGATTTATGAATTAGTATATCAAGAAATCGGAGGCATTTTTGATTTCATATTTAACGGTATACTTAATATTATGATGTATTGAATTAATAAACTTGAGAAAATGTTCAGCCTGTTGAGGAGTGCCAAATATTGCTAGGGAATCGTCTAGAAATCTGCGATAAAATGATGGTCGTATATATAATGGGGAGGTATTGAAAATCTTTTCTTCTAAATAAGTCATAAATATATTAGCGGCTGCTGGAGTTATAGGGAAATCCATTCCTACACCATCAGTCTGTTTGTAAATAATATGATTGAATAAATAATATGTGTCTTTGGAAATAAGTTCAAGAGTTTTATAAGAAGAGGAAGAGTGAAGCTATAAAACTTTTTCAAAGCAGAAAAAGACATATTGAGAATTATATCAATGACTTCATTTAAGGGTATGTTAGTGAAAAGTGAAGAAACGTCAAAACTAACAAGGATATTAGAGGGACCAAGGGAGAGACATATTAATTCATCAACAAGCATGAAACTGTTTGCAATGCTGCATTGGTTAGTATTAAATAGGTTTAGGAGCTTAACAAGATATTTAGCCAGTTTATAGGTAGGGAGAGAGTAAGCAGCCAGTATGGGGCGTAAAGGAATACCAACTTTATGTACTTTAGGGAGACCATACAGAAAACCAAGGCTCGAACCAGTTGAATGAGGATGGTTGTAAGTTGATATTTCTAAGATGCCCGAAGATTTAAATTTAATCTTCGAGCATCTTAGACATATCAACTTACAACCATCTTCCTTCAACTGATTTGAGCCTTTGTTTTCTGTTTTGTCTCCCTAAAATACATAAAGTTTAGTATTCCTTTACGCCCCATACTGGCTGCTTACTCTCTTGGCCATTGGATTCTTACTCTGGATTAAATTGTTTCTCACTAAGAGCAGTCCCTTTCAATACTTTCATCATATATATATATATATATATATATATATATATATATATATATATATATATGAGAAATTCACAAAGTAGCGCGTGAGTAGAGCAATAATATAAAAAAATCACACGAAAAATGAAAACCGGATTCCAAGGACTTTGGAACTTTGTTCAGTTCATTCTCAAGAAATAAAGAATTATTTTACAAAGGTGGTATATATATTAGGCATCAAAGGGATGCTCCAACTATGCACAACGAAAGGGCACAAAATAGAAAAATATTATCCTAAAAGGGATTAAATACCGCATACGAAGGGTAGAGACAAAAAGATAAGATCTCTTCTAGGGGTTGTAGGTGCAAGAAAAGAATGTAAGAAATGTAGACATATAGGTGACATAACTATGAGTACATATAAATGCAATTATAAATGCATTGAAATAAACAAGGGAATTATAATAAATTTCATTAATCCACGGGATAAGATTTAAAATTGATAATTTTGTTACAAATAGGCATTTTATTTACATGGTTCATTTTAAAATTTGGCGAGAAATTGATATTGTCGAATGATCATTCATTAATTCCTTGATTGATCAGTTGGTGCGGGACGACTGATACGTTTGTGTCGTCTTGGAGGCTGACTTGCAAAATCATCTTATGAGGTCTCTGTGTCACTTTCGCTTTCATCAGTCCCATGGGAAGACTGTTCTTCAACGTCATCAATCTCACAAGAGTCACTCATTACCACATTATCACTTGTATCTTAAATTTCTTACGTCTCTGAATACAGTTTTTTTATTGAATTTATTCTGAAAATGGGCAGCTTTGGAAATAAAAATAACAAAATATTTAATATATTCACCAAAAGGAAACATCATCTATGTACACACTACAGATATCATTTGTCTTTTCCTCTAGTCAGTAATTGTTTCTAGTCACTATTGTCATTTTTATGCTTCATTTTCAAATCAATTTTTCTTTCACTCGAATAGATTATTATTACTCATTATTTTCATCTTCATATTTTATTTTCAAATAAACTTTTATTTCACTTTAAGTGGCTAGAACACTTTTTTATTTATATTTATTTGTTGTCAAATATATCACCTATTCATTTATTCTGCAAATAAAAGAAAAAAAAATTGATTGTTCATGATATAAAGGTTGAAACATATATATATGACCCACGTTACCGCAGGTAACGTGGTGTCTGACAGACACAAAGTATCTATAGAGCTGATATAGAGATAGATTTAGAAATTCAACAGATCTCATCTATTTTGGAAGGTATATGGGAGAACAGATCTCTATGGCTTATATTAATATAATAAGGGAAGTGTCAGACCCCATGTTACCTAAGGAGGGTTAAAAACCCTAGAATTGAAAACATATTTCCCTATAGTGTTCAAAGACCGATTTGCTAAATTGGAGATGATAACTTTTTAAGACAGACATTAATGGAGAATGCTATTTGATGAATAAATTATGAAAATATTCTTAAATTTAAAGCAAATATTAGCTTACCATTTTTTCTAATTGTGCTTTTACGGCAAAAATGAACAAAAGGAAAATATTGATCAGCTCCAAAGTTTTTGAGGCAGATTGGGGATAGGGTTTTTTGGAAGAAAAACAGATTTGGCGAGATAGAATTTGTAATAAAAATAATTTTTTCAAAGAAAAGGAACATAGGCCCCAAAAGGAAATTTTCCTCGCAATTATCACTCGGAGATTTTTCTGAGATAAGGAAGGATTTTTGATGTCACATTTAAAGGGAATGGTTCAGAAATAGAGGAATGAAAAATATAGTCAACCCTTCAACAAAGGAAAGAATATGGAATTCTTGATGAAGAAGGTTTTATTTATGTTGTGTAATATTTTTGGAAAAAAATAAAAGAAACTCCTTAAATTTTTAGGTGACTAATGTTTTCATTCTACCATATTTAACTAAACTTTGAAGTGTATTCCCTAACAAAAGCATTTAAAATTGTAATTTAGACCAGTGGTTCTCAACCATGGGCCACATGGCCCCTAGAATGGCCCCCTCTAAGAATTGAAGTACATAGTAATGATATTATAATAACTTACTCATTAAATACCAAAACACGTTTTACGAACAATTAAAACTGAAAAAAAATTCACATGAATATTGCATGAGTTCACACTGTGTATCTGTATTAGTTGGACCCGGAGGCGAGAGGTTGGCAAATAATGTTTTCTATAAAGATCATTAATAGAAATTAAAAAGTGATACTAATAAATAGTTTGAACGATAATGTTATATATAAAATATATAAAAAAAATGGTGTTATAAAATCTCATGTTTTTTTTACTGCTCATACTCGTAAATTATCAATGGCAAAAGTTAATATTTGAAAACACAAATTGGCATCCAACAGTACTTCATAAACACACGTTGCCATCCTCCCTCCACTTTTCCTCTACTCTCTCCCTCTCTCTTTTCCTCTTTCTCTCTCTCTTTCTTCCTTCCTCTTTCTCTCTCCATTCTCAGTAATAATAACAGTTCTGAAATAGAATTGCTCTATGGCCAACCAAAATATTACCGTGGACCCCAATTCGTTATTTTATATGTGTGGACCCCTAGTAATGTTACATGGCCCTTTGGGGCCATGTGGCTTATGGTTGAGAACCCCTTATTTAGACTACATGTGTACTTTCTTTTAATCTTTGAGGCAAATTATTGACTGCAAATATTAGAATCAATCTTTTCGCTACATATTTCATTATATTTTCAGCTATTATTTTTAGAATTTTTTATCACATAAATTTTCATCTTCTTAATAATCATTGTTGCATTTTTTTAACCATTAAATTATAGCAATATTATGTTTTGATGGTATCGCTATTATTCAACTTATGTACACGATATTGAATCATTCAAAATCATGAAAGGATTTGACTTTTTTCTCTTTTCAATTCCATAAACCAATCAGCGTTATCTTCATCTGAAGTGACTACTGCAAATATTAGGACAAAAATATTCAAGTAATTTCGAAAGGATATAAGTTTTTCCTGTACTAATATTCAAACTGAGCTTGAGTTTGTTAGGGAACACATTGAATCCATCTCTCCTATTTTCCTCGTCTGAGTAACATGTAGGCAACAAAAGAGCCTTATGACCTCACATATCTTTCCTACAACGAGCCCCTTTACTTTTTTCGCTTTAGGATAAAAGTCCGAATGAAACTAATATTAGCAGGTAACCAAAGGTATCCATGAAATTCTTAAAATTCTCAAGTTGAAAAAAAAATCAAAGAAATAATCCATCTATCTCACAAATTAGGTTCGACGCGCATCAAACCCAGTCAAAATACCCCCTCCCCGAGTAAGGACTCGAACCTCAGACGTCTGGCTATCTAGCCCACTGTTTTGTTCGCTGAGTTAACGGTACCGAAAGCACGAACGCCACATTTTTCTCAAATAATTTTTTTTATTCGCATCTCCAAAGACCACCGCACCAAATGAAACTGTCTGCAGGATGGTATATTTTGAGTCTGCAATGTGTGCATTTTACTTGGCCAGCGTCACCCTATTCGGGCTTAGTCACTTGTACGAGACGCATACATTGATAACAAATCCTCTTTAAGTAGAACAAGCTCTCTCGATATTTCTTTAAAGTGTCATCTCCTCTACATCACACTCCTCTTCCACGAGCATCACTCGATAACCAAATGTACCAGATTTGGTTTCCATTTTTGTGCAATAATTTGTTCTTAAATTAAATGTTCCATATATCCTGTTGAATAATTTAATTTTAAGTATTTATCACAAAACAAAGTATTTAATGGCTTGCTTTAGATTTTTATCGATATATGATCGATTAAATTCACCTAAATCATTTGAATAGAATAATAAAAGGCTAAAAATTGTTATAAAGTTGTTCAATCTGTGGAATATATGTGATTTAAAAAGTTTAGCAAATTTTGGCTATATTTTTTTAGGACCCAAGGCCACTCTTTCCAATTTAAATGATTGCCTAAGTGGGCAAATGCCTGGCTAAAGTGGTACCTTTTCCAAAATAGGTAACGTAACTCGCATTTCAAAGGTTATACCACCCCCATTGTATGTCAGTTATTAGAAAGGACAAAATAAATATGAATACTTTCATACTTGCTTGTTACGCTTTGATAAAATATTACTCTAGAATTTAAACAACTACGTTAAGGGAGCCACCCTTCATCTTTTCCCCTGACAATATGCACCAACTTACATGGGCTTTCTAGGAGACCAAAGCGAATTTATTCCTAGTTTCCGGTCATACAAAATCGCGTGTGGAACGCAATGTGCTTCGTTTCTTCTCTACTAATCAAAGCGTTAATAATCTTTCTATTTATGCCTGAATTCTGATTATTTAATAACAAAAGAATTCATATAGGTGAAATAAATTCCTCCTTTAATTTTAGGAAATAATAAAACCAGCTCGTCGAAAGGGGATCACTTTAATCAGTTTGAACATGTTGAGACATTAATCGAGAAGCTTCCAGCTTCAATCTAACACCTCTTCTCTCTCTTTGGTAACCATGGCAACGGATAATTTGAAACTGTTGATTAACTAATGATTCCAGCTAATTACTTAACTCCTTTGTAGGTTTCTGCGTGACTCTCTTGTACACATCCTCGTCTCATCGAAGCCTAGATATTTTTTTCCCCGGCAAGTATTACACTCAGGTCTCCATTTACTTAACCAAATTTAAAAGCCATTAAATTTAATTTGAGCTTTCAAGAACATTAACATATATTGAAAAGCATAATTAAAAATTCGAAAATAAGTGCTTTATTATTACAATTCATATAGTGAAGTGAAACGAATAATCCAGTGCATGAAAAGCAATTCAATTCTCAGTAGCAGTTCTCATTGAAGTAAGTCCATCTTTTAAGCCTTCCTAAAATATTTTGCATATTTAATTAGTACAGTTAAATTAATTATTTTCCCTAAGAGGACAGAAAATCAAATCCTTTTTGTTGAAAACTTCCGGAATAAGATATTATATAATAAAGCTCTTCAAAAAATCACCTTTGTGCTGAAGAAGAATCAAAGCAAAAGCAAATAAGTCGTAGTAGCACACCGTTTTGCTGCCAGCAGTACTAGTTGAGTCTATAACTTAGTGTCACGAACTGGTCACATTTGGTATTCAGCACTCAAGATAGCTATACGCGCAAAAGGTTATTTTCCACTAACGGTACAGCTGGCTGCTGTCAAGCTTCTTCTTCAACAGTGAGAGAGAAGACCACTATATTTACTACCATCGATAAAACGAAGGCTATCAAATGCGTCTTACCCTGTTTATTTTGGAGAAACATACTGTTTCCCTTAGCTAAGTGAATTAATACAAATAATTAAGTTTTGTAATGGTTCCCAACATCGCCAGAACCTGGTTTTGACTAAAAAACTGAAGAAGTCATCTTACTCTTAAGTGAGTTTTGCTATACAATATAGGCCTAAAACACTATTGTAATTACAACCTGCAAACGGTACCTTAATCTCAATCTATGTGGAAAAACCGCTTTGCTATTCTTTCTTATGGAATTTTATTGTGAAAAGAATTTAACACCCACGTCTTTGAGCCAATTTTTTAATTAATTTTGATACATATACTAGCTGACCTCGGACGGCATAAATTAGTCGAAGGTCAGGGGAAACTTTTCTTGACGGTAATTAATATAAGTGGCAAACACACTGTGTTTGCATTCCATTATATTTCAATTTGGCCTTTGTACGCACAACCTTTTGTTGATTTCCTCACATAGCTTTCGCACTATAAGTAGATGAATCTTTAAGCAATCAGTTAATTACTACATTGAGAAACAGTACTCGATCCTATTTCCGCGTGAGCATGCTGACCTCTTACAAAGAGAAAAGAACATTGAAATTTTTAGAGGAAATGAAACTTAATTGCACTACCTGGACTTCCAAGAGAAACTGATTCTCACATGTGCTCATAGTTTACCCTATATTTCGATTAATAGAGGTTCTATGGCAGTTTTCTGGGGCCCAATGTCTAGAGATAAGTGAGTATTATCTTTTTCCAAATCTATTGATTTTTTGCTTATACCAGCGAGAAATTTATATTCCCAAATTTTGACATTGACTCAAATTTGATGTGCAAAACTCTCCAAATTTCTCAGTTTTTTTTTTTGGCGTGTGTCAGAATGCCGACGGAAGTAGAAAATTGAGGTCAAAAACTCTTTCATTTTTTTATTGATTCAGTTTAGGATGCCTTCTGTTCTTTGGAAGAGATTTTGGTGGCAAATTTTGATGCATGCGTAGCATATCCCAACCTGACATCCCGACTGGTGCCACATAAATTAAGAAGCGTGATAATTATGTTACCAGGGATAGAATAAGGCGAACACGCGATAAAACAAACGAATAAAGAAGTTAGCACAACCGATGTCTACCTTCAATAAACTCCGCGACTGCTAAGAGAGGGTTGTCATTTGCCGTATGTTTTCCACAATGTGAGCACATTTAAAACCCTTTTAATGCTCACATCTAACAGAGAACTTACAAAATTAAATTCCTGCTTACATTGAGATTTCAGGCAGTCATGGCTGACACGGTGGACCAAGGTATATCATAATGCCCACACTTGTTTATTGTATATGGACTCAGCAGGCTAGCTATAACTCATAACCGACAGAAAAGACACTATGGGGTGGCGAGTTTGTTGCAGCAGCAAAACTACCGAGCATGGAGTTAAATAGCATTTTTTTCATCGAGATAAAGCAATGTGAGAAAAGATACAGAACGTTTGTACATTAAATGCTTGTTGTATTTCTCGCGAAGAAATTTTACCGACCATGTGAATGGGCAACCCCTTTACCATATACTGAGTACACCCTCATACTCCTTCCTACAAACGTAAATTATTATCATGCAACGCAGCTGCCTTGAACGATTTTCTCGACCTTACTGAGATACTTCAGCAACCTAGTATACTCAAATTGTAAAAGGTCACATTTCACCTAGAAATTCCCCAGATTTACGAGTACATCAAGTTAGTAACAGGGAGAGCATGATCATCTGTATTTCCGAATAGGGGAAGGGGTGTCTTGGATTGAAGTCTCCCAAAAGGTGCTCCGAATGAGGATAATTTGTAGAGGGAATAACAAGGACTTTCGTCACTGAGCTCACAACTGATTAAAATGCTAGTTTTAAATCTATAACAAAATTCCAGTCAAACCAGCCCATTCCAGCTCACTACCGTGCTAAGGTTTCGATTTATAAGTTATAGCCTCTAAATATCGGCTCAACAAGACAAAGAGCCGGATGTAATGAGAATTCGATTGCCATCAAGGGAATAAAAAAGGATGCAGGTCTCTCTGTGCGAACAAAGTTAATTTCTGAGCTCCTGCATACTGACGCTGAAGAGAGCAAGATTCCCAAATTTCTCTCTTCACCGATGAGGCTCTTGGCCCAAGTATGAGACCTCACAGATCTCGCAGGTAAACATGGAAATCGGTAAATCCAAACCACTGACTCTGCATTAGAGTGTTCATTTTCTGCGTTCCCTTTCTGACTAAAAAAACTTCGCTGAGAACGAAACATTTCTCCAAATGGGAGAACATGCGAGATTCCCAAATTTCTCTTTTCACCGATGAGGCTCTTGGCCCAAGTATGAGACCTCGAAGATCTCGCAGGTAAACATGGAAATCGATAAATCCAAACCACTGACTCTGCACTTTTAGGTCAAAAAAGATTTTAGCTAATTAATATATTTAATTAATATATTACAAAGATTAGCATAACATTTTTTAATGTAGTTTTATGTGTAGATTTCAAAATGGAAGTCATTCTTATCGAAATGACTGCAGTTTTTTATAAGTTGCCAATTACTATCTATTTTTGTCAAATTTTTAAGCTTTTAAAGAATTTCATTCTTTTATTGCTTATTTTTACGTTATTTAACTAAATAAAATTTTAAATAAAAGCAAAAATTTTAATTCAAATGCCAAGAGAAAAGTGTAAAAATAGCCCAAATAAATGCTGCTACATATGTGGTTCAGTAACATTTAAAGGAACTCAAAGAAAAGTTTCTTTTCTAGTGAAAAACTATATAATATATATTTTGGATGTAAAGTAGCGACCAAGATAAAGCATGGGCACCACATATCTATTGCATGACATGCTTTAATTCTGTATCAAAATGGTCTAAAGGAAAAATAAAAAGTCTTCAATTTGGTGTTCCAATGGTATGGCGAGAGCTCCAAGATCAAGCAATTGACTGCTATTTCTGTTTGGTAGGCATACAAAGTAAGTAATCATTTATTTTTCACTGTACCTATATTTTGAAGTAGTATAATGTAATATTATTTTTTTTAAAATATAAAATTAATTAAGTTTAGAACCACCTTATTGTAATCACACATATGTACATAACTATAAGTTAAATTTTATGCACATAATTTGCATACTTTTAGGTAAAAAAACGAAGTGCGCTTTAGCTCTGGTATATCCCAACCTATGATCTGCTATTTGGCCTATACCTCACTTAAAAGACAAACCAGTACCTAAACGACTTGCAGAAATTGTTTTATCTAACTCTGATGAATCAAATATGGAGTGATGTGAACCAGAGACTGAAATTTATTTTCCTAAAACTTTTGATACTACTCCAAAACCTTTCTCACAACTTGATCTAGATGATCTTGTAAAAGATCTAAACTTAACACAGCAACAGGGTAAATTACTGGCCTTGAGACTGAAAGAACGAAATTTAGTAGCAGAAGATGTTCGAATACTACTAAGTTTTGCATTTGATCAAACAATTTACAAGACAAATTTTTATTTGACAACAATTTATGCTACTGTAATAATATTCCACGTCTTTTGAAGAATTAGATATACATTATGAACCCTTTTAGTGAAGACTTTTCATTGGCCGTTCTTTATAGAGTAGTAAAGCCGTGCTTCTGCATAATGGAAATAAACTACCATCGATACCTGTAGCTCACTTTGTTGCTTTTAAAGAAACTTATTAGAACTTAAATTTAATTTTTAAAAACATTAAATACAGTTAACATAAATAGGTTATTTGTCCTGACCTTAAGGTAGTAGCCATTTTAAATGGCTTGCAGTCAGGCTACACAGAATTCATGTGTTCTTTGTGCCATTGGGACAGTAGAGCTCGGGGAGAACATTACATACGCTCAGAATGGCCTTTAAGAGAAGAGACAAAAGTATGTTGTCATAATGTCATACGTGAACCATTATTTCCTAAAAAAAAACATAGTTTTGCCGCCAATTCACATAAAATTAGGTTTACTGAAACAATTTTTGAAAGCCATCCTTTTTATATTTAAAAACAAAATTTCCTAAGATTAGTAATGCTAAAATTGAAGGAGGAATCTTTGTTGGGCCTCAGATTCGACAACTTATGGTAGATTGTGAGTTTGAGGCAAGATTGAGCAAGACAGAATTTGAGGCCTGGCATAGTTTAAAAGGTGTAATTTAATGGTCTTCTTGGAAGGCACAAATCAGAAAGCTACCACATTCTTATTCAGAATTTGATTAGGTCTTATAATGAGTTGGTATTTAATATGTCACTAAAGGTGCATTCTTTGAATTCCCCTCTGTCTTTCTTTCTAGGGAATCCAGAAGACGTCAGCGATGAGTATTGTGAAAGATTCCACCAAGATATTGCTACTATAGAAAATCGTTATAAAGGAAAATGGACTCTTGCAATGCTTGTTGACTTCTGTTTGACCCTTCACAGAGACAGACAAGATGTTGTACATAAAAAAATCCTAAATTTTCTAAAAATATATGACTATTGTATCGATTTCAGCAATTTTGGAAAAATCTTAAATCTTCATTAATTTTTAAAATATATTTTTATAATATATTAAAAGGAGTTATTAATTTCTTTTGATGAATAAGCTTTTTGTTTTAACTTATCTTTGAAATTTTGGTTAAATAAAATAAAAATAATAACAAATATTTCATAATTCTATATACTGAATAATCTAATATTAATAAAAAATTAAATGTGCCGATTACAAAAAACTGAAGTCATTTCATGAAAAATAAAGGTCATTTTCGTAATCTACGCAAAAAAACTATGATAGAAAACTACTTTCTCATTTCGTATATAGAGTACTGGCGGAATTATTAGGAATTTTTCCTAAATTTGAATTATTTATACAATAAAAGGCAGTGAAACCAATTTCATTGATTGAAAATGGATTTATTTTATGCACGATACTCTGAAACTATTTAAACTTTATTTTCAAGAAGCTTAGGTTACTCTGTAAGTATAATTGGTAACACTACAAGAACAACACTGCATTGGACCATTTCAATTAAGTTGCAGCCAGATTTGGGAGTCAGTAGGTATCTTGGCTTTACAGTGCAAATAGCATGTTTTCGGTTATTTTTAGTATTTTTCTCTATTTCAGATATTTTATTATTTATTTTAATAGTTTTATTTATGGTTTTAGGTATTTTCTTAGCTAGAAATGAAGTAAACCAAAATAGGTAAACAGAGTGATAAAAGTCCTCGAAATATTTGACTAATAAACGTTTTATATGTAAAGAAGTTAAATTAACTAGCTGTTTCTAATCAAACATTAAGTCTTATTAAGAATACAAAATGATAATGGTCAAGATCAAAACTCAAAATGGTTGTAGAATGTGGTCAAAAACGAAAGAAAACTACATGAACAGATAGAAAATTAATACAACAGTCTCTTAAGAACCCAAGAAGATGTTACAGGAAGATTTCTTTTGAGCTGACATCACAGGGTATTAGCCCCGCACGAAGAGCAGTGAATGACAGATATTTGGAAGCTGGATTGAAATCATATTGCACGAGAAAGAAGCCTCGAGAAACACAAGTATCCTTGATGAACTTTGGCAAATATTACAGGAGCAATGCAAAAGATTAACTTCAGAAAATTGACTTCATTTAGTGCGCTAAGTTGTCGGATATGTCAGTGCTTATTTAAAACTAAACATTACATACCAAATAGTAATATATTGTAACAACCTAACCTATAAGTTGAGGAACTTATAGAATTGAAACTTCTAATCTAAGTCTGTTGTCTTATCTGTTCGGATCATTTTAACCCGCATATTTTTGGAAGAAAAGTGCTCTTTACCACGTATTTTTTTAGTTTTATCCATTCGAACATTTAAAATTTACATCTACAACTTATAGCTATGTTAATATTATATCTGTAATTTATCCTGCATTACGTATAACGTTTGATTTGAAGCTACTGAAAGTTTTGTGCCCGAATAAATATGGCCGCTACTTTTAATATATTTCTTGAGAGAGTAAGTATGCGAACGAATATCTTGTGCACCATATATATATATATATATATATATATATATATATATATTAAATAATAATAATAAAAGTGAAAAACAAGCACTTTGTTGAGATGAACATCTTTATTAAACGTTTCGAGATCCAGCATAATAATCTGCATTGCGAATATATGTAAACGTTTCCATTAAATTTTTGAGTACATTTAAAAGACCAAAATGTAAAAATTAGAGTGAATAAATTTATATAAGGAGACGCTATTTTTAAATGAAAAGAGGTTCTAAATGTCTTAGGTATTGGGCCTTGAGGCATAACTGAGTATTTTGAACATGTCGATGAAAGTAATGGATTTACATATTTCGCATGATTCCTAATATGCGATGTGTCCACTTAGCTCTAAACTAATTCCTTAAGATGCGACCACCTCCAATGCTACTTTTGTGGCCATTATGTCTCTTTTTTAATCCAGTATACGATGCGTTAAATGACTCACAAAGGTATTTTTAAATAGTGAAAGATCAGTTATATGAATTCGATTTAATTGAAGTAAGATCCTATGTTATGTGAATATTTAAAACTATGTATGTGTAAAATTTTCTTATTCTTTTTTGAAATCATTTACTGAGTTTAGTATTTTATTGCTAGGTATGGAAAAATAATCTAAAAAGTTAATGTACTAATGTTTTGTTTGTTTGTTGCTGTAATGTTAATTAACGAAACTTTTTATGTATCTGTGTTTAATAAGCTATTAGGGAGCAAATGGTATTGTTGTTATATAATTTAAAGGAATTCTTTGCAATTTTCCATATGGAAAAGATGGTGCGTAAACAATACGAGAACTTTCACACACTGGATGGGGAATAAGAGAAAATGAGAGAGAGGCAAGTGAGAAAAATGTGAAAATCAAAAGAAGAGAAATGGTGTTAATGATAAAGATGATTGCAACTTAGGTACGAAGATAAAGGTCATAACGGATGAGGTATAGCTCTTGTCAGTGGATCATGAGTTGGATTGTAACACTAGTTAGCGGGTTCCATCCTAGTCGAGAGCAGGCAAAAAAATAAACTGTACTTTCACCAGTTTACAACTAGTAATCTAATACTTGCAAGTCAAATTATAAAGAGACTTATCGACTTTCATAGGAGTAATTACCTCTCTCTCTCGCGTAGCGGTTTTTCTTTCCGAGAGAAAATTTCACTGCATGATTCCAGACCTCTTGAAGCTTGAAAAGAATATTAGCTTTGCTACAACACTGATAAATCAGACTAGGGTTGATGACCTTAACCAGCTTTTCCATTTTGTAATTCCTCCGGTTATCTTCATTCTACTCACTCACTTATAAATTGTTTTCAAACTTTTTAGAACTTGAGTCTGTTTTTACCGACTTCACACCTAAATAAAAACAATAATAAAACATGTAAATATAAACTTCAAAAATAAATATCTAAGTATTACTAACATAAGTATTACGTAAAACTGCAAAAATGTTTGCTTCACATTTACTTATGTTGTTTTTCAGGTAACTCGACCTATTAATTTGCAAATATATCAAGCATACAATGCTTACCACCTCTACAAGAATTAAGTTTTTGTGTTTACAAGCTGTTTACAGCCTCATCAAAAGCTTTCGAGCATTTTGAAACTTTAGTAAATTAGAACAAGACAGGGTCGTAGTTTTATTTGCATATCAATATGAACCTTAATGAAAAATAATGAGGAATAACTAGCTATAATTTATATACTCCCCAAACAATCAACAAGAATGAAAAAAAAAGACAAAACTTGTAAAAATTACAGTAACATCAAACTGATACGAGAAGCTCAGTAGGGTGTTAAGCGCCCCTTCACAGAGATGAGAGCATTTGTTTTGTGATGAATTCTCTACTTTAGGGTGCAACATCTGAGGCGTGTGATGCTGGCCCTTTCATCGTTTATTAATACCTTTTGTTGCTCATTGTAGTCTGGCTCGTGATGTATTAAGGCGTCTTTCCTGTCCTGCTAGAGATTTTCTAGTAGACTCCTACCTGAGACTAAGGTGGTCAGTGCATCACTGTGATAATGTTGTCCCGGAACCTCAGTATAATGGACGCAGACTTGTCACATGGGGCCATAAAAGATGGTGAGACCACCAAGCCTATTATTCTTTATTCATTAACGCAATTCATTCTATTAGTAGCATTAAGCAATCCTGTTTACTCGCTTAAGTATTGCTTGCCTTCAGACTTAATACTTCGCGTAAAACAGAAAGCTTACACATTGACCACAAAGAATTTGAGACGTTTCCGCTTTCCTATTTAGTAGACCAATAAAGTTATTTCTTTGCCACGTCCTTTCGAAGTCCTTTACCTATCCCGATCACGAAGACACCTTCGGGAAGCCAAGCCTAACGCATAACCTTCGTGAGAAATTATAAGGAATCAGAACCAATTCAACAGAGGTTTAAAATAGGCCCACTGCCTAAAGTCCTTGTAGCCTATCGAGCGCAATACCAACGAGGAATCTTCAATACATGCCCTTATAATTACCAACCACGCACCCACAGACCGGTAACCTATATCACCACATAAACTGGTAACATTCTCCCGGTACCAAATATAGCTCCCCCCAGCGTAACAGCTGCACCTGTTCGTCGATGTTAAGTGAAGTTAGAACCCCAAAGCACTTATTGTGATAAGTGAGACACATTTCCGTTAGTGAAACTGCTAATCCCACGAGTAGGCCAGAGTTGCAACCTACATTATACGGTGATGAAATATTTTGTAGAACTCTTGGAAGGGAGCTGTCTGAATCCACAAAGACAGAGAGAAACCGAAATGCTAAACCTGTTTACAAGGATAATGATTCTACCAGATATTCTAGTTGAAGATTGTCCAGCTCATAAAATATGAGAGAAGATGTAGGAAATATTTAACAGGAGCACTTTAAGGTGGATCCTCTTGCCATCTATTTTTAAGATAAGATAAGATTTTTGACAGCCTGGAAATTTCCATCGTATTAGACATCTAATAAGCTATCTCAATCAAGAATGCGAAGACATATAACTAAAACTCCATCGACAGCACTAATTTAGAAGGCCATTGCACTGCTACATACAAATCTGCATTGGAAAATTTCTTGGAAGGTTAAAAAAGTACGAGTTTGATCCAGTTCCTTGTTAACAGTGAAAGCAAACAGAAAATAGAGAAAAGCTGCAGAAGATGCCAATATGTGCGACATGCAGAGTAGCATGCCTACAGATCATCATGAATCACTGGGATAGAATTGCCAATCTTAACTTATGCTGGAAGAGACAACTACTTCATTCCATATGCCGATGTGCTGGGACTGTCTATTAACTTTAGCAACAAGATCTCTTGGGTGATGTATCAGAAGTCTGGAACACAGAAACGGAGAATATGTATATCTATAAATAACGAACTTTCAAAAGCTTAGGTTAACGGAGTATATCAGGCCATTTCACGACTTCACGTTTTAAATAAGTTGAAACGAAAGGAACATTTGCACTCTTTGAAAGCTTAGAGAGCTGAAGCTACTGAAGGGAGTAAATTTTTTTTAAGTGCATTCAAAGAACTTAGAAAATAATGGGGTGACTGAGAAGAGTTATATTATTCAAATCTTTGCAATCAAGATGTGTGCACGCTCCTCAATTACCAGGCACATAAGTATAGTGAGAAACCACCTGTTCCGTGCAAAAGAGGAAGAGTGTAATCCAATTATCTCACACGCTGTAGAGATTTCCTTAAACAAAATGTACAGAGATAAAATTGCCAGGCTGCAGTTTGAAGGAGATCGCTTGTTAGCCAAACTGTATACCAAACCAAACAAGTTTTAAGTGCAGTGCCAAAACACATAAACATCCTCATTGAAAGCATGATATGATCAATTTTTTGGCTTTTTTAGAACAACTAGCCTACAAGTTCCAGCGCACGTGCTAACTACCTAAATATGCGTGTTTAATAGACCAACCAAAGCGCACAGGCATGTATTTGTTTACAACCTTAAATGAAGTTGATGATGGGAGACAAATTGAGGTCGAGTTGGACGATAAACATAAACGTTACAAGATGAAACATGAATGTCGTAGAATGGACTCTCGACGATATACCATATATAACTATTCGTTGAGGGAATTATTCATTTATATTTAGAGTGCGTTGTGTCTGGTCTACCGAGGTTTTTTATCTTCAATATGCTTAAGAAGTGGAACTGAGCTCAAGGATAATGATATGGCTATCATTAATAAAATAGAGTTTTATTGATAAAAACAATCAACAACACACAAAACGGAAAATATTGACATAAACAGAGAATGGAAAGGGTCGTGGGAAATCTAGCTAATCCAAGGATTAAGATTTGGAAGAGATTTAAAAAGGTGAAACAAATAAAAATTAAAGGGATGGGATGGTTGGCTAAACCATTTAAAGCA
Organism: Ceratothoa steindachneri; assembly: GCA_963969495.1. Taxonomy (NCBI): domain Eukaryota; kingdom Metazoa; phylum Arthropoda; class Malacostraca; order Isopoda; family Cymothoidae; genus Ceratothoa; species Ceratothoa steindachneri. The sequence goes on from OZ018321.1 coordinate 124,165,417, forward strand.
CAGGATAGGGTTGACAAAAGGGTTAAATACTCAAAGGTAACGTTTAGCTTACTTAATTACACGTGTTGTGCAGAGGAAGGGGACGTGAAGGAAACTTTGGTCTGCTGGCGAGTTCCAGCTGAACGGGGGGGGGGAATTAAATGATTCTGACGTCGCGTCTTGGGAATGAGAACCGTTTTTTGGCGAATAAGCTTGAAGAACAATGGCTGTTCTACGTTGTTCTCTTCTGAACAACAGGGAGGGTGAGAACCGTGTCTTGTTTATGGGCTCAAAGAACAATGGCTGTTCTAATGTTGTTCTCTTTCTGAACAACAGGGGGGGGGGGAAGGGTGAGAACCGTTTCTTTTCAACGGGCTCAAAGAACAATGGCTGTTTAAACGTTGTTCTCTTTCTGAACAACAGGGGAAGCTTTGTGGACTTGGCGTCTTGAAGGCTCGAACCTTGACACTCAAGGGATATTGTCCTCTTCTGGACAAGGATGGTGGATCTCGAAAATAAAAGGCCCTTGGTGCCCAAGGTGAGACTGGATCGTAGTGATGTCTCGCGAAGAAAATCTGGATCTCGAATTGGCTCTTAGTGGAAAAGTTTCCATATAAATAGTTGAGACATCCCCTTGGCGTAGGGGACAATGGAGTGGGGGCTTCAAGGGAATACACAGCCGCGCCTGAGGTCAATAACTTATCTGCCCATAAGCCTAACTCAATCTGGCGTGATCGGCGCATGGGGCGAACGGGCGAGGATGATAAACCTCCTTGGTTCAATATTGACTCAGGTGGCGGCGATAATGCGCCCGGCTTCAAAGCGAAGAAGCAGGTGGGTAGCATAGTGTTTCTAAACAACATGTGATAACGGTTGAAATTAAGCGGCCTCAACCCGTTCTATCACAATGAATAAATCAAAAATAGATTTTTTTTATTATAGAACGATTGCCTGGGGTAATTAGGATTATAGGTAATCATAATAATATGGCTGAAATTACAGTTATCCCGTTTTAATTAATAAAATAACACAATGTTCAAATCTAGAAAGATTACGTAAATGCCTACACTAGATGCCACAAATAAAAAGTCTGACTTATAAAATTAAAGATTGTTTTCCTTTCTTGTAAAAACTATACAGATTACTTTTTTCATATAAGAAAATTAGTAAATAACCAAATATTGGACTTTCCTTTAGTATGTTTGTATCACAATTTTAAGGTGAAATATCTAATAAATGTCCAGCTAGAACCTAATAAATTTTTCTCTCAGTGCTCCTACGCACGTTTATATCAGTTTACATTAAGTTTGTTTCTAATTCATTGTGTAGTAAACTAATGAATAATCATGATTTGCAATACGAATAATGTCACAAGTTTTACTAAATTTCTATCTTTTGTATATTAAATATGTGTTCAATGTACATTTTTTATATATGTGGTGAATCTTCTCTTCCCTTTTGGGGTAGTTGAAACTTCCCCACTCACCCCTCGCCTTTCAGGAGAGGCTTTGTTTAGTATTTAGTGTTGGGCTTTCCATGTTGGTTTGATCGCCACCCTCTCCCTCTTTTCACTTAAAAAAATAAAATCCTAAAGAAATACACAAACTTCTCTGTCACAAACATACGTACAGAAAAGATTATACAGACTCCGGTCACGCCGAATATCAATGACTCCACACACTTTCTCTACGCGCAAAGATTACCATTTGAGAAACCAAGAACTTCATCACGCTCTATTCAGAGAGGAATGACTTAAACTCGCTTGTTCATGCAAATTATTGACCAAGCATTACTCAGTGGAGATACAAAAACAATCGCATTTCCTTCTCATTTGTGACCCAATTAAAGTGAGCTATTTTCATCTTACCTAAGCCCAGTCAAATCACTTCATCAAGCATTCATATGTGACACACAATCAGAAATATTAACTTGAGCGTCGATAGACATCTCTCTTTTGCCATTCACACGCTTATTTCAATACATGTAAAATGTGAATATAATTTTTATATTAAATATCGCTACAAATTACTTCTATATCAACTAAAGTTGCAGACAACTCTGGTCAAACAAGATGTAATCACAGCATTTGTCTAAATAAGAGTTAGAAAGCAGCGTTAACTGCTCAAATCTCAATCAATAATTAAGCTATAAAGCGTTGAACCGAGAGTGATATTAAAATCTTGTAAAGAGATGACTATACAGTAATGACCCCTTATCTTGCTATATAATCAGTTCTCTTAAACCCTTTAACGTACTATTTTGTTATATTACTAGTAATGTTTTGTTTTGAAATTATGATTTATATTCTTTTGTCATGAAGCTTCTTTAAATTTAATTAGATGTTATGCTTTTTCTTGTCTATCCCTCAATCATTTATTCTCCAATACTGCGCTAATATAAAAATTACTTCTATTTTATATGAAATATATTGCAAAATATATCCTGGGCTAAAGAATAAACCAACCGTTCAGCTCTTTGCAGAAACCCGGATGCTTCGTTTATTTTCTCGTAATAGAATACAGCAGTTTCCGTCTACTAACCAGTTATATTAATGGTTCTTCGATTTTGTCTCAAAATAGAATACAGCAGTTTCCATTTACTAAGCAGTCATATTAATGGTTCTTCGCTTATTTTCTCATAATAGAATACAGCAGTTTTCGTTTACTAACCAATCATATTAATGGTTCTTCGCTTTTTTCTCATAATAGAATAAAGCAGTTTCTGTTTACTAAGAAGTCATATTAATGGTTCTTCGCTTTTTTTCTCATAATATAATACAGCAGTTTCTGTTTACTAAGAAGTCATATTAATGGTTCTTCGCTTTTTTCTCATAATAGAATACAGCAGTTTTTGTTTACTAAGCAGTCATATTAATGGTTCTTCGCTATTTTCTTATAATAGAATACAGCAGTTTCTGTTTACTAAGAAGTCATATTAATGGTTCTTTGCTTCTTTCTCATAATAGAATACAGCAGTTTATGTTTACTAAAAAGTCATATTAATGGTTCTTTGCTTTTTTCTCATAATAGAATACAGCAGTTTCTGTTTACTAAGCAGTCATATTAATGGCTCTTCGCTTTTTTCTCATAATAGAATACAGCAGTTTCCGTTTACTAAGGATTCATATTAATGGTTCTTCGCTTAATTCTTATAATATAATAGAGCAGTTTCTGTTTACTAAGAAGTCATATTAATGGTTCTTCGCTTTTTTCTCATAATAGAATACAGCAGTTTCTGTTTACTAAGAAGTCATATTAATGGCTCTTCGCTTTTTTCTCATAATAGAATACAGCAGTTTCCGTTTACTAGGCATTCATATTAATGGTTCTTCGCTTAATTCTTATAATATAATAGAGCAGTTTCTGTTTACTAAGAAGTCATATTAATGGTTCTTCGCTTTTTTCTCATAATAGAATACAGCAGTTTCTGTTTACTAAGAAGTCATATTAATGGTTCCTTGCTTTTTTCTCATAATAGAATACAGCAGTTACTTTTTACTAAGAAGTCATATTAATGGTTCTTTGCTTTTTCCTTATAATAGAATACAGCAGTTTCTGTTTACTAAGAAGTCATATTAATGGTTTTTTCCTTTTTCTCATAATAGAATAGAGCAGTTTCCATTTACTAAGCAGTTATATTAATGGTTCTTCGCTTTTTTTTTCTCATTCAGCGTATATATAGAAATTTAATTGTCCTTCCAAACCAACTTACTAGAATTGAACTAGTTTCTATTTGAGGATCTATAGACTGATGATTCACTTTTATATACATTCCTCGGCAAATATGCTATCCATTTTTGTGTTCTTTTATTTATTATTGGATATAATAATATTTAAACAAAAAGTTAATAATATAGCTTAGTCAGCAAAACAATATAATAAAAAAATAACAAAAACTGGAATTCACAGCAAATATTCAAATGTTTATAACATAAATACTGAAAATTGTGAAATCACCATCTCAACTTTAGTAGAATTGTGCGAAAAACATATTATATACCATATCCTAAATTAGTTTTATAATAAATAATATGAACATAAGAGGAAGAAGAAAGTGAACTTTTGCGAGTAACATGTCAAATATTTGTATTATATAACCTAATTTAGAATTAATTTATCTAAATTTCATTATAAATGTATTTAAGTCATCGTATTTTCAAAAACCACAATTAAACCGTGCTTTGTTTTGTTAAAAGTCATGTAGGAATGACATAACAGCATTAATATATATATATATATATATATATATATATATATATATATATATATATATATATATATATAAGAGGGGAGGTCAATAAGTTTTGCAATTTGAAAATAAGGAAACGAGATATGAAGAGAGTGTTGTATCACTTTTCAATATAACATCCCTTGACTTTAAAGCACTTGCGCCATTTTTCCCTGAGGCTTTGAATTCTTGACAACCAGAAGTCTTCCGACTGCTGTTTAATCCACTCCTGGACGGTGAGATGGACATCTTCATCGTCCCCAAACCGGCGTCCACGCAGTGCAGCCTTGAGCTGGCGGAATAGAAAGTAGTAAATAGGGGCCAGATCTGGACTGTATGGGGGATAATTGAGCTCCTCGAATCCGCACTCGCGCAGGGCAGCTTGTGGACTTTGACTTTGTTGAAGTCAATCATGGGGCGTGAGGTTTCTAGGGACCCAACGGGCAGAGACCTTGGTCATGGCCAAATTGTCGTGGATTATGTTGATAACACTTCCATGTGATATTTCAAGTTCTCGCTCGATTTCGAGGATCATCCTCTTTACACGGGCCACATTGTCCTCGTTGGTCACGTCTGATGGGCGTCTTGGACGGAGGTCATCATCAAGAACCTCACGATCATGGCGGAATTGCCTATTCCAGCGAGCAATAGTTGCATATCAAGGGGCGGTGTCGTGTATACTGCAACCAGGCGTTTATGGATCTCTTTTGCATTCTTGTTATCCTTGGTCAAATATTTGATCACTGCGCGGTGCTCAACCTTCTTCATTGTTGAAATATTTGTGACTGTCAATCTGGGATTAGCTACTGCTTATTAAATAGACGAGGCAGGAGCGTGCGGATGCAGAACCTCACTTGTTATTACTTGTCCTAACACCCCAACAAACATTTATCACCCTACCTCTGTTTTGCCCTACCGATTCGCAAAACTTATTACCCGCTCCTCGTAAGTATAGTCTCTAAGATGTTATATAAATTATATTTTTTAATTCATTAATTATTGATTTTTTACCGAGTTCTTAAAAATATTTTTGTGGGGTTTGATTACACTGGTCTACAAGGTTTTGGTGTTTAGAAAATGGACATCATTGCTGTAAGAAATCGGCCTCCTGAATCAAAAAATTACCTTTATTTTGATCTATCAGGTCTAGATTTTAAGGTATTGAACATCGTTTTATAATACATATATTAGGTTTAACTCAAAGTCGATATGTTAATAAGTCTGTGTGTGAGCTAATGTCCATATGACTATATCTAGGAGATAATGTCCATATGCATATGGCATAAGTGTGTATATGTTATAAATTAGTCACTATGTATGTGTCTACCTTCACTACACAGGATTCTTTACCTTTTGATTATAATTATTTTGCTGTTTTCCGATTTTTCAGATGTGGTGAACTAAGCAATAGAATTTGAGCAAGATGTCCTCTTCAAAAAAGGGTTGCGTTAATTCTCCAAATGTGTTATGGAAACACAAAAGTGAAAACAATAAAAACCTTATTACCAAATTGTAATCAACTTTTCGTGATATTGGTGAGCCCCCAAAACGGGCCTGCGCCCACTTTTTGTGATATATCCTTCATCCATTTATTTACTAATCACCCTTACTTTGCAGGACATGGCAGAAGCAATGCCTGTAAACGCAACTAGATCGCAATGTGAGCCCCAACAGGGATTACACTGCGTCAAACATTACTACAAGACAGGCTCGTTCAAGAAAGGGCAGGACACTTTCGTGCATCAGAATTTAGGACTGCGTGGACGACTTTGAGAACTATAAGACAGTGAAGAAGCTCAATGTAGCCAGCGAAAACCGTCCGAGCCATTCATGAATCTCCAGGAAGCGTACAGCTGATCTGGTCGAGAGCGAGAGAGAGTCAGTTCAGCAGAGTCCAAAACGCTCTGTGCGCAAGCAAAGTCAGTCCCTCAGTATATCACGTGATACTTGCAAGACAGTGCTAGTAATGGATGTAAAGGGCTAACCATACAAAATACAGACAAAAAAACTCTTAAAATCTCAGAAAAGGAGCAGAAAAAGGCTATGACAGTCAAGACAGTGGAGAAGATTCAAGAGACCCCAACTTTCCTTAACCTCCTTTGTACCTCAGATGAAGTTTAGTCGCATCTTGAAGGAAAGGTAAACTCGAAGACAAATGTCTTCTGGAGAACCTCCACATCAAATGAAGTAGTCGCCAAGCTCCTGCCCTTTATTAAGTGCACGGTATGGACTTGCTATCTCAGACAAGGGCATTATCAGACCATTTTTATTCGATGACTCTGGCACGACAGTGACAGTAACCAAAGAGCAGTATGTTTGAAGTCCTCAAAACCTTCAATAGGCAGCTGCAGACCTTGTTCCCGTCGCTTATGCGGAAGTTCTGATTCCAGCAACATGGAGAAAGCTTTCCCACCTCAAATTTGTCCAGAGATTGGCTGAAAGAGAACTTTGTGGCCGTGTAAGCATTCTCAACACTGATTTTGAGTGGACACCTCACAGCCCAGACCTTAGTACTCCAGATTCCTTTCACTGGGGCTACTTTGAAGACAGAGTGTGCGCAGGGAGATCCTGCGTACACTCCTGAAATTACTAGGTCAGCTTTGTCAGACAGAGAGAGAGACGGGTAGGAAGGAAGCAACCTGCGATCGGCTTCTTTTTGAGCTTCTTTCTCTCGCTCCCCCGCCATGCCCCAGCATCCCAAAGACAAGAAAAAAAAGAAACAAACTAAAATAGATTTCTAGAGCCCAGCTTTCTCCAAGGCAAATATTCCCTCGATCCATACTTTCGCGGCTGATTCTGGTTACTCTAATACGGGTTGTACTTTCCTTCATAACTTTAAATAGGCCGAGTACTAATCTGTCTTAAGCGCAAACCCAACCCGTGTTGTTGGAAAGTACTCGAACTCAGTGCTCCTACTCCTCGTGCTCCTCTTGAACAGCCGAATCTTTTGGTTGCAGATCCCCCCGGAATTGGAATCCCCTTTTGTCGGTCGGGTGCGGCCGATTGTGTATACTTTGATTGATCTTTAATGTTAATCATCTTATTTTTGAATTGTCTTTAATGCTCAGTATTTTATTTTGATTTATCTTTCATATCCATTATTTTATTTTTTTTTTTACAGTAGGAAAGTTTATTTTGTTTCGCCCAGTTTGATATACAGAACCCTCTAGGTAGTTGAATTAATTATTCTGCCAAGTATAACTAGACACTCTTAGAGATTTATTGAAACCCAAAGTTCAATTGCATTATTTGAGGCAAGGCTCAACTGCAGAGTTGCCCTACGTGCTATCGGACAACTATTCAGAGAGACGGAAAGCAAACGGAGGTCAGAATATCTAACCTGACTTACGACAAGCCTACTATCATAAACGCATAACTGCCTCAATACAACCAGGTAATGAGATAAAAAAGCTTAACTAGCTGATTCTCGAACAACAGTGAATACGCTACCACAATGCGATCGAAATCCTCTATCATGATGCATCTCCCAAAGACTGTTTGCCAAACCTCGGGCTTCTCAAAGGATCGACTAGTAGAGCAAAGTAAAGCAGTTATGGAAACATCTTAAGAGAAGTAGAAAATATAGAAAAAGGATTACGATGTTATTGGGAAAAATATTCAGCATAACTGAAGAGGAGAACTAAGAATAAGATATAAAGTTTTAAAGCAAAATTATAGACGGGGTAAACATCCAAATCCATAGGACGCACTTACAACTCTAGACGGCTAGACAGCGCGAAGGAAGCGCCAAGATAACCGAAGTGGAACTATTTGCCACGCTAAGCTTATTCCAATAGAAGTCCCCAGAACAATCGGGGCTAAGAAAGTTAAACATTCAAAGGGTACCACCATTTATCAATGTAGTGAGAAGGAATTTTAACTCCAAAATAAAGGATAATTTCCCCATGCTTTTAAGACAGCTGAAATGATTTTGTTAGCCAACCATGGAAATGCTCCATTTTCACTGTTGAAATTTGGTGGAAAGCTATTCGAGATAATTCTCAACCAAATAATGGTGTCTCTCCTATAGCAGAAGTCACTAGACAATCCCTTTCAAATTTGTCTTTCATAAAAATCAAAGTAAGAAGATGGCTATAATAGTCATCCTGCAAAAGCTTTCCCAAACCAAAATGGAAGGTAGTTGCATGGACATTGTATATCGGGATATATAAAAAGTTTTGATAATGTGTGACAAATGGGAATGCAGTACAAGATCCTGCGGCTGGGACTAATTGAAAAAATTAGAAAGAACTCTCTGTTTTTTATGTCATGGAGAGAGAGGCCTATATCCGTTTGGGGAGCATGGACGTACTTAAATTTATTGCTCAATGCAGGCCTCCCGCAAGAGGGATGTCTGTCCCCACGCTCAATTTGATATACACTGTAGATCTCCTAGCCCCTGTGAAGCGTATTTGCCTCAATATTTTCTTCGCGAATGATTTTAGCCAAATAATATAGCGTCCTCGGTGTAAAGCGTCTATGTAATCTTTTGTGGTGCCTGCAGAAATCGAAAGATTGAAAATTTAGGAGGCCAAATGTAAAATAAGAACTAAAAAAGAGAAGGTCCAGTTAGTCCCCATTGTAAGGAGACTACGATAAGGTGCCATGGTAGGGGATAGGAACTATCCCTATACTGTGGAGTGCAATGTGCCTGGAATGTAGATTACTTCATCCGGGTACAGGAAGTGCGTCGGCGATCGAATTTCGATAGACTCGGCCGTAATCAGATTCTTAAATGTTCAGAAGTCTCCAAGAGAGCAATAAGAAGAAGATCTAAAATGCATTTGTAAGATCTAACCTGCTCTACCACATTTCCCACCTCTATTTTCCGCCAAGTACACAAAAGAGGAGATCATAGGTATATGCATGAAACGGTTACTTACATTTTCACCTTATAAATTTCCACGTTCCTTAAATTTAACATTTTTTGTAGGTAATCTCTTCTCAATTTAGGGAAATGCCCCAGATTGCTGTACGTAGTTTGATAAAAACATGGGTTTATTTTGTACCCATCGAGTCCAAGTTTGTCATGTTGATTACACTTCTAATAAAAATCGAAGTAGATTTTGGAGTTTTTATCATAGGACATATGAGGTCGGTTATGGTGGTGATATATCGCAGTTTGGCGGCAATTTTGGATAAAAAAGTAAGCATTTAGGCTAGAATTCACTTTTTTGCCCATAGAATTCCCAGGTTAATTGTAACAAATTTGATAGACTTATTATAATTTTGTGCGGTGATTGAATTCAAACGAAACTCCCACGAATATTGTACCCTGGACTTATACTCAACAATAATCTCACTCTCGGCCACGGGTGTATTTTATACTCTTAATAAATTATTCTCAATCCAATATTAGCAAGGATGATTTAAAGCAGAAACAGACTCCATGAATAAAGCAGAACCAAACCCTACCTATTTTGCCATAAACTTAGATTAAAAGACTAAAACTCGTCCTCGATTGTTATTAGAAAAATATTTCCTAAAATAAAAAGGAATAATCTTTCAAATAGATACCATCGGCATGAGCACTTGCGTTTTAGAAGTTTCTCTTTGGTAGTCTCTTCATTTTACTTTTTATTTCTTCATCTGTCTGTATTTCTACGAGTGCTTGAGGGCTCTGAGCTAACATTTAAGTGCCAGTTTCTTTTTTTTAATATTTTTAGACAAATTAATTTATTAGCTCTAAAATTAAAATAATTTGATACATTCCAATTTTCTCAACGTAGTAAGATAAATGAGAGGCCGATTTACCTTTCGTGTGTATTTCCAGTGGAATAAAAAAACACGAAAGAGAGACAAGAAGACGGATGTGAAAATCTGGGATTTTAAAATGGTTCTACCGGCATATATCTGCAACAAATAGAATTATTTCAGATCAAATCGAAAAATAAGTACGCGAAATTCTTTTCTTGCCAAGCCATTTCCTGTTTTCATCCTTTCTCTCGCTAATAAATGCCTAAATCAAATTTGTTTGGGTGTTAACCCAGAATAAGGATACAATCCCGCCTTTCTGTTTTTTTCCAGTAAAATAAATCTGTTCTTTTTATCTAGGTTATTTTTCTGAGACTTGGAAAAAGGCTGAAAAACTTTAAAGGTGCCATAGCCATAAATAAGCCATGAACTTTATCAAATGAATCAGCCATCAATCGTCTTTTAAGAGTGATGCTTGCATTAGTGATTTAGATGCATGGGTTATTTATTTTTTTATATATCTATGATTTTTCCTAAATATGATAAATTATTGTTATTATTATTAATCTGAAAGCTACCGAAGCCTCCCTCCAGGGTGCAAAAACAACTGCTAATTTGACTCCACGCAAAATACCAAAATGGCACTGGAAAGAGGCAAAGGCAGCCATGAAAAGATGGAAGGGAGAATAATAAACCCAGATAAATAATAAATATTAGAAGATGAGGAAAAGCTACTCTTTCAAGAATGCATTCAAATGGGATAAAATGAAGAAATATCCTTTGAGTGTACAATTTCGCTGGGTGAAGCATTCCACGTTTTAATTAACGATGGTATAAAACACCATGGCCAAGTCATAAGATTAAAAGCAAGCCTTGTCACGCGAACTTGATTAAAAGAATCAGGCAGAGTTGCATGCAACGGATGCTGAATAGTATTAAATACCTTGAAAAAATGCTAAGGGCACCAACCAGACACTGATGATCCAAATTAAAGGACAGAGCTGGTGGTATAATCTTAATTGAGTTCAACACCCTGTCCAGCAACTTGAGATGGCAATTAGCAGCAGACATCCAAACAGGAGCACAATACTCAAAATGAAGCAGAATGAAGGTAAAATTCTGTAACACTTACGAAGTAATCCAGTCTTCTGTGAAATTGAGGAGGACAAAAAACAAATGTGTTTCTCAAAAGTTAGCTCCAAGTCAAGAATTACTCCAAGAAGACAGTTCCTTAATAGGTTCACCTGATATGTACAAACTAGAATGACCTGGATCCAGTGTACGAGATATATTTAGAGATGTTGCAACTTCTCCTCTGTTACATGGAGATCGAATTGAGGAGAAAAAGTTGTGTCATTGGAATACGATATCAGTTTATTTTCAAAGTTAATGCCCAAGTCAGAGGTGAAAATTATAAAAAATAAGGGACCAAGAACGCTCTCTTGTGGAACGCCTGAGACCACAAGCACAGAAGCAGAATAGAGCGCATCAACAGAAACATGCTGGGATCTATTTGTCAAAAAGTTCTTCAAATATTAAGAAGGCTTCCACCAATACCAAAAATTTGCAATATATAAATTAGAGCCTTATGCTTAACAATATCGAAGGCTGAGCTGAAATCAATAGCTACAACAGGCGACTCATGACTCATGCCCACGGTCCAAAGATGACTGAAGGTCATAAGTCAGTGTTAGGAGTGCATCGCAAGTTCCTAAACTCTTGCGGAACCCGAATTGTGAATCCGGTATCACACCGACTTTTATCACAATACCGGCTCAATTGTTTAACAATGAGCCTCTCAAAGATCTTAGATAAGATAGATGTGATTGAGATGAGACGGTATTCAGATGATAAAGTTGTAGCTGATGCTCCCTTTGGAATGAGAGTAAGATTGGTTTTACGCCAACAAGAAGTGAAGAGATCCGGTCTTCAAAAGCAACCTAAAAACAACAGCCAATTTAGGTACTAAAATAGGGGTGATTTTCGTGAAGAAAAGGAGTAAAGCCATCTGATCCGTCCCACCATAAGTATCTAGATCAAGAAGATACTTTTTAAGTTCAGTTGATTTAAAGGCAACTGATTTTAACTGTAGAAAGGGGAAACAAGTCAAGTGAAGCAACAACTCCTGATCTCTCTGTTTGTTTATAAAGCTATTAAAAAGCAAATTAGCTTTATTTAAGAGCTCGAAAGACATGAAACACTCAGGTTCACGTATTGGAGGCATACTCGAGTCCACACCAAACAATGAAGACTTTAGGGAGCTCCACCATTTGTGTGGCTGATTAGCTCCAGCAAGAACATCCTGTAAATTAGAATTATAAGCAGCTTCAGCAGCATTATAAATCCTATGAGCCTCAACTTTAAGAGCAACATTATTATCCCAAAGGAACTGGCTTCAATTTCGTCTCCAAAAGTGGCAAGCAGCCTGTTTGCCATTAAAGGCACACTTGCAATTATTGTCAAACCAAGCTTTATCTTTAACACGGGATTTAATTATTTAGGATGGAACCCTTTCTATGTAGAATATTAAGAAGACAAGTATTCAGAGCAATACTGAGTCACTGGAATTAAAAATAGTATTCCACTGAATACGGTCAACTTCCATGCATACATTGTCACAATTGACTCGATTTGAGATATACCAGACGGGAGATGATTATATCAGGAACAGTGAATTAAAGACGAATTTTTCAATGGATGGTATTATGATCAGAGGTACCTATGGGAGCGAGAACAGAAGCCTTGACAACTCCTGGTATGTCAGTCAACAATATCCAGGTAGTTCCCAGAATTGTATGTATGACCCTGAATTAGCTGTTTACCGCCAGACAAGTTAGATATATTCAAAGCTGCAAGACCATTTCTATTGCTTGTTGATACAGAACTCAACCAATTTTGATGATGAGCGTTTAAGTCTCCAACAAAAATGAAGGATGCCTTAACATCACCCGACTGTATTGAAGCCATGGCAGTAAGCTGGCAGTCATACAAGTCGTTGTTGGCATCAGGGTTTCTATAAAGTCCAAAAATGTAATGGTTATGATATCTGCTGGAGACTTTATAAGTTGCATCTCATGGCAATGACAGCAAAATCTGGTTAACTGTTGTGCAATATAACCAGATCTAATGTAAAGACACATACCACGGGCTTGAGGAAAATAGTCCCTTCGTATAAAAGCAGGCTTATTAAAATTTGGTATAAGCAGCTTTGAAGTATTTCTATGGTTGGAAACCAGAGTTTCAGAAGAGAAAATTATGTCATGATTGGTAGCAGCCATCGTAAGATCTTTGAGATTCTTATGAAGTCCACGTATATTTGAATATAGTATACGGCAACTTTTAGCAAGCTGCCTCTGTGGACCTGGATTCAACTCAACATCACCACCCAAAAGGATGATTAAAAGTAAAATTAATGTTTGATAAGAAGAATTAATTCCCATATAGGTAAATGAGATGAAAATACAAGGTCCACTCAGATGGAGTCATCACATGTAAGCCAGGCAAACAAAAACCTTTAAAGACGCCATATCCAAAGGGAAACAGTAGCAGTTGATTTTCAACGAAAAATAAAAGAGAAGCAAAGAGAATGACAACCTCCTATTAAATCAGCCTGCTAAAACCACCTTGAAGAAAAAAAAGAGATCGTAAGACAGAACAGGAAAGTGAAGTAAAGAATGCTGTATAGCACCATAACAGCATGGGTGGATGAAACAAGAGGACTGGAAGACCTTGGTGCAAAGGCTATGGCACAACCCAAATATCACCCAAAGTATTATGTTATTCTTATCATCATGAAAGGAATTTAATGGTATTAGCCATTCTCTTTAACTATGTCAACTGTATTTACTTCATACAAGTGTTCTTATTCATTTGGTCTGAAGATTAATGGACCATATAAAAGTTTGAAGACCATATTGTCACCGAATCGTTTTAGGTGAAGCAATTCTATCTTACTTTCTATGCTATTTCTCTATTTCATTTATATTATTTCTAAACTTTTGCAATTAAGTAACATAACTTCTTTTTAGAATCTCGATTAATTTTCACCGGTTTGCATTTGTTTACGCGAAAGCTGTACACATCCAAGGAAATAGCTGTAAATATTCTTGCTCCGTTTCTATAATTACCGCATACTGCTTTTAAGATGTTTCTATAACAAAGGGTTTATTTTATACATAAAATGAATAAAAAATCGTATATGAATTCATATAAAATTGCACGAAAATTTAAGGCAATTTAAAAAAGAAAAAGAGGATATCAGGTTGGAACAGAGGTAATATCTGATTTTCTAGAATAAAGTTCACATTTTCCCGACACTTTTCTTTGCCAATATCACTTGTTTAGGTGATTACAAAACCATTTGGTTGATTTTGGGTTGCTATGAAGAGAAAAGGTAGAAAAAAGTTACATTCCTATTTTGCATCAAAAGCAAATAAATCCTAGAGCGTGGCATTTATGAGCTTGTCGGCAGATGGAATGACAATATAGAAAGCAATGGAGTTTATTTTTATTATTAAATATATCCATACTCATAAGATTTTAAAGGCAAATATAGCTATATCCTAAAATTTGACATTACCTGCGTTCCAACTTAACATTTTACCTGTGTGATTCTAGTCAATATCAAACATTTTCTTTAGCTTATTTTGAACTAAAAGAAAAAAAGATCCAAATATTAAACCTGATTTCCTACCTGCAAAATTGAATTTGAAGGTAGTTAACGTGCAATGCATTTTAAAGGTTTTTTAATATATCAAGGACCGAGTGGTGGTGTACGTACCTATAGGTTTGCTACTTACTTCAAAAACTCGGTGATTAAGTTTTCTCTAGGAGTGCTATATTTGATTAATATTATAACGTTATTTTAATCTTTGAGGGTTTCTAGTGCCATGATCAGCGTTTAGAAAATCGAATTAAATTCTTCTAAGAAACTAGACCTTTAATTATAACATGAACAAAATTGAAATATAACAAACAAACTACACAGTTTTGAATTAAACAAGTTTAAGTGAGACTTAGTAAATTAAACAATTGAATATACAGTAATGATTGACCCAAACCTCACTTTAGTATTAAACGCTAATTGACCTTCAAAGAAACAGATAATGGGATTTATTTACCTTTGAAGACTCGCAAGAGAATCGGGTTTGAGACGGACCTTGGCCTCAATTTTTATGGAACCTCAAGAATGTTGTTTTCGGGTACGCGCGTGGAAGTCTTTACTGCCACTCACAGCGGGCTGTCTGGTACAAGGATAGCTTTAAAGCCACAGATGAATTCGGGGAGTGCGACAGATGGCATTAAGCACGTTGTCTTGGTAAGACATTTTCACCAACGGGACAGAGAAAGTATGCTTCTTCCACTCTTCGGGCTAATCTGGTAATAATTCGAACTGACGAGCGAGGAGCAAATGAATGTATCCTTTGACAAAGGGGAGTGCTTGAGGGAGTTCAATTTGGGGTATCCCTCAATGGCGAGGACTATCTTTGCGTTTTGTTGCACACCAGGATAGGGGGTTTCTCTGACGAGAGAGAGTTAAGCCTGCTTCTCAATACAAGTTAACTTAAAGTTGTGTGACCACCAGGAACTGGCTCAGCATAAGCTTCTTCTGTGTTCCTTTAGTAAGATTGACGGGCACTGAGCTGGACTTCGTTGTCTCGATCGCAAACTGCATCTTCCTGAAACAAGATGCTAATTTCAGTGTGACCACCAGGAACTGACTCAGGATGAGCTTCTTTGGTGTCCTTTTCATTGGTTACCGGGCATCTAACTGGACTAAGTTATCTCGATGACTAACACGATCTACCACGTTCTTCTACAGTTATTCTATTATATACTTCGCCTCTACACTATGGGTATGGGAAGTTGGGGAGGGGGGGGAACGACGGCGGATAAAGTCTCCTCCTTTATCAGTTTTCCTCAGAGCGTCTATCACCCAGCTCTAAAGGGCACCTTCTGTCTTTCGGCTGACGCTCCTCTAATTTAGCATCTGAAGTGAAATTAAATACCAACTCTTAGGGGAAATATTGCCTGTTTACCAAAGTTAGACTCACCGGGGTCAAAATCTGATGATTATTGCATTCTGTGCTTTTGGGGGGCCTTTCTGGTTATCCTCGAGGCGAGGGGAGAGAGGAGGAGAGGTTAAGGGATCGGGCTACGCCACCAAAATGCCAGGACGTTGCGGTTACCTAAGTGGACCTCGATTTCCCTTCAATCTATATATGCTTATTTTAGTTGCGTTACTTTTCCTTTTAAGATTTAGAAATTTGTGGATTGATTTTAGTTATTTATTACACTTCATACATAAATTGAATGATGGAAACATTCGCAAATGCACAAAATACAATTTAAAAATTCAAATTTAGATTATAATAAAGTTAACAAGAAAAACAGCGAACAATGAAGAGGTAAAAATTCTCAGGTAGAAGGAAGAACCTCGATGAGAGGATGAAAGGCTAGATTAATACCCGCTTTTCCAAATATGTCCTTTAAACTATTTAATTTATTATTAAATGGCAATGTTATACATTTGTTGAAGTCGCTAGCGGGTATTAATCTAGCCTTTAAATATAATAATTCCTTAAACCAATTAATGATGGCCAGGAAACCCAAAGAACATCATAACATAGGAGTATATGCAGTACCATGCAACGATTGCCATAAAGTTTATATAGGGGAAATGGGGAGAAATCTAGACAAGAGATTGTACGAACACAAAAGAGATATTAGAGTGGGCAGCGAAAGTAGTGGAATTTTTTGCCATATTAGAGACAAGAATCATACGATCAATTTCAATGGAAGTAAAATGTTATTTAAATCGGCAAACTATGTTAAGAGAAGAATCGTAGAATCGAGCTTGATATCGTCAGTTCCTAATTTAAATCTATCTGAGGTTCAATTTTCTTTTAATCCTGTAATAAGATCGCAAATAAATAAAATAGTAAAATGTCAGCCCTTCAATATTTTTAGGCCGAACACCCCCCCCCCCCCTAGATTAGCCACAAGTAGAGGATTGGGGGGAAAAAGAAGGGATCTTGTGTTATGCTTTTCTCATTTTTCTGCCCAGTGTCAGTTGAAAAAGGGTGTGAGATACACCGAAACTGTTCTGAATTAAATTGACTTCGGAGAATGTGGTTTAATTCCTCATCTTTTCTTGCGATATTGCATTAATTTTCATCATATATATATATATATATATATATATATATATATATATATATATATATATATATATATATATATATATATAAGGTAATGGCTCCGTATTTCTCTACTAAGATTAAAGTTAAAATCTAAAATAACGCAGCCATGGTTAAAATCTTTTAAATTCTAATAATTTAAAAAAAGATCTTTAAACTAAATTTCACCACTTTCAAAATATACTGTTACTAAAATATAGTTATAGAAGAAGATATATAAAAATAAATTTTATGAACTTTACCATTTGTAATTCTTTGGGTTTAGAAAATTCACAAAATTTCGATACTCATATTTATTTCTGAACTTCATCATTTTGTTTTTTAATATTATATAATAATTATAAGAAATAACTTTGATAAAAAAAACATAAGTCATAACCAAACTAAGATGAAATTATTATTAAAATACTCAAAAAATCCCCTTCTTAAATTATAGAGTTAGTGATGATGATTGTGATGATGACAAAAGGATTTACAAATTGTGAAGTTTATAAAAACGGGAAAGTATATATGATTTACAAATGTTTTGGAACTTTTTAAAAGAAAAGAGTTACAAAATGGGGAAGTTCCAAAAATTTGTTAAAATATAGGCAGGTTTGTTTTTATTATTTCTTTTTTCTAAAATAGATATTACTTTTTTAATTTTTAGTAGGAGGAAAAAGCTTTACCGTTACCACTGTGCCATATCATCCAGGACGTCGGCAACCAAGGACTTCTATAATTCTTGACAAGTCCATGGTTAAACTAAGATTAATACGTAGTGAGAAATCCACTCCGCTTCTACGGTGACTTGCCGATAACCACTTTTGACGCATGGCTTACCCTAAGATGTGTTACCCACGTTGCTGTCACATTTATAATGCTCTAGACTTTACTTAGTAGAGCTGACATTGCTCAACACAACAGTTTGGAGTTATGGTGCCTCCTCACCTGGTTTACCCCATCAACTAAGATGTTTGCCCGTGATGTGACCGTTGTTTTAAGCTAACAAGTAATTGGAGTCACTGGTGAGAGTTGGGGGTAGGGTAACTGTCCAAGCTCTGCATGTACGGCTGCGACACATGAACATCATTCCTCTTCGAAGCGCTTATGGGCCTCTTTCATCAAAGCACGCCTTTAAAATCCAGTAACCCAAATTGAAATAACATGAAAAATTAGATGAAAAAAGAAGAGTCGTGAAGATTGTTTTTTCCGTTATCCACCAATTTCAATAAACCTTTATTTTGGCTTTAGGAGTAGAAGATAAACATTGATTTCAAAACGATAGACCAAGAGTAAAATAGTGAGAGATAGGTACTGCAGTACTTTTAACACTTTTTAGACCAATAAGCCGGATAGGCCATAGACCACAAAAACGCATAAAAAGCGCAATCTCCTCCTGTAAGTTGTAGTGAAGCCGCTCATCTTGGTTTATGTATATGGTCATTAATTCAGGAAATATACTTTTTAGCATAATTTCTAAGTCATGAATACTGAAATTGGCTAGATGGCTATTTGGTGGCTGACCTATGAATTCTGTATATCTTAAAAAGACATTATATTGGATCTCCAGTTTGGAAAGTAAATAGGGATACTTTTGTTAATTTCCTGTTGCATGTTAAACAGGATTTACTAAACTTTAAAAACCCTAATACATAAGAGACTCATTTTGAATTTTAATGTAAGTGACTTTTATTTAATCTGGACAATAAATTATATTTTTTTTGATGAATTATTTTCTAAAATTTAGGTTATGAGACTTTTTTATTACTAAGGATATTATTCTTCCCCTCTTGAATATATTTACGTTAATTTATAATTTTTGTCGTTCGTAACTAGCGTGTCGTAGAATGACTCCCGACGATACCATATATATCACTATTCGTTGAGGGAACTTCCTTAATTATCTTTAGAGTGCGTTAATGTCTGGCGGCCGATATTATGTATCTTCGATATGCTTAAGAAGTGGAACTGAGCTCAAGGATAATAATATTGCTATCATTAATAAAATAAAGTTTTATTAATAATAACTACCAACAAACACAAGAAGGAAAATATTGACATAAACAGAGAATTGAAAGGGTCGTGGGGGCTCAGCTAATCCGAGGATTTAAAGGATTTAAAAAAGGTAAAACAAATATAGAGTTAAAGAGATGGGATGGTTCGATAAACTATTTAAAGCACAGGATAGAATTGACAAAAGGGTTAAGTACTCAAAGGTGACGTTTGGCTTACGTAACTTTTACACTAGTGGTGCAGTGGAAGGCGACTTGAAGGAATATTCGGTCCGCTGGCGAGTTCCAGCTGAAGGGGGGGAATAAGATGATCCAGACGTGGCGTCTTGGGAAGGGGAACCGTTTCTCGACGAACGGCTTGAAGAACAATGGCTGTTCTACGTTGTTCTCTTCTGAACAAAAGGGGGGGTGAGAACCGTCTCTTGTCTACGGGCTCAAGAACAATGGCTGTTCTAATGCTGTTCTCCTCTGAACAACAAGGGGGGGTTGAGAACCGTTTCTTGGCGAAGGGCTCAAAACGAACAATGGCTGTTCTAATGCTGTTCTCCTCTGAACAACAGGGGGGATGAGAACCGTTTCTTGGCGAAGGGCTCAAAACGAACAATGGCTGTTCTAATGCTGTTCTCCTCTGAACAACAGGAGGGGGTGAGGACCGTTTCTTGGCGAAGGGCTCAAAACGAACAATGGCTGTTCTAATGCTGTTCTCCTCTGAACAACAGGGGGGGAAGCCTTGGGGACTTGGCGTCACGAAAGGCTCGAACCTTTGGCACTCAAGGAATATTGTCCTCCTTCTGGACAAGTGATGGTGAATCTCGAGGTCGAGGTCCCTTGGCGCACAAAGGGAGAGAGGGTCGTGGTGATGTTTCGCGACAAAAATCTGGATCTCCAATCTAATCTTAGTGGTAAAGTTTCCATATAAATAGCCAGGACATCTCCTTGGCGTGGGGGACAATGGGGAGGGAGCTTCGAGAGAACGCACCGCCAAGCCGGAGAACAATGCCTTATCTGCCCATAAGCCTAACTCAATCTGGCGAGGTCAGCGTATGGGGGCGAACGGGGGGACGATAACCTCCTTGTTTAAACATTGACATCCGGTAGCTGTGATAAGACTCCAAGCTTCGAATCGAAGATGCACGTGGGC
This sequence comes from Ceratothoa steindachneri, assembly GCA_963969495.1. Classification (NCBI taxonomy): domain Eukaryota; kingdom Metazoa; phylum Arthropoda; class Malacostraca; order Isopoda; family Cymothoidae; genus Ceratothoa; species Ceratothoa steindachneri. The sequence continues at coordinate 124,185,651 of OZ018321.1, forward strand.
AGCATCGTGGTTTTAAATAATATGGGATAGGAGTTGAAATTAACGCAGCTTCAACTCGTTCTATCACATAGCGAGAAGGTTTTTTTTTCCTCCAGATATTATTAGTCATATAAAATTAATTTTCTTTTTTTCTTGCCTTAGGGAAATCGTGGTTACACATAATAATGATGAAAACTGTATTGAACACTCAATAATCTCTAAATCTCTTAAGAGTTGAGGCCAGTAGCATAAATAAATTATCAGGGTTCTTATGATCTAAAGTATCTCATTTAACTTGATTGTAATCTAAGTAAATAATTAAAATTTAAAGATAAGGGGAATTTTTTATTAATTAACTCATAAATTTCCTATTCAATTTAAGTGAACATACACCTTTAACCAAAACTATAAATCACCCCTCATGTATTTATATATTTAATATATTTAATCAAACATTTTATAATTTATCATATGATTCCTAAACACCTTCATGGATAAAAGTTTGAAACTAATATAATTTTTATTTTTTCACTCGTTTTTTAAATTTACATGATAGTTATAATTAGTATAATATTTAAATTAATGTATTTATTAAAAAGTCTGTATTTAAAAAATTCTAAGAAAAAAACTGCCTTTCATTTGCTGAATCCCAAATTGCCCTCTGATTCTGTTCCCAAACTTGTGCATATGTCAATGAAATTGAAAGAGGAAGATTTACGCCAGGATATTTTAATGAAACTAGACCCGAAAATCATGCCACCGTTCTCGAAAGACAGCACTGCTATACTTATTAGGGCTTTTAGGGCCTGTGAAGAAATGGCAAGCAGGACAATATCATTACCATATACCAGGGCAGGTCTTCATTGTTCCAATGATTCCAGGGGCGATGCCGTCGGGGGTATCAAACTCCTGGCATGGTCATTCAAGGCGGTAAGGTCGTGGATGACGTTCCATACTAAACGCAACCAAGAGCAAGACTTCAACGGCAGACCAAGCAGATATGAGCCAATATAAGATTCCTAGGCCTAGCTCCGGCGAAGAACGCAGCGCCCAGCAGGCAGGTGCGACAAAGGCGGGCCTTGAAGGAACAAGAACCCGGTAGCCCAATGCAACCAGTCCCTCCAAAACTGCATATCTCAAAGTTGTAAGCCGCAGTGGACGCGTTACTGGCCAAGTTCGCGTTCGTGGCCGTAGCGCAGCCACTCTCGCTCAAAACAAATTCCTCAGCGACTGGTATTCGTCTGTTTTTTTCCGGTTTTCTTTCTTTCCCGGACTGGACACTCTTCCTAACAGACTGGGTCTAGTAAGTCATATCCGGCACAAATATCAGCCTAGGGGACAGGATAATTGAAGATGAACCGATGCTAGGACACGAGCTGGAGCCGACGACAACTATTCGATCAAAAGGGGAAAATTGATGATAAATATCATTTAAATGAATGATGTTGCGCAATTATCATTTATTTCGTAATATTTTATGAAAATAAATGTTTAAATCTTTTTCAATTTAAGAAGTGGTTATTTCCAAGGGCAATTATGCAACCAGTGTTGCTCTCCACTAAAGTGGCATAAATGAAAGGAAATTGGTGATAAGGGTAATACATCAAGTAATACTCTATTTAGGATCATTATGGATTTTATTAAAGTTGGTGACAATCCTTTGAAGTATGCTACTAGACGCTAAAGTGCTTCGAATGAACGCCAAGATCGCCTCCTGGTAATTTTCTAGTTCAACGATCGGGTTGCCCTCATCACCTAGCTTGCCTACGATTTGAAGGAACAAGTGTAAACGATCCTGTTCACACACTTAGTCAGACACTTGTTGAAAAAGGTCTCAACTCGAAAAAGGCGATGAAGAAGACTCATCTCACCTAAGAAGCCACTAATGAATAGGTGCGATATTTAGTGGAAATTTAAAAAAGGACTGTGACAAATGGGATAAAGTGAAAGTGTTGGTTCTTTATCCATGTGACATGGATAATGAGCCTTTAAATTGTTAGCGGGTAAGCAAATATGGTATAAAAATCCCTTGGATGTTCCTAGCTTATGGAGATACTGGGTTTGATAGGCTAACGCTTTGAACGAATGTGAGACACTGTACCTGTTAGCTTAACGGTAGAGCATCAGACTGGCAATCAGCAGACCAGGGTTCGAGTCCAGGGTAGGAAATTCAAACTTTTCCCCTGGCGTTATTTCCATCTTCTTAGTATGCATTGGCTTCATTGTGATGTTCTTTGGTCTCTTTGATCCTTGTGTTCTTGCAATGTCCCTTTCTCTTACCTTTTTAAAAAACCTCCTGTTTCTTGTCTCTTGCTCATTAGCATCAAATCTTTCCTTCTCATGAACTATATTGTGATGAGTATATAGTCTGCAATACAATGTTTCTAAATCTTTCTGTATGTATATATATATATATATATATATATATATATATATATATATATATATATATATATATATATATATATATATATATATTATATATATATATATATAATATATATATATATATATATATATATATATATATATATATATATATATATATATATATATATATATATATTACTGAGCTATAACGTCCATGGTGTCAATGCGTTTAGGTTAGGTTAATAGTAAGAATTCCTTAATCTGTTAGAAGTGTCATCTGGACTTCCTCACCCCCCTTCAGCAGCGCCGCCCATACAAATGAGCTACTTATCTAAAGAAATTCATGTAATTCTTACTATCACCCTTACCTAATTTCATGAACATACACCTTATATTTTATTCTAAAAAATATATTTAGGTGAAGAACCAATCCTTCCAAACGTTTTTTGAAGTTTCTCTTTCTTAGACTAATGAAAGGTAGCGCAGTCGTATTTGTAGTGCTCCTGAAGAAGGCTGAGGAACTCCAGGAGACTCTTTTAGAGGAAAGGAATTCTGACTATTACTCTATCCGAAATGCATTGACATGGACGTTATATTTCATTATTAAAAAAATTAATAAGTGAAGAGCCACAAGAAAATCTCCTAATTTCATATAGAAAGGGCGACCCTATTTCTTTACGAGAGCACTCCAAGATACTTCAAACTATTATCAATATTGGTCATTTCATTGATACAAATGGTTTTCTGTAATTTAGACAGCATAAAACTCCATAGATTTAAAATGTCTTTAATCCTTATATAGCAAATATTAAATCCTGACTTAAATGACAACGCTTGATCTATCAAATTAATGATGCAGTAAACATCTTCAACTATCCAATTCCCTTACATCCCAGTCAATACTACTCACTCCGCCACCATTTCTATTCATACAGTTAGTTTTCCCTACAACTTCAACAGACAAGGTAAGTAAATGTAATGCTATAATTTCTATTCAGATCTTCCTCATTTTCACTTGAATTGCAGCTAATGTAAATAATTTTTTAGCATTTTTATGTGTAAACATTTTAGTGTTTAAACTTATTTATTATCTCCAGTTTTTAATTCATTAGTTCTAGTCAAACACTGTTTTCTTCACACTTGTTCATTACACTTGACTAGTTATTAATTATTTAATCATTGCAACTTTAACTTTGTTTGTGTATCCTTTGGTCAAAGATCTATTTACTAATACCATTTTTACTCTTTTTTATTTTTAATTTCCCGTTTTCCTCTTTTTCCTGCTGAATTAGTGTTAAATGTTCTCTGATTCATATGCCATAAGATTTTTATCTAATGTATATATCCCTACAGACCAATTTGACTAAAGAGGAGAATCCTCAATGAGGATCTCCACCAATAAAAAAGACATTGCTACTGATTCATTCATCTGTAATCCCTAACTTTGTTAAATTGGTAAGTTACTTTGATAATTAGTATATAGTGGATTAGAAAGCAGCATACTAAATGCAAAAAATCCCCAATTACTTTAGAAAATCTTTGAGGGATTATAGAACGGAATAAAGAAAAGGCTGTGAGGCAGTAACCAAAGGTCTCATACCTAAACGGCTGTTTGAATTCGTGCCATTAAATATACTACGCTCGCGAAGTCTATCGTTGCCCGCTCGAAAAATTACAAGAAATTCATATGAAGAAGCTGCGCTAAGAGACATGGGACCTGCAAATTCTGAACCTTATTGCTAGGAATTTTGTGTTTTAAGTGATCCTTTCTATGGGAAACATTTCGGACACAAATTATTCCCCATATATCGTCTCCCTACTCTCTTATTCCTAAGTGATACTTTATATATTTTTAGTTTCTTTTTAGATGTCAATTTCTTTTAACTAACATTCGAATAAAATGCATCACAGTGAAAAAAGTCTTGCGTATTTCTTTTCTCTAAGGTGATAATAAGCAAACTAGACCTCAATCTGTTTTCATATATCAGTATGTATGAGGGGAATGAATAAAACCTAATAATAAAAGTGAGATGATAAAGAAGTAGTAGAATACATTATTTTAGCTTTTCCAGATACATCTGCAATATCATTTCTGAGATTCCAGTTAAGTTCCAAAAACGGTTTCCCTAAATCTCATTAATTTCGTTTAATTTCCTTTCAACTTCAATTTCGAATTCTTCTCAAATGTAAAATTACATCAGGTTTATAAATCTTCAAATCCATCAGTCAACTACTTCGTGCACTTAATAGAATCGTGTTTGTGACAATTGCGTCCCCAATTTCCTATCGCTCTATGTAGGTTCCTGTATTATTTACTCTGTATACGTAGTTTTCATACATTTGAGCTTCTAAAATATAAACTTGCTCTATGCACTATGTTTATAAAATTTCTGGAGCAAATTTCTAAACCTGCCCTTTTACACACATTGGCCCTTCTAATAAGACTACTTATTTTAATCATTTCATTTCAATGTGTTCTATCTAAAGATTCAGAATGCCCCAACATGTAACATCTCTAGAAACTAATGAAGGCATTAACTGCCTCGGAGCGAAATAAGGACGTTAAATATATAGTCTACTTTCGAGAGGATGCAATGAAAGAAACTCCAATTGGATTACTTGTTATTACTACACACTAAATGGTATTGAATGTTTATGCGTAAACTAGAATATTTGAATGAGTAAATGAAACCTTGGTGAAAGAATGTTATTGAATAATATTAATTCCTTACAGAAAAGGGTTTATGAATAACACAAGCCTTTTTATTTTTAAGCTTTTTTCTGCTGAATAAGATCTGAGACTTATAATTGACCAAATTTGCTTGGCTGATTTAAAATGTCACAAGCTTTTTTTCTATCAGATCAATATATGTATATAAATAGCATTCTGCATTTATATCTTGCCGTTTGTCGTGACTCACTTATTGGAAGACAACGGAGTCCACGTAAGTTGACTATTAACCTACGTACAATATGAATGTTAATTATTAATGTGTAAATAATTTTATTAAGTATGTGATTATCTTAATTTATATTGTGTCGGGTTCTCAAAAAATTGACAAAAATCACTAATGTATTTATTCAAAAGGAATTGAATTTGTTAGTATTTTTTTTTTTTTTTAAACTATTACAGTCGCCATCATGTCTGGTAGAGGGAACTGTGTTAACAGCCAAAGTTCTTTCTTTTATAAATAATAGTGATTATGTCAAAATGTTTACTTAGATTACTTGAAAAATGTAAGAAATTGGACCAAAAGAATTTGTTGTTCCAACGATATGTCGAGAATCAAAAGAAGAGGGAGATGACCTTTATTTGTCTCTAGTTCAGAGTTCTGTTTAGAATGAAAAAAATAAACAATATGCCAAATTCTTGAATCAGCAACTACACAGTGCCTAATTCATATGATATACCTCACTAGGGTTTTAAAAGCAGTCCTTCACGTCATGACGAAGAGAATGTAACAAAAGTTATAAAACATGAATATAATGTAGATTCTGAACATGAAAGGTTATTAACTTCCTCCGGACTAGTGTTTTAATTAGTCAGAACTGAAAAACAGTAATACGTTTTGAACTATCTGAGGAATCGTTAGGACTACTAGCTTCAAGATTAAAAAGGAAAACACTTACTTTGAAAAACTACTAAACTAAAATTTTACCGTTACAGTGACTTGTGATCGTTTACATCAATCTAATTTTTAAACTGGATTACTTTATTGTCATGATGTGTCAGGTTTCTTAAACAGACTTGGTTTGATCAGCCAAGATTCAAATAAGGAGACACTGTTTGGGATATTCAAAAGGAAGCTTAATTTGTGGATTATTCCATAAGAGAAATTTATATGGCTCAATTACCATTGGTCATTCAGTTCATCTAAAGCAGTGGTTCTCAACCTTTTTTTCCCCTTGGACCCCTTTCCTTTAAAAAATCTTGGTGGTCCCAAAGCCCCCAAATTTTTCAGTAATAAAAAAACAAAGGAATTGTAGCAATAAGTAAAATAATCGTAAATGATTATGCTAACTTTGAAGGAAAATTTTAAGTTTAAACTAATACAAATAAATTATTTAATAGTTAAATTCTATGGAGCATTTGTGTACATTAGTAAATAATTCATAATATACCTTTAAAAATATAAGTGAGTAATTAAATAAAAAATGTAGACTTATTAAATGAGATCCTAGTGACTGAAGTTAGTCAGCGAGTTTTTTCTATATTCGGCTTTATCGATGTCAATGATAGTCGAAGATCACCCCTTTGAACAATGTCGAGTCTATTACGAGCTTTTGACAATAAGTGAGAAGCACGACTAAATCCTGATTCAACAAGGTAAGAAGATAGTAATGCAATGACGTAGAGTTGTTCTTTATTCCAGAGTAGTGGATACTTTTTAGCAGCTTTATTTGTTTTCCATATATCATGCTTCCTATCTTTAATTTTTGCCGACAATATTTCCTCACTTTGTAACTCAATGAGGGTTTCCTGTGAAGAAAAGTCTACATCGGCAACATTAACTTGGAAAGGAATTGTCACCCAAGTTTGTATATCCATCATGAGTAAATCACTAAACTGAGCTTGCATATCTTTGTGTAAATTTTCTAAATATTCACCATACAATGCAAGATCATCATGATGCACATCGCTGCTAATTGAGGCAACACAAGGAAACTGTTCAAATGCACGAGGTCTGATATTGATCTTGTACAACTATAGCTTTTTCAGAAAAGCAGTAATTGCACCTTTACTGGATATGAGATCAGAATTTTTTCCTTGGAGCTGTTTATTAAGTAAATTGATTTTTCAAATAAATCTGATAAGTAAAATACATAATAATTTAGTTGCAAGTAGGTGTTCTTCAAAATGGGTGTTAGCCAGAAATAAGATAATAGATTTTCAAATTGCAATAAAACGATGAAGACAATTCCCCTTTGACAACCATCTCACGTCAGCATGCATTACAAGACGTTCAAACTCTTCTCCATTTTGACTACAGAATTCACGAAAGTGGCGGTCTCTTAGAGAATTTGATTTAATATGGTTAACCACTTTTATCACAACACTAAGGGCATCATGTAGGCGTCCACCCAATTTCTTAGCAACTAAGTGTGCCAAAGAATCACGCAGTGTATGCAAAATACTTCAGAGACAGCTTGTTTCCAGTATGCAATAAAACCTTTGTATCTGCCAGTCATTTGCTACCATCATTAGTACATGCCATTATTTTTTTGAGTGGAATATTGCTTTCCTAGAAATATGTAACAACTTCATTAGAAATTGTTTCATCTCTTGTGTCTATCTTAAGACTTCTGGCAAAAAGCATTTCGTCTCTCGGTCCTTGATCATCCATAAATCTAACATATGTTAGTAGAATTACTTCATTATCTCTTAATGTTGATTCATCAAGCTGAAGATCAACCTTTTTTACTCGCAAATCAGCTATTAATTGCTTTTCAACATCGTCTGCCATTTAATCAATGCATCGTGACACAAATGAGTTGCTTGACGGGATGGAATTAGTGATTTCACTTGCACTTTGTTTCAGAACTGATAAAATTATAACAGACACTGCTGGCAAAATTACTGTTTCACCAATATTATGGGTTTTTCCAGCCTTTGCTATTATCTTGCTAATTTCGTAAGATACAAATAAACACTTGAACCACTGTTTTTCTTGCTTGAAAATCATCACGGAGTTTTCTAAAGAATTGTACTGGTTTGTCTTTCTTTTAATTGTGTTTTTTTTCCAGATGTATTTTAAGTTTACAAAGCCTCATGCTTTCATTTGAAAGTATATCCATGCATATGAGGCACATTCGTTTCGTTGCATTCTGTGGTGATAGAATAAATCCGTAAGACAAATATTCAACAGAATACTGTCGGCACTTCTTCTTTGTTAGCGCCACCATGCGTTATCTGTAAAAATATATCAGAAAATGTTATAGCATATATTACAGTTTATATTTAAGAATTATATGTAATTTCTTAACAAAACTAAAATTTAAATTTGCAACAAATACTGAGAGAAGTGAGTGTCCTTAAAATTTTAAGGTGAAATAGCTATGATAATTTGGTCACTTTTTGCTTAAAGTACAGTAAATATATATATATATATATATATATATATATATATATATATATATATATATATATATATATATATATATATATATATATATATATATATATATATATTTGTGATAGAACGGGTTGAAGCCGCGTTAATTTCAACCACTATTACATGTTATTTAAAACCACAGTGCTCCCCATGTGCATCTTCGCTTTGAAGCTGGGTGCATTATCGCAGCCACCTAACTCAATGTTTAAACAAGGAGGGTTATCATCCCCCCCCCCCCCCCGTTCGCCCCATCCGCCGATCACGCCAGATTGAGTTAGGCTTATGGGCAAATAAGGCTTGTTCTCAGGCTCAACTATGCATTTCTCGAAGCTCCCACTCCATTGTCCCCCACGCCAAGGGAGTGTCTCGACTATTTAGATGGAAACTTTACCACTAAGATCAGATTAGAGATCCAGATTTTCGTCGCGAAACATCATTACGACCCTCTCTCACTTTGTGCGCCAAGGAACATCGACCTCGTGATTCACAATCACTTGTCCAGAAGAAGAACAATATCCCTTGAGTGCCAAGGTTCTAGCCTTGGTGATGCCGAGTCCACAAGGTTTCCCCCTTGTTGTTTGGAAGAGAACAACATTAGAACAGCCATTGTTCTTGAGCCCATTGACAAGAAATGGTTCTCGACCCCCCCCCTGTTGTTCAGAAGAGAAGAACATAGAACAGCCATTGTTCGTTTGAGCCCGTTCACCAAGAAATGGTTCTCACCCTTCCTCTGTTGTTCAGAAAGAGAACAACGTTAGAACATCTATTGTTCGTTCGAGCCCGTTGACAAGAAACGGTTCTCACCCTTCCCCTGTTGTTCAGAAGAGAAAAACGTAGAACATCTATTGTTCTTTTGAGACCGTTCGCCAAGAAACGGTTCTCACCCTTCCCCCTTGTTGTTCAGAAGAGAACAACATTAGAACAGCCATTGTTCTTGGGCCCGTAGACAAGAGACAAATCACCCCTCCTGTTGTTCAGAAGAGAACAACGTAGAACAGCCATTGTTCTTCAAGCCGTTCGTCGAAAAACGGGTCTCATTCCCAAGACGCCACGTCAGGATCATTTTATTCCCCCATCCTTCAGGTGGAACTCGACAGCGGACCGAAATTCCTTCACGTCGCCTTCCTCTGCACAACAGGTATAAATTACGTTAGCCGAACGTTACCTTTGAGTATTTAACCCTTTTGTCAATTCTATCCTGTGCTTTAAATGGTTTAGCGAACCATCCCATCTCTTTAACTTTATATTTGTTTCACCTTTCTAAATCTTTTAATCCTCAGGTTAGCTCGATTCCACACGACCGCTTTCCATTCTCTGTTTATGTCAATATTTTCTGTTTTGTGTGTTGTTGATAGTTATTATTAATAAAACTCTATTTTATTAATGATAGCAATATTATTATCCTTGAGCTCGGTTCCACTTCTTAAGCATATCGAAGATACATAATATAAGCCAGCCGGACATCCACGCACTCTAAAGATAATTCAAGAAGTTCCCTCAACGAATAGTTATATATGATATATCGTCGAGAGTCCATTCTACGACATATATATATATATATATATATATATATATATATATATATATATACTATTTACATTTGGTGTCAGGTGTGGGGTTTAACGCTATATCTTTACAAACACTGGTCTCAGTCGAGTAAAGCATAGTGTTATTCGTTATAATAATAGAGTATAGTAGTTCCCTTTTGTTTTAACGATTGCTATCCCTTTTTTTGAAACCTCAGAAGCTGGAGTAGCTCAAGGAACTGTGATAATAATTTGTTTGTGTTTTCTTTTGTGATTTTAGTCATTGGTTATTTAGATCCAGAAACCAAGTACGAATAGGTCAGTGCCCATATTTAGGTAGGCTAATTCTATAGAGGCATAATTCTTGTTGCAAGGAATTTTAGTTCGTTGACTATTGCACCTCAAGTGCCAAGATTACTCATTTCGAATTCTGTAAAGCGCCAGGACAGTCCTTCGGACTTTCCGGAAAAAACTAATTGAGTACGTTCATGAGGAGCAAAGAAAAGAGCGTGAAGAAAAAGAAAGAGAAATCCAACGATAAAAAGAGAAAGAGAAATCTAACGAGAAGAAAGAGAAAGAGATATCCAACGAGAAGAAAGAGAAAGAAAAATCCAAAGAGAAGAAAGAGAAAGAGAGCAACAGGGAAGACAAGCTGAGCTTCACCATCAGATTAAATTAGCTCGTGTTGAAGCAGAAATACAGTCATCCAGTTCACCTTCCGAAGCCCCCTCCAATTTCTCACTAAAGCTCTCCAATTTCAAGGATGGAGAGGATTTTGGAGCATTTTTAGCCCACTTTGAAAAGATCCTCGAAATCAATAACATGGATGTGGAGGCTGAAGGTGTAGTCAGATTACTTCCCTTGTTAAATTGTAAATTGCGCGATATTTTTATATCTTTACCATCTGAGTGTACAATTAACTACAGCACCTTAAAAGCTGAGTTATTGGCCACTCATAATATGACTCTCGATTTCTACCGCAAAGAATTTCGAGGAGGTCGTATTAAACCCAGGCAGACGTTCTGTCAATTCGGATACATTCTTCAGAGGAATTTTAAATTTTGGTTAGTATCCTCAAAGGTTGATCCGAACTACGAGTCCTTAACAGACTTCGTGTTGCGAGATCAATTTTTGGTGTCTCTCCCGACGGAGATCCGCGCGTTCGTCAAGGATCGTCGGTGCCAGACCTCTAAAGAATGTACCGAAGAAGCGGATGTCTATGCCCACAAGCCATAATTTATACCCAAAGGAGAATCGAACTTCTCACCAATCTCCCAACAAGGAAAGAAGGAAGGATTCGCGCCCCTTCACAGGAAAGTCGACGAAGTTTCCGATCCCCGTAAAACCCCAAAACTTCATTCCCCAAAACCAACAACGGGACTCCAAACCTCCCGTTAAGATTTCTCCTTCATCTCTCTTCCCGAAGCGACCAATCATATGCTTCACCTGTGGTGTAGAAAACCACATGAGCTGGAATTGCGCCCAAAATTCTAGGCTTAAAAGCGGACCAGCCCACCAAGTTCACCAGATTAATGCCACCCCGGCTTCCCCGGTGGTGCAAACCCAAGCAGCAACTTCTCCCCCTCCATCAGGCCACGAGGTAAATTTTATTTTTGCTAAAAGTTCACCCGGAACTTTGAAATTTGAGGAGGGAAGCGTGAACGGCTGCCGAGTATCGTCTCTCGTTAGATACACAGGATGTACGTGTTTCGTCGTGTCCGACGAACTCCTTCCCCCAGTGGACCCTAACCACGAAAAATTTGCGGTGGTACATGACTACCTTGGGCGGGGTACCAATTCCCCGTCGCTAGATGTTACCTGCACTGTCAATATTATGATGGCTGGGCTGAAGTTATTTCAGCACCCATATAATTCTGTTCCGTACTTATAGGACAGAGCCCCCAAGTAAGTTCCAACCCTGTGTCTCAGGCCGCCCTTCCTCGAGGCCGAGCTAAGAAAGAAGCCCAGGAGCCCGTCCCCCTCAGAACCCCGATACCGTCCGAATTCTCGGAGATCCAGGACCTTAGGACGGCAAAAAAATGGGGGAATCACTAACACTCTTAGGTGATAAGGCCCAAGACAAGGACACGGAGACTGTCCGTGGACCCCAAGAAAAAAAGTACCCCCAACGCGCCCATGGAGATACGTTCGTAGCACTAGACGAAACATCGGCGCTTGAAGAAGATTACCCCGCGGAGTCCCTTAATGTAATACAGACAGTGTGCATCCAACCTGATGCCGATTAACCTCCTCCTGCCCTACCAGGCGAGTCTTTGGAACCCTCTGTTCTGGATATTGACGCACAACTGACACCACATCAAAAGAGTCAGCTACAAGAACTAATTGAATGGAGTCACAATTTAACCACCCTATTAGCTCTTTTCGAGCGACTGCGCGAAAATGGCCTCACTATTGGCCCCAGCAAATGCCATTTTGCCCACGATCCCATAAAATACTGTGGTTTCAAAATAGGACAAAACAAGTTAGGTCCCCAAGAGGATAAGATTAGGGCAATCGCTGACATGCCCCTCCCGATTACAAAGAAGCAATTAAGATCGTTCCTAGGATCAGCTTCGTACTATCGGCGATTCGTTCCGAAATTCGCTGCAATAACGGCGCCCCTCAGCTAGCTTCTAAAAAAGAATTCCCCCGATCGTTTACGTTGGAATGATGTCGCAGTTTCCCATTTTAATCAGCTCAAGAGTAAGCTCATTTCTGCCCCCATTTTAAAGTTGCCCAACCCGGAAAAATCCTTTGGGATTAAGACCGACGCGTCCAACGAGGGCATTGGAGGTGTACTCCTTCAATACGAGGATGACAAGACGGGTCATACAGTTGCATATGCTAGTTGCCAATTATTTCCACGCGAAAAGAGATATGCCACTATAGAGAAGAAAGCTCTATCAATTATCTGGGTTGTTGTTCTCTTCTTGACCAACAAGGGGGAAGGGTGAGAACCGTTTCTTGGCGAACGGATTCAAAAGAACAATGGCTGTTCTACGTTGTTCTCCTCTAATCAACAGGGAGGGGGGGTGCGAAAAGTCTCTTGTCTACGGGCTCAAGAACAATAGCTGTTCTAATGTTGTTCTCCTCTGAACAACAAGGGGGAAGAGTGAGAACCGTTTCCTTGCGAAGGCGTCAAAAGAACAATGGCTGTTCTAACGTTGTTCTCTATCTGAACAACGAGGGGGAAAGCTTTGAGGACTTGGCGTCACGAAAGGCTCGAATCTTTGGCACTCAAGGGATATTGTCCTCCTTCTGGACAAGTGATGGTGAATCTTGAGGTCGAGGTCCCTTAGCGCACAAAGTAAGAGATGGTCGTGGTGATGTTACCCTACGAAAATCTGGATCTCCAATCTGATCCTAGTGGTAAAGTTTCCATCTAAATAGTCGAGACACTCCCTTGGCGTGGGGGACAATGGAGTGGGAGCTTCGAGGGAATGCACAGCAGAGCCTGGAAACAATGCCTTATCTGCCCATAAGCCTAACTCAATCTGGCGAGGTCGGCGTATGGAGGCGAACGGGGGGAAGATAACCTCCTTGCTTAAACATTGACATCCGGTGGCTGCGATAAGGCGCCAAGCTTCGAAGCAAAGATGCACGTGGGAGCATCGTGGTTTTAAATAATATGTGATAGGAGTTGAAACTAACGCTGCCTCAACCCGTTCTATCACAAAGCCAAACGTTACCTTTGAGTATTCAACCCTTTTGTCAATTCTATCCTGTGCTTTAAATGGTTTAGCGAACCATCCCATCTCTTTAACTTTATATTTGTTTTACCTTTTTAAATCTTTTAATCCTTGGATTAGCTCGATTCCACACGACTCTTTTCCATTCTCTGTTTATGTCAATATTTTCCGTTTTGTGTGTTGTTGATAGTTATTATTAATAAAACTCTATTTTATTAATGATAGCAATATTATTATCCTTGAGCTCGGTTCCACTTCCTAAGCATATCGAAGATGCATAATATCGGCCAGCCAGACATCCACGCACTCTAAAGATAATTTAAGAAGTTCCCTCAACGAATAGTTATATATGGTATATCGTCGAGAGTCCATTCTACGACAATATATATATATATATATATATATATATATATATATATATATATGTATATATATATATATATATATATATATATATATATATATATATATAAGAAAGAAAGAGAGAGAGAAAGAAAGAAAGACAAAGAAAAAGAAAGAGGGAGATGAAGAGAGAAGACATTTTAAAATAAACCATTGCGATTTATATGGCGTGACGAGGCAGATAATGGTGAGTAATTTAACTAAACATCCAAGTTAACATATTTAACTTTGCGGTACTTCAAGTACAATATATTGGGCACTATTACCATTTCTCTGGATCAGAATGTACTCCAGTAATTATGTTTCAGTGTGTGTGTGTGTGTGTGAAAGAGTGCATTAATGATTAATTTCACACGTACGTGTTGATATTTGTGAAATAACATAATATAACATGTCATAACATGACACAACGTAAAGTAACATAATATGATGTGCATAGCTCAACATCATTATGATATATGATATAATATTTGATGCAATACAATGCGATACAAGATGATACAATAATTATGATACGCTATATTACACTATAATACACTATAATATAATATAAAATAACATATAATAGTATAAAATGGTGTAATATAATAATTGAGTAAATCCAGGAGTCAATAATTACTCCTCTCTTTGATTCATATCTAATCGGATGGAGTTCATTATTATGATCAATTGGTATGAGGGGTTCCAAGCTTATTAACTTTGCGAAGAACTTCCTAGGAATACTATTTTTTTGATACCTTTAATTCCATCTCTAAGAATTAAAGTACATGGTAATGATATTGTAATAACTTACTCATTAAATACCAAAACACGTTTTACGAACAATTAAAACTGAAAAAAATTCACAGGAATATTCCATGAGTTCACACTGTGTATCTGTATTAGTTGGACCCGGAGGCGAGAGGTTGGCAAATAATGTTTTCTATGAAGATCATTAATAGAAATTAAAAATTGCTACTAATAAATAATTTGAACGATAATGATATATATAAAATATACTGCTCATACTCGTAAATTATCAATGGCAAAAGTTAATATTTGAAAACACAAATTGGCCTACAACAGTACTTTATAAACACACGTTACCATCCTCCCTCCTCTTTTACTCTACTCTCTCGCTCTTTTCCTCTTTCTCTCTTTCTCTCTCTTTTTCTTTCTTCCTCTCTCTTTCTCTCTCCATTCTCAGTAATAATAACAGTTCTGAAGTAGAATTGCTCTATGGCCAACCAAAATATCCCTGTTAACCCCAATTCATTATTTTATGTGTGTGGACCCCTAGTAATGTTACATGTCCCCTTAAGGGCCATGTGACCCACGGTTGAAAACCACTGATCTAAAGGAAAAAATTTGAGGAAATTAAAAAACTAAAGTCACTCAAATATGATAGCCATAACTAGCTTATAGGTGTGGATCTTAAAATGATTAAGTTTTAAATTGGTTATCAAGGAAGTTACAGTAACTATCTCAACCTTTTGTTTTCAGGTTTCGTCTGACTTAAGACTAATAGTAGACAAACAGTGAATGCCGCAGATCCTTGGGTCTCCTATTGGCGAGCTTCTTCTGCGTAAAAAGCTGTCTTAGAGATTGGAAACTGGAAGTTGTAGGGCGCTCAATCATCGCACTATTGAGAGCCTCGTCCCATTAAGTAGCTAGAACGTATAGAATAAGTTTACACACGATTGCTGTAGCTGCTGGAGGTAATAAAAAATCTTGTACACCTCTTTACTCTTATTGCTCATAGCTTAGTGGTTCTAAAAAAGTTCTTCGCACCGTTTGATCGATGATTAATTCGGCGTCACAATCCTATTACTCCAGAATGAAGTATGGTATCATTTGAAGGGGTTGGGAGACAAATAAGCGGTCGGCTACAATGTATATAATTTGAATGGTTCTTCGAAAAGAGTATGTAATTTAGTTTTGCCACAAAAGATCAAAGTTTAATTTACAAAAACACCAACATTATATGCCCTGAAAATCGATTACGTAATGGACCAAAAATTATTGAATTATTGTGATACAAGTTTACATCACACATCTCAGGATCCTTTATGGGGATCTAAACTTATCATCAAAATTGGGTTTCAGGCTCCTCTTGCTTTGTTTATGACGATTCAGAAACCAAAGAGATCATTAACAACTCTGGGCGGAATGAGAATTTGAATATATATACTACTCTCTGAAGGATTGAAGAAATGTGACAAATGTTCGACTATTTGTTAGTGCGTGAATAAGTAAATTAAACTTTAGATGAAGAAGGTTATCGACCAATATTAATTCGCTCCAGCAAGAGGAAGTATGAATAATTCAGGCACAAATTATATCATAGTATCAATATAAATTTTAGGAAGTATTAGATTTATTTGTATTGATTAAATCGCTGCACTTTCGTTTGCACTGTATGATCAAAATGTTACTGGCAACGCGTGGAAGAATGAAACGTTCTTTGAACCCAATAAATCCTCGTTCCAGCATGGTTAGTTTAGAGAAAAATACCATTACTTGATAAAAATTATTGCCTTATTGCCTAAACTTTGCCTTAGAGATGTTGACGAATTTGGATAAGTGGTTTTTTTTCATGAAAGCATTTGAATTTACTGAATGTGAAAGTTTAGTAATTAATTTGTTTTGGAAATTGTTCACTTGCATATCTGAGATGTAGAGGAAGCGGATGAAATAAAACTAATCCCTTTTCTACCTCTCCGACACCCGCTAAGTTTACAGCGCTTCAGCGTTCAGCCAAAAAAATAGGAAGCAGGAAGGAACTAAGAAGGGAATTAATTCCTTTGCCACTCTAGCACCGAAATCAAGAAATCGAGCAAAAGAGTTTTTTCCTATCTAATGCGGCGCATCCTCCAAGAAGTCAGAGAGCTCACACGTCTGTGTGCAGGAACCATTCCAGAGTAAGAGGGACAAGCGATAGCCATCTCTCTTGTTCAGGTACCGGGATAAGTAAAGTGCGCGAAGATAACCTAAACTGTGAAATTCCACAAGAATCTACCGAGAGTCTGGGGGCAACGAAGTCATCGAGGTAAAGTGCAGGGGAAAACTTAATCAATGAAGTTGAGATGCGTTTCGCGAGTGCATTCAATTCGAAGAAGACAGAAAACAACATTAATCTGATGCGACATTTAGAGGTAGGTTCACGGTAACAGTCGTGGCTCGATGGCTGGTAACTTTAAGTTTGTATCTGCTATCTTCCATCTTATTTGTAAGGCAACCCGGATGACTACATAAACTAGTTAATACTATGTACTAATTGTGAGGAAAAGCGAAAGGCTGTTCAGGTGGCATAGCCCTCGCGGAAACTTTTATGCCCGCACAGTTGCGCTCATTTTCACAAATTCCTAGATGTCCAGGACATAACCATAAAATAATCTTGACATCCGCCCGAATCGAGGCAACTGTGGTGTCACAAATGTCATGACAAGAGGGGTTGAAGATTAAAAGGCACTGAATGCACTGAGAGCGCTTTGTGAGTTGCTATAGATCACAATCCTCTCTTTAAACTGGAAATGATGGGTTATTTAAGGTATTGAGCGGTTTCCGCTGATATCGATACACCAGGATATAAAGTGTGATCCAAAAGTGTCAAACACAATAGTCTCGGAAGTGCCATCGTGAGACCTGCACATATCTCTCAAAGCAGTTTCCTTGACTAAAAGGCTTAGGATATGATTTGCGTCTTTCTGCTGAATTAGCACCCTGTGATCGGCACCAGATTCAGTAAGACCCGTTTTAGAATAAGAAAGACGCAAAGTTTGCGCGTTGAAACGCATATTTCAGTGTATACAGTACATAGCAACTATCCTTTCCTTGGCACGGCAAGTAGGCTTATTATGAGCGACGTGGAGAAGTAACCGGTCGTCAGACGGAGACCTGCGTAGTGGAGCTAGTCTACCCTTAATATAAGACGTTCGGCTGTGAATACCTAAAACCCACATGCGTGGTAAAGGATCGAGCGAATAAAGATTCTTTATAAATTAAAGATTTATGACCTATCAACGGCAATATTACGGAAGACACAGAACAATCAATGTCCATGTGTGGATACTAGAGTCCCTGTAACTGCGAACCTAAGCCTTTAAGGCGAGATGCTGGGCGAAAACAAGAGTAAGAAACGATGCGATTCCAACACTTACAGGCAAGCACGTATAGGAAAGGTCTGGTTCTGAATGGAGCCGTGGGTGGCGGCAGAACTGATTTACCTCATTCTTGGCCCACAAAAATTGCAACGCGTTCATTAGTTATAGCCAGTGATGTAATTCAACGCCTAAAGGAGTCGACCCTCAGAGTTAGTATTTGAGTCGCATAAAATGAGATCGAAATGACACTGGTGAATAAAAAAACGGTGCGATTCCATCAATTGAGGGTAAGCACCATATAGGAAAGGTCTGGTTCAGAATGGAGCCTTGAGTGGCGGCAGAACTGATCTACCTTATTCTTAGCCCACGAAAATCACAACGCGTGCGTTAGGTATAGCGAGAGATGTAATTTACCGGCTAAAGGATTCGACGCTCTAGACTTGGTATCTGGATCGCAGGAAATGAAATCGAAGTGACACTGGGCACAATTCCATACAGGAAGACACTCATCCCACCCTTATGCGAAATCTACTATCTCGTGGAAATTCACAAAGGAAAATTGAAAAGCATCCCCTCGAACTATCGTGTGAAAGATCTCTACGAAGGAAGTCCTCCAAGATAGCTTTCTCCATAAGGAAAAGAGCATCCTAGTTGAGGTGAAAGTGTGACAGGAGAAGAGTGACTTTTTGAGATTTAGACATAAGACGTGCAAGTCAGCGCCAGGAGCGCAAACCACAAGTCCTTAGTCTCACTAGTGGAGAGACGATCTACAGCCTCAACGGCCAAGCTTTCTTTTTCCAGTATAAATGCGCCACCTCGCTTTGAGGAATTAGAGGGTGGCTCCCAGAATTGACAGACTTGCCCATGAAGCAGTCGTGTAAACCCGAATTTGCACGTCTATGTGAGCGATTTGCGTGGCTGAAGCAGTGGAAGTAGTAGCACCTCAAAAGTATTATCAATGTGTTATCACAGTAGCGATAAGAATTTGTGTGCACCGACCCAGAAAGCCCTTTTTTAACAGTGGCAATCTGTTGACTTAGGAAGCCGAATTTGACAAAGAGTGTATATAGGGTAAGTTTTGAAACCCCACAACTCTATATTTTCAGATCAGAGGTTCGAAATTGACCACTATTTGGTCAGCCTGATCAAGCTTCTCGTTCTTTCTCTCATTCTAGATAGTCCGTCTCACATGGTCACGTGGAACCACAACACTGGTTGCTTTTTCAGCCAGAAAGTAGTTTTAGTGACACCACCTAACGAATACCGATTTGAAAGAGCTTTTCCTCTCTAAAACTTTCAAAATGGAAGCGGCATTCGGTTTGCCTCCACGCCCGCTATGGAATCAATGAAGGGTTCGAACCATTGCATTTTTTTCAAATCTAAGCAAATTTACTCAACCTCCTTGCAAACAGTACTTGAGGGTTCCGAACACCCTAACATTGCTAAAAGTAAGACAACAATCTTCCATCGTCTCATCGCTTTACAAAATCTCAGGTCTGTCTTTTTCCGGCGTAATAACGCATATCAGTGTCTTACTTACTATATGCCAGTCGGAGCTTCTCCCACTTATTTGTACTACCCGCACCCCCTACCACCTCATCCGGCCTTTTAGTCGACAATGGATTTAGTACAGGCTGCAAAATCATATTTACTATTTCGAGACTCGGTTACTGAACTTCACTTCCTGAAGGGTAGTGGTTCGAATGATTCTTTTTATCACAGACACTTAAGAAGAGAAACAATGATCTCCTATCACCCTATTACTGGAAACAGTCTCAGGATAGCTTCTGCCTGTGTAGCTTAGCAAATCGTCTGCCTAATTCTAATCGCATATATTTTAATTGCGGATTAATTCTTGAACATTTTGCTGAACATTGTTACTCACTTGCATTCACATAACCTCAGTGGAGGGAAGTATCCATCAAAGCGCCCCTACCGTCCATGTCATACTTGTCAACTTGACCGAGCCAGTTCATAAACTTAAGTTACTGTCTCCCATGGACAATCTCAAAACTTCATCCCACAATTTACTCAAAATACGCAAAATGTTTTTCATCGTTGCAACTTTAACATCTACTCTCGTGTTTGAGCAGCTATTCAAGCACAATATATATATTACTTTTAAACAACAAATCGCTCATTGAAAATTCGTCATAAATATCTTCTTCCAGTAAAATTCAATGCCTATAACGTGGAATTTGTGTTAGTGGACATGGAATGTATCATCAGAGCTCATCTATCTTCAAAGAAAGAGGCCATTTATTGACCATATTGTAACCCTTGCACATTAAAAAGTGTGACTAATATGACAAAGATCCTTTCCTTCTTTTGCCAGTATGCCTAACTAATTGAATCCGCAAGACTCTTTTCGTACCTTAATCTTCAAATACCCATGAAAACCCTGTTTATCCAAAAGTGCGGTGACTACCCCTCTTCGTAGTTTAAATCCAATTTCATAAGTACGAGAGGCGGTCAATAAGTTTTGCCATTCGGATATAAGGAAAGAAGATATAGCGGCAAATTGTTTTATTATTTTTTTAATATAACTACTCTCGACTTCAATGCACTTGTGCCACTTGTCCCAGAGGTTTCGAATTCCCGACAACCAAAAATATCCCGACTGCTGTTCAATCCACTTCTGGACGGCGAGCTGGACTATTTTATCGTCCACAAACCGGCGTCCACGAAGTAGAGCCTTGAACTGGCGTAATAAAAAGTAGTCGCTATGGGCCAGAAAGGGACTGTAAGGGGTATGGTTGAGCTCCTCAAATCTGCACTCGTGTAGAGCAGATTGGGCAACTCTGGCCTTGTGAATTTTCACGACGTTGAAGTCGATCATGGGGCGTGAGGTTTCTAGCGACCCCACGGGCAGAGCCCTTGGTTATGGCCAAATTGTCGTGGATGATGTTGATAACACTTACATGTGATATTCCATGTTCTCGCTCGATTTCTTCGAACTTGACCCATCGATTTTCGAGGATCATCCTTTCTACACGGGCCACATTGTTCTCCTTGGTCACGTCTGACGGGCGTCCTGGACGGGGGTCATCTTCAAGAGACTCACGCCCATGGTGAATTTCCCTATTCCATCAAGCAATGGTTTCATAGGAAGGGGTGGTGTCAGTGTAAACTGCAACCATGCGTTCATGGATCTCTTTTGCATTCTTGCCTTCTTTGGTAAAAATTTGATCACTGCGCGGTGCTCAACCTTCTCCATTGTTGAAAGATTTGTGACTGACGATTTGCGATCAGCTGCTGCTTCTTTACAATCGTTATTAAAGTAAAAGATAAACTTTAATTGAATTAATACAATAGAGAAGCGTGATGTACTTAAGATATGGATACCAAGGACTACAAAAAAATATATTCCCTCAATCTAATATTAATTTACTCAATATTTGGATATTGCAGTAGGTAGGTAGCTCCCGTCTTTCCTCGCATCGTGAGTGAGGAAAGACGGGAGCTACCTACCTATAGACCCGATAATAAAATGCACATCAAAATTGGACTAACCGTCCCTGGTGAGCAAAAAGAAACCAGAGGTCAGTATGCTTGGGGGAGGGAGGATGGTGTCCAGAACTTATTGTGTGATTTGTATAGCAACTAGCTTGTGTATTACCCTTCTTGTTCTCTAAGGGTTGACCAAACACTTCGTTGCCAAAGACTTTTAAATAGGACTGCCTCCATAGATGTTGCTAGTACTTAACCAAATTCAAGAAAATTAATTATTTTTAGTCGCGTACAACTCTACCTCTCACTATTGCCGTCATTTGTTGGTAGATTCGGCAAAGTATAATGAAATTTGTAGCCCTTATGTTATTTTACATTCACTTTCGAATGATATAATTTGCAAAGTTCTTCCAAGGTTATCCGGGGAATTATTTGGTAATAACATCGTAACTATTCGGCCGATTCTAACGAAATCTGAGACCTTTATGTTGTTTTACATTTTCTTTCGAATGACATAATTGGCAATGTTCTCCAAGTGTTAGCCAGGGAATTCTTGTATTTTCGCAATAACGTCATAACTATTCGGCCGATTCTTACTAAATTTTAAACACTAATGTAGTTTTACATTCTATTTCAAATCATATAATTTCCAAGGTCATCATAAAGTTAATCCTGGAATTATTGAAATTTTTAAAGGTCGTAAAGGCATAAATCAGAATAAGTGATAGCACGTGTTTTTGGCATGCAGACCTTGTTTATTATAGTCCAAATTTAAAATTGGTTAATCTCTTCTTTTTTTTTTTACCGGGATCTCATCATAACGTATGTCTATTGGAAAGCCCTCTCCACAACTTATACTACCCTTTTAACAATTCAAGGATACAGGAATAAAATCCTATTAATACGAGGGGCAGTCAATAAGTTTTGAGAATCGGTAGGGCAAAACAGAGGAAGGGGAATGGCTGTTTCTGGGGGTGTTAGGACAAGTTATGAAAAGTCAGGACCTGCAGCCGCACGCTCCTGCCTTATCTAGTTAGAAAGCAATAGCTGATCGAAGATCGTCAGTCACAAATTTTTCAACAAGGGAGAAGATTGAGCACCACGCAGTGATCAGATTTTTGACCAAGGAAGGCAAAAATGCAGAAGAGATCCATTAATGCATGGTTGCAGTGTACACCGACACCGCCCCTTTCTATGCAACCATTGCTCACTGGAATAGGGAGTTTTGCCCTGGTCGTGAGTCCCTTGAAGATGAGCCCCGTCCAGGACGCCCGTCAGGCGTTACCAACGAGGACAATGTTGCCTGTGTGGAGAGGATGATCCTCGAGAATCGACGGGTAAAGGGCGAAGAAATCGAGCAAGAACTTGGAATATCACATGTAAGTGTTATCAACATCATCCACGAAAATCTGGCCATATCCTAGGTCCCTAGAAAACTCACGCCCCATGATCGACTTCAGCGTCATCAAAGTCCCAATGTCCAGAGTTTCACAAACTGCCCTGTGCGAGTGCGGATTTCAGGAGCTCAACCATCCCCCCTACAGTCCAGATCTGGCCCCTAACAACTACTTTTTATTCCGCCAGCTCAAGGCTACACTGCGTGGACGCCGGTTTAGGGACGATGAAGATGTCCAGCTCGCCGTTCAGGAGTGGATTGAACAGCAGTCGGGAGATTTCTGGTTGTTGGGAATTCGAAGCCTCAGGGACAAGTGGCGCAAGTGCATTGAAGTCGAGGGCAGTTATATTGAAAAATAATAAAACATTTTTCCTCATATCTCATTTTCTTATATCCAAATTGCAAAACTTACTGATCGCCCCTCTTACTTCTAAAAATGCATATCTTTTATCTTGGCTATCCTGAGGTGACACCTATGTTAGTCCTCATTTATAATTGTAAACCTATAAGAAGTTTAAGGATATGCACATTCATGAAAGAAGCTTCATTATGGCAAATCTGATATCAACATTGTTTTTGTAAAGTGAATCATAAATTTCTATCCCGGAATCAATATTTTAAATATTTAAAAGTAGAGTAAGAAAATTTTCTTCAACAATTATTATTAGTTGCAGATAACGCTTTCCTTAATTTTTAATTAAAGTTAAGACATATCCTAGGGAATAATTCCTTTTGTTTAATTTTAAAATGAAATCGAATATCTAGCATCATAATTTTCTTCTAGGTGAAAATCTCGTGGAGTCAATTACCTTTTCTGCCCATAATTAGAAAATAAATTAAATATTCTTTAAATGTTCAGAAGATTATAGGGATTGAAAATTTTTTTAGAATATTGGAAACAGGCCAGCCGAAAAGCGGCGACAAAAACTATATCCTTTCCTTTTATTAAAAATCTAGCTGTGTTTTAACAATGTTTATCGCCGAGTGTAATCTAGAGGTGTAAATTGAGGTTAACAGGTTTATACAATAAAATGGCTGTGAAATTAGTCATAACTAATTTAATGTATATGCGCGCCATATAGTTTTTATCATATTGATACGACGAGACATAGAAGTTGATTGATTTAGTACATATGGTCATTGTGGAAAGAAAATACTCTCATTATAAATGCATTGATTGCTTCATCAATCTATATAACTCTTTCTGAGTCCTAAGCAAATCCATATTATACATGCATATATAGCTACTAGTTTCCCATCGAGAGCATTTTATACTAGACCTTGATTGAAATAAAAATAAACTATTTAGGGACAACTAAGAATTGTCATATATGGGTAGGAATAGATGATTTTTCTTATAGAATTAAACCTGCGTGGGCATCGTTTCTAAAAAAGTAACTCCGTTACCCGCCAGAACATAACCACTTTAATTTGTATTGAAAGCAATGTTTACAGCAGGCAACACGATGTTTCAGATTCCCCGTCGACAGTTCGTGTCGGAGAACTTTTTTGGTCCCTATTTTAACTAAAATGCCCATTTCAAATTCGCGAAAATCACTTCCTTCAACTTATTCCATTCCCTGCATCATCCCGATAAGTGCTCAGAATGAATAGTGACTCTGTACGTGCATTGACTCCTTTATGAAACTCCTAAAAACTTCCTTAATGTGATCTTTAGATGCAACGAACATAGGGGTGAATACCGATGAAGATTATGAAAAATATTTTCAGAATCTGAAAGAAAAAGTAAAGATTACTCATCATAACAATTCTAAATGATAAATAGTAGCACTGCTTTAATAACTACTACCTAAAACTATAT
The DNA here is from genome assembly GCA_963969495.1 of Ceratothoa steindachneri. NCBI lineage: Eukaryota > Metazoa > Arthropoda > Malacostraca > Isopoda > Cymothoidae > Ceratothoa > Ceratothoa steindachneri. The sequence continues at coordinate 124,210,480 of OZ018321.1, forward strand.
TCCTGAAAATCAGACCTATCCTTCATTCCTGCCTGATATATATTTCTATTTATAATGTTATTTGCAGTGGAAAAAATTAGACGCTCCATGGCTATTAATAGAGATGGTTGGTTATCCTAGCTTTTTCGACAGGCTCTGGAAGGGATTGCAGTGTTATATTAGATCATTGTTTGAGACAATGTCCACCAGTTCCTCTCTTTTCAAATCCTACAACCAAGGTGTCAAGATAGCCTGCCCATTGCTTTTAGTCTTCTTGCACCAGTGCATGAGCTTCAGGAGGTAATTCTTACAGTAGATGATATCTGGTTCGTCCTACTTCATTTGTCATTGCTGCAGATGTTTCTAATCTTATAGAAAAACTATTTCATTCACACTTTTTACGGCTGTCCCCCAGGACTGCTTCACTTTACTGAGCTACCTGCCTTCTTAATTCTCCAACCAAGTAAATCGAAATATAAGGGAAGCATACAGTTGAAAATAAAAGTCTTTGGTGAGGTCTCTAAAACTCTTTTCAATGAGCCCCAAAATTGCGCACACAAGTGGCTCTAGTTACTAGTGATCTAGAGTATTTGTCTTTTTCAGCTTCTTAACACTTTCTCATAAGAGTAATTGGCAGAGTAAGAATAATTGTTCCGAAGTAGATACTGCTCTCCCTCTCTTCATCTGTTGAATTCATGGCATTGAAGACAAACTAACAACTGGCATTACTCATCGATAACAGAATCGTCGGCATCACTCAACTTCTGAAGTTATAGATGCATTATAAGGTTATTCACAGTGACGTTTCCATTTGTTAATAAAGTAGTTCATGAAGACATACGTGGAGTTTCAACGCGTGAACTTCTGGACTACCAAATTCCTCTGCAGCTTAATTCTCGATGTGGTTTGGTGCAATTGTGTAGAAACATGATTGTTCTATACACACTTTACCTTCACTACTGTCCACGATTTTCGGACCTGGGGCTAGACTTGGGTTTGATGACTTTTCTAGCATCTGTATCGCCACCATGTCTAACGTATCAGATGCACACATAATATATTAGGGAAGGTTTTACCATCAGATGAGTACTAAACATGGGTCTCAGCAGGAGTGTCAACCTGCATACAATCTGCCTCGTCAACGGGAACATCGACGTCATGTCCCTTTAGGTTGACAGCTTCTTGTCTTCCAACCTCTCACTAGGAACCTTTTTCCCCACACTACCCTCTTAGTAGGTACCCCTGTAGGAACTTCTGATAGACCTTGACCAAATTGCAACCCCTGTCTGCCAACACCCTCTTCACTTTCTTCTAGATATTGAACTTGATATTCACGTCAACTATTTCCTAGCCGAAGCCTCAAAGGTCTAGCCTATTTTAAGTTTAGAAAAGCCATCAAAAAATAAATAGTTCGACCAAACAATTCCGACAAATTAACAAAAATAAATTGCTAGAAAATGTAACCTGGTGAAACACTATTGCAGTTTAGGATCTCTTTTGTTGATTTTTAACCCTTCTGTGAGTTGGCCATCACATTTACATCATGTTAGAGATGAGCCCTCAGAGACACTTTCAAATGGCGGAGAGTCCACGATCTTAAGTGACAGAATTTTGACGAGAAGTCCAAGACCTCCTTATCTCACAAACCTTCACTTACATCTGCGCCAAAAGAAATGATGTCAAAATCCTCGTAGATGCTCAACTTTTAGGATCTTTTGTGTTTAGGTAATTCCCAATAGCCTTCCTTTGAATGACTCGCACAAGTTCCTATGCTAAAATTTGCCATGGCCAGGGAAAAGGTTTCTCGAGGAACCTTTTCCAAATAACTGATGGCACCAATGAATATTGTGTAACTACACTTAAAACGTCCATTTTTTTAATATTTAGCCCGTTCATGAATAATGATTAATCTTGAAATAAATTCTTGATTTTGTACAACTAAGTTACAAAAATGATATAATAAATGCGTGAAATTTAATGAAAAAATAAAACCAATGAAAATTTGTATTTAATCCATAATGAAAATTTAATAAAATATAATTTATATCTCAAATATAATGAAAATATAACCTTCATTTAGACTAGTTAGAAAAAATATATTTTACTTATATATACTACACTTATATATACTTAACTTCAAACTTGTTGCAGGAAAATGAATATCGCCTTTCCAGCATGTATACCTCCTATTTCGAGCTTATAAATAATTCATCTAATTATTTCAAAATAGTAACTTCTAAATTATTCGCAAACTCAGGAAAGGGAACTTTATTTTCTTTCACTGATAATTATAAAATAACTAAAATTCAGTATGCTACTCCCCTCTTTTTGCGCATCTATGTGTTACAACAGAAAGCGTCCTCGTACGCATTTCATGCGCTTTAATTGAAAGCTTTAAATTATTCAGACGCTAAAATAAACGCTAACAGATAAAGATAAAATTATATCAATCAGCAATACAAAACGCCGAGGTATACATTCCAAAACCTCTGATACAATGGATAAAATGACTACTTTGTTAAAATATAAAAAAATATCACATATTTAAATAAACTTACCTGTCTGGCAATCGATATGTCGCAATAACCCTATCTTGGAGAATACTCTCTTTTTTTACCCTTATAGAACTGAAATAGAAAACAAAAATATTTGGAGCATTAAATAAATAAAGGCAAATATAATTCACCGAACACATGTAAGTACGTCTAATAGGAAGAGGTTCAATTTAGTATCCCAGAGAAAAATACCTTGGACTCTCATTACTGTATCTACTGCACATGTTTGTTTCCTTTCAACGTCTGTTTTTACTCTGATAAGATGTCTTCTTTTAGGCACAGCACAATAGATGGAGGAGTTATTTTCCTCTCAGCGCTCGTCCAGATCTGGCCACCGTTGAAATGGTTTGATATCGGTCGCGCAGAATTAATCATCAGTGTCGACGACCCCGGTGGCAATAAAGTCCGCTTTGATTTGGGTAGACCTTGTTAATGTTAAGTATCTTCAAGAAAAATTCACGAAGAGCGCTTCGGGAATTTTGGACGAGAGAGAAACGATGCTGATAAAGTTAGGTTCACTGGAGAACCCAACATGAAACTGAAATAGAAGTTTCTCTTAGAGAGAACAATACAATGTACCAATACAAAAATGATTTTGTGTGTTGCCAAGATTAGCGGACTAGCCAAGTACTGAAAAAACAAAGTGAAGCAAAGCAGCTGATATAAACCTTTCTTGCCTTATTCGGTCCATTGCAGCAAAAGTGTTAAGGGTTTGTAACTCAGATACCTAAAATGTAACTTCCTTTGCAATGGAGCAAAGGAGTAACAGAATAGAGCCATCACTAAAGTGGGTATTTTTATGTTTTTAGTTTATATTTGTTTCAAATAATAAACAAAATGTTACTCCCGCAACTCATCTATAAGTTTGTGACAAGAGATTCACGAAGAGAGTAATAGAAATAGTGAAAATGAAAGAGTGTGCTTGGTACTTTACCAAATTATCTAAATCTACCACTACTTTAGGATCTCAGGACGGAAAAAACACGGATTTATCTAGAATAACCTAACTCCGCATAAGCCAGCTTCCCTCGCATACTTGGGGCCAGATGTCAGCTGCACTCCGGTTTCCTTCAAACTCACTGGCTTGGTGAAAATCCTTTACTGGAAGAGACATTTTATATAATATCAGTTCTTTAAAAAGGATTGCCATCTTTTTCGTTCATGAGTTATTTAATGTAATAGCGAATTTGATAGAAATTTTATCACCAAAAATGTTTAATTTTTTTCAGAATTCTCGGGGCTAGAAAGAGAAAAAGTATTAAATATATCCATTAAAATTTTAATGGAAAAATTATTCGAGAGCCGAAGTCAAATTTCAAGACAGGGAAAAGACAGCAGCTGGGATTCCTTTTCCTTCTTAGCACTCAGCCTCTTGGGTTCGAAACAGAGATGAATTTTTAGAACAAAACTATCTTACAACTCTAAAATGTTTCACGATAGTAGATGTCGTATGGTAGAGTAGAAATTGATTTATTCAACATAGAAATTTGCATTGTCTTCCTATCTCTCCTAGCTATCTCTTTTTACCCTATCCCTTCAATTTTTGCATAGTATTCTACAACAAGCTCAAGGGAGAGGCGAAAAAATAGGTCACTAACATTTTAGCTATGTAGCAAGAGGAGAGTTTTAAATATACTTGAATTCTACTCAACCTTTAACACTTCTACTGCATCAATGCCTTTTCTTCCATATTTTTTTCTCTCGCTGGAGGTGGTGCTGGGTTGTGCTTAGCTGTATCAAGTGGAAATCTATTCCCCCAATCTGATTATGTCAAATATGGTGAGCATTTAGTCTTGCCAACAGAATTAAAATGTCTTCCTGCCCAAAGATTAAAGTAAAAAATAATAATAACCGGACTGACCTTCATAATCGGTAATGGCCAAGTTACTGCTTGACCAAAGGACCCTAGCTAACGGTGAAGGGTTTTCCACTCCACCTGAATCCTGTAGAGGGATTTTAGCCTTACCATCTCTCCTGAGCGAATTCCTTATTAATACAGTGGCCGACACCATTAACTTTTCTCAGGGCCCCCTAGATATGAATAAAGTAAACCACAGATGAAGGCTCCCTTATTATTTAATCGAGACCAATCATTATGGTAGACTTGTGGTAGCGACCCCTGCGAATCCGGGTCCTAATTTTTCCAAGAGGCTCATACCATTCCTGCAAGCCATGGCCTCTGCTTCCGGTATGTTCTGTTTTGGATCTATTGCGCTGGAACAGGTAAGTATCTCGCAAGTAAATAGCGGTATTATGCTATCTAATGGCAATATTTCAAATGATTTTCATGTGCCTTGCTTAATACTGGACGTGGGCCCCTACATTACGAAGGGAAATGCCCCGTCCCACTTTCCCACAATATAAGGGTTTCGTGACTGTCTCTCTCCCTCTCCTTAAAGGAGCCGAGAAGATGGATGTAAAACTATAGACGCAAAGGATATCTCTTTTCTTACTCTGGCACTTCCATCCTCCCATTAAACGATAGAAATCCAGCTCTACCTGGATAAAAGGTATTTACTTATCTCTCTCTCTTTATCTCTGCTTCAGCCGGCTTCGTTAAAGCGAAGTTCTGAGTCGTTGTATCACGGTTTTGGAGTTTCTTCATCCTTATCGGAGACCTGAAATGTAGACCACCTCTCTGTGGTGTCTAATTAACCAATGACAGGAGACAAACCATTGCAAAAATGGTTGAAGTTTTGAAAATAGGGGTACCTAATGAGGAATTATTCACACACTCTAGCCTTTGCGTCCTAGATCCGTTTCATTCTCTTTTTTTATCGATTTCTTTACTCTCGCAAAGCAGAGTGGCAATTTCGATATGGATTTGTCAATGACTTCTATAACAGTGAATCATTTTCCCTTTTAAATAGTTTTTACTGAACCTGTGTGCCTAGAAAATCAACATCAGAGCTACTTATATTAAGATTTATCAAGAGTTGCTTGCCCTCCCAGCCTTGAATATCGTGAGCAACTTCCTTATTTGATTACTTGTAAAATGTGTCTTCTGCATATTCTCATATCTGAAAAATCCATGACAATTTTTACCAACTTTCAAAACATTTTCTTGGGGATTTCTGCGGCTAGTTTTCGTTTATTTATTTTAGGTAATAATAATAATAAAATGAATTGGAGTAGTCGAATACTAATTGTTTAATTAGCATCCTTCCTTTCTCGATTGCTTACTTTTTATTTTTGTCAGTTTTATAAGCACTTCATTTAGTACTCTTCTTTCCCTCGCTGTGTCCCCGTTTTATTCCTTTTCGTCTTAAGAGCATATATCTATTGCACGGCCTATTATACTTACCTATCATTTAAATGAGGTCTCGTCATGTCCTCTCTAGAGGTTATGAGTTTATAAAAGGGAACAACTGAAATTATGGATCTTATCGCATATTATATTTTTAAATTTTTGTATTTAGATTGTTGATCAGTTTAGGCTATATACACAGGTTAAGTTAGGTTCGTTTCGTTCTATTTAGCCATTAGACCATAGGGAGGTAATCTCATCTAGTTTCTACTAAATAATTTGTAAATTAAAAACACCTAAAAATATGATAATCCAAAAGATCCATAAAACTTAGCATCTTCTTCGATCCTGGGTATTGCTTTATCACAAATATATCATTATTTATAGTACCTATCATGTCATTGGTTGTCTTCATCACCTCAGCAGCCAATAATGGCACATTGGAGATGTCAACTTTTCGGTAAACAAAATGCTCAGTTTGCGAAGCTCATTATGGCTATCATCAAGGACGACTCGAACAATTAGATGAGGTTCATGGCCAATCATTCCCAAATGACCGTATTTACTATCATATATGCGATTTTCGAAAGAATAGGGTACAATTCCTAAGCGATGAGAAGGCAGATAGTTTGAAAAAGACCAAGTAGAACTATGTAAACCAGTAAATATATGGCCTGCGAGTTCTCCGTATTTTAACTCCTTCAAACTTCACATCTAAGACTACGTTGAGGATGAGAGACAAATAGGATGACTCACTATAGCAAGGATGGGTTTAAAGGGCCATAGTACACTTTAGGGTCAAAAAAGAATGATAACCTACTCATATCGGAGTGCTGTCGCTTTCAGAGAGGCATCTATGCTGATATCAAAGCTAAAGTTCTTCTCCCTTGTTAACACTTCATGAGCAGCCTTTCGAAATTCTGCAAGTGAAGTCCTCACCTACGGCATCTTTCCAAATGCATTGTTAACTCTTCTTGCTCTTCACTTTTTCTTCTGTCGCACTAGCTCCTTTCCCCATTGACCCTAGGATTTTTCTAATTTTGAGCAAAAATAAGCTCATAACCGTTCGGGGATTTCCTTCACCTCTCAGAACTCATTGCAATTCCCAAAGTGTCTACAAGGGTATAAAATCCAGTATTATTCAAAAACACCTATTTCGAATGGATTATTCCTCTTTCAAACTCTCTATAATCAGTTTCTTCCGGTTCATTCTCCCTTACTCATTGCTCTCTTTTACATCTCCCTCCCGTCTGGTTTTATACTATGTCATTTCAATTACTCTGCTCTAAACCCAAACCTTTTGAAGCCTAACCTAAACCAAAACGTCTTAGCTAACTTAATCCTTATCTTTCGCCTTTCGGTCCATTTAAATTTCTTAAAGTTCTTCTCAGTCTGAATTCTAGAGAACATGACCTCCTCCAACGATGAAGGGATTTTTTTACTCTAGTTTCAAGGAGGTCAAAAGCTATGAGTCATCTCTCTTTCATGTAACTGAGCGTCTTTACCGTGCGGCTGATGCTGACCGACCATCCGCTCCTGTAATTAACTAGCTTTCTGCAGCATTTGACACTGTCAATCTTATTGTTAATTTCATGGACTTCTTGAATTTTTAGATACTCCTGAAACCGCACTTAACTTTTACTGCAATTATTGCTAACCTCGGATCCATTTTATTCATACTTGTAGTAATATGCCTCGGATAGGTTAGGTAGGTTGTGGTATTCTACATGGCTGTGTTCATGTTCCTCTTCTGATCCTTATTGACCTCATTCTTATTAGTATTCCTACCTATTCCCAGTATAACTGACACCATAATAAATCTTCTATTCTGATAAGAGATCATTAATGGATGTTTTTTGGACAAACTCTCGAAACACAATCAGAATAAAATATGATTTAATATACTTTCATCTGTGACTCACTGAAAAACAGTTAATATTTGTTCTAATTGCGTTGTTTCCCGGTTCTTTTTTCAGGCAATGTTAGAAAGTTGGGTGTCAGGAAATTGAGAATAAATTATTTCTCAAATTACAACGTACTAATAAATTCACATCTTCCCTTTGCTTTCACCTTAACCATAGAGCATCTAACCCTGATTTGATCACAAGAGTTTGTTTAGTTCAACCAATGTTCGCGTTAATTCCACCCTTACTCACAATAACTGCCTTCTCGCTGGATCATAAGCTTCCAAACTTCGATCACTTTAACTAGCTCAAAATTTTCATCCCGTTCAATCAGCTGGAAAGGTTTTTCTCGTGCAACCTCTCTGCTCCGTGATCTACACTCTTTATATATGCATTTGATTAACAATCTCTCTTAATATTCTACATCTTAATACTAGACCAAAAACACCGCATCGGCCTTCTTTCTACCTGACTTGTCACTGAGCATATCCCAACCCCGATAAATCTACTGTCAGTAATTTGCGCTGCATGGCTAATCGTGCTTTCTTGATACTTTCTTATATAATTTTTAATGACCTGTTGCTGTTATACACTCCTCCAACTACCCTTGGTGCCTTTAGGAAGCAACATATCTTCTCTAAAACTATGCTTTTTTGATGCACGGGTCCCTTGTTAAATTTATCCTTTTTTAGATTGGTATAAAAAAATTCTTATTTTTATTTAATATATTGCCAATTGAATTCCCAAAAAGGGCAAATGAAACTTATTTTAAGGATAAAAATAGTTTTGATGTACGTTCAAGAAGTTTGGTTCTTTACATATCAACCATATTTATTTCTCATAAATGAAATTAAGGAAACTGTAAATATCACACTCCCTGATCGAAAATTTTTTCCGTTGCTATTTCTTAAAATATCGTAGGGTTACAACCTCAATTTTTCTATTAAAAGATGTCATTTTCCGTTAGTTTACCAAATTTCCTGGAAGAATTAGATCGTATAGAAAACATTTTTTCTTCCTTCAATTCCATCAAAGATAATAAAAACCTCTAAGTTTGATTACTTTTTTACTCCTGATTATGTTTTTTTCCCAACCATTTAATCTTTGAAATCCTATTATTATATCTGTGATCTCATAATTTTTCTCTTTCGTTTCTCTACTTTCCCCTTTATCCGCCTTTAATAAACGTCTAATATAAATTGATTTAATTTCCTTATTTTGTTAATCATTTATAATCAATATAAGATCGTTGAAAACTTATTATTATATCTGAGGTTAATAATTTTATCTCTTTTGTCACTTTACTTCTCCCTTAATCCACGTTTAATAAGCGTCAAATATAAATTGATTTAATTTTCTTGTTTTGTAAATAAATTAAAATCATTATGGTCGACAATTGATTAATGGAAAGAGGAAACATGCAGGAATATGCGAAATATCTTTAGAACGTTCCGTTATTTTCTCCTAAGTCTCTTCCCTATAAAGGGAAATGAAGATTTTCATCACAGATCCCTATTCCTTCAACAATATCTTCACCCCTATAATCGCAATAACCTTATTTGGTAGGAATGAGTAGAATTTGAAGGTAGCATGATTTTGGCGACTTTTACCATAGTAGGCATCTGACTGAGGGGTTACTAAAAAATTGGGGTAGGGCTTAATTTCCCTTGTGGCTTAAAGGAAATATATCCCCAATTACTTTAGATATGATTGGGAGATAATTCATTCTAGTTTATATGATAAAATTTTGCATTATTAATCGTACTTACAGGAAATATTAAGCAATATTAGGTGTCAGAAAGAGAAGGTGATCCCCTATAGAACATATCATCTACCCGTGGCGCCTGAGAAAAGATGCACCCCGCACGCCCAGACAACCCAAACGGAGCAGAGTGAATTTCCCGCGGTCGGATGATCCCGGTGCTCTCATTAAGAATTTTCGGCAGCGTGATCCGTGTTGGGTTTCCCTTCTCCCCCGTCGCATGCCCTGATCGTTACCAGATCTACGGCGTTGAGGACTATCCAATCCCCCCTGGCGCGCCAAGTCTAATGAGATCCCTATCTTCCTTTCCTTTGGGAGGCCTCTGGTGACCCGCTTCCGCCGAAGCAGTATAAATACTTCGGAAAAAGCTTTAGGAAATAAGTACCATACAGCGCCGGTTTGGTTAGCAGCCTGCTCCTCTAACACAACGGCTTCCAGGTACGAACGCGGCGCGTCCCCTCTCTACCCGGCCTCGCTCGTACCTAAGGATAGAATTACCGCCAAACTGACGATAGACACGGACAGGTATATATCATTCGGGTATCGACTTCGTTCTTGTCTGGAGTACTCACTCGTTAATTTCTCAGCAAGGTTAAAGAAGAAAAAATTTGGCAAGTGGAATTTTGCTGCGCCCCGCTTCCTCCTCGTCTCGAAAGCCTCCAGTCAATTTGGCTTTACGTGAGTGTCCCCGTAATTTGCACTCTCCCCCTTTACCTGGAAGCAATAACCGTACATCCTCTCTCGGACTCTCTTCCCCGTCGAGTCATTTGTACCGCCCCCTCCTTTCGTTTGGTACCCCGGGTCTCATCGTATTTATTGTCATTTATTTACTTTTGCTAATAATATTTTCTTTTTATATATTAAAGTTATTTTTCTCTACACCCAGAACCTCTAAGAATTGATTAGATATGCCAACCGCACTCGATTTTTATTAATCAACCCACGTACTTGGATTTATATGCCCCCCTCCCCAATTCTGGCGCGCTTTCTTCCCGCGTCAACGCAGAGCCAATCCTTGGCTAGCATCGACGTTCGACTCTACGATAAACATTATATAATTCTGGTGTCAGGCTTTTTAAGGTCACCCGCAATATCTGATCTCAATTCTTTTAGACATGTGACGGATTCTAAAGGGTGTTATTCTTGTATATTAAAGGTTTTTATTTTAGATACTGTAGAAGAACCTTACCCCTTTCCCATTTTTACGTTTGTGTGCATATTTTTTATTGAATTTTGTGACCGTACGATACTTTAACCTTTGTCAGAACTCAAAAAACGTCTGCTGTATTGTCAAGGATTTAATGTTATTTTTTTTTCTATTGTGTTCGTCGTTTACTTAGTTGCATATTGGGCAATACAGGCTCTCTCTAAATTCAGGAGTAAATATTTCGAGTATAATTATGAATTCGTGCCGTGTGAAATAATTATCACTGTGTTTTTGTTTTTTTAAAAGAAGAATAGTAGGTCCGCCAAAGCCTATAAGCACTCCCCGATAGAGAAGGAATGTCAAGTCCTTCAAACAAATATAACTGGTATGAGCAGCATTAGAAAGGCACACATGACTTATGCACTCACCAATATGCATGGGTTCAATAGTGAAGATCTTCAATGCCTGGCTAAACATTGGACATGTTCCTCAAGCGTTCAAAATAGCAAACATGATGTTAATACTGAAACCGGGAAAACTAAAGCAGAAAATCCAAATTACCGTCTCAAATCGTTATTGGTGTTTATTGAGAAAAACTCAAAAACTTCTCAAAGAAAGGTTGAAAAACACGTCAAAAACAGGAACCTATACAATCCAGAACATCACGGGTTTAGGTAAAAGTGAGAAATAGATAAAATGCTGGCAGTTATAACAAATATTTTGCGACGAAAACAGGAGGAGGCAACAGAGTAGACATCATACTCTGTGATGTTGCCAAAGCTTTTGACAAGGTGTGTATACCCGCTCCGCTCTAAAAGCTAAGATCAGCAGTCTAAACATACAAATCAACCTATGTAAATTATTATATGGCTACCTGAATGGGAAAAAAAGCAACTTTACACCTAAACAGCCAAATGGGTAAGGCATTCAAACTACAAGCGTATGTCCCTCAAGGAGGGTGTCTATCGCCAACATTGTATACCCTATAAACCATCAACCTTCCTTACCCAACATACGAGAGAGCAATGTACATGCAATTAGCAGATGACATAACACAGCTTATTAGCAGTGATAAAAAATCAAATGCATAGCACAAAGGACATCCAGAGAAATCAAGAACATGAAGAATTATGAAAAAACAATTAAGAAGAACAAAAACAAGTTTAAATTAATTCTCCTAACCCGAAATAAAAGAGCGGATGTACGTGTAGATGGAGATGCAAATCCCTATACTAGAAAAGGGCGAGTCCTCGGAATCAAACTAAAAAAAAATGATATACCTCCCATTTTTCACAGAAGCTGTCAGAAGCAAAAACGCCCCTAACAGCACTGCAAAGATTCCAAAACCTGTTAAGTAATAACAAATGAAAGCCAGACGTGGCCCTTGTCTACCCCAAGATGCTCTAACCGATAATCCCCTCATACATTGTGCAACTCTTAAATATAAATGTCACAGAGAAAATAAACTGGCCCACCAGATTCATCGCAAACAAGAGAAGAAATGATTGGTTTGCATTAGGGGAACCACACAGGAGAAAATAATTAGAACCAGTAAACAAAGTCCTAAATAAACGTGCAAAAAACCTATCCAACAAACTGAACGAAACATTACCACACGAATAAATAACCAAATCACTATAACTGATGAGGAAATCCGTCGAATCCGATATAAACAATGATTTGACGGAGGCAAAATATAAACACTAAGAAATATTAACACGATATATAGATAAACTAAAGAAGAACAAAATCCCTAACACGGCAAATTAATTAAAAACTTTACCACAAAACCAAAATAGATAACTGAAGTCCAAAAAAGGAAATCGATAAATGATGGGACTAAAAATAAAAATAAAATAATGAGAAACCCGAAGAAGAATGAAAGAAAAATAATCAAAATTAATGCAAAATAAATAAGAAAAATAATGCGAAAAACCACAGAACCAATAAAAAGAACAATAATTAATACAAACGCTCAAATGCGCACACGTTAACAAAGGTTCGAATCCTACTGATACAAAACAATACGCACTAAAAAAATGAAAATATAAAAACAAAACCGTTTTCCATGCAAACTCGCTAAATTATTATCATCCTAACCCATGTCACCCCCAAAATCACTCCCAAATATTACGCAGTTTGCAATAATTTTTCACAGTCACCTCTTTTGCTCTTCTTATGCTCCTCATGATAAGGTTTAATCATTATAGCTCTCAACAATTACATTCGTATCCTTACTCCACAGCGTTTATCCGATATCCAACTCTTCCGTAATCATTACCATTTATGTTCTCCTCCAAAGGAACTCTGAGCCGGTAAAGTGCTGCACGAACTTTAACGTTTGGCTATCCTCTTTATAGTGATATAAACTATTCAAATCACCAGTAATTTCAAACATGAATTCCGAGACTTATTTAACCAACACAAACATTATCCTGATTGGTAACAAGTGTAAAGTGTCAATATTTATCTAACTGCTTGCTACTCCTTTAAATAGTTATTTTTGTATACGGTTTACTCGTTAATAATACAAAGTTTCATAGTTTATGTTATAACAATAAAGCAGTTAAATCTGTTTCTTCTCCTAATTGTAATCGAGCTAAGACAGCAGTACCAAACTCCTTCCACGTCTAGAAACATCACCATCTTGAGTTTGTCCTACTCTTTCAGATCGGAAAATAATTTTCTCCTAGGCAAAATAGGGTCCAACTTTCCCTATTTTAAGGTGCTGTGAGCTCCTGGGGTTGTAATAACACAGCAATCAGTTAAGTTATCCCTTAGACTATATAAGTTTTTCAGCAAACTTTGCTAATTTGTAACGGAATTTCCGTTAAATTTCCAAGACAAATAAAGATTTCTCGCATCTTAAATTGTTTATTAAGGAGTTTTATCTTTACCCAATGTAGAGATTAGCAGAACATAATTTTTTTTTCTTTTTTAATCTATTACTAATGCGTTGTTTTAACCTAATTATGAATCTTTTTGAATCCGGAATGAATGTTTAGAAAATCCTGAGCCTCTAGAATTTCATAGCAGGGAATGGACGACATTTAAATTTGTATATGAAACTGACCCATTAACCTGAATTTAATCTGGAAAACATTATTACTGAATTTAAAGACCGGAATATTTAATAATTAATATACAATAAATCTTTTAATGTAGATTGCATCGTATGCTATGCTGAATTAAGTATTACTTAATAAATCGTTATTACAACAAACAAAAATACTAATATTCATGATCCTTCTTACTGAATTAACCTCAATGAAACTTCTTAAACATTCTGAGAGGAGACACTAAAGTAAAAACAATGTCGTCTTAAGAAGAATTGGAGGTAATCCATTCATCCTTTAATTATTTTAAAATATAAAATTTTAACTTTGGGTAAAAATTCTGAAAAACTTTTAGTCCTATGCTTCACATAAATATGGATTCAACATACATCTTAGTGCTCAGCTTCACCAAAAGAAGACGGGCAAATACACTTCCACGTGCTCAACGTTTACGGTGAGAAACCATCATTTGAAAATGTTCAGAACCTAGAGATTTTAAATTCTACTTATTAATATACAATTTTGGAGGAGAATGTGAGGAAAAGAGGAATCTGGTGAATAAGATAAATACCAGATGAAATATTTTATCGCAGACGAAATTTCTTGTTTTAATTTAGTGGAGAATGAAAGTAAAAAGTGAAAGCTTATGATGTATTTTGGGAAAATTTTTAAACGAAAAGAAAGATTAAAGTGAAAAATTTATAATAAGAAAAAGGAACTTGTAAAGTTTAATCATCCTAAGCAATTTATGACACTAATATAAAATAACCTGACTTAACCAAAACGAAACTAACCTATCTTATTATATATTAGGTAGGGTTAGGTTAAAGTAGATAAAGTAAAGTTTTGTTAGGTTATACGAGTATAATGGTTAAAAAAAAACCTTAGGATGAATCATCTTTACAAGATTTCAATGAGAACTTGCATGTTTCCCTGATCTGACGTAGTCTGCGAGCTAAATGAAAATTTTGGAGGAAGACTGGCCTGAAGGTCCCACAATTGTTGAGTGTGAACTTTGAATCAATAGGACATATGAGCATAAATTAGGAAACTGAATGGTGACAAGGAGACAGCTAAAGGATTTATCATGCCAAAACAATAAAAGATCTATCTGACAGATTGCGAAATATCTCTTTTGTGATATATATATATATATATATATATATATATATATATATATATATATATATATATATATATATATATAGGCTCGTTCTTTCGTACACTTACGAGGGGCGGTCAATATGTTTGGCGAATCGAATAGGCAAAAAAGAGAAAAGGGGATGGCTGTTTGTGGGTGTGATAGGACAACTTATGACAAGTCAGGACCTGCAGCTGCACGCTCCTGCTTAGTCTATTTAAGAAGCTGTAGCTGATCGCAGATCGTCAGTCACAAACCTTTTAACAATGGAGAAGGTTGAGCACCGCGCAGTGATCAAGTTTTTGACCAAGGAAGGCAAGAATGCAAAGGAGATCTATGAACATCATCCACGACAATTTAGCCATCACCAAGGTGTCTCTGCCCGTTGGGTCCCTATAAACTTCACGCCCCATGATCCACCTTAACGTCGTTGAAGTCCACATGGCCATAGTTGCACAAGCTGCCCTACGCGAGTGCGCATTCAAGGAGCTCAACCATCCCCTCTACAGTCCAGATCGGGCCCCTAGTGACTACATTTTATTCCTCCAGCTTAAGGCTGCACTGCGTGGACGCCGGTTTGGGGACGATGAAGATGTCTAGCTTGCCGTCCGGAATTCGATTAAACAGCAGTCGGAAGATTTCTGGTTGTTGGGAATTCGAAGCCTCAGGGACAAGTGGCGCAAGTGCATTGAAGTCGAGGGTAGTTATATTGAAAAATAATAAAACACTTTTCCTATATCTCGTTTCATTATATCCAAATTGCAGAACTTATTAACCGTCCCTCGTAGGTATTGCCCAGCGACTATGTGAGCTTCATTCATATCCTCTTAAAGTTCATCTGCACAAAACCACTATAACTATTATTTAGTTGCCCTTGACTTGTAACACCAATAATTCTGGTTTCCAACTACATTATATTCCTCCCTTGACATCTCTGTCAAATTCATTGAATTTAGGACTTCGCTCTCTCTATCTCTCTCTCCTCTCTCTCTAACCTTCTCTCCTTTCTCTCTATATCTCTCTCTCTTACTTTCTCCCCTCTGGATCGTGCCCACCTTCTCTACACATATAATAAAGAGGTATTATCCGCATGGAATCAGATTAGGTGTACTACAGGTAAAGTTCACATCAATTCGTTTACCATTTATTCTCTCCACTCAAAAAGAGATCTAGGCTCACCAACTTCAGCCTTTCATCTTATAAAACTTCAACTTCAAAAATAAGGTTATAATTTTATCAAGTTGTTTATAAAAATATTAATATAAACTTTTTTGTTCGGACATCCTCAAGAAAGAAGCGACTTTTCTCGATATATATATATATATATATATATTTAGATATATATATATATAACGAGGGGTCTCCAAAATGTACCTTGGGTAGTAGTGGATGTCATTTCCTACTAACTGTTTGATGACCTGTTAGGATTATTGACAATGATTGCATTAATCTCTGCGTCAAATTCGTTGGTAACTCTCGTTTCACAATGCTTAAAGTGAGGATAAGAGCATCCGTACCCTCGTAATTACAGCCTGACTCATACAGTTCTTTCTCTATCCCCTGTCCCTCCTTAGATTCACAGCGAAGCACTCGGATTTTTTGCATTGGAGTTCCGAGTGTGAATCTCAAGCAGCACAGATTGCCTCTTACAAAGTTTTTGAGGATCGCCTTTACCCATGGTATGGTTTCGTTCAGAGAAAATGCTGATTGGCAAAGACAAAGAAAATGTTAATGACAATGTTAATTATTTACGATACAAACCTAAGTCATGTTTAATTTATTAGTTTATAAGATGAGAATATCTCTGCTCGAAACATAGCTAGCGAAAAAAAAGATAAAGAATATTGAAATTTTCTTTTGCATCGGATTCTTACTCAAGATTAAATTGCGTTTCGCTAAGAGCAGTCTATCTCATTTGCTTTTTGAAAAGTGGCCTCTACTAATCGAATTATCAGCTTCTTTCTTCTGTTGTTTATATACTGTCTTCATCTAATTTAAGATATTTTTAGCTTGTTTCAAAAGCTCGACATGTATATTTTTCGTTTGCTTGATTATTGTAGGAGCAAAAAGCAAATAATATGATTTTCTTACATTTAAACATGGATCCTAAAACATGGTTTGGATCTTTAAATATACTTCTAAATCGTATCTAGAAGATCCCTTAGCATAGCTGATCCTACGACTCGATTAAACAAAGACCCCATAACGGATAGTGTGCCACAATATAGTACTACATCTTATAATTCTTGATTTAGTTAGGATATAAATTTAATCATTTACTATTTACTTTTTAAAGTAAATAGTACCCTCTTGTCCTAGCTGGCCTGGCAACAGAGATCTAAATATTACGATAAAAAATAAAAATTTATTTGAGAGAAATATGCATGTAAAATTTTCAATTCTTTGTTTAAAAGTGATCAGAAGCCCACCAGTACGAATTGCAGATACAATACGTGGATTAGCAATAGTCAAACATCTGGAATAGGATAAACGAACTTATCTTCCGTTATTAACCTTAAAATAATTAAATAATTGCAGCATAATCTGCAATTAGTTTTCAAAATACGTTTAATCTTTAAAGAAAACATTCAAAGAAATATTTTTAAGCAGATCTGTTATACACATATAAGTTACATAACAATCATTTAAATTGAGAAAGCTTTAATATGTATTTTGTCTTTTCTTACTGCAAATTATTTTCACTATTTGATTGTGAAAAACTTTCTTTTAAATTGCCTTAATCGGTTGATAGCTATCCGATTCGAATATTTTTCTCTTATTCAACAATCTTTTTAAATAAAATGTTCTTCGTTGTCTCTCTTTTGATTTAACATGAGGTAAACTGTAGCCCACGTTTCGTGATCTTTTACTGTTTATTTATGTTTGTTGATACTGATCAAAATTTTGTAAAGTCGAATAAGTTCAGTCAGAGAGCATCTATTAGAATGAAAATCCAATTTTTTATTAGATTTTATACAGAAATTTAATAAAATCAACGAATATTTACGCCTCACCTCAAATTTAAATTTGTAAACATGAATAAATGTTTTTGTCATATTAAAAATGTCCTGAGAAATTTGAATTTTACATCTGAACACATAAAATAGTTGGTTTATATTTCGGAAACCGTATTCGCTTTAAACAATATTTAATCACTCTTATTATGTCAATCAATTTTACGAATCTATCTTCAGTATAAATAATATATTGAGCGGTGGATGTTGCTATTATTATGATAATAATTTGAATTTCAATATTTGTATACTTCCTTAAATGGGATGACATCACATTGGAAAAGTATTTTATCAAAAATTTATATGTATAGTGAAGTCAAATTGTCTGCATAATTTCAACAGAGCTTATTCTTCAACCTTTTTTCCATTCTCTTCTTCTTTGGATTGCACAAGTTTACTTTATGTTTATGCTGGTTGAGTAATGTATTCCGAAGACTTTTCAAAGAGGTTCACAGTCACCTTAATCGTGCCTTAGAATTTGGGGAGAACACTGTCTAAATCTAAGTTATTCGATAGCATTTGTGGATTGTAAGAGTTTCGTTTGCGAAGTATGCGCCCATTAATTAGATAAACATGACTCTATTGGGGACAAAGGCACATCGAAGAAAGAAAGGATGGTTATTATTTGATACAGGTCATCTGGAACCTGTTCCAGCAAAGAGAGAAAAAATACAAAAGTAAGCATTTGATGCTGCAAAAGAAAATTCTGAACAAACTAACTACACGAAACAACAGGAAACTATTTTTTTTAAATTAGGTTTTTGAGAATATTTTCTATCCTATCGTCTAGGTAGGTATATGATGGGATAATTATAGATAGCGTCGAACAAAATAAAGAGAAAAAAACATCTTTCGGTGAAAAGATCAAAACTAAAACAATATTGAAAATTAATATAATCTTTTAATTACTCTATTCCTTCGGTTTTTAATGCATTTTATCAAATAATAAATTCTATGAATCCTACTCGCTAAAAAGCGATTTCCTTTACAAAATTCAAAATAAAAACCTGAGTTATGTAATATTCTACATCATTCTACCTCTCTCTCTCTCTTTCTGTTTATCTTTCTCTTGATCCGCTTGTGAAATGGAGAATTAGGAGTGTAATAATTAAAAACACCTTGATCAAATTAATAACATTTGATTGGAGATATAACTCTGGTATGTGTAATAAAGTTGTTTTTTTAAATATTGCGAAATTCTGGGCTAAAAGATCCTTTAATGTCAAATTATTGAATTAGAAAACTATAGGTCATTAAATCTTCCCATTTATGTACCTATAGTTCAGAAAAAAGCAACAAAAATTTTAGTAAAAGACGAAGAGCTAGCTATATCTGTTACATCCCGTTTGTTTAAGTGCACATTTCTCGAAATTGTCAATTAAACTAACTTTACATTAGATGAAACGTGCAGTAATTCACTCAGATTGTGAATTAAGCAATTTCCATCGCCCACATTTTAAACTTGGCTGCATTTTCATTATCTGTTGCTTGAAATTCACTTCACGTTCTTATTGGTACAGAGTATTTTATATGTATGCATGTCTAGGTACTCTCGAACTGATTAGATAAAACAAACAGTACTATAGCTAGGTAGTAGCTGCGTGGGCGGATGTAATAGTAACTATAATCGGATTAAGTAAGTATCATACTTATAATAGTCCCTGGTAAAATATATCGCAATAATTTTCAGGGCATACACGGTCATACATAGGATTACATGACAACACTGGGAATCTAATGCACAACGAACGGGCGTAGAGCTAGGTTTGTCAAGTCAAAATATCTTCCATTTCAGGAACTGGGCAAAGATATTGGTTATTTGATTACACATTTAACGAAATTGGAGGTTTGATTCGCCTTTTCTTGAAATAAGTAAACGACTGCCTGATTCATGTAATAGGCAATCTGACTACTCTCCGTGAAATGAATATTTCGATAAACGGAGTGCAACTTATGCAAATTCTAGGCCTAAATTTTTAAACAAAACTATCAACATTCTAAAAAATAGCAAAGGAAACGATTAAAGCTTCTTCCTTTGATAGGGTGTAGTAACAAGCGATAAAAACGATTTGAATATAAAGAAAAATATTCAGGAAAACGCAATAATTTGATTGAATTTCTATGATTTTCAAGATGGTTTTTCGAATCAAATTCTGTGCGTTGATTATTACATTTAAACAATGCCATTGTTAAACAAATTCTTGTTTCGTATTAAGAAAATTAATGCGCGAGGAAAATTTAATTTGCATCGAAATTTACAAATGAAGAGAAAGCAAGAGAGTGAAATAATATCATAGTAAAATGGAGAGATAAAAATAGTTGCCTAACTATAGTGAATAATTACAAATTCATCCATGTATGAAATTATTACCATGTCATTTTAATTACACCAAAAAGCCTTTTATTGAGAAAAAAAATGTAGTTTTTGCGTTGTGAAAGCAATTTTATTTAAGTTTTTTTAGTAAAATTAAAACTAAAAAATAATCAGTATAATAGAGCATAAAGGAGGAAGTAGGATATCATTCAATTCTAATATATTTTCATTTTCCCTATTCGAATATATATATGATAAATAACAACCAGAAGGAAAATGGAAAAACGATTCCGAGCGCTCTCGTCTTTATTCTAAAGGACCTCTTCATAGAGGTCTTTTAGAATAACGACGAAAGCGCTCGGAATCGTTTTTCCATTTTGCTTCTAGGTGTTATTTATCATAATTTGACTCACGTGCAGGTAGTGAGTTTCTTTTCATATATATATATATATATATATATATATATATATATATATATATATATATATATATATATATATACTGGGTAATCCAGTAAAAATGTACCTAAAATAAAACCCTGTATCTCTTAAGGTATAACTTATTTTATTACATCTTACGCAACATTTGAAACATTAATTTGAGTTTCATGTTTATAAACTTTATAGCTACGAGAAAATCCTCCGAAATAAAATACCAAAAGACTTTAATGAAATTTCTGTACTTTATGGATTATGGAGCTGTTTTGGTGTTTAACTGAACTTTATTATTAACATGGAAAAGTTTGATTTCACCTCAAAGAATTCACAGAACACATTTTGAGACGTATTAAATATTTTTCCAAAGGGCAACGTTGGAAAAAGAAAACCGGCTGGAGGCGTGCGCATGACAAGGAGAGACGAGATTATTGACAATAATAATGAAATTGTATAGAATTCTCTAACGTAATCAACAAGTCTGCTTTTCATCTGTTAGGAGTTGGATATGGAGCAAAATAAGCATATATTCATCCAAAATGTATAGGTTTTCCACTAACAAATTTAAACAGGGGAACAAGTAAACAATAGAGATTCAGCCTAAAGACAACAACTTGGTGGCATGGATTAAAAATGTTTGAGGACATTTCGTGCAGCCTTAACACGAACTAAAATTGTTTCCAAATTTTCTAAATTTATTTTAGAGGGGCGGAATATATTTAGATATTGTGACTATGACAAAATTTATTTAGCATATATATGTATATATATATATATATATATATATATATATATATATATATACATATATATAGAATAGACGAAAGTACTCACTCTAATCTGCTTTTTATTCAGTTTCCTTCCGTGGTACATATTCATATTTATAGTTATCACGTGCTAACTTTTGTGATATTTTCCATATATATATATATATATATATATATATATATATATATATATATATATATATATATATTTCTGTATATAGGAATAAAATACTAGCATTGATCTTCAAAAGTATTTTCGACTACATGAAGGATACCTGTACCATTGCCAATAATTTGAACCAGACCATACCAAATTTTCGACGCAGAAGATAGTTTGTATTCTACTTTGAAATCTCTTCTCAGGATTTTTGCTTTTTAGAAAATAACTTGAAAGAGATATTTTTGCTTTTTCGTAATATTTTTGGCTATTACTAATATTATTCTTCACATACTAGTTTTTTTTCAGTACAAGGGACAGAGCTAAAATGACTAGAGAATGCAAAATTTTCCCCAAACAGTTTCTGTTATATGTGTGGATCAGTTACATTAAGACAGTACAGAAGACAGTTGACTAAACATGTAAAGAAACTTTATCATGTGCAGTTTTTATGTAATGTCGGTGACCAGGATAAATGCTTGGCACCTCATATATCGTGTGTCAGGTGTAGAAGTGCCTTTTTTTACTTGAGTGAAAGGCAAAGGGCCTCCTGGCCTCATGTTTGGCGTAACAAATGGTCTGGAGGGAGACAAAAGACCATTCAACGGATTGCTACTTCTACTTAACAGATATTAAAGGTAGGCATTCAATGTGTTTATCTTTTCTGGTCTTTAACATATTAAAAAGATCAAAATAGATTCTATGCTGTACTTCACTATTTCTGCAAGTGATCACAGCCAGTCATATTCATTTATAGTCTGATTTTATTTTATTTTACTGCAGGTCACAACAGAAAAGGCGATAAATCTATCATGTATCCAGACCTTTAGTCTTCTATTCGCCCAACTGGATATTCAAGTAATATGCCTGTACCACAGTTGGCCTCTAAACTACCAACCGATCACAAGAGCAACTTAGATGATTAAGAATCTCAAGATACACCATATAGCAACCGGAACTCGATGATTAGTTCGTGATCTAACACATACTCGAAAACCGAATGAACTCCTGGCCTCAAGTCTATAACAATGGGATCTGTTAAATGAACATGCTTGAATTTCAGTCTTTATGAAGCGTTCTGCAGATCTACAGCAATTTTATTCTAGACGTATAAGTTACAATCAGCCTTAGAGGCTAATTTGTGCAGACTTAAATGTAGTAGCCCTACTTAATGGGCTACAAGCTGGATACACTAAATTTATGTTATTCCTTTGCATTGACACAGTAGTGGAAGATTAAATCATCCATTATGTACGATCATAATGCTCACCTCGGGAAACTATGATGCCTGGATGCCATAATATAATTCATGAGACACTATTTAAGAAGGAAAAAAACATTTTGACACCACTGCATATAAAACTAGGCCTAAGTAAACAATTTACAAAAGCACTGCAACATAACAAGCCATGTTTCCAGGTCCTCAAAGCGATCTTCATTAAAATATGTTGGTTTAAAGAAGGTATATTATTAGGCCCTCAGATTCATACACTTAGAGCTTATGAGTACTTCGAGGAGACAATGTATGAAACTGAGCTAGCGGCCTTCCATGCATTTAAAGTTGTATGCAAAGTACTTCTAGGAAAGCACCAAGGGGCCTAGTGGGAGAGCCTAATCAAGTGCTACCAACATTTCGGATGCAATATGTCACTGAAGATACACTTTCTTTATTCTCATCTCTCTTTCTTCCCAGAGAATGCAGGAGATGTGTGTGATAAACATAGTGAAGTGTGACACACAAGAGACATTAAAAAACAAAGAAGTAAATACTAAACTAAAGGTGAATACATTATATAATGCTAACAAACAAGCTGATTTATTATATCACCATGAATCAATTACAATGTACATATTTAATCTGCGTTTTGGGGCAAAATACATATACAGTATCGTGGAAATTGGTATCAATTGCATAATTATTAAATCAGTGTAGTTAGTTTGTATATGCTTCCATTTTACCTCTTTACTTCTCCATAGCTTATTTCCTCAAAGTCACCGGTAGACCTTAAATAACTCCCATGGAGCCAGCTTGAACTTGAGAGAACATTATCCATGTCGTGTGAAGCTCAGAGTTATGCGAGTAAGTTTAGGGGCTGCTATCGTCCTTAAGTATCATCATCAATCGACTGATGCTTCCATCGGTAAGTACCCTAGCTCACACGACAGAGAAAGCTATCCTCGATACGCTCTGTTATTGAGTTTAAAAAGAGGGAGGATATCGACACCAAATAGAAAGATTACCACGCTAATTTGATCTTTTAAACCGAACGGATGTTAATATATCTTATCCTAAAATTCAATCCCATTTTTTCCTAAAAGGTTTATTGTTGTATCAACCCAGTTTAATGTGGAATTGAGGTTCAAATCTGCATCGACTAAGCACTTAGCCGGCCTTTTCACAGATCCAAAGTAAATAACGGGCTCTATTTCTTCTATATGATTTTTTCTGTTTGCTGATGAATGTTTCGACTGCAGAAGTGTACCAGGATTTTTTTAGGATTGACAAATAACGAAATAGCCACTGATTCAAAATTGAGGCCCTTTGAGAAGCAAAGTCGATTCCCCACTTTACAGATCAGATCATTTTGTCGTTACCAAGGTGAAAAGTTAGTGTAGGAAGAAAAAGTTGGTTTTGAGTTTGGAAATCGATTTAATATCTTCCGCTGGCTCAAACACAGCCCCCAACCTCAGCACTTTGCCTATGTCTAGTGGCAGAGGATCATTATTTTTCTTTATATTGTGACACAGAGAAGAAAGATGCTTTCTCGACATGCAGAACCAACACTAAAAGAGAAGTGGAAACGATCTTCAGGACATGCCAATCCGAGATAGTGTGGGACTGCAATAATTGCACAGATATTATTTGTCGTATCTCCATATTTATTTAGTGGTAGTGTTAAAGTTTGAACAATTTCATATTGAACGGGAGTTTTTACATAAGTTTTAATTTGAAAAGGGGCGTTTGAAATCTTCACTGAGGAGCATACTAGATTTACATACAACCTTTTGATTTAAAAGTTTTTGAAATTAAAATTGGTGTTCTCGAAGACCGTTTAGAGCAAAGAGTAAAGTGTGATTTTTCCCTTTTCTTTAGAAGCATCTCTGTCCATGAAAATGTTGGTATTTGTTTG
Source organism: Ceratothoa steindachneri (assembly GCA_963969495.1). Classification (NCBI taxonomy): domain Eukaryota; kingdom Metazoa; phylum Arthropoda; class Malacostraca; order Isopoda; family Cymothoidae; genus Ceratothoa; species Ceratothoa steindachneri. Next base: position 124,235,088 of record OZ018321.1, read on the forward strand.
AAATGTTTGAACTAAATGATAAGTTGAAAAATGTTTAAGGGCCCAGGGGCGTGTCACTTTTAAATGGTTCAGCAGGCTATAAATAATTTAAAGTAATAATGACGCCTGCATAATTATCAATTATTTCCACAAGCGTTGGATAGTTAATCTTTATAGTTAGCCGCAATTCTCGTTTGAATACAATTGGGAGATTAGAGTACAGAATGCGCGAGAGTAAATGCTTTACTGGTCTAGTAGAATCAAAAAAATTTACGACGATATTTTAAAGCTTATATAATATGGAACGAGCCTCGGTTAACCATAGGGCTATCCTTTTTAATTATGAGTTATATAGAGTAGCTGCCTTTAGAATTTTACCGAAATAGCATTCTATGATTGCAATAGTATAAAAGAAATTCCTCCTTTAAAAGTTTCTTAGGTATTTCCTAATTCTAATCACATTCCCAAGATGCTTGTCTATGTCGAAAGCGTAAATCGTGCAGATACCTCTTCAAATACACTAGTTTATCTGAGTTAGAAATGTGTATTTTATCACCAATTAAATTATTGAATTGTGAAAGGAACAAATGGACATTCATTTTTTTCAGGATGTAAGAAAAAGATGAACAAAAGGATGCTGCGAATTTTGGATTGTGCGAGGCTAGCAAAAGCAGCCAAAAGTTTGTTTCAGGTCAGAGGGTAGGCAGCTGTTTGATTCAGCTAGATTTAACAGAATTGATTCTTCTTTCCTAGAGGGTTCCATCTCGGTCGCCTTCTGGTGATGCCAGAGGCCATAAACCGGATCCTCAAAGTATTTTCTGATAGCAAGATAAACTGTGTCTTCGATGGCCTTATGTTTTGCGGCGAAATTCTATGCTTTGTCGCTAAAACAGGAGCAGGTTGTGCAAACAGGTTCTTGTGTGTGTGGCTGGCAATATTTTTGCTTGTGTGTTAGGGAGGTAAGATCTATCGTAACTTTAAAAAACCATCAATATAGAACTCCTTGATTGTGTTCATAGTTCAGTCAAATGATATCAAAATATCCACTGGTATCATTAAATAAACAGAGATTGTTTTCCATTACGTAATTTGTTACAAATATAATTAAGGTTCTAAATATTGCATTGCAGGTAATATTTAGTAAACGGGCATTATTTATATGCGTTTTTGACCCCCGAAAGGAAAAAACATTCTTGCATTCCGGGCATTATCAGCCAAAAAGTTACAATCCTGAAGAAGAGATAAAGATAATGAACAAGGTCATTTTGTTTTATTTGTGCGGTGAGATGTGGCTTTCCGTCACACTCGCACTCATAGTGATGTTGGGGTATAATTGAGCTCTGATAGTTTTTGCCTGATTTTTCAGATGGATGCTGCATTACAGGTATAGATTTGAGTAAGAATATAATGCATTATTGATAGATAAGATTAAATGAAGAAATCATCTTACTTGTGATAATTAAGCATAAATGGCAATCCATTCAATGGTTATCAGTTCCCTCTAGACTATAGTCACTGCACTTTAGTTTACATCCAGTGCCGTCGAACCATGCTGAGAATGAGCAAGGGTATCTGACACATTATATATTAGGAGCCCTAAAAATGCTAGTAAAAGAAATTGCCTTCGTATTTTCACCGAATCTTAACAGTACGTTAATATTATTGGCTAATTGAGCTGTCAAAACGTCTGTGAAGACTGAAAAATCATCTTAGCCACATTGAAATCATTTTGCCAATTTAAAACGTGTAATGCTTAACCTAATTAATCTCTTTCTCTTTTGTTTCCTTATTATTATAATTATTATCATTATTTTATATTATTTAGGGGTAGCGAATAAGTAGCAAATAACAGTGGTCATAAACATATAAATTATTAATTCCATACCTCTCACACCCGGAGTTTAATATTCGTACATAATTAGTCGTTAACACTTTATTTTACTGAGTGCATATTAAAACCGATAACAAAATCTCGTATATGAGTTGCCTAATTAACAGAAATTAGAACATTTTGTGCTTAACCGTTTTCCAAATCATGGATATAATTCTAAGCAAACGAAATTTTGCACTGGAATTTAAAAAAATACCTATATTCATTGCGACAGAAGGAAAAAGAAAGCTATTAGCTCGCAAAAGAAGTTTGGGTGACGTATTAGAGTAACTTAGTCTTTTAACGAGTAAAAGTTCCCCAAACTTTTAGTCTTCTGGGAAGGCAAAGTTATCTTTATAACTTCTTTAAAAAAGATTTCTTACTTGGCTTCTCTTGACAAATGGATAGTAAAATATAGGCAGATGATAATTAACTTATTGAATTTATCTGTACTAATTTACTTAAGGATGGGATCACCGAAGGCAAATAAAGATTTGGCATATTTATTTAATACTTTGTATTTAATACTCACCATTGTCAATGCAATTTTGAAACTTGTCATTCGAATTTTACCAGGAGCCGTAGCATAATTTTTAAGGCAATTTATCTACAAAAATATCATGCCATTTTCTTGCAATTTTGATTTTTTTTGGCCTCGGATCTCTACATATTTTTTTGAAATATAAACAGTAGAGTAGCCAAAATTCATTGCAAGGAGGAAAAGAATTTTGGGCGTGGATAGGTATATGAAAAAATAGTTTAGTATCATAGTTTTATATGAGGTAATAATGTGTAATGTATAGAAGGAATATTGATTGCTAGATTATATCCATTAGGTCTCCTGTCGTTACGGCAGCAAAGCGTAGATAGAGGTGGTTGAGTTGTTAGGTGTTCCTTGAAATCTAATATTTTGCAATCGATTTAATGTTGTTTCCTTTGCTTGTAGTTGTCATGGTTCATGAAGCAAATGAAATGTGAGGAGAAACTGCCTTGAAGGCAAAAGTGGTCAGTAATTGAATGTACTTAAAAGAGGGGGAATCTTGATGCTTGTTTTATGTGGATAAACATGAAAGGTAAAGAAGATTGTGTCACTTGAATTCAAATGGAATAGGGTCAGATAAGCCAAACAAAGAGTCTCACGAAAAGAGTAGATAAAAGAGAAAGGGCAAGTGTGGCAAGAGTTGAACACGTTGAAATACCATGATTGATTAAACGAGAGGAATTAAGATGTACTGGACTCATAGATGGACAGGTCTATGCTATTTTGCATGATTTGTGTAGATAGAAATGGATTGTGATCGGTATGCTTTATGCAGAAAACCTGTGTATTATCCGTCAATCTTGTAATGTTTCAGCACCTAGTCCTTGATCATTACTGACGCCCAAGAGAAACGTCTGTAATAGACACACATTTACAATGGATACCGATCCAACCTGGGTGAGTGAAATGGCACCAGTAGGTAAGTCGAAACGAATGTCTGTTGCGGATAGGTTTACTTTTAATCTAAATCAGAATCATTAGTTTCATGTAAAAAATAAGGGGTAAATTTATATATAAGCTTTTGATAAACAAACACATTAATAATACTTCAGAAATTAACATACAAGGGGGGGTAAGTAAGGTTTGCAAATCAGTAGGGCAAAACAGAGAAAGGGGGATGACTGTTTGTTAGGGTGTCAGGACAAGTTATGACAAGTCAGGACCTGCACTCGCACGCTCCTGCCTTGTCTATTTAAGAAGCAGTAGCTGACCGCAGATCGTCAGTCACAAATTTTTCAACAATGGAGAAGGTTGAGCACCGTTCAGTGATTAAATTTTTTATCAAGGAAGGAAAAAATATAAAATAGATCCATGAACGCATGGTTGCAGTGTACACCGACACTGCCCCTTCCTATGCAACCATTGCTCGCTGGAATAGGGAATTCTGCCATAATCATGAGTCCCTTGAAGATGACCCCCTTCAAGGACGCCCATCAGACGTGACCAACGAGGACAATGTGTCCCGTGTGGAGAGGATGATCCTCGAAAATCGATGGGTAAAGGTCAAAGAAATCAAGCAAGAACTTCGAATATCACATGTGAGTGTTATCAACATCATCCACGACAATTTGGCCATGACCAAGGGCTCTGCCCTTTGGGTCCCTAGAAACCTCACGCCACTTGATCGACTTCAACGTCTTCAAAGTCCAAAGGGCAAAAGTTGCCCCTGCTGCCCTGCGTGAGTGCGGATTTGAGGAGCTCAACCATCTCCCGTACAGTCTAGATCTGGCCCCTGGCAACTACTTTTTATTCCGTCAGCTCGAAGTTGCATTGCGTGGACGCCGTTTTGGGGACGATGAAGATATCAGCTCACCGTCCAGGAGTGGATTGAACAGCAGTCGGGAGATTTCTGGTTGTCTGGAATTCGAAGGCTAGGAGACAAGTGGCGCAAGTGCATTGAAGTCGAGGGTATTTATATAGAAAAATAATAAAACACTTTTCCTAATATCTCTTTTCTTATATCCGAATTGCAAAACTTATTGACTGCCCCTCGTATGTGTTTCGGGCACGAAAGCAGACCAGAATAGCTGACAAAATAGCACTCAAATAGGACTTGAAATCCGGAATAATATGAATTAAGTACATCTCAAATGTGACTAAAATAAAAATCTAACTTAAATAGGGAGAAAATGAAGATCTTCATTTATTTGGAAAGAATAGGTAACAAGGTAAACTACTATTTCAAATTAGTTGCAAAAAGAGGGTTTTCATATAGAATTGAGCTCTAAGCACTCAATATCTACAACTTTTAAATTTTTTTTTGGTTCTAAATGAAGTTTGCACAGATTTGCTCTTTTCCACGAGGAGCGAAAGTAGTTAATTTTCTATTTGTTGCAATGGTCATTATTTAACGTTTTAGGTTACTAATAAATGGTTTTCAATATATTCTTTTACATATTCTTTTACATACAGTAAAATAGTTTTGAAAGTCTGCATTATGATGATAATCCAAATAACATTGATAGCATTGTCAGATTTTCAGATAATTAAGGAAATATTTTGTAATACATATAAACTTAGGAGTTAACCATTAGGAATAAGAATTATAATATATAACTTACAGAGTTGTGCCTGCTAATTCTGAATAAGAGAGGTGTAAACCTTTTATTCTAATAATCATGTGATACGTCTTCTTATTGTTATAATAGTTTTCTATGACAAATTGTTTGATTACGAAAATTGTCTATTACCCGTTAGAAAGTGAAGAAAAGTTCATATTTCAAGGCGATTCTGCAATGCGAGAATCTTTCAACGACGCCATCTTTAAATACCATGAAATGGCCTTTATGGTATTCAGAGGAAATAAGAGTTTTCTTTTAATGAGCATAAAATCACCAGCACCAAGTTTTAGAAAATTTATGTATTTTCCATCTATTTTATAGCTTTAGCTGAATTGTCTTTTGCTCTTTATTCGGTGGGGAAATCACTATTTTCCAGGGCACGATGGAGATGATTATGGGTAGTATATTGTTTACACATGTTTAGTTTTGTTAATTATTGAGATTAATATTAAATATTAGCGTTAATTCAATTTAGAAACAGGGCCATTGACAATAGAAGCACCCGTTATAAATGAAATGATAAAAGACTGTTTTTTTGTGGTTGGGTTGAAAAAAGTGAAGTAAATGCTTGCGCTCGTTGCTGATTTTTCACCCGAATCGGAAGAATTACTCAACTAAATATGTTTATATAACTTAGCACTCCTTACTTTCTACAATGTGGCTCGCAAAATAAAAATTAACAAATATTAATCTTAGGAACAATCTCCTTTGGCTAAGTATCTTCAAACGAGGTACGTAACTTAGGCCATATTATGGCATTTAAAGATAACCTGTTAAGAATTTTTGTTTTGCAGAATTGAGTTGAAATAATGATTTTTCCTGTCCTTATAAAGAGCGTAACACGACACCAGCTGCGCCATCCTCCTATTACTCATAGGAGACTATCAACGATTCGAAGAAGTACTACAGGATTTAGAATCATAAAACGCTTGCGCTAGTCTTATTTAAAAGAACCATGTAATAAATAAGTAAAATAATTATTACCTCTTATGTACGAGGGGTGGTCAATAAGTTTTGCAATTCAGATATAAGGAAACGAGATATGAGGAAAAGTGTTTTATTATTTTTCAATATAATTACCCTTGATTTCAATGCACTTGCGCCACTTGTCCCTGAGGCTTCGAATTCCCGACAATCAGAAATCTCCCGACTGCTGTTCAATCCCCTCCACGACGGCGAGCTGGACATCTTCATCGTCCCCAAACCGGCGTCCACGCAGTCGCTAGGAGCCAGATCTGGACTGTAGGGGAGATGGTTGAGCTCCTCGAATCCGCACTCGCGCAGGGCAGCTTGTGCAACTCTGGCCCTTTGGACTTTGATGACGTTAAATTCGATCAAGGGGCGTGAGGTTTCTAGGGACCCAACGGGCAGAGACCTTGGTCATGGCCAATTTGTCGTTGATGAAGTTGATGAGACTTCAATGGTGACATTACAAGTTCTCGCTCGATTTCTTCGACTTTCATCTGTCGATTTTTGTTTTCCCCCACCATAACGATATTAAAGTGTTTTAATTATTTTTAATTCACAGACATAAAATCTTATCATAAGAAATCTATGAACCCTTCAAGTTTATTACAGTTGTTTACACCTAATATCCATACAGTCGTGCAATGCACCCTTAAATATTCGCTCTTAGTTTTAAAAATTGATGGATAAAGGCTTTGGTGGCGTAAATAAGGATTTGTTGATAAAAAACTTAATAAAAATCTTAATAAGTTCATGGTAAAAATACAAAATATTATTAGAAGCTCAAGGACTGAAAGACAACATAATTTACCGCGGCACTATTAACAAAAGGTTTATCATTAATTTAAACTGAAATATATATAGTAAAATTCATAAGTTGAAGGTAATTAAGGAAAATTTTATTTAAAACCAGTCCTTTGAAGTTAATTAAGATAACTTGTATTTAAATCTTTGTCCGTAGAAAATCGGAACATTTAATTAGTTTGTAATCGTTTATGCTGTTCTTTAAAAAGCATATAATCTTGCCTTACTGAAAATTAGAAATGAGTCGATGGGGCATGTTATTTTTAAAATGAGAATTGTAAATGAGTGGATATGATCTATTCTTATTAAGATTTATTTGCCCCAAGGGCGGTAAGTATATCTATAGACCTCGAAATTGGTATATAATTATCTTTACCAATTAAAGTTATTTTGAGCACCGTAGTTAAAGTATACATAAATTAGGCTCCTTCTAGAAAAGTCAGGAATAAGATTTTAGAAAAGATTATAGCCAAAAGGCTACAAGCTCAACTGACCGAGTTCGAAGGGCACAACCCCCAACAATACAGGTTCCAACAAAATGGAGCACAGCTACGCATACTTTCAAACGAAAGTATTCTATGTAGACGTAGTGCTGAGGGTTGTGCAGAAGGTCATCGGCATGGAATGATTGGAAAGGCTTCAAATCAAGATCCTAAGTCTCCAGCTAGACCAGCTCACGGAAAGGATCCTTTGTGGTATCGTAATTGAAAGAAGGGCCTGTCTTTTCATTGAGGGATACAGAAGACCTGAGTTCGAACTAAAAACGGGCGTTCCCTAGGTAAGATCCCTGAGCCCATTGCTCTACCTGGTCCTCACCATCGACCTCCCTACTCCGGTGCACAGGGATAAGATGTATCTGCAATTCGCGGATGACTTCATGCAAATCGTCGCTTGGAGGAGAAGAAAGCAAAGGCACAGGTAACTCGAACGATAGCCGAATTTCCTAACACCAACCAGTACGAGAGATGATGGAAGATCGGAACAAACAGTGATTAGGGGCGTTCAGGATCGTTCCGTTGAGCCGCCGGTTGACATGGCCCAGATGGGATAGATGGGGGGATATATTGCTACTCCACCGAAGACATCGTTCTAGGTCTAAAAATGTCCGACCAAGGATACTCGAGGATAAAATGGAGAGGATGAAGCTGGCAAAAAGAGAAATCTCCAGACTTCAGCATCTAACTTTATCAACAAGGCAAGAAGGTGCGACCGTCTTCGGCAAAGAGATGGGCACAGAAGACAAAGCTTACGACATGTCAACATCGCGACTAAAAAACTTGGAAAATAGGTCTGGTAAACGCTGAGAGGTGTTATCATTCCGTACATGGAACAGGTGGCAGTATCAATATCCCTGCCAGACTGCGGGAGAAAGTAATCCTCTGTCATCGGTTCCCTAGCAGGAAACGCTTTTCGGATAAAAATATTATGCCAATATATAAATAAGAGATACACAGGAACACGAACACTATGCATAGTACAAAATAAACTAGACAACTAAAAACACAATAATTGACATAACTACAAGTTAAATTGCTGAACCAAGAGCTTACAAAGTCTTGAAAGCTAAACAATTAAACGAGCCCTAAGTACATCAAAACATTTTAACATAAAAAAATAGAAACAAACAGGAAAAATAAAAAAACAGGAGGAAACAAAGCACAAAAAAAGATTAAAGGAAAGTGATGCCCACTTCACCACGGCAAAAACATGAGGAAAAGGCAAACATCAATTTCCACGGGCCCTGTCAAATAGTTTAATTCAATACAGAGTGGTGGCATGTCTATTTGCATTGGAAGGGGAGGATTTAATTCAGATATGTAGAGAATTGAAGGAAAAAAGTTAAGTGGATCACAGGATATTTTGATGGAAAATGGCAGATGTTAATTCTTTATAGGACACAGTCGTGAGAGAAAGGATAATAGTCGAGCGAAGAGACAAATTAACACGGCAAAGAACAGGGATAGAGGGAATTCCAGATCATATCTGAGGCAGCTTTTACTAGAGTAAGTCTGAAAAATTAATCAGAAGTGACATTATTTAAAATAACTAGGCATTCTGAGTGGAAGAAAATTATGAAAGAAACTCGAAAAATTTGGAAGTGTGGGGTAATGGCAATATCAAGGAATTAGGCTTCTTATGGCTACTATCACAAACAGTCATAGACAGCTAAGCACATACTCGCTGGGCTTGCTTTGTGTGTCAATGAATAATAGAAAACCATGGGGCACGCGGTGGGAGAAAGAGTGTAGGGAGGAAAAAAGCATGGACAATATACCAGGACAAGCTTATTTACAAAGCAGAACGTAATGAATCGTTGAGATCTGAATTAAGAGTGGTAAAGTCCAGCAAGGGCAGGGGTGAAGCAAGACCACAAGTAATCTTTTACTAGTAAAATGTGAAGAGACAAAGATGACTAAATGATGTCATGGCAGGTGGTATGCGAAATTTGGTTGACGAAGTATTTGCTTTCTTACTAATTCAAAAGCAACAAATAAATGAAGCTGGTTTAAGAGAATATATTTCGGAATTTGAAAGGTGAAATATTATCCATTGGACAAGGGTTAAAGGTATCAAAGAAGAAAATTTAATTTCTTTATTCGAGAAATCAATGCCCTTAAATACACTTTCCAAATATTCTGTACCGATTAATGATATAGCACATCAGGCTTGGTAGAGTGAGCAGGTGTTCCACAGTTGGTCCTGACAACCGATTATTTATCACTCACTTATGTGATTAAGTAGGGCTGTAGCGAATTTTTTTTTATTTGTTTGTATCTTCAATATTCTGGCAATTGGAGGAGAGGCCAGTTTACATATTATGATTTCCCTTCAGGGCTGTCAGTATTGGTCTATTGTTGCTGTGTCATAGTTTATTTTTTCTCTGTTGCCTTTCAGTTTTATTAGCCGTCTGCTTATTTTAGATTGTGAACTGATTAATGGTTGTTAAGTTAGTTTTGCCCTTCATTGTTTCAGTTTAGCTGTTTTTATATCATTTTCTTCATTTTGCTGAAAAGATCATGTGAGGTGAATCAAAAAATGATTCATTTACTTGTATTTAACTACAGATTATCTATGCCTTACAATGGCAGCAAATATTTCAGCAGATATGATCAAACCATTCGATGGTGAAGATGATGTAGCTTGGGTGAAAAATGTAAGACTAGTTGCAAAGTTACAGAAAATATCTCATGTGGCTAGTTTTCTTCCCCTGTACTTAGAAGGTAATGCATTGGCAGAGTATTTGGAGATGTCTGAAGATGAACAGAAGGATGTCCATAGAATTGGAAAAAGGCTTCTTGGTGCCTATACGGATGAAATGTTTGTATCATCTGGTAAATTGATTTACAAACGGTGGTGTGCAGAACAAAGAGATACTTATGCCAATGATATTAGGAAGCTAGCAGGGCTGGCTGGTTTTTAGTCAGCTGCGATGGGGTACATTATTTAATTGACTTTTGTTAATGGACTGCTAGAACATGTAGCCATTGAGCTACAGAATGTCGATAGTATTGCTGATATGTCTACGACTAAGATAATAGCTAGAACTAGAATTATGTGTTCTAATATGAGTAGTACTAAAAACATTTCCTCTGTTGTAAAGACCTTTGGTAATTCTGGTGTATCAAGCATGCCTGGAGATCAAGAATCTTCGGTTGGAAGTGGGAGATTAGAAGTTAAATCAAACAGCAAAGAGTTCAAAGGTAAATGTTTCATTTATGAGCGACCACATATTGTTCGCTATTGTACAAGTAGAAATACTCGTAAGATAATTTGTTTTAACTGAAGAAAACCCGGACATATTTCAACTCAATGCGCTAGTCAGTAAAATCAGTAGAGTGTAACTGCTTCGCCGGCAGTTGCCCTCACTAAAGTTTAAAGGCGATGGCATCAAATATGCCTGTAATTGATATTGAGATTGGAGGCTGCACTGTGAAAGCATTGGTGGAAACGGGTTGCCCCAAAAGTGATATTTGTTATAGGTTACTTAATCATTGTTATTGAGAAAAAAGTTTATAATTGGTTTTGATTGGCATGAAGTGAAGTTTAGAGGGTGTTGTGCCATTCAGGTGATAGTGAACATTGTCGAATTAGAGATGCACGCAATTGTGAGTGACACTATTGTAAATGTAGTTGATGTAATACTAGGAATGGTCATAATAAATCAAGTGGGTGATGTCCATGTGGGAGATAAGGTGACATTTAACACACTGCGTTCTGCTGCAAGTGTTGAAATTATACAATCAGAATTAGAAAACTCAGTGCTTTCAGAACTGACCATGGATAAGGATTTTAAAGTCAAATTTGATTGCACCCATTGGACAGTTGAGTGTTTCTTCAGAAAAAATGAACAGCCTGTATTAAAAAATAGAACTTCATGTTATGACTGAGATTTGCAAGGCAGAAAAAAGGTAGAGATTGAAAAGAAATAGACCGTTGGAAGCAGAAAGCATCTTAGTGCTATGTAAGGATGGGGTTGAAAGTGGCCTCTTGCCCCTCAGGGCAGTAGAACAGCCAACAAAGAACAAGATAAGACCTGTAATACACTATAGAGTGTTAAGTTAATCAATTATTTACCATACGTGAGATGATGTCATTGATGTGTGTAATGAAAGAATCTGAGAATGGCGACAGGTAGATGGAGAGCTTGCTCTCATGGATTTAAATTCAGCATATTTTCAAATTAAGTAAGGTGGAGGAAAGAATTGTGGAAATATCACCTCGTGAAGTAAAAGGACGTAACTTATTATCTTATAAGACTTGGATTTCGATTCAATTTTGACCCACGCATTATGTCCAAATTTTAAAATGTGATTAAACATCATCTGAGAACTAAAAAAGAGCTACAAGTTCCTATATTGATGATGTCGTTGTATAAGGCCGAATTAAACAACTATGGTAAAAATATACTTTGTATTACATAAGAAAATGAAATATTAGAACTTTAAATATACTAAGGATATATATAATAAGAGGATCTAAATAAAAATTAATACTACCAATGAATACTACGCGATGGTTGACGCAAAAATTCACTTTAGTACGGAATGGTAACTAAAGAACATAAATAAGTTAGATTCCTTTTACCTTTAACAAAGAGGGAGTCTGACATGGGGTGACCTTGAACGAGAACCTCGTTGATACCATGATTCGAGGCGTGAGGCTGAATCGGATACACAGCTGACCGTCTCGCTGCGCGAAGGATAATGTTGGTGGAGGTTAGTCGGGAATAATAGTTCATCCCGATGTAAGTGTTAAGCGCGCGGTGATGCTTTTTAACTTGACGATATAAGCAAGGGGATTATGGATGTATGATTATTCCACTCCTCGGGTTGCACTTACGGGCTTATCTATGATGAGACCTGACCAAGAGGTGAATCTTTTCTCGAGTGGAACTTCACAATGGTATTCCTCAACGGCGAAGAATATCTCTGGTTTTATTCAGAAAACTGAGATAAGGGGTTTCTAACGAGATTTGTTATGAGGGTGATTCTCGATACCGCTGGTTTACTCTTCGTTGTGACGAACAGGAACAGCCTTGAGAAGAAAAATCTCACTCGGTTTCACTTCTTCTTGATTCCCTGTTTTAGTCAAGGACTGCTCTTCTTCTCTCGATTGCTACCTCGATTCTCCAGATCGAACAATGTATACGTCGATTATCCCCTGGGAGAAGGGGAGGGGAGATGAGTCCACCTTTAAGCCTCTCTCCTAGGTCATCACTTTTCAACGTTGTAACCATTCACTCTTCTGGTTTACGTCGGAGAAAGTGAAATTTCGTCTATTTAGCGAAAATAGGCATAAACAATACGAGTGGACAGTGAGCAGGTTCATTGATTATATTAACGGAGTACGAAGTCTGCTAATGGTAATCCTTCTTTGCGAGTGATTTCGAGGCTTTTTGGGGGCAGCCGAAAAATGTGAGGGAAAGTATCGGACTATATGGAACGCAACTGTTGACGCTGTGTAACCAAACTAGCGTCTGTTTGTCCTCGCAATATTGATTTCCCCACCATGCCATACTTGTAAAGGTGTTAGATTCAGCTACATTTGAGCTCTAGAAGCATCAGAATAACTTTCTTTTTATTATCAAACCCTTTAAATAATTAGAAGATGCAGCAGTCCTTGGGTAGAGGCTAAATCTAGGTTCGCATCGAAACATAAACTTCCACATGGAAATGAAGTAATAAATGTTCTTGAAAACTGTACCAGAAGATTTTTTTTTCCATATGCGGACAATTGGTTCGCCACTATCTAGTTACTAGCTGGTGAGAGTTTCCCTAAGTTTTATTAAAAGAAGTGCATACAGTGCTAGGTGGGAGGTCTATATTGGTGATAGAGCTCTAAGTATGATTAAAGAGGTAATAGATAAGGCGAAGATAAAGTGTCCTCTGAAAGGACAGTGGCATGTGCCAAAAGATGAAAAGCAGATGATGTAGTGCGATGCAAGTAGTAGAGCAATTAGAGCATTCCATAAGATAAATAGAGTTTATGCTGAGGATGCTATGTGATTGAGTAAAAAGGATGATTATGAGCATATTAATGTAGCAGAGCTGGATGCAATTTTGAAGGAGAGAAACCTTGCTCGGAATTAACTGATGATGCTGGTATGGGTACCTCTCGTCTGTGAGGAACTGGTCATCTGATAGAAAGATGATCAGGATAAACAACATGTTGCTTGTTTTTTCTGCTCAGTCCTGAAATAAAAAGAATAAAGTTTAAAACTCACAGAGTAAAACCTCCTCATACGATCTATATATTAAAATGATAAAGTGAGATATTATTATAATTATATATACAATAGAAATTTTACCTATTATTCAGTGAGGCAAATATAACAGTGTCGAGGAATAGGCCGAGGGGTGGTTGGAGTTTTCCCCGACTCTATATATATATATATATATATATATATATATATATATATATATATATATATATATCCTATTATCCCCACTGTGAAGGAGTCGTCGTACTACTCCTTATACTTCGTGCGGCCCGTGTCCTGAATGGGATTATTTACTAAGAGTGCTTATAGGTTGGCTACTGAGGGATGGGAATGAACTATCCCAGCAAGCGACCGAAAGGAAGTTAGATACACAACAATATGAAAATAAAGTTTTAATGAACACTAAAGAAGAAAATATATATATATAAATAATGTGCTTTGAGAGATAAATTAATAAGTGAATCTCGGATATCTCACTTGGCTTGAAAATTACTATTCACCATACAAATCCTATACACTTGTAATGCTGGTAAGCTTCGCGGTGAAGTCGGGGAATGTGAAAGGGAAGGGTTACCTTGGAACCTGATGTTCGGGTGGCGCTGGTGAGTGAAGCTGGTGAGGTAAGGGGTGGAGACGATCAGGTAGGTTCTCTAGGGAACGACCTGATCCCACAATTCCGTCACGATTCTGCTGGAAGAAGGCGGTGACTGGATCTTCTTGTTACAGATAGCTCCAGGCTCGTAAACTCAGAGGAAACTTGGGTGCCTCTGTGAGGGCGGGAGGAGGGGCGAAGTGACCTATCGACGCGTAGGGTCACGGAGAAAAGCCGAGATGTAGTTTTCTCGCTTAGGGAACCAGAATGAGGCTGTTTGTGGCTTCGGCATTTACACGTAAGTACCAACGTATATATACATTTTTCTAAAAATGTTATTTTGCTAAGTGTGAATCTTTCTGCGTCATTTTTGTCGTCGTTACTTCAACTTTTGGCCTACTCTTTCGCCTATACCTGGCTGGTTTAGATCAGGAGTCGATCTCCGCCTGCGTTTGTTGGCGATATTCAACCAATAGCAGGCTTTTTTAGATCAGCGGGCAATCCGCGTGGGCGTCTTTAGCCGATAAGCCAATAGCGTTTCGTTTAGATTCCCATATATTTCCAACGATTCGTGGCTCTTTTTCTTTTTAGTTTATATGGTATATTGGCCTGCGGTAGCTGTGCTAGATCGGTATTAAAGTATTTGAAAGGACGAAAAACCAGTGCAAATTTTCCGTTAGTGCGTATAAGAGCACGTTGCTGTCTAATGTCTGCATTCGAACAAGTGCTAGTCTTTTATTTATAAACTGTTTTCTGCCAAAGCTTTGATTCAAACTAGATGCATAACGACATTTAGCATTCGACTTTTTCATTTAAATCTGATGGTAGGTTTTCGAACTAAAAATATTAAGAGGTTTTTTTCTAAAGTTGGGGGGGGACCTTCACATTTAAGTGAAGGGTATGGGCCAATTTCAAAATTAGCTAAATAAATGTTACTTTTGGCCGAAATAGCCTAAACTAGGTGGTGCTATCATCGTCTTAAATTACCAGGTTAGGTCTGGTCTGGTTCTGGATCTTTTAAATGATTTTTATAATCTTTTTCTTATGCAATTTTATGTTTAGTTTTCAGATCTTAAACTCGGTTTTGGTGGCAATGCATAATTTTCCTCCTATGGACTTCGGTCGACTATGCAAAAAGTATGCATTTCCGAAAAATACGATTGTTAGATCTGAAAAGTACACATAAACCTGCATAAGAGAAACCATTTTAAATTCATTCGCGAAAATGTGATAAAACGAATCTTTACCTTTTAATCACCTAGTAGTATGAACAATTCAAAAGCCTAGCACTAGTTTTCAATGCAAAGGCCTATAAACAAAACTTACTATTTATTGCTGGGGTGATCTTTATTTTTGAAATAATTTTCGATCAACCAGACTTTTGCCGTTTTTTTCTTTCGGAATATTACGAGTTTATTTAAAAAGAGCAGGAGGTTTGGGAGTGCAAACCCTACAATTATATGGCGGTATGTGTGGATGAAGCTCCCATTTCAAAATTATCTTAAAAATTATATATATTACAATATGATGCAATTAAAAAAGGCTAAAAAGAGACAAGCTTTTTTTAATTTGGCCCCCCAAAAATTTACATTTAAAAAACAATTGTTTTTTAAAACTAATATAAATTAATTATCCAAAAGTTCGAGGTCGGTTATATATACATATATCAGTGGCGCCTCCGACACTTAGGCTGTTCGGGCATAGCACAAGTATAAATTTAGTAAAGCGAACGTATATTTGCTGATTTAATTTCTGCCGACACTGACTTTAGGTAAGTAATTGCAGCCAATAGATCGGGTTCCTTTTATTGAGCTTGGTCGCAGTTCATATATTTTCTTTCAGCGTGTGGCGGTCGTTTTAGAGGTGCCCTGTGTCAAAAAATATCCTTTCTAGCAGACATTGTCTCGACATCGTTCATACGCCCTTGAGTCGGGCTCAGAAGTTACAGCCTGAGTTGTTATCTATAAGAGTAAAAATTAAAAGTAATTAAAATTCAATGTTTTCTTGAAACAATAGATTTTTTTTTAGATTGACGATTTAAATTTTAATCTATGAAAGGCTACTATTCTACAATATTCTTAAAGGAAAAGAAAAATTATCCAGCAACTCGAGCTAATATGAAAGAGCCTGATAGGTGTAAAAGACTAATTGGCATCTCTTTTCAAGAGTATAGTACAGGCAACAGTCAGATCAGTCTCTGGCTAATGTTTTCTGCGCTGGCTGCTGTCGTTATTTGATTGCTGTTATTCTGTGCGTATGTGTGTAAAGATTAATTGTGTTTTGCAGGGTTGCTTTATTTTTAACCTTAACTTAGAAATAGAGAAAAAGATAGTGCTATATATTAAAAAATAAAACATCAGTCACTAATGAGAGATGTATCTCAACGTTGGATAGAATCCGCTCATATCTAGGAAGCAAAATGGCCCAAGAACGGTATTCTTCCCTAGCTCGTACTTCCATTCAGAAAAGCATTTTGAACGATTTGGACAAGAAAAAAGAGGTGCACGACAGGATATTATACGAGTTCACCACCAAGACGTCTGGAGTACATGTATAAATGCAGTGAGTAATTTTCATATTAAAACTATATTTCTGTCTTATTGTTAAATTATTAGTGCACATATAAGTCTGCGGTGTGCATTACGTCTCTTACCTTCTTTTATACATGTCACTTATGCGAAATCTGGGATGAACCCGAGTGAAGCTAATGACATAGAGTCGCCTCTGATATATATTTATATGTATATTCATATATATATATATATATATATATATATATATATATATATATATATATATATATATATATATATATATATATATATATATATATAATATTCTTGGCAATTCAGTAACCCACATATATATATATATATATATATAAATATATATATATATATATATATATATATATATATATATATATATATATATATATATATATATATATATATATATATTCTTGGCAATTCAGTAACCCACAGAAAAGCGTTCGTACGCAACATATTGAATCGGATTGGGGAAAACATAAGGTAAAATGTAATAAAGGCGAAGAAGCAAACGCGAATTTTTTCAAGATTATTTACAACAATTTCGTTGATGAAAAGAATTAAAGTAAACAAGTTATATAATTTATATAATGCAATTACCACTTAATTTCTTTCATAATAGATTACTATCCCATTCATTTTCATTTCAGTAATTTGCTCTATTTATTCTTCGTTTTTTTTCATTTATTAAATTCTTTTGTCATTTTTTTAGCAAGAAAGTGAGCACGTATCTGTACTTCTATCCTTTAGGTGGTATTTATATTCGGTTTCATGTTATAGAAATTGGAACATTTAAGGGCACTATTCTTTACATGTAACAATTTGATCCCGTCTTAATGACGATCGAAATTAAGGTTTAACCTTAAGTGTTTGCGGTCAATTTAGTATTAATAGCCATAAATCATCGACTAATGACAATCTTTTGTGGGACAAGTTTCTAATGAAAAGCGTTTTGTGATTAAAGAAGATAAATGCATTAATTAATCTAATTCTTTCAATTTCTAGACCATTTGACACTTTCCCTATCCAATTATTTTTCAATTGACTTCTTTTGCACTTTAAACCGTGTATGTTAACATTTTACCCTTCTATCTCTTTGTCCCCGTAAGGGGCGCGGCGATTTGCCATCCTGGCCGCCGTGCTGACGGGATCCAGCGCTCCGTCCGGCCCCAGCTTAGCCTCTCTTCCTTCCTTCAGATAGCCCGATTTCTCCCCTACCTCGTCGCTTTTCATACAACCTCTCCTACAACTTTCTCTGGTCAGCCTCTAATTTCACAGGGTAGATGCTGACCTTCTTCTCAAGCCAACCACCCCGGATCGGGGCTGAGGGGGGAGGGTACATTGTTCCTTAACCCCTGAGCTCCGGTTCGGGATGGGGGTTGTTAACAACCTGCTTCATCCCCAACAATACCTTCCTCACATCCCTTTTCCTCACCTCTTCACATTCTATCAATTTTACGCCGTGTCCAAGGTGGAGCCGCCATGCCTATGGACTGCCAGGCCACCAGGCGGGAGGGGTGGTACCGAATGGCAGTGCCTGGCTCTGCTGGGCTTGTAAGCACCTCTCACAGTGCGGGCAACTGTAAGAGGTGATGAGCTATTGCGTCCCGTAGCACAAATAGGGTCACCATGCCCATATATGAATCTTTGAAAAACCAAACCCATTATACTCCCCCTGAAACAACGATGGAGCCGCCCTCGGACAGCTCCACCGAAAAAATGGAAGTCCCTCCCCCTGTGCTTGCGCAGGGGACCCTCCATATTTCTCTAACCGGAGAGTAGGCTTACTCCTCTCCTTCGACTACGGGTGCAGGGAACTTACCCCCACCCCCTTCTCTGGAGGTGCTTTCGGGGACCTACCTTTTTCGAGCGGCAGTCCCCTCTTTTCTTTTCAAGGGGACTGCCAAGAAAGCCAGCAGGCAGTCCTTAGCCAGCCACTACACATCGAAGCGGCTCTGTAGGGAAGACCCCCTTAGAGGGGAGAGGAAAGCCAGGCCCCTTCGGTCGCTTCCCTCAAAAGACCTGCTGGCAAGAATCTTAAACCTTGCCGGGGTCAAGGCCTGTGCCTCCCCACAAAAGACTGGTGAAGCTGCTAAGTGGACCTGCGATGTCCTGGGAGGGGATGGCAAACTAAAGGCCCCTCCTGTGATAGACATGGTCCTTGAAGAAACCCAGCCTCAGAGGGTAGGGCCTTCCATGGGGGAGAATCCGGGCTCGGTGCAAAGCACCGAACCTGAATCCGCCCCTATGCAAGGTCCTCCTCAAATGGCTGGGGCCTCTGAGGCAGCACAAGGAGGGAAGGGATCTCCTCTGACCGGTGCTCCTGCGACCACCAGGACCTTTTTTATTTCGGAGAAGGACCTAGCTGAGGCCGGTCCATCTGGCCTAGGGGCTTCTTTTGGCATGGGAGAGAAGCGGGTTCATTCCCCGCCCTTTTCTCCTGAAAAGAATAAAAAGACAAGAAAGACTAAGAAGACTCCGGGCTCTTTACCATCCGCGGGGGCTGTGGGGACAGATGGGTCTACTGCCACTTTGGCAAGCGACCAAGCCAAGACCGGCACATCCGGTCCTTCTTCCCCCCCCCCGGGTACGGACCTCCTGACTATGACAAAGACGAAAAGTGCACAGGGCGAAGCCTCGATGACATCAGGGCCCCTGATTCCGAAGTTATCTGGCGTTTTCGAGCCCGCTGGCTTCAAACGCTTCCTGGTTATTCGCTCTACTGATGGCACCATGTTGTCCAAGGGCAACATGATCCATCAGAGACAGGATCAGCTAGTGCAATTGGTAGAGAGCCGAAGGTGACCCGTTTTTTGGACGGAAGCCTTCTGGCGAATGCGGCGAATCTCGCCAAGGTGGCCAAGATAAGTGCTCTTCGAACACTTCATGGCACCCCAGTGAGTGTGACGCCGCACTCTACCATGAACTTTGTGAAAGGAGTAGTTTATGCGAGGGAACTCGTTGACTACTCCATTGAGAGCATCAACCTAGAGCTAGCCGACCATGGGGCGATCAAGGTCGAACGTGTGATGAGAAAACAGAAAGGGGCCTTGAGACCCACCCCTACACTCTTAGTCACGTTCGACTGTGACAAGCTCCCTGAGTCGGTGCGTGCCAGTTGGTACCGCTACCGCGTGAAGGCATTCGTGCCACTGCCGCGGCGGTGCTATTACTCTCACTGCTTTGGCCATACGAATCGCTTATGTAAACGTGTAAAGTCGGGGTCACCCAAAGTCTGTGTAAATTGCTTCAAGGTCACACACGATAAGTCCAAATCGTGTGTGGCCAAATGTGTCAATTGCGGAGAGCCGCATCCTGCTTCTTCGAAGCAATGTGGTGCATATCTTCTTGAGAAAGAAATCCTGGCCGTTCAGGCCTAGGATCGACTCTCATTCCGCGAGGCAAAGGACTTGGTTCTGGCGTGCCTGGCTCTGCCTGGGACGTCATATGCCTCAATAGTTAGAAAAACACGCTCTGCTCCTGTCCCATCCAGGCCAACGAGCATGGTTGTTTCCGTGCCCATTCGGAGCCCTTCTGCGGGCTCTACCTAACCCGGGCGCTCCCCTGGTAAAGCTGGCGGCAAAAAGGGTTCAGACCCTGCCCCGGCTAAAACCAGGGCTCCCCCCTCTTCCTCCAGCGTGACCGTTTCCCGTAAGGCAAAACGATCACGCGCCTTCACCGAGTCATTAGACTCACAGGAGGCAAAACCCCTGAAGATGGTCGTTAAGCCATCTTCTGGGGTTCCTAAAGCTGTTCTTCAAAAGGAGGACAGCAACAAAGGAGCTTCAGCCCCTTCGCCCACGCCCCGAGGTGAAGCGAGTAGCTCGAAGACGGTGGTTCCTCGAAAAGAGGGCCCCCCGCCTCCGAAGCCGCAACGCTTGCCTAAGGTTTTGAGGCGGAGGGAGGAAAAGACTCGAATGGCGAGCCCAACCTCCCCAATAAGTCCTCGAAGGCGACAGCGCCTTCAGAGCTTTGTCCGGCCAACAGCACCCAGACTTCTGCCCCGGAAGCGTACGGCCATTCCCGTGAGGGTCTTCAGTTCGAGGAAGGCCCCTGCGTCTCCTCTAAGCTAGGCCTGGAGGGCATATTCCTTCAATGGAACTGCCGTGGACTCCGGGCCAACTGGGAGAAGTTGCGGAGGCTCGTCTCATTCCATTCCACGTTAGCTATCGTTTTGCAGGAGACCATGCTAGGCGCGTCCCCTTGCCCGCCCTTCCGGGGTATAAGGCTCTTGCGACCCCACCACCGCGGGATGGCCGGGCTGGAGGATGCGCCGTTTACACCCGGCATGATGTCTCCATTCTTCCTTTCTCTTTAGATACTTCCTTTCAGGCAGTGTCTGTGCAGCTGCACCTGGATAGGAGGTATACTCTGATTTATGCGTACATTCCACCGTCAGCTGACTTCAACGCGGAGGACTTCCGCCGCGTCGTGGCACGGTTGCCGAGGCCCTATCTCCTGCTTGGAGATCTGAACGGCAGGCATCCTTTCTGGGCAGATTACTCCATAAATCCCAGGGGAACAGTCCTTGCCGATCTGATCGAAGAGCTTGAGATGGGTGTCCTAAACGTGGATAAGTTTATGCATCACTGTCCGAGAACCGCTTCATTTTCTTGCCTCAACCTATCTTTGTGCTCTTCGGATGCACAGCCTGATTTTGATTGGAAGGCGGTATTTTGCTTGGCGCGGGCGTGGTGGCCTGCATTTTGGGAAATGACTGAATTCTCTATCTCAGTCGAGGAGTTTAGGTCGGTAGATGAGGCCGTTGAGTTCTTCTCCGGCAACCTTATCGCCGTGGGCCTGACTACTATTCGTAGGACGTCTGGCCGTTTTGCACGCCGACCACTCCCATGGTGGCCGGCCGAGTGTTAGACGGCCCTCAGACAGAAGCGTTATGCCTACATGCGCTATAAGCACCGCCCGAACAATTTCACTGTCGCTGAATTTCGTTGGGCTAGGGCTAGGTTCCGGTATATTTCGAAGGACGCCCGCCGCTCTTCTTGGCTGGCATACGTGTCTTCACTTAACGGGAAGACCCCTTTAGCTGAGGTGTGGAAGCGAGTCAAAAGGATTCGGGGCAAGTTCTCGCAGGACCCCCCTCCCGTTCCTCAGGAGAATGGGACCACAATCTCGGACCCCGCGTCCGTGGCGGAATCCTTAGCAACCGCTTTTTCCGCATTATCTAGCCGTGATGCTGCTCCGCCAGCATTCAATGCACGTTGTGATGTCGCGAAAGGCCGCCGGCTAGAATTTACCTCGAGAGGCGGAGAACCCTTCAACGACAAGTTTACTGTGAGTGAGTTGCGTTCCGCAATCGCTTCGTGCGCGGAGACCGTTCATGGTCCGGAAAATGTCCCGTACGCCATGCTTCGACCCCTAGGTGAGCGAGAGAGGGCCGTTCTGTTAGATTTGTTCAACAGGATCTGGGTGAAAGGTCTTCTCCCAGACTTCTGGCAAATCGCTACTGTGCTCGCCTTTCGCAAGCCAGTGAGAGATCACTTTACTCCGAACGGCTTCCGCCCAATCTCTCTAACCTCTTGCGTGTGCAAGTTGATGGAAAAATTGGTAAATGTTAGATTAGCTTATTTCCTGGACAGCAGGGGCCATCTGTCTTCTGCACAGTGGGGCTTCCGTAAGTTCCACTCCACGTCGGATGCTCTGCTCCGACTGGAAAATGCCGTCTGCGAGGCTTTCCTTCGTAGACAGCACTACCTCACGGTGTTTTTTTATCTGGAGAAGGCCTATAAAACCGCATGGCGATACGGTATCATGGAGACTCTCCACACGATGGGGGCGAGGGGACGCCTCCCAATGTTTATATCTGAATTTTTGAGAGATCGTCGATTCCGCGTACGGGTTGGGGGAGCCCTCTCCTGCCCAAAGGAGCAGGAAGAGGGTGTCCCGCAGTAAAGTGTCCTCAGTGTCACACTCTTTGCCCTGAGCATCAACGGCATCACCTTGGTGCTGCCGGAAGATGTTCTCGCTACGCTCTACGTAGACGACATTTTGATCTATTTTAGCGTGGCCCAGATGCCAACTCTGGAGCATCGACTCCAACAGGCATTGAACCGCGTCTCTCGCTATGCCGAAGCGCACAGGTTTCGGTTTTCTTTGGCTAAGACTAAGGTGGTGCACTTCTGCCGCCATCCACGGCTTCACCCCCACCCAGATTTGTTTCTTAATGGCGTGCGCCTGGATGTGGTTGAGTCGCACCGTTTCCTTGGTCTTGTATTCGACCGACGCCTCACCTGGGAGGCTCATATTCGCAGCCCCTAGGGTCTCTTGTCTCCGCGCCATGGACATTCTCCGTTCCGTGACGTTCAGCCCTTGGGGTGCTAATAGGGCTACTGCCTTACTTTTTTTATCGATCTTTTTTTGCTTGAAGCTCGACTACGGATGCGAGTTTTATGCAGCCGCAGTCGAGCGTTTATTGCGGAAGGTGGATTCGATCCACCACACCGGCCTTCGCTTTGCGACCGGTGCCTTCCGCACTTTCCCCATTGAGAGCCTGTTGGTCGATGCTAGGGAGATGCCACTCGTTCTGCGCCGCGTGCAGTGCATCACTTGCCTGTACGCGTAAGCTCGGCGCCTCCCTCAGTCGCTAACAGCTCTCACTGCATCCGCAGCTGATCTCGATGGTGCCTATGCCGCCGAGAGATGCCAGTCATATCCTAAGCCGTTTGGGTTTAGGGCCAGGAAACTCCTTCGAGAGGTAGATATAGCTCTCGGGCTGGTGGCGCCCCTGGTTCTGCCCAGGACGCCACCCTGGAGGGTACCACATTTGGCTATTTGTCGCCACGCCTCTGCTCCCAAAGCTTGTACTGCGCCGGCAGTATTGCGTTTGACCTTTTTGGAGCACACATCGTGTCACGCTGGTACCGTGCCAGTGTATACGGATGGCTCCAAGTCCCAAGAGGGGGTCAGCTTCCACGCCGTATCCCCTCTGTTTGAATTAGCGGGGCTCTACCAGGCGCTGCGTCTGTCTTCACGGCTGAGCTGGTGGCAATGCACCACTCGGTACGGGAGATTACGTGACGTGCCTGGTTTGGAGACCGGATTGAGGTCTATTACGACTCACAAAGCGCACTGAGTGCTCTCGGGGCATTAGAATCTCCGCATCCCCTGGTTCGCGAAATCCGTGACGCCATGGTTTTGGCGAGCCGGGCAGATGTCGAGATTATCTTCTGCTGGGTCCTGGACATGTAGGAATTGCGGGGAATGAGCACGCCGATCAGGGCGCCAAAGAGTCCACGAAGAGTGTGCAATTGAACCAGCGTTTCGCTCTTCCTCGCACTGACTACATGGCAGGAATACGGGCAGCTCTTCGGGCTGCTTGGCAAAGAAGATGGGAGACGGTCAAAGGAAACTTAAAGTTGCGTGCCATTGCGCCGCGACTGTTCCCATGGACCTATTCCCCAATGCCGCGGCATCTTCAGGTTGCTTTCTGTCGTCTCCGAATCGGGCACACTCGTGTGACGCATCGCTATTTGATGGAGCGCTTGCCTGCGCCCTATTGCAACGACTGCGTCGTCCCCCAGACTGTTCGGCACATTCTTGTCGAATGTCCTAGTCTGGGTGATCTTCGCGCATGCCCCCCTTCCCGGTAGCGGGATGGGCGGGGTCGCTAGCGCCTATCCCTTGTACTCGGGACGAGTGCGTGCACTTTGACTGATGGACTGATTGACTTTTTGGGGGAGGCCGGCCTTCTCCCTTTCATTTAACCAGGTTTAATTGTTGTTGTTTTTTTGTTATTGTTTTTGTTATTGCTTTGTTATTGTTATTTCTTTTTATTGTTGTTTCCTGTTCAATTTTTTAAACTAGCCTAGAACTAGGCTGTTCTTTTACGGAGACTTATGCCTCAGTCGGCAGTCGCCAGATAGCCTCCTTAAAAAAAAAAAATCTATCTCTTTGTACCATAAGTTTCAGAAGAAAGTGGCAATTAACTTTTCTGTTATGAACAACTATGAAAATGGAATCGGTTTTTCTTATGAAATTGATCAGTCTGAGATATACGAATGCAAAGTTTGATTACACTTCAAGCCAAATACGTTTTATTAGCAAGAGAGCAGTCCTTAAATTGGATTAACTAACTCACTGGAAAATCTAATTTGCAACGTGAATTTAATCCCCATTGCCCGTTAGTTTATTTTCGGAGAAAGAGGTATCCAAAAGTTTCATCTCTTTTCTCTTACCACGACTTTTATAAGAGAAAACTATGGCATTTCTGCTTTTCCGTTTGATGGTTTCCCTCCGTAATTACATGTATCCTCATTCGCAACGTAGGAATTTTAGTGCTTTTATTGTTGCTAGAATCGCAGAAGCAAAAGCCCTTGAGAGCATGGCAGTCCAAAATTTGGTAAAAATATCTGTTAATAAAGAGGTGAGGATAGAGCAAGTGAATAAATATGGAAGACATATAACCTTAGAGACAGAATTGAGGGTAAAGCCTAAGGAGAGGAAAAGCTGAGAATCGGAAGGAATCCGGGGCTGATTTCTTTCTAATGCCTATAAATTTGCTTCCTGCTCTCGAAATATTTCTCTATCTAAATCTCAATGTAGATGTTTCATAATTTTACTCTTTCTGAATTAAGTAAAATACTTTTGAAAGGACTGACTTCCTTAAATAAATGATTTTGCCTTCGAGTTTGTGTCAACACATCATGTTCTAGCTGACATCTGGAGTATTGTGTGATCTCCATGGCCTTAAGACTATGTCGGAAATACCTAAATTGTATAAGCTGGCCGAACACACGCTCCTACAGCTCTGTTTGGAAGCTGAGTCTTGCCATTAAAAACTCCATCTTCCTAATAAAATACAATTTTATTAAAAACAATTTTAAATAAAATGTAATAACGAAACAAATACACGCAACAACCTCAAAAATAAAAAAAGTCATAAAAAGAAACTAACATGCCATTCAAAGCCATTTAATTGGTGCCTGCCTCATAAATCGGCTATATTAATAGTATTTAAACTATTTAATATGGTTGTATAATATTAGCTAATCTTCATCAACAACTCTTTATAAAGCAAAGATAGGCACGAGATAGCAAAAAGCTCGCTCAGCAAATTCCTTACTCTTTAGCTGATGATGAAAATAATGTCTTTAACTTGCGTGGGTGTATATGTATTATAAAAATTTACTTGCAAACCCTATTGAAAATAATCATGTAAACGCCAGGATAAAACAACATTTAAAAGTTCATCGAATAAAGTGGCTAAACTATATTAATTTAACCTCACATGATCTAAATTAATTACTTTCCATATTCTTTAATTGAAGTGTACCAGGCTATATTTTGATAATTTGTAAAACATTCTCCAATGCTTACCAGACACTAAATAATACTAAATTCCTATCAACTTCAGATAGCACTGGGAATTTTCTTTTGAAAGATTTGGCCGATTTCGGTATGCATACCTTAATAAGTTCACCAACATGCCTTAGGGTAAATGAACGGTTTTCGTTTCACAAAGTTTCACCTCGGCCATCTGCAAAACTTTATTGACAAACTTATCATAAAAACTTTCAGATGAAGATTTTTTAGCTAGTGTCTTCTTATTAATTTGAAGTAAACTCTATAAAAGAAGGATTTACAATCGATTTGTATGCTTACTTGTATATAATAGATCTCCTTTATATACTCCTGAACATTAGAGTTGAAAGATGTTCCTCTGTAATTTATTGCAAATGTCATGAAATTGTATTAAATGTTAGCGATATAAAACAATTAGTGTTTTATATTGTGGATATGCAGAGGAATCTAATGCAATTTGCATGGATAAAGAGCTCGATGCATTTCAAATTATACTATGTATTTTCGTCAAATGATTGGCATAGAAACATAAACACATACTTTAAAAATCTGGTCGTATTGATCAGGGAAAAATTCCGTGCGAAGCAGAAATTCGAGGAAATCATTGATAGTAATATCAGAGAAACACATTGCGTTCATGAATAAAGGGTTGTTAAACACAGCCAAGTCCATTCTATCTGTAGTGCCACATTGCAAGGTGAAATAAGATTGACAATGTAGGCTCACAGATGAGTGTCATATTCCTATGAAGGCTTGAAATGGATACGCACATAATTATTATACATGCAAGTAATCTAAAAATATATGACATACCTTCGTGGAAATAATATTATATAACATTCCTTCGTGTAATTAATAATATATGACATTTTTTCATGTAAATAACATCTAAATAATAACATGTGACATTGGGTCATGTAAATAATAATATTTACTGTTCTTGTAAAGGGCTATAGGCAAAACGAATTCAGGTCTTTCACACTCACATACATATACACTTACACGTTCAAATAGAGGAGGCGGTTCCGGCAGTATCTGTCGGACTAGTTTTGTGTGACGCAAATTCTAGGAAACGCCACAGCTGTCCAAACAAACGTCAAGGCAGGTGCAGTCATGGACGGCTCAGTTCATCTGACAACTCACAGCAATCTACGCACTAGTAAGTTACATCAATCTTTTCACTTGAAATAAGTTTTCGAAGAGAGCCTTTTCTATATACGCTTAAGTATATACCAAAGACAAGAAAGAAGAAATATATGCGCGAATCGGACTGATTGGAGAGACCTCCTTTTTGTGATTCGCGGGGAATCACCCTAAAGCGTTGATCTCCTTAAATTTCTCCTATCTCATACTATACCTTTTTATATCTGAAACTCTGCAACTTTATTTCCATCTATCACAATATAACCTGACCACCAGCAAGACCTCAGAAGCAGTCAGTAGTTGGGTGTAGTGAACTCCAAAAAGAGACCCCGTTAGGGGGACAGAAAAGGAGACTGTTTATCTGTGACGAGCCCGTATCTTACTCAAGGACAGCTTATAGGGATAGGCCTAATTACGTATGGTGGTCAGGGAGTGTGCGCTCTAGAGCAGGCAGGCGAGATAGTATAAAGAGTGGAGTAAGTAATCTACTACCATATTTTTACAGAGAACCTTTTCCCTTGGGGGGGGGGGGGCATAAAATATTGAACATGGACCCACAGGACTTCACCAGAAGGCTCCCACTTCGGCTAATTCAGAACGGGATAAAACGGAGACCACAGGATGTAGCACAAAGCATTTTCAAGGATTTACAAATCACCCTGATCAAATGCATAGAGACAGCTAATGGAGTTGTTGTCGTCTGTGCGAAAAACAAAAATGTCGAACTGCTCCTTTCATCGGCAGGAACAATCACTTTAAGGAAAATTGACTTAGAGGCTAAAGTACCACCACAGATTATTGCCAACCGAAGCCTTATATGCAGTAAGGTAGAATTATGGGTAAGTGAACACTTCCCAGACGAAATAAAACATGAAATATTGGAACAAAAACCCTTGATGAAGATACATGACATAATCAAAGTTAAGGATACGACACATATGTTCCAACTAGTGTGCGAGTCATCCGAGATTGCAACAAAGGCACTACAGAATGGAATCGTTGCATACAGTATGAGAATCCTAACTTGTAACATTCAAAGGGACCAGTATCACAATCTGTTCAATTAGTTCGTCAATTATTTGTTTTTCAAAGTCTATATCGTAGTTTTAAGGACAGAAACGGGAAATTAATCGGAGTTGATCACGAGATTAAAAAATTGTTCAGGCAACATTGAGAAAGGAGTGTTCAACATCGGCGAAGAGGAAACAAATAATTAACGAACTAATTGAACGGATTGATTGGACTTTCAGATATCACTAGGTAGAAGAGGAACGTTATGCGAAAGAAGGATTTAACGCCAAAATCACAATCAAGGAATTAAAGAATACCATTTCAAATTTTAAACAAAAGGCCGCTGGGAAATCGGGCCTCACCAGAAGTATCGGATAATATACTAGAAGGATAAGGAGCGTGTTTAACGCCTGTATAAACAAGGGATACTTCCCCGATGAGTTAAAAATAGCCAAAATGATATTCATACCGAAGCCGGGAAAACCACCTTCGCAGGTCGAAAACTTCCGATCTATATCTGTTCTCGATTCATCGGGAAGGTGTTTGAAAAAATCCTGAACACAAGATTAAATGAATATCTCACAGAAAACAATCTCTGGAACAATCAACTATTCGGCTTCAGAAAGAACAGGTATACGGAGATGGCCCTCAGCGTGATTACCCCAAAAATAAGCAAAGTAAAAGGAGAGAAATGCAGTATAGACATTGTATACCGGGACGTGTCGAAAACGTTCGATAAAGTCTGGCAAAGAGGCATACAACATGAAATTCTAAATTTGAAAATGACAACTATTTGGAAAGAATTTTATGCGACTATGTCATGGAAAGATATGCATACATAGACACGGGGAATTGCTAAGGTGAAAGATTTAAGATTAATGCGAGCCTCGATCAGGGAGGGTGTTTAAGTCTTTTGCTATACTCAGTTTATACCTCGGACATTCCCCAACCCACGAATGATGGTTGTTTGAACATACACTGCGTTGATGATTTCACTCAATTAATTCTGTGTGTTTATCTAAGCTTCAGATGAAGTCCAGAGTAACGGCAACAGAAATATAAAATCTAAACGAGTATGAACTCAAATGGAAAATTAAAACGAATAAAGATAAATTTAAAATTATACCTATGTATCGCAAAAACCTATCTGACGTTTACGTATATAAAGAGCGATACAAATATAATGGTGATAGCAAGATTTTAGGCCTAACTATTACCAAAAAGGGTTACAAGAAAAACGTAACCGAAAGAATAAACAAAGCACGAAGCATGCTAATTTTCCTCTACAGATTAATAAATTTACACATGAAAAATAAGAAAAAGATCTAACAGGCCATAATAAAGCTTACCTTGATATATCCAACAAGAAGCAATCTAACAATAATTCAGAATAAGGCAGTATACATAATTACGAACACGCGACGAGTAGAGAGGAAAAAAGAAAGAGACGTACACATCGAAACGAAAATAAAACCATTAAACAAAATAATTAAAAAAGAGTAAAAAAAAATCATAGAAAAAACACGTGAAGAAATAGGAGAGGAACTAAGTAATCAAATAGCACGAGGGGTTAGATGGAGACAACATATGCTGTTTACTAGGGCTAAAAACAACGCGGACCAAAAGGAAAAGGAGGAAATTAGCGTGTGAACCAAATAAGGAAACCCGATTGTGACAAAAATTTCACGAATAATGACAAAACTCACCGGATTGGACTTAATACCCACAAGGAATGACAAAACTAACCCAAAAGTGCAAATGAACGAGAAAAGAAATAGAACATGAATAAAGAAGATAATTAAACAAATAATTATTCAAGGGACATGAGCCCACACAACAGATACATATACGAGAATTATGCTACAAAAATCACATCAACTCGTTATTAGCATAGAAGGAAACCGAATAACGCTAACAACGGTTTGAACGCCTATCTCATACACACATAACATAATAACAGAACAACCACATAATTAAACAAACAGAGACACTTTCACTCTAACTTATTTCGAACTTAACTCTAAAATTAGTTTATAGTACAGAGATTAGCTTGATCTCCACGTAACTTGCACCTCTCTGCAAACCTCCAACTTCCTTCCGCTTCAATCAACTTCCTCATTTACCGCCATCCAAAGATGGGCCTAACACTAACACCAGGGACAGGTACAGCAAATAGTAACAATTTAAAGCTAGGAAAACATAACAACGCTGTGGTCTGGGTCCCACGTTAAGCAGGTCCACAGGTCAACTTAGTCATCCTCCAAGCCTTTGACTTTATTTCAGTCTGTCCTATCCTTACTTCTTTCTTCTTCCCCTCCCTCTCTTCCACTCTCCGGAACTTCTTTTCCTCGTTGCCTTTAGGTGCAACTTTTCGAATTGCCGGTTTTCAAATTATATAAAAAAAATTCTCTCAATTTTCTTTTTAGACATTTAAAGAGCATCTAATTCATTTTGCATTTGTGAACAGAAAAATCTAATAACCAGAGGGAAATTCTCTCATAATTAAAATATTGATGTTAGATTTTTTTTAATTTAGTTTTAGGTGTGTGCAACCAAGAATGATTATATATTTACACCCGGGTTTGGGTTTATGTCTGAAGTATCCGCCCCTTCAGCCAAACTTCCTCTTTTCTCAGCCTGACTTGAGACTGGCTATGACAGAGTTATGCTAGATATTTCATTTCATTAAAAAAATAAACACTGGATAAGAATTAGGGCAAATAAGATGCCTTTACTTTAATTAAAAAATGTAGGAAGAAACGTCATTTGAAAATAATAAGAGTTATAAACGAGAATCTTTCCTCCTCTCCTTGAGCTTTTGCACAATAAATATGTCCAAGATGGGAATTTTGCAATTACTTAATGAAACCCAAGATTTATTTCACATTTCTAAAAGGAAAGCGCCCTTATATTCAAGGGAAAATTATTTCATAATTAAAATTATTATGAGTTTCAAATTTTAAATCTATCATGTAATTTAGGATCATAAAATAATGACTTACAAAAGAGTAAATCGAATAGTAAAACAAAATAAAAGCTAGACATTGTTTTATTTAATTATAACATTGAGGTTAATGTCATTTTTTCTCTCATATATTGTGCTAAATAAAGAAAAGAAATGCAATTCTTAAAAGAGAAAGTTTTCCTATAGAAATGAATGAAAAGGTTGTAAACTATAATTTAAAATTGAATATGTTCTAATATAATATTTAAATTTCACGTAAATTGATTAAATAAACACATTATTAATATATTACGTTCAAGAATATTAGATGACTTAATTCGATGGCTGAGAAAACAGCAGGCTTGACTTCCTTAAAGGCACTAGTAGCAATTTGCGGCCACTTCAATGAAGGTTTGCAACGTTTGTGTGTAGCCTTCAGGGTTCATTTAGCAAGGCTATATTAAAGGTCATTTTATACAAAATTCCTGTAAAAATGAACATACCTAGTATTTACCTAAGATATTTATACGTAGCTGGTGCACTGAAATTGCGTATGGCTGTACCTCTATCAGGTTGAATTGAGATGCCCTCGCTACTTAGGAGTATCGAAAAAATCGAGTCGATCAACCTCTAATTCGCATTTTTTTGGTAGTAACTTCAAACCAGAGGCTAGTAGGCAGTCAAATAATTGCTTAAGTCATAAAAGAAGTCTTTTGTGGTAGGATAGTAGACCAATATATCGTTTATGGAAGAGAAGACGAGTGGAATCTGTTACATGAATTCGCTAGGACAACACCCAAACATTTTTGAAGAGGACATTAAACCATGTAGCATGTACAAAAACACATAGATATCCCACAAATGGCGTGGTAATACGCATTTGTTCCTGACTCCACGCTTTAACCGGGATTTGATGAAAATCTTTTAACAGATAAAATTTAAAAAATACGTGTTTATCTGTGATTTGAGCCGTAAAATTCGACATGAAGGGAGTTTAGGGAACATATGTCACACAGTGGTCTATGAGATCCATTGCGGATCTGTTCTCTTATTATGGCTCAATTTCGTCTCCTCATCCAAATGACTGAACTAAACATTGTTTTCACCCCTAAACAAATGACAACGTCAG
The DNA here is from genome assembly GCA_963969495.1 of Ceratothoa steindachneri. Classification (NCBI taxonomy): domain Eukaryota; kingdom Metazoa; phylum Arthropoda; class Malacostraca; order Isopoda; family Cymothoidae; genus Ceratothoa; species Ceratothoa steindachneri. The sequence continues at coordinate 124,267,216 of OZ018321.1, forward strand.
AACCTGCTAGAGGAAGAAAAATGTCTGGAAGGTTTTACTAGTGCAGTGTGTTTCAGAGGGATTTGCAATGAAACTTGCGAGTGTTTCATGTATCCATTTCCTGATAGATCAGCAGGAACATTATTATGTATAATTAATCGTTACTAGAGATTCTGTATAAACATTTGACTGTTAAGCACTCGCATAACTTGAAAGATCCAGAAACAGCTAACCACACAAACTAAATAAGGTTCGCTTTGAGCCAAGGCGAAAATGAGGAATAAAAAAGAGTTTTTATGGAGGCAACCAAATAAAAGAATAGTCTTAGTTGCTTAAATTTACAAAGACGTAAATTTTAATCTATTAACTAATGTTTACTTTTACATTTTTTTACTTTCCATAGCTTTTATCTTTTTAGTTTGCACTTATTCGCCCCCTACCAATTCCCTCAAATACAAAATACTTATAACATAGGAATGACCCCAACCCTCGATTCCTACGACTGTAAAAGGCAGTTCAGCCTCCTCAGCCGGCCGTTCAGCCATCTGGCTTAGGAGACGAAATTACGCTATAATAAGAGAAAAGATCCCCCCTTTCCTATTTGGAACCAGCTATAATGGGAATGCCCACGCAAATCACATTTTCTAATTATACCTTCCTTCTTCATTCCTAAGGTATCATCCTTCCCGGTTCTGAGTTTGGTCGGGGGAGAGTAACGTGCGCGTGCGGAGACAGGGTAGCACTTTTATGTGTATATAATGAAGTGGCAGGAGGTCTAGACCTTCTTCGCTCCCACGATGAATGTGTCGTCTGGCTGATAGCGGTGCCGTTGGTAGTTGACCCTAAGATTGAGCTAGTGGCGCAGCCGGAAGACGCCGAATATCGTAATAAATATGAGAACAGGAGGTTACGTTCTTCTGAATTTAAATATGAATTGCTTTGGTGAAACGTTGCTTCTGAAAGTTTTAAAACTTTAGCAAGATGTACTTAAGTGGCTTTGGAGAGCGAAAGCGGTATCATGGAGGTCGGGTCTCATTTATGGAAAGCAAGTGAATATGATTGTAGGGGAATCGTCCCTCCCCCTTCTCTCGTGGCGGAGTCACGAGGCAGTTACCGCAAAGACATCCGGCCACAGGCACCGTTGGGGCAAGCGCTTAACCGCAGCGCAGCACCACTCGGCGCTATGAAAGACCTAAAGGTTTAAATGCAAGGTCTCCCCCAGGAGAGTGAGCTTTAATTTCACGTCAAATAAGAAATTGGAGACGTGTTTCTCCCAAGCTCGAAGGCTAACGAGCAGCCGATGTAAGACTTGATGGGAAAAACCGTTTGGCATAAGAACCCTCCTGGGCCCGCCATCAAACCCCTCCCCCTCTTAGCTCTCCCCAGTGGGGTGACAACTTATAAATAAGCAACAGTGAGGAAAATCGAGGTATGTAGTATACGTCAGTCTCTAGGTGACGAAGTCCCCGAATTAAGATCGGGCTACCGAGACTGGAGAGGTAGATTACTTGGCTTGCCAGACCAAGAAGTACTCTTCAAGAGAGGCAGGGCTACCTACCTTAAGGGGTTAAGAAGCAGCTCATCCTCGAGCTAGTCACTGGTTATCAAACCAAACGATAAGTTAACTTTGTTAAGTTCAACTTACTCTCGTCAAAGAGACTTCTCATATGCTGGTGCATCTTAAACACCAGGGCTATTCCTCGTCCTTGAGGAATTAAGAAAAGAAGAAGAAAAAGGCTTTCCCCCGAGCCCGTTACTCGGTGGCCACACCGAACTCATAAGTTAACTTGGTTGAGAAACCAAGTTCAACTTATTCTCGTCAGAGAAACCCCCCTGCGTTATACTCGCCCTTGAAGAAGACTGAAACTAAGAAGAAGCTCATCCTCAATCTAGTTCCTGGTTACCAAACCGAACTTTAAGTAAGTTATTCTCATCAGAGAACCCCCCCCCGCATCAAACCTCCCCCTTGAAGAAGACCCTCCCCGAGTTCAGTCCTCGCCCATTAGGGAGTTAATTAACGAAGGATAAAAGCTCCCCCTCGAGCTCTTTACTCGTTGGTCACACCGCACTCCAAGTTAACTTGGTTTAAGAACCAAGTTCGACTCCCTCTCGCTAGAGAGACCACGACTACCTTGGTGCCGCATAAAGCACCGTAATTGTTCTCATCCTTGAAGAACCCCTCCCGGAATACTGTGTGGACCCCCCAGCTGCTACCCTCGCCAAAAGGACATCGTGATCTTGGCCACCTACATCTGGCCAGGCGAAACGCGTCGTCAGACAATAACATTCCTGAGGGATTTAAACTCCAGTTGAGTCCGTAAGCCTAAATCTTATATTATTGAGGTGTGTAGCGAAATTCACCAATTTTAGAGGGTCAACTAATTGAATTAATTCTTGTTTATGATAATATTCAGAGTATTGCTGTAGTTAATGTTTAAATGTTGTGTATTCAATTGTTAAAGTTAAAATATAAGTTTATTTTAAGAATTATTGTGCGTTTCTCTATATCCTTACGTGTTTCCAACAGCTCTATTCTTTAAGATATTAAGATATCAATATATTAGCACTCTTAGCACTCTTAGAACAAAAAGGGGGGGGCATTCTACGACAATGATCATTTGCGTCCTTTCGCGCGGAAGCCATAGGACAATAAGCCGCGATGTTTTTTACCTTTAAAGTTATGGTGAACAACATCAGCTAGATTTCTCAATTCCTAAATCGACAAAATAATTTTCGTCTCAGTTTCCAGAGGATTGCAAGTTTTCTCGTCCAAGAACCCTGAGCTGTGTAGTTTTTTGATGCAGACTTGAGAGTGCTTGATGGCTCACGGTATGCTAATGGAACGGTTAGTGTATTAACCTCACCAATTATTTCTCTCTATCTATCACATCTAGAGTTAGATTTCCTCAGGTTGCCCCAACTCAAGGGCATCTACTGAATAGTGAATTGACTGCGATTTTTTAAGGTAAAGGATTGTCCTTTGATCAGTCTTCTAAAGATTTCCTACAGAAAAGATTTGAAAGGGATGTAAATCATACTTTAACATTCCTCACAATCTAATAATATATTTAGATTTCTCCTAAATTCATTCAATAAAAACCTTATCAAAATACTACGTTAAAAATATTAGCCATAATTCCCGACTATATTTCACAGAAAAAAAATTCCATTTATATTTAATAATTTTATTGAAATGAATACAACCCTTGACAGCTGCCATTTGTCATTCAAGGTTTAGAAATATCTGACACGGTTAGTTTAGTAAACAAGCTTACTTTATATTTATTAACAAAGTCTACAGGTATACTTCTCTTTTGTCTCAAATCAAGGAGCACGAAGCTCGGCTAAATGAGGAGGAATTTATTGGAGATTGATGTAAACGTTGTCATGAAGTGACAGATCTCTCACGTAGGCGAGCAATAATAGGCTGCGGATAGTTGAAGGTGCCAGGCGTCAAAATCATGGAGTTATAGAGGTCGATTTTTAAACATATCAATTTAAAATTTTTAATTAAATTGTGAAAAAATCTTTAGAGTAGCGCTGATAATGTTAAATATAAGCTTATAGACACCAGGGAAGAAGAAGGATATATTGTAGATGACAAAGGGGAAAACGAATAATGCTATTCTGAGGAGTTTCACACTGCAAAAGAATTGCTTAATTTTGCAATAAAATATATTGACACGTAGTAGTTTCTGACTTGATTTTCTTCGATCCACCTAGAAAATATTTAAATGCCGGTCATGATCAAATTTAACTAAATTGTGGAAATCTTAATTACTTAAAGTAAATGACTAATACTTAAATTTAGGATCTACCTGGATGGTCATTTAGCAAATCAAAACCGTGAATGGGATAAGGCCCTCTGATACTAGAGCAAGGGTTAATATTCAGCTTACTACTAAATTCAGATTAGATTACTAGAGCGGGCGAGAAGCTAATATATACTCATATCTAACTAATACGTATTTTGAATTACCTTTTCCTGTTTATATCTCTTAAATCATCTACAACTTATCTTGTACTAAGTAGCGAATGTAGCAGGCAGAGGATTATGAATAATATAGCGAGTTGTGTAAAGCAATTCATGACACGGGGTGTTATAACTGCTTAAATAAAACTTAATCTTCCATGGATAGGAGTAGGGTGACGGAAGGGTACTTTAAGCCGCTGGTTTGTCATTCATTTATTGCTTTAATTGATCAGCCTGAATGTTCTGGACTTTTTTCATTGTTATATGATAATGAGTTAACTTTATGTAGAACACTTGCAAGATACTACTAATTTGAACCAAATTTTCCTACTGTCGCATCAAGATAAAACTAGGTCAAGATTCGTAGCAATAAAGCTGTCCACCCAAATTTGGCATATAGTTCTGTTTTATGAAACAAAATATAGTTTAAATCATTTACACACGCTTAAGTAACAACTGACATGGGACAAGTGCCTGGTGTCGTGAAGGTGCACCTCTATCCGGTGAAAGTTCAGCAAATCGAAATGGCATTGATTTGACAAATAGACGGAATGGCCCTAGAGAACTGTTGACACATGCTCTCTCGATAACTGTTAAAAATCCCGTGAAATTTGTAGGAGGCGAATTAGGGGTTCAAAAAGACCTGACAAATGCGTTACTTAAATAATGAATAGGATTTATGTTGAGTAAACATGTTGACCACACCATTCTTCAGATCTCTCCAGTATGCTCATCGAACCAAATCTGGGCATTGAGCCTGCTGACAGGGTGCACTCTTCTGAGAAATAATCCCATCTTTTTAAGGTAATATGAAGTACATGAATGGATAAATATTGAAGCCGAGCAGAGGAACTTGGCGGCCGCCGGCTAATGAAGTGTTTAGACGAGTACTGCTTAACCTGGCGGGCGCGCCCCATAGAGGGCCATCCCCTTGGGAGAAACAGGAGTTTTTCAAATTGTATTCGTTATTCTCTCAACGAGAGCATGGACTAATATTAAAAGTTTATAGAAAAATGCAAAAGTATCCATTATTGATTTAGTTTTATATAATATCCTCTAGTTTAAGGAAATACTAAATAGGACCTATGTAATGTAAGCAAACTCTACCTATTGGACTTAATAATCTAATTCATCATTGATCTTTCTTATCTAATAAGCATTTGGGACTAACAAACCAATAATTATGATTCTTTATATAGTTTACATTGCTTTAAAATAAAATCAAAATCCGTATTACATGGGATCTTTTCTCTATCTTGAATAGTCCGAAATTGATCAGCATTTCCGCTGCAAATCACAGAAATCGAGGTATACCACCTGATATTTCTTAGTCGCTCGCTCGCTCGTGGATATGCTAGCCTACGCTTGCATGCCACTTTGCAAATATATTGTGCAATTCAAATCCGTGATTGATTAACTACGACTATGCCTTATCTCGTTCGTTATATTTATCTAAGCCTTGACAGCAGCGATAAGTTTGTTGGTGAATTAAAAGCAGCCATGAATTGCTCCTTTTCCTTTACGTTTCATTTCTGTTTGTAGTTTATCATGTTGGCGGTATTTAAATTAGATGGTGCTTTGCTAATGATTTGGTAGTGTTTATGATCAAGTATGATCTTAGTAATTTGTATCATTTATAAAGTTTATAATCAACTGTTTATTATTAATCATGTTCTGGTTTTATGATCCCATAGTGATGCTTATCTTACCTTACAGGTGCCGTATGCTTTTTTCACAAATGTGTTTTGTCCACTGAATATCAAATAATTTGGAAGGACTGTACATAAGTGGGAGGATCTTGAAGAATATATTCGATTTGGATTTTGTCTATCCATAAGGATGATGCAGAGGCCCCCTAGTGTGTGATATGATACAAGCCTGAGAAATGAATGAATGAGGCAATCATACTTAGATTGCTACTTGAGTACAACATATTCTGCTTTTTAAGACAATCCCAAGTCACTCACAAGAAAAAAACGCTCAATAAAGCAAGCTAAATTAAATTCCAGTTTGGCATTTCGAGAAAAATATTCCAAGGTTATTGACATTTACTATGAAATCACTGTTTATTTCAACGATCAAGAGGAATCAGGTGATGATAAAGTTTCTCAAAAAACGAAGTATACGCCGTGCAGCAGAACTCGTTCGAATAAAGATAGTCCAAACAAACTTTCACAAATTTTACTGTCAACAATTTACTATAAAAATAGGATTAATAAATTGATCAAGACATCAAGGAGCAAATTCTCGAACAATTAAAGATTCTACTTTTAGTGGCATCCAGTATGTAGAAATGACTGACAACGCTCACTGTTCTCAGCTACCAATGGGTAATCATTTCATATCAGGCAACAATATTATGGAGGAAATGCTGTTATGTCATCCAGTGAAAAGTTATACAAGAGAAGGAAGTACGAGTATTTTACATGACGTGTCAAACTTCATTCAGGAAAACCAACATTTGTGTGATTGCTATTGGGATAGCACTAATGTAGTTCCTTACTTCTTGATCTGCAATCTTTCTTAAGTACAAGGCGGAAAGAATAGAAAATAAATTTGTTATATTAAAACCCAGCATACTGCATTGTGAAGCCCTTGCATTGACAAATTTATTAGCTGAAAATTAGGTTGGCCTGAACATGGCCATCCATGTTGGGAACTTCATCCAACATAGAGATTAAAAAATCGTCAAGTTAAACTCCTGTGTTTTGGTAGGAAAAGAAGTTAAAATATTTCTACAATCACAGCCGAAAGCACAGCTTGATGACAAGTTCCAGTCAGAAGGTTTTCAGCTCTCTACCTTACCTATTGGACATCTTTGAGCGTTGAATGCTCTCAAAACTAACTTACAAGGGAAATGTATCAACATCCACACTAATCCATTATTTAAACTCTCCTCGTAAACTGGACCTGTGGAAGGGTTAAATTCAGCGGGTAAATACAGACAGGTTTAGTAACTTTTAATCTGCTCTCTTCTATGGTAACCTCAGTTCTGAGTTTGCAAACAGAAATAATCATATATCCCCAGTTATAGATGAGCAGCGTAAAGTCTAGAAATTCATCAAGTGTCACTTTTAATATGAAGTATCTAATGTTTCTGATTAGGTAGAATAGGAGTTGTTTTAGTTGAAGATTTCAAACGACTGGATCTAGAGACGTTCTGCGTCAAATAACCTCCTGTTTACCCTCTGATTTCGCATCAACCTCTTCCGTTGTAGATATCTTCGGAACTACGTATCTTTGTGAAGCTGTATTCTCTACACGCATGGCTGCCAAGGACAATTAAAGACACAAGATGAATTTTGCGGCTGAATTACGTAATAAATTCTGCCATTCAACCCCCTATTCAAGATCTAGTGACCAAGACTTAGTGTGAAGTATCTCACTAATTCCTACTCAAAAAGGAGATTAAATACTTGATTTTAAATTTTCTTTAAAATCTGAGAGTGAATATCATTATGATGAAAGGGAGACATGTAGAAAAGGAGAAACTCCTAGTAGGACTATTTAGTATAAAGGTTAAGAACTACTAGATTAGGCACATCATAGAACCTAACCCTTGTCTCTTGAACATAACCAATGTCTGTAATCAATCACCACATGATTGCACTGTGCCTTGTAGCTAACTTATGATACTTGACTTCGCTTGCGATGAACAGAGTAGTTGGTATTCACCCCTACCATGGAGATGTCAAGTCACTACATAAAAATGTAAATAATTTCCATGTCGCCGTAAAATTTCATCGCCCACCATTACCTTTACATTAAGCTATTCTATGACTTTGGCCATTCAGTATATATTAATGAATCAAAGAATTATGTTTGCCTTAAGTATAAGGTTATAATCACTTTCAATTTAGATTACACTAAACACATACTACCAAATTGTAGGTGATGATTTTTATTATCGTTTTATTTTCTAATTATTATTGCTATTAAAAAAACATAAAGATTTAAGCGAGGGCATCCCAACTTAAAAATTTTGAGAAGCATATTAAAAAAAGTGGTTAGGGAAAGTAAAATGTATGGCCGCTAAACAGCGAGAGTAATATAAATAGGAAGGAGCAGGACGCCTACCTTGTGTAACATTATCGGAGCTGGCACATTCCCACAAGGTGCCGTCACGTGCTATTTGTTGATTATTTTCTGATTCTAAGTCACCTGTATGAGTACGTACTCGTTTTACCGTTGCATCACCTTGAATTTTCCTTTCTGTTTTCCAACATTCTCATTATTTTTTGAAAGTATACACATGGGTATATATTAGTCGAGTGTATATATAAAATATATAGATGCAAATGTATAAATATTATTTCCCTAACAAATTAATTTTTATATGATTGGAGTGGGATTTTCGAATCTAAAACAGAAAGTGGTAAAATAATGGAGATTTACTAATATATATATATATATATATATATATATATATATATATACATACGGTATATATGCATAGCAACATATATTTACCTTCAATGTTGCTTGGGTGACATGAATGAATAGAAGATTCTTGTTCACTATCGGATATGCTTGAAGATTCAAGAATGAAATCCTCACCACTTGAGTCATCAAGACACAATTCTCCACCATCTGACTTATTATCATCACCCCCAGTAAGTTTAAACAAAAGTTCACTGTCACAAAGTTTAGAACGTCGTAATATTATGATGAACGATAATTTTTTCTTTTACCAAATACACTGCAACTAAGCAGACACAAAATCCACGATCTCTATTTTGTATAAAAGCAGAAAACAAAACTGAGCTGGACAACAACTATGTCTATATTCACACTTTGTGGTTCATGTCCTATCACATTGAAACATCCCTCTACAAGATAAGAGAGAAGATATATTTTAACATCTGATTTAATCATATATAAGGAAACATAAATACTGTAAATTTAGATGTTCCAAGAAGGGTCAAAATGACTCCTTAGTTGCCGCAGATGACAAGGTATATTATTCGTATGACACTATGTGAATTTTTTTAAAAATCTATAAGAATTAAGTGGTCTTTTAAAGTAAATAAAATTCAAAGAGTGACGAAGGTTGGAAGGAAGGGTTTTTTACCATGTGAAGTGGTTTTGAATTTGTAAAAGGGTCAAAATGACCCCTCTGGGCGTTCTAGTGTTAAATCACACTTTTACTTCACAAAAGTTAACCATTATATTCAGAATCCATTAATTACACATTCTGCTGGAAATTTTTAAAATAATACTTGTATTTCTCTTAATTTTGTCCAAATTTTCATTAACCCTGTTTTTTCTTACACACCATTTGGATGAACAAAAATCTCGTAGTGATTAACTATTCTAAGAATAAAATGTACGCTGATTTATCGGATAGAGAAATTAAACTTTCATCTTTGACACATTTAAAGGTACCTTTAAAGGCATATCTATATGGTGGTTTTTTTTTGGTTTTTTGCCCTTGAATTAGTAAGGAAGAAAATACTTTTCACTCGTTTCTTGGTTTGTGTTGGGCTTTCAAACAAATTTAGTGTACTCCCTGCCATGACACCATCTAGTAAATTTCGTTTCTCCACACTATACCAGTGCTCTTGATTCACTCTTGCCCTTCCTAGACTTCACGACCCTTACTACGACCCTTACTTCATTAAGTTCTATTTTGCAAATCAGCATTTGCTGCCATATTTTTCAGGCTCATCTTCTCCCTACAATCTCTCACCCACAGCGTGATCCTTGTTTGTTTTAATATTCATCACAATGCAAAACAAGACCGACGAGCCTGTGCTTTGCATCTGAGGACTGACCAAATAGGAGCCATACGACACTATCTGCTTCTGAAGCCTAATTTATTGTTATTAGCTATACCCCACCCTTCAGCATTATACTAACAAAGGCAAACAAAGATGATCCAAACAGATTTTTTTAAGTTTCTTTCATACTTATATTCAACTTAGAATCCCTAGTTTCTTTAAGCCATTTCACTTTTGCTTAATTCTCTCTGTGGGAAAATAAATATCGCAAGGATAAAACCAGACGCCAGTTCGGTTACACAGCGTCAAGAGCTACTCGGCATGTGGGCCGATACTTTAACCCCCCTTCCCCTTCTGGCCCGTTGGCAAGTAACCTCGATATTCATTGCCAAAAAATTCAGGATCAACAGATTTCGTAGCCCATTAGCATAGCCCGTTGACCCTGACATGTCATAATCTTTGAAAGCGTTTGCCCACCATAAACAGATTGAATTGGCGTAAATTACCATAATTACTTGCCTGAGAGCAAATCTTTCGCTGGAATTTCGAGAGAAGACTACGATCAGCAAAAGAGGGTAGTAGAGCCCTTCGAATGAAAATCTATAAACAGGCCCACTGTCCCCTCCTAGGACTGAGATGTAGTTTCGCCAAATAGACGAAATTGCATTCTCTCCGACGAAAACAAGAAGAGACCTTTATGGCTAAGCCAGACGACTCTGAAAAGTGAGGCGCCTAGGAGAGAGGCTGAAACTTAGGCACACATCCTCCCCCTCCCCTACCCACAGGGCAGAGGTGAGGTATATATACGGCGATCTAGAGAAAAGCTAAGATCGAGTTAGCCATCGAGAGGAAGATGACGACTGGCGTCAGTCCGGACATTTAAAAGTGCAACCAAGCGGGAGTTAAAAAGTTTAAGCCTTCATCCCGAGGTGTTGCTTTCGGTCACTTCGAAGAGTAGACCATTCGTTTAGAGAACCATTCTCATACCTCTCTTGGCAGATAAACCCCCTATCTCAGTTTTCCAATAAAACCACAGATATCCATCACCATTGAGGAATACCAAAGTGAAGTCCACTTCGTAAAAGGATTCACATTTGGTCAACGCTCATCATCGAGAAGCCCCACAAGCATAACCCAAGTAGGCAATAATCATACATCCACTGTCCCCATCGTTTTATCGTCCCGTCAAAAAGCATCTACTCGCCTTTATTCACCCAAATCGAGCAAACTGCTGTTTTCCCCAGTCAGCCTCTCAGCAAGACGAACAACTGGGCGTCCGATCCCATCTCCCGTCTGCAATAATTCTTCCTTCAAACCCTCGCATCCCCTCAACTCCCTATTCAACTACACGAGATCTTCCTTCAAGAACATTACTCGTCTGAAGTTACTTTATTAAGGTAAAACAATACCTATCTAATTATGTTCTTTAATTAACGTTCAGTACGAAACTGAATGTGTGAGTGAACCATCGCGTAATCTTCATTGGCAGTAGTAATTTTCATTTAGACTCCCTTATTATACCCGTTGTAGATTGAAAGTTAATATTTAATTTTTTTTTAGTTTTTATTAAAAGTATATTTATCTCTAGTTTAACTAATCCTCGAAACGCTGCATATGGCAATAAATATCCTCCCTGGTTAAAGAACCAAATCAAAAGATAAAGATTAAAGATAAATGGTAAATAAACCAATCTTAAATAAAAAAATGAATGGAGTTATTTATCTAAGGAACAAACGTACGTACATACTCGGCCTTATACCACGACACTCTAATTTACTCTCTTAAAAGCTGGCTCATATACCATCTGGAATTCCCCCTACCCTGTTCTTCGCCGAATGTTAATTCGTCGATTCCCTAGCCTGATCTCCTTTCCCTCGCCACTGTGTCCCATGAAAAATTAACATCTGCCATTTTCCATCAAAATATCCTGTTATTCACTTTACATTTTTCCTTCGAATTCTCTATCTTCAAATTAAATCCCTCGCATCACAAATGCGGGGGATTCTCTAGGTCGTTAACTCTGGTCACCGCTTCTAAAGGACAAAAATATAAGTTTGCGACCCTTCTGCCTTACATTATGGGTGAAATCTCGATCATAAAGTCGCAACTAGGGTGAATTGTGCTGACACGGCCCAACTTAGACATAATATTATAACCAAAATATGTGTAAATAAGCATATATAGTATGTTTTTTAGCTCATGGAGGCAAATGAAGAGGACATACAGCAGACAAATGAGCAAATTGGTTATATATGATCAGCTGACTAACTGAGGAGAATAGCTACTCTTCGATGATTTGGAGACTTTGCTCTTTTATATACTTTATTACTGTAGTTTCAGTACTATTGAGAGATGAGATAAATTAAGGTTATATTATGTTATTGCCTTTGAAATATTTAACTTTTATCTTCAATTGGATAAGGCTGATACCTCTTTTTAAGTGAAATTCTCCGCAAAAAATACGTTATCTACGCAGCCAATTCCTTATATATAGGCGCGTCAGAAGATATAAAATCCTATTCAACCTTCACTTCCTTAGATAAATGCAAGTATAATCGGTAAATAGTTCTTTGTAGGGTGGGTTAGTAATATTTTTCCAAGAAAGTAATAGGTGTAAAATTTAGTTATATACCTAAAAAATATAGAGCTCGTGAAATCTCCTCCTCCAAAATTCTTTTAAGAGGTGATTTCATTTTTATCTTGAATGCCAATCGGATACATATATCTAATTGGAGAAAAGATAGTTGCAGTAACAGGAAGAGACCGGTCATTATTTCTACCACTTTAAGAAAAACCAAATGACGGAAGCAGCAGGCTGATCTGAACCTATGCAAGAAGATCGAAATTATACTGACAAGATAAGAAGCCAACAACTGGAGGAGCGGTCCTCTTGGTCAGGAGAAGTCGACTTCAATGAGCTAAATGAGATAGAGCCTACAGTAAAGTACGAGCTTCTAACATCGGGAGAAGAACCTCGAATAAGAATAAATCTGAGATCAGTATAGAGGACTGCATCATTCTCAAGGGGCCGGTGGAATGTTCAAATGGAGTTTAGTTGGTAAATACTTGTTAAAGTAATTTTTATATAAATGTGAACGTTTCCTCTACACAATAACAGTGTGGGATAAAAAAGTTTGATCGAATAGCTTATACCCCCCCTATAAAGAATATTACAAGGATATAGGTCCAAATTAACACTGCATTAATAGTTTTTCCTAAAATACAAAACTATGAAGGGTAGCTATTGTCATAGTATTCAATTAATTTCTTCTAGTTTTCCGTGATAAAAGAATTGAAAGGTTTTTAGAGACTTAGAGATGTGTAATTTTCAATCTTGAGATTTGCAAGGAAATAATTTATTTTGTAATTAAGAGATTTAAAGCAATCATCTCCTATTCTTTGCATATTTTGTAAGCACAAATACATTCATTTTAAAAAAATACTTATTAATCTAGACAAAAGAATTACTGAATTAAATTTTATAATAGCTCCTCAAAGCTTTTCATGATACCCTGCAAATACGCGGTTTAGTCCAAGTAACCAGTGGGATCGATTTAAATCAGATGAGGCTCACTCTGAGAAAGAGGCAAATAATTACCCACGGGACATCAGGTCCGTATATACCCGTTCGCAGGAATGAGCATAATTTATGTACACTCTGGCTACGGTTCCCGTAATAACTTTAATTGGTAAAGATAATTATATAACAATTCCGAGGTCTATAGATATACTTTCCACCCTTGGGGCAAAGAAATCTAAATAAGAATAGATCCCAGCCACTCATTTACAATTCACATCTTAAAAATAATATGCTTCATCTACTCATTCATAATTTTCAGTAAGCGAAAATGTATATGCTTTTTTAAGAGCAGCATAAACGCTTTAAAACTAATTAAATGTTTCGATTGTCTACGTACAAAGATTTAAATACAAGTTACCTTAATTACCTTTAAATACCTTGTATTAAATAAAAGTTTCCTTAATTACCTTCAACTTATGAATTTTACTACTTATAATTCATTTTAAGTTAATGATGAAAGTTTTTTTTAAATGACGCGCTAAATTATGTAGCTTTTCAGTCTTCAAGCGTCTTTTAATATTTTATATGGTCACTATGAATTTAGTAAGATTTTTATTCAGTTTTTATCAACACATCATTATTCACACCGACAAGGCTTTATGTGTTAATTCTTTAAACTATGGTGAAATATTTAAAGCTTTAAAAGTACCTAGATTTTTTATAATAATATCTTAGGTCTTTTAAATGGAAATAAATGAATACTTTAATATTGTTATGATGTGGAAGTAAACACAAAAGGAAGAAAGGATTAACACCCATTCGGAGATGTTATGTATCCAACGAACTTTTAAATCGTTCCCTTCCTGTCGGACCAATTGAATAAGACCACCTTTGTCCATAATGATACCAAAGATTTAAAGAGAAACAATGAAATAATCCTTTATAAATATACAAATCAATAAAAATTGTACCGTAGCATTGATAGAGAATTTAATCAAGAAATTTCAAGTCCGGTGGCGGAACCATCACAAAAGATTTTCATCTTTTCTTCAATGATAAAAAAATAGCAAGGATAAAATGTAGGACAGATTTTTCTTTGGATTTGACTTAAAGGAGAATACGAGATTGTATCCTTAAGCTGATTTAGCACCCAGCCAACATTGATTTAGCCATTTACTAGCGACAGAAAGGATGAAAACAGGAAGAGGTTGGCAAGAAATTTAGATTACTACTTTCTTCTTCTGATCAGGAATAATACTTTTTCACAGATTTTCTCATCTGTTTTATTTCAATTGAAATCTACGCAAAGGAAAAATCCTCTTTTCACTTATCTGACGTAGAGGAATGGGAAGCACGTAACGTAAGAATAATGGAATGTATCAAATTATTTTTATTTTTTCTGATGAATAAATTACTTCCTCAATAAAGCTGACCAAAGACAATGCATAGCAGTAAAAGGAAGAAAGTCTTGAAAAGAAACAGATGCAGCTGTCATTTACTAAATAGGCATATTTAGAGTAAGAGTAAAGACAAATGAAGAATTAAAAATTAAAATTAAATATCAAAAAGTAAAGAGACTGCCGTAGAGAAATAAAACTACCGTAATTTATGAGTCAGGGCCACGGCAACGTGTTTGTTTGGTCTCTAGTAGCAAAATTAAACAAAGCAGAGGTAATCATTTGGACTCCATGGTCGAATGCCAAATAAGCCCGCGTGTGTTATAAAAACTAAAAATGACTGGTTTTAGTTTTATAAAAACAGTTGGATTCCTAATTTTCTAAAAGAGTTTCGGACTAGAAATTGGTTAATTTTGGTGAAGAGAAAATATGTGTTAAGTTCGCCTTCCTGGTGGACCTGTAAGACCACTATGGATCTGGAGTGAAGGCATCTATCTTGAGAACGCATCCTCTTCCACCTATGTGATTTGAACACGAAAGCAAAGCAGAATGGCTGACAAAATAGCACTCAAATAGGAACCGGATTAAGTACATTTCAAATATTACTAAAATAAAATTCTAATTTAAATAGGGAGAAAATGAAGACCTTCATTTATTTGGAAAGAATAGGGAACAGTGTAAACTGTTAATTTTCGGAGCAGCAAATGAGAAAAATATTTAAAATTAGTTGCCGTAAGAGGGTTTTCATATATAATTTGAGCTCTAAGCACCCAGTATCTACAAATTTTAAATTTTTTTTTCTAAATGAATTTTGCACAGATTTGCTCTTTTCCACGAGGAGTGAAAGTGGTTAATTTTCTATCCGTTGCAATGGTCATTATTTAGCGTTTTAGGTTACTAATAAATGGTTTTCAATATATTCTTTTAAATTTTGGGGGGAAAGTCTGCATAATGATGATAATCCAAATAACATTGATAGCATTGTCAGATTTAAAGATAATTAATGAAATATTTTGTAACGTACATAAACTTAGTAGTTAAACATTAGGAATAAGAATTATAATATATGACTTACAGAGTTGTGCCTGGTAATTCTTAATAAGAGAGGCGTAAGCCTTTTATTCTACGTCTTCGTATTTTTATATTAGTTTTCTATGACAAATTGTTTGATTACGAAGATTGTGTTTTACCCGTTAGAAAGTAAAGAAAAGTCAATATTGCAAGGCAATTCTGCAATGCAAGAATCTTTCAATGACGCCATCTTTAAATACCATAAAATAGCCTTTATGGTTTTCAGAGGAAATAAGGGTTTTCCTTTTAGTGGGCGAAAAATTACCAGCACCAGGTTTTGGAAAATTTATGTATTTTCCATCTGTTTTATAGCTTTAGCTGAATTGTCTTTTGCTCTTTATTCGGTGGGGAAATCACTATTTTCCAGGGCACGATGGAGAAGATTATGGGTAGTATATTGTTTACACATGTTTAGTTTTGTTAATTCTCTAGATTACCATTAAATATCAGTGTTAATTTAATTGTGGAGGGGGGCCCTTTAGGGGAAAATCACGAGTTCGAAATGAAATCATAAAGGAGTGTTTTTTTTCGTTTTGACTGGAGAAACAAGTCAAGGAAATGCTTGGGTCAGTTGCCGATTTTTTCGCCTTACTCTCTAGAATTATCCAACTAAATATTTTTAAATAACTTTAAACCCTTTACTTTCTACATCGTTCCTCGATATATAAAATTTAACTAATATTAACCTTAGAAACAATCTCCTTTGGTAAGCTATCTTCAAACGAAGTAGCGCAACTTAGTTCATCTCTTGGCAATTAAAGATGGCGTCTTCAATAATTCCTGATTTGCACAATTAGGTTGAAATGTTGATTTTTCTTGCTCTTATAAAGGGTGCTACAATCTCTTTAACATCAATGTTTCTTCATAACAGGAAACTTTCGTAGAGAGAAAGGTTTCGGAGAGGCTGTCCACCTTTAGGATACAGCTTTATCCATCCTCAGAGGCGGTTTTACGAGCCATTTAAATGGGTGGGATTTGCTTAATATAACTCTAACTACTCGGTGAAAGCGCACGTCCATGTCACCGTCTGGAAAACAGTCCCGCAGGAGGAGGAAGAGGGCGTTGGTGTAGCCACCAGTTCTACCAATGGAGCTCCCGAGGTCGATTCTACCAGAAGGAGCGTTTAAATTGTTCGTTAATACTGTGCTCATTGGTCTGGTTTAGTCAGGAGCATAGGGTGCTTTCTTAACTGACCAAGCTTAAAAAGTCCAGGTTTGAGTAATCAAGAATTTAGAGGCGTGTTTCAAGACACCCAGTTTTCTCATCACACGTTTGACCTTGACCGCTCCTTAGGCAACTAGCTTTTCGATGATATCTTCTAAATAGTACTCTACTACTTCACTCATTAACCATTCATCTCACAAATTCAAGTTAGAATTTCGTGGACCTGTACAGGCGAGACACTCTGTGTCCGAATAGCTCTCACGTTATCTGCCTGGGCAGGTTTCATTGCATTCACTAACAATGTCCCGTCTGTGGAAAGGGAGATATTCGATTCTCTACCTAGAACCTTAACTATTGCCTGATGGTAATAAAGCTGGTGTTTTGGGGTCAACATGCTCCCATCAATATAACTAAGAATTAAGAAACGCTTGAGTCCGAAAGTACGTATACGCCGAACGCTAGGTAGCCTCCACGTGGAGGTGTCCTGATTTCACCATTCTCCACTCACCTTAATTGAAACTTCAATTTTTGTCATTGTGTTGGTCTCCCCGCCCGTTAGCACCTTGTCGTGGGACGTGCTAATCGTGGTCTAGTCATGTCCCCGAACAGGAGACTCATCCGTCTGTACACAAGCAGAGAAGGAGTGAAACTCCGATCCTCTTTATCCCTTTGTTAATTTTAAAAGGAAGAACGGAGAAAGATCTCAATTTTCTCTTCCCCGGATGGAGCCCCAAAGCAAGACGAGACAGTTTCAGACATGTCGTTTTAAAATATAGATAAGTCCATGGATGACAAGAGGTAAAAACTGAGTGAGAAGTTCACAACCCCAAAGGTATCGTATGTCCAGACAAGTGAACCTTTAGGCCTTTGGTCGGAACACAATGTCATTGAGGCTTGCGCACTACCCTTAATTGGCAAAGAAAAAGTAATCAGTTATGGCGGCTCCCAACAAGGTGAGGACTCATTGATCGGTAGTAATGGCAGGCAAGGCCCCTAGAGCCCCACCCCCATAAGTCCCTCTAAGTGCGATTGCCTTTTCAATCCACTCCCACCAGGTGCGGTCGATTTTAGACCCCTGCTCCTCGGAGCGATATCCTGTGAAAGGCAAAGAGAGGTTGCCGCTGGTACTGAAGAGGAGTCGTCTGGGTGTGACTCTAAAGAATGGGTTTAGGGGAAAATTTATAGGATCCCATAAGAAACAACATGGATGGACACCTCCCTTTAACAGATGCAGCTGCCCAATATTGGCTTGAACAGTGGCAAAGACGAAACCAATTTTCAAATTGAGATTGGAAAGAGAACCCCTTTAACAATTGGGAGAGGAGAGAGAACGCTTTGACCAATTGGAAGTGGATAGACAACGCCTTAACCTGTCATAGGTCTGCTGATGAAGTTTTCCTAGGCCACCCCAAAACCAAGGTTGAGGTTAGTTTTACAATTCAAGGGTATACCAGATTCATTTTTTTAACTTTTTACTACGTTGGATTATTATATATAAATTAAAGATCATTAAAAGCTCTTTTATTCCTGCCAAAATCGTAATGACCTACGGCGCCGTTTTTAAGGTACAGGGGGTTCTTTTAGAACCCCTCTCTTTGAAACCCGATATCAAATAAATGGCTATAGAATTACTAAATATTAAGCATTCGAACTCGATTCACGACCAAAAAATTTACATATGATTAAGTCATGATTTGAAATCAGTTTTCTTTAGTTCCATTAAAATCTGTTTTAATGGTGGATGAAACATATATTTTATATACACGGTCAACTATAGGCTTTGTTCTCAGTTGTATGGGAGCGCTGTTAGGTAAATAGTTCGTGTGTTTTAAATGCCGTTGAATTTAGTTCAATCTATATTCGAATGGTGCTAAAAATATAAACCAGTTCTTAGGCGCCTTTTTTTAGCAAATATTTAAGATCACATGGTAGAGTTTTTCATTTTTTTCACAAATCAACGTTAAAAATCAACAGAGCATTTTCCACGAATGTATAAATTTTCGCATTATCATAGTTTTCACTATGTTTTAGTCATGTTGCTAAAAGAAAAGATATATTATATTAGGTGCATAAAATTTGCAATGAAATGATATAAAAATCAATGGTGTAGTTTTGTTCTTTATTTACAAATTAACTTTAAATATCTAAGAAAAATTTTCCACGAATGTATACAATTTTGCATTATCTTAATTTTCAATATAATTCAGTCAGGTTGCTAGAAAAAAAATTAAACCATCAAAAATGGAATAAAATTTGCAATAAAATGATATAGAAAACCAAAAAATGCTAATTTTGAAGTAACTAATGAAAAAATGTGGCAACCCCTTAAGACCTAATCAGAGATTTTGGTCAATTTGCAATTAAACGAGATTCGGTACACTTGTAACCACTGAAAAGAATGCTTAAAAGAGAATACTTGGAACTACATATATCCAGCCTGCGGCCACTCCCCCAACACGAGTTTTTGGACTTTTTAAGTCTCCGCCTTTCGTGCCTTACTAGTTGGTGTTCGGTACCAACAGATGTTGCCCAGTGTGCCAATGAGAAACATGGAGGAACTCTGGATCCACCCCTAACTCTTGGCCACGATTAATGATATAGAATCTCTCGGTCAGTGCGAGCTGGTTGGTATCACTACATTGTTTAAGAATTTTTGCTTATACAACCTCTACCGCATTGACCATGCAGACAAAAATTTCGGCTTGCAACCTCAGGGAAATCCCAACTTTGTGCTAACATCTACAAGGCTTTACGCAATAAAGCTGTATCACGTTAGGATCAGTGTGTAAATTTGGGCGAGCCACATCTTCCTTAGTCGAAATAATGTGACTACTATCTAGGTTCAGGAAGGAAGTTTAGACTTTCCAGGCTGCGGAAATAAATTTGTTTAGAGAGTCCAAGGAAATCCTCTTGTCACTGTCATCGTGACCTGGTACTTCTTATACCTCACAGATTAAAAATGATCCTCTGTTCCTGGCCTTCCTAGAACTACAAGCTCGCTAGTTAGCCTTCTAAGTGAGAAACATTCATCGAGTTCTACCTCTCCATCACATGACACAGTTAGAGATGGCGGAAATTCAGCTAGAGCCACGGCTCCATCTAAAACCAAGACCCCTAAATTCTTCTCTTTAACATCTTTAAAAAGAGTGAAGGGGCCGCGCGCCTCCATCGTGCAGTTATTCTCAAATAGACAATCTCCGAAAGGCTGCTATCAAGATAATTCCGGAGATTGTAAATTATGTCTCTCAAAATGATGGCTACTAAAGGAGAGCTTTAGCCCTCTGATCTCTGTCTGAGGCTAGGTGAGGCTCGTTCGAAAGAATCGTGAGTCAAGCTAGGCCTCCTCTAGTAAGCCTTAGAATACAAAAGCACCTTAGGAACTTTTTACGTCCATGTAACATACAAGTTCTAGGTAAAGGAATGTTGCGCTATTGACATGAAAATCTTTACCTATAGTAGGCTCCTTCAAAGAGGAATGCACGACCAAATCCTGGCCGATCTAATCCAGGAGCTGAGGATCGGACTCCTAAATATAGTTACTTATCACTTACCGAGATTCGATTCATTTATTTCCTCGATCTATTCTTGTTATCACCAGGTGTAGACAATCATGTAGATGATCACTTCACCATCCGAATAAATTTTGCCGGCCATGGGCAGCCTTAAAACCACCTCATATGTGCTTGGACCGGGGAAGGTTTTCGGTAATTGGAAGAATGACTGATTTTCTTATCTCATTGGTGGAGATGTGTTCAGTTGTTGAGGCTGTTTGGTTCTCCTCCGGCACCCCTAACGCTGCATGCGTGACTAGGATTCCTCGTGCGCTTTGCATTATTTCACAACAAACGCTCCCTTAGTAGTCGCCTGAGTGTGAGACGTCGTTTAAAAATAACCGACATTCCTATATTCACTAGAAGCTACGCATCAATCATTAATTTTAGTGTGAATTTTGTTGTACGTGGGATAATTTCTAAGTTTTGAGGCGAAGTTTTTCTTCATCTTGGCAGCATACCTGTCTTCACTTAACCAGAAAAAACCTCTATCAGATGTCATGGAGCTTGTATACAGAATTTGGGCCAAGTTCTCGCGGCACCATCCACTCTTCTATCCTCAAGAATAGGAGCCCCCTATCTCATACCCTTCAGGCGTGGCAACATCCTTCGTGCCCGCCCTTTCAGCATTTTCTGGCCGGAACTCTGTTATGTCAGCATTTCAAGTACGTTATGAGCTCATGTAAGAAAGAAGGCAAAGGTTCATCTCTAGAAGAAGCACCAATTCTAAGACCTGTTTACCCTGAGTGAGTTGCTTTCTGCTCTCCTTTTGTAAATGGATAGAGTGGCGGGTCTAATGTCTATCAAATGTGCCATGACTCTACAACTGGGTGAACGAAGGATATTCAAAAATTCTGAACCGATGGGATCTTTACATATAACAGGAGAATTGTCACAATACCTGCTTTTTCCAGCTTAATTTTTGGGAAGCAAAGGTCATCTGCATCCTACTTATTATGGCTTTTGAACCTTCCACTTCAGATCAGATTCTGTGCGCAGGCTGGAATATGATATTTGCGTCTCCTTCCATATGGTGAGAACTTCATTACTTTGTTCTTTTATCTGGACAAGTCATAAAACGGCATGGCTATAAGGTATCATGAAGATCCTCGATACTATAGAGATGAGAAGGCGAATAACAAATTTCTTCTGTGAGTTTCTACGAGGTCATCGATTCATCGTATGAGGTTGGGAGCAATCTCCGCCTCAATAAATCAAGACTATAGCGTACTGTAGGGAAGTCTCTTCTGTTCCACTCAGTCTGCTTTGGGCAACAATGTTATCACCTGGCCAGATCCGCAAGATGTTCTTGGTATGTTCAGGCGAATTTCAATCTTTAGCTGCATGTTAGGTGTCTACTTTAGACGCTAAACTGTGAAATTCAGAGTACAAGGATAGTAGGCCTGTGACACTCAAATTGCAGGTTTGTTATGCCTAGTGAGGATCACCCACAAATGGGTGCTTGGTGCATTTATGAAATCCTGAAATTGAGCACTTACATTAATTAATGAGGTAATATGCTATGTAATAAGTAGTAAACACATGTAAAGTAAGGGCTGGAGGACCTCTTCTTGATTTAAATCGGGCAAAAATTGTCATTTGTAACTCTTTTTCTTGTAAGTCTTCTCTAGGCTGATCTCTTCTACTCCTCCGGCAGTAGTCCGCCATCATGTGTCTATCCCAGTGACGTTGGTAGCGCTCTTCCATCGTCATCAAATCCTGATGGAAGCATTTCTCTTGTTCATTGCTCACGGCTCCCAGATTCTCTGGGAATCGGTCGAGGTGACTATTCAGGAAATGTAGCTTCACACTAATATTGCATCCCAGATCACGATATGCTAAAAGCATATTAGTAACCAGATCCTTGTATTTATGCACTTTTTGTTTCCCAAGAAGTTACTAAGAACGGCAGAAAATGAGAGCCAGGCTGCCTTCTCTTTTTCATTCATGGTGTTCACGAAGTCAGAGGTCTTCGGATTTGGGGCCAATCAAAAACTCCTGCTTTTATTTTTTCGTATGCAAAGCAGGAAACGCCGATACTATGTACTAAAAACAATCATTGTCAGTGCTCAACGCCTTGACATACTGCTTCATTTACCACAGTTCGAGATGAAGTGGAGGGAAAACGATCTTCTCTCCACTTACGATTGGCTAATTAACAATGTTTGGCATTCTTGCTTCCAAAGTTTCCCGAACTGGCCAATCTTTTAGGGACCAGTGTTTATCACTGGCTCGAATGTCCCACATACAGATATAGCATGCAAACTTTGTATATCCCTTCTGCTGGCCAAGGAGGAAGATGAACATCTTAATGTCTATACATATGATCCAATTGTGTTCATGTTACTTAAGTAAATCCATGACCATTCTTATGTCATCCTGAGATTCTCGCGGATAGACAGAGTGACAGAGAGGAACTGCAGCCAAGTTATTGCCATTATGCAAAAGGACACACATGAGGCTACGCTTGGAGCTATCCAAAAACAGTTTCCATTCAGCAGGGCTATAGGTGCCAATTCCCAACTCGGTAAACAGACCATGAACATTGTGGCAGTATACAAATTGTTTGGATTCAGAGAAATACTTAACAAATGTACTCTTCCTTGTTCGATAATATGATACCCGTACGGACCTGTCAAGCATATGTCTTTCATTAAACCTGGAGTCTAGAAGCTCTGCAGCTATTTGGAGAGCGCCAAATCACGTATAAAGTCATTCAAATCCTCTTGATTGAAACACTTTGGAGCTAATAACTGTTCAGCATCTGATGATGAATCTGCAGACTCTGAATCCATTCCGTTGACGTGCATATAAGGTACATCATTTTCAAAAAATGCCTTATAAGTGCAGGGCACAAAGTTTGATATTTTGCACCTTTGACAAACTAGCATGTAACAGCTACATATGTAGCAGAAGGTGTATGGATCCTTAACGCAATTTCCTCTTGACGAAGCCATCACTCTAAAATGATATCTGAAAAATGAGACAATAATGTCAATATTTTGTGCAATAACACCTATTACTATCTTACTACTATGTACTGTGAAGTATTTACTTTCTACAAGCACCCTCTCTGGCCGTTTAGAGTGCAGTTTTCGGGGAAACTAGGAAATAGAAATTACAGAATAACTATAGCATGTAGGTAAAAATGGATTATATATTTGAAATCAGCATGAAAACTCGAATTAAAATTGGTAGATATATCTAAGTCACCAGAAAATGTGATTAAAATTGTTTTCCTGTGTTATCATTACTATCATAAATAGTCCGTTCCTCGGTTTTTAGTCTTATCGTTTTAACCTCAGCTAGCCCCAACATCAGGAACCCTACATACGGCCGCATAGAACTCAATTATTTTTGCTTACCCATAATACAGTAAACCATATTCAAGAATAAAAGCCTACTTATCGTCGCTTTCCTTTCGAGTCCCTTCCTTTAACCCCAAGTTAACCTAGGCACCTTCTGGAACCCAGCCTCAAAGCAGAATCTACATGAAATCTTTGGTCACAGAGAAACCTCTCACCTGTAGACCGGTAAACCTAAGACGCACAGTAACACCGAGAACCTTTTCCCACGACATACGGCCATTCGGGCAACTGTCGTCCTACCCCTTATAAAACAACAAAATCTCGCTATACCGAAATGCATAGAAATTTATGTCCATGAGTAAGTCGGTGCACATCTGTGACCTTATGCTGCTTAATTCCGAACCGGAATTGTTCATAAATGGTTTGGGTGGGACTCGAAGAGTTCGAGTCACCTCATCTCCTAGTTCTATATTTAGACAGACGCTTCACCTGGCCTGCGCATAGTCGCACCCTTACAGGCACTTATATAATTCCGTAGTTTTGAGTACTTAGGTTCTGTTAGGGCTTCCATTTTACTTTTTCAAAAGTAATATTGTTTGTTCCTACGGTGACTACGGATGAAAGGGATATGCCTTTACAGCAGAGGATGATTTAAGGAAAGTAGGCTTGATACACAGCTGTTTTCTTGGTTTCACAGCTGTACCTTCAGCAAATCTCCAATTCGAGAGCTTCCTTGTCGATGCAGCCATGAGGCTGCAGGAGTTAAGACTTAAATAGTGTATTAAAATATTGAAGGCATTGGCCTTGGGTCTCTCATATTGACCAACTGGTCCCACCTCCTCCTCGCCAATCTCAATTCGGCCTATTAAGATGTGATTTTTAAAGCGAGCATCTGGCGGCTCAAACAAAAGGCAAATGTTGCAGAAAACAAAGCAAAGAAACTATTAGCCTAATCTTAGACTATTAATTTGAAACGAAAAATTTACGAGGAAACAAACAAACAACAAAAAAGAAAAAAAAAATTATACAAGCCACCCTGTTGGGTAGGAAAGAGGCCTGCCTCCTTCCGGTGTCTTAAAGAACACCTAACACCAACAAAAAGGGTCAAGTAATTAAGTCAAGTCAAACAAAAATGAAAAGGCTGGCTTCTTCCAGAAAGTCAGATAGTCCCCAAATCTGTTTACATTAACGGTCAGGTTTTTTATTCAAATGGATATCTGGCGAATGACACCTAGTTCACATGTCGCTATAATAAATTTAGCGTATAATTATTCTGTTATAATAACCATAAAACAAAAAGAAATCATTAATACAGCAATGACAGAATATAAATAACAAACTAAACACAAAAATAACCTTAAATAATGCTCCAGCGTCGGAGGAAAGTCTGTTTTCCCTAAGAAAACCAGCACGCACCCAAAAACAAGAGAGCCATATAAAATAGAGGAGACAAGCCTCCTTCAATAACTCCAATAGTCTACTGTCAAGTGTGTACGGATCCGTCCCGAGTACAAGGAAAAGTGGTATCGAATCCACTCGTCATGGTACAGATACAGATAAATGGCCGAAGATCCACAAGACTGGGGCACGAATAATGTAAAACAGATTTTCCCTAGCAGTCAGGGCGAGAACGTAGTCGTGGCAATATGATTCAAGGAAACGCTCCATCATGTGGTGTTGCGTCATGCCTGTTTGCCAAATTCCAAATGAGTAAAAGCGACTTGAAGTTGCCGTGGCATGTCGAGTTGGAGGTAGATAGGTATATACACCAGAACAGTCAAGGCGCGATGCCAGGCAACTTTACGTTCACATTGGCCGTATTTCGCTTCCTTTCCAGGCAAAGTGGATGACTGTCTTGATTGTCTCATATAATCATTGTGAGAATGAGTGATACGCTTGTCTGGTTCTTCAGTCATTGCAGGCTATTTGGCGCCTTCTTTGGAGTGCTCTTCCTTCGAAATTCATACATATCCAGAAAACATCTGCCAGCTCCATGGCAACCGTGTCTTTACTGATACCATGAATTACTGGTTGGAATCTTTAGGGTATGTATAATGGTACAAGATACCCTAAGACTGTGAATATGGTCCTTCTAGGTGAGGTATTGTTAGAAAACGATACCAAGTAAAAGGTGCTAATCCACCACTTCTAGGCAAACCAAGTTTGGGAAAAAGTTCGGATCAAGCTGTCACCATGGATAGCAGCAGAAATGCACTAGCTTAGTTTTTGCTGAAACCTTTACATTTTGGCATAACGAAAGGTTCAGTTTAATGGCTGTAGGATTTGATGCTCTAAATGATGAAATCTTGGCCTTACCAAGGAGATTCAAAGGTCCTTTCGGTAGAGCGTAGCAAGTACATCTTTTGGTAGTACCAAGGTAATACCGTTGCTGCTCAGGTAAAGTATGTGACACTTAAGACGCTTAAATTCGGGACTCCTTCATTATGTATCCTTATATCAGAAAAGGCTCTCCCTATTTTCCTCGGAATCAACTATCTCGTAGGAATTCCAATATGAAATTTAGAAGATATCCCCTCTTCTTGAGTGTGTGTGGGGAGGGGGTCTCCATGATACCGTATTGCAATGCAATATTAGAGATTTGCCTTCTCCAATGCTTTCTAGGAAGAAATTATTCCGCATATACTGCTTTTAAGTCGGAGCAAAGCTTAAGTCATGGACTAAAAGCTGCACTGTACTGAAGACATATGACCTCCGCTGAACGAAATGAAGGTTAATCTGACATTTACCAATTCTTTCATTAACTTACACAAGCAGGAGTAACAGATAAATTGAACGGAATTCATTCGGATTAAGTGATCTCACTTCAGTTTGCCAAAAGCGAGTAGAGTAGATATTTGCCAGTAGTCTGGGAGTATACCTTTTCTCTTAATGATGTTTAGCAAATCTAATAAAACAGACAGGCCTCGTTCACTTAGTTGTCGATAAATGCAATAAGGGACATCGTCGAGACCAGGGTCTGTGTCCGACCAAAGAGCGAGTGCAAACCACAGCTCACTAAGGGTAATTCTCCACCTATAGAGGTCAATTCCACTCGGCTGCCTTCAGCGATACCATGACTTGAATGCTGTCGGAATATCATCCCGGCAAGCTGATATATAGAAAGCGGGCAGGAATGGCCGTTCTCACCAGAAGGATCTCGTACGAGAAAAGAGAGACCTTTGGTACTCGACTTAGAACCCTAGTTAATTCCTGGCGCTGATGGACCACGTGTCCTTTGAACAACAGCATCTCATCAGTAGAACTAAAAATCACGACCTTCGCTTGAAAATGGAGGACTCGAAGATGCCGCTCAACTTCTCTATAAAATATTTCGATTTCACTGAGACTCTCTTTACCCAAACAGCAACATCCATTTTTCTTTTATTGTGGTCCTCCCAACCAAGGAGTGCCTCGTGGTGTAAGAGGCATTCATTGCTTACCGTCCATCGCGAAAAGAAACGACGGCCTGCCGTCTCAGGAATCACACCGGTAGAATAGGAAACCATCTGTTTTGTCTTCTTCTTAGTCCGTTTCTTCTTTTAAGAAGAGAAAAGAGAAGAGTGAATCCTTTTTTCTTTACTACAAGAAGGGGACCTAAGACCAGGCGCACCAGTAAGAGACATGTTTTTCTCCAAGATTGTGAATTCCATGGGTCAAAAGCAATCAACACTCAGTGGAGGAGTCCCTACCTCTCCTCTTGAGACTTCGTAGTTCTGGGCTGCCGGACAAAAGATCTTGCATAGCGGGGACAAGGCTCGAGAGCGACTCACACCGTGTAGTATCTGCCTTTTTGAAAGTCTTGGCCATCTTGGAGAGGGCACTTGGTGGGTCATTAACACGTCAGGAAGGTCTTCAAGGTTTACATCTTTCCAAGGTAACATGGATACCAACGGGAGAAACTTCAGCCAATAGCCTGAAACAAACCTCATTTCCAAGGGCGCCCTGATCCTGATCAAGAAAAAAAGAGTGGCAGGCACGAGGCCCACAACAAGCTTAAGAAACATTTCTACACAACACTAGGTGGCATGGCAGGAAGGGCACCGCTAAACTTTGGCCCTATAAAGGGGCTGTCGAGCCCTCCTACCGGGAGCGGTTGATTATGAGATGCCTGCTTGCTGCTTTCTTGACTCGGCCTTGTAAATGAACAAGAGGGAAAGTTCCTCAAAAAATCTGCGGTGTTTTGTGGTAAGATGATAAATGGTTATTTTATTGATGGTTTCCAATGGTTGAAATTACTTACAAGTGCCTTTGAATGCCTAAGTGGCTGAACGAGGCTTCTGCTACTTGATATTGCCACCTATAGCCAAATCCGATGGCTGATTTTAAATCTAAAGGGGGAATAACCATATGTCCCATAGTCATATGGGTCATTTCATAGCTATAAATGGGTACAATTTAACTTTACTCATTTTGAAATAAAAGCGACGGCTAGACCTGGCGTTTCGCCACAGATAAAAAGAGAGAATATCGATCGTACTGATCTAGAGTTATCCAAGAGAGACCACCAGGAAGGCGAGGAGGGATAACCTGCCTTACCCTTATAGATAGGATAGGGGATAGGAAGACTGTAGTGGCTAATAACAAAACATATGGGAGCTATATCGAATTTAGGGATGGAACTGCACAAGGGTGGCTGCAAATATGGCACAGGCAAAGCACCTTTACTGTAAAAATAAATGGAGCGAAGCTCCTCTACCTGTCGGATGGTGGTGCCATAGCTCACCACGCTCACCCCACCCTCAACACCAATCTTGGAAACAGACTAAAATCTTGTGAATTTTTTAACGCAAATGAAAACCAAAGTTTGGAAATTATGAAAGGAAAAGTGAGAGTTGATAGGCTATATTCCGTGTGCAGACACCCCCAATTATTTCATCTCGGTTTCGGACTTTTCGGTTCTCCATCCTGGGTGCGTAATTGTTGATTATTCGCACCTCTTTTGCGATGCACCCAGACTAAAGGTTTCTCAGCAGAAAGGCCATGCTCCATAAACCACAGCTTCCAACTTACGAGCAAAAAAGGAGGGAAAACAGTGTAGGGAAATCGATATCCCACACTAATAGGAGAGTCCCTGTTCGGTCACCACAACGTCCTGGTGCTTGGCAGTTTAACCTAATTAGTTACTCCCCCCTCCTCCGCCGCTCTCTCCCCTCTACTAGCAGACCACCAGAAGGTCACCTCTAACCAAGAAAAGAACAAATCTTTAGATTTCTGGGTCGGCGAGCATAACATTGGTTAAACCGGCACTATTTCCCCTAAGAATTGGGATCTAATTTCACTTCATAGACGAAATTAAAGGAACGGTGACCAAAAACCAGAAGATGCCTTTAGGCCTAAGTGGAAGACGCTCGAAGAAAAGTCGTTAGAAGAGCGAGGCTTAATACCTAAGCCCTCATCCTCACTCCTCCTTCTCCTACCTCCAGTGGGTTGGTAAAGTATATCGGCGGATAACTGGAGAAGAACAAGGAAGATCGAGTTAGAGATCGATACTAAGAAGTCCGGTGGGAGTGCACGGCAATCAAAGAAAGGAGTAGAGAAGAAGCTAATGTTGAGCCAGTTCCTGGTGGTCACACCAAAAATTAGTTTTTTTGTATTGAGAATTACTCTCTTACATCTCTCGTCAGAGAAACCCTCTATCCTGGTTTGCAACAAAAATCAGAGATAGTCCTCGCCATTGAGGAATAGCGAAAGTAAACTCCCTCAAACTCCTCCCATTTGTCAAAGGATTCACTTGTTTGCTCATCGCTCGTCAGTGCGAACCATTCCAGATTAACCCGAAGATTGGAAAAAGCATACCTTTCACGGTCCCGTTGTTCAAATAATCTGACTAAGAAAACGTGCTTAACGCCATCCGGCGTCCTCTCCGAAATCAACTGTTGCTTCAAGCCCGTCTCCGCGCCAGTCAAACAGCTGGTTGTCTGTGAACACGCCCACGCGCCTAACCGCAAAAACATTTTTTCGTCATCCGGAAACACGTGTGTTTTTTTTAAAGGTAAAGAAATCCAATTATTTTTGATTGTCACTTAGCGTCCAATAGTAAAGTGAGCTTTAGGTCAACCATTAATTTATATTCATTTGGTTTAAATTAGTAAGTCTAACTTAAACTAATTTAATTCATAGCTGTATAGTTTGTCTTTTTAGTTTTCACTCTTTTATGTTGTAATTAAATATATATTTTTTTATATGTATTTAATACAATCCTCAAAACGTTGCACCTGGCACTAGAAATCCTCAAAGATTAAATAACGTCAAATAATATAGCACTCTTAAAGAAAACGTAATCAAGGAGTTATTCAAGTACGCAACAAACCTACGTACGTACACCAACTCTTTCCTTACGATACCACGACAAACACTATGGATTTCATTACTAGGTCTTACTAATCATCCAGAGGACAGCCAATAACTGGATCTGTTGTGGCTTACCCGGAGACATGAAAAGTTGACTACAAGAAAACAGGGCAGTAAAGCCCTCACACTCTAAGCAATACAAGCTTATGTATCCGAGAGCGAGCGAAAGAGGTCGTCAACTCATGACACGCAAAGATGAGTTATTGGGGCAAATGCGATTTTCTCAGTAATCCTTTCCCAACACCTAGGATAGCTAAAGGCCTAGTTTTTTTGTGACTTTCATGCATTTAATGCTGTCGTTTAGAGGTTTCAAAGCCTCCCTTCTGAAAAAAGGTTTAGGCGATTCTCGTTAAAGAAAACGAAGGTTAATGGAATAAATAGGTAGTATTCCACACTTGCACGACCTTCCTGAAAGAGTCTATGTGAATTCATTGACGAAGCTTCCTTAATTTGCACCCAGGAAGGGAAGACCTACAGCTCCATCCATGTACCAATTGTAACAACACTCAGAGGGTAACCCTTTACTGATATTTCTGAGGAGATAGCTGGGGGACTAAGGAAGCGTACCTATGATGTAAAATTTGATATATAATTTTGTCATCACCAGGAAGGGTGCTTGGGCATAGTGCCACTGCAGTTTGGAGCTCTTCTATTGTAAAGAAATCATTATATGTAAAATTTTGTTTGGTAGAAAAGTAGAGATAATAAATTTCACATTTCATTATTCTTCTGATGAATGTCTTAATTTGTTATCATTTAAATATATCATACAAGGAGGTACGGTGGTTAAACAACCTATATTAGCAGCTTATGAAGTTTGTTTGCTTTGGACGGTTTATAGCCAACTTAAAGCTTAAAGTCCGATTAATAAGTAGAGAGGTGGAGCGTGATAGACGTTTAAATGCCTATGTAAAAGTGATTAGAGTGAATTTGATGCATCTGCTTATGGTTTAATATAATTGGGTGATTGTTGCTTGCATATTGAGCAAAGAAATGTTCGAGGGTGATCAAAATTAGTCAAAAAACTTGTGTATTCATATATGCTTAAATATATTTATTTTTATTTTTTTATTTTTTTAGTTATATATAATAATTGAATTTTCTAAAAGAATTTTTTTTACATTCTTTTGATCCTAGTAGGCGACTCTAATGACTATTGTAAAGTATGCAATCAATAAGACGTTTCTAGTAGTTATTTTACCAGTTGCAGTTATTTCTTAGGCTGTATAAGTTTTGGAAAAACAATACATAACTAGGCATAACATCAACGAAGAAGTTTGGACGTGCGCACTGGTTTGTTTAAGGTCCTTGATGATAATTGGATAATGATTGCTTACAGTCACGGCGGAATATGTGTACCAGACATTGCCTGTGGACCGGTTTGGGGAGCGAAGGGGTACAACTGTTTGTCTGTTGTTTATAATGCTGTGATTTACTGTTTTTTAATATTTCCAAAGTCTTCTGTTTCATTCTTTTAAAAAAGACGCGACCACGGGTATTTTCTTTCTCTCCATAGGCAAGACGTCTGCTTTGGAAGTATTAAACATTAGATATGGTTGGGGGGTTTGGTTAATTATTTCTTCTATATCGTCATATGGAAACGCATATGTATGGAGATAGATATACCGAAGATATTGTGGTTAGTTTTTTCAATTGGATTTGCATTAAGATTGCAGTGATTGATGTATTTAGTTGGATAAGAGTAAACGGAATATTTTGATTGGTATATTGCTTGCCACATTCTCGTTTCTGGTTTCGAAGTGTCAGTGGAATTAATTTTACAAAATACTGGTATGTGCTTATGAGCATGGTCTCTCTGAGACAGATTCATGTTAGTTTTTGTCCTGGAGAACGGTCATGCAGTTGTTCCTACTTGGTCCTGAGACCGTGAATATTTCCTTGCAGGATCTGGTAGGAATCCTATTCATTTCTTAACCGATCTCGAGAAGTTCGAATTTTCTGGTTGAGCTTCGTTACTATTTGTTTGTATCCATTTTACTACCTTTAGTTTAACTTTACTTAGTTTGTCATTGGATATATTTGGTGAGTAGTTTTCTAAATTTCGCTCCCTGTAGGCGGATATTTTCTTGTAATCTAGGTTGTTTTGCGTTGGCTTTCTTTATTGATCTCAAAAGAGAAGGACGTTCTATGGTTATATTCAGGGGGATTATGATTCGAGACGGATTTCTGCATTGGATGAGGCATTTCTATTCGCTCTTGTCGCAGCTTTTAGATCAAACTTAGTTGAAATAATTACTGGACATGAAGGTTTTGGTGAGGATATTGCTGAAGAGGGGTAAAAAGACCATGGTTATTCAACATGATCTATAATTTTGCGATGTTAAAATATTTAGTGGAAATCTGGATTTCATCCTCTGTTTTATGCGATGTAAGGCCGTCGTTTTGGGAGAGTCTTGCCTTACTCGTTTCCCTGCATGGTTATGGTTGTTTTATGCTAAAGAGGAGCTGCTGTGGTCTTCCTACTTTCAACATCTACTTCGAGAGATTGTTGGCCATCGTTTGGTGTGTTTTCTCTTTGGGGTATCCATTTTTTTTGTCCTTAGAAATGTTAGTGTCTTAACTAGAGGCACTATATCAGCGACATACTCGTAATTTGAAGAATGGAATTTAGGTTGGTTACAAGGAGGATCCAGATTTGAGAGGAATTTGCTTCACTGTTTTCTGTGTATGGGTGTTGTTTGTTTTTTTCTAAGGCATGAGTATTATTGCCTGTTAGTGTGTGTTCTAATATATTTCCCTAATTTTAGGTCATTACTCTTGTATGATCTTCTGTCGTATTCGATGTAAAAAAGACAGCTGCATCAACCCGGGTATGTAAGACTATGCAGGGGAGGGGATAAGAAGAGTGTGTGGATAGACAGTGGAAAGTAGACCAGTGGTGAAAACAGAAAGAAGTGTGGTAGGGTGCAAAGTGATGCTAGAGCCTGGTGATAAGGCTTATGACTTTAAATTTTTTTCATGTTTGGTAGTTCCGTTGTTGTTTATCATTTTGTTTCTATATAAATATATATATAAATATATATATATATATATATATATATATATATATATATATATATATATATATAAATATATATATATTTCCATATATATAATTTGACATTCAAGCCATTTGACTTAAAATTAGCTAATGTATTTTGTTTTGCTGTGCGCGTTTGCTGTTGTTTTGGTAGTTCATTAATTATTACTTTCTATGTTTGTTTAGTGTCTTTGTTTTTTCGTAAATTTGTAATGTGTGTAGTTTGTGTATTTTGTTTTTTCTTGAAGTCTTGAATGGTGTGTTTCAATCTTCTTCGGTAGTTTTTCCTTCTTCGGTAGGTTTGTCTCCATTGGTCAGTTTAGTCAATATCGGAGATTTTTGTCAAAATCGGTTAGGTTTCTCAAATTGGTCAGTTTGTCTTGTTTTGTGCTTTGGGCAAAAACATCTCATCTTGCTTAGAACGGCACTTCTGCTCCACCAGCTAAAACCCCAGCGTAGCTTAGAAATCTGGTGCGACTTACAGCTCTTCTATTCTGGTCAATCATTTGTACGATTTCCTCGTCGAATTCTCGATTGACCTTTTCCAGCATATTCCTTGTCGGTTCTTTAATGACAACGTTAATGGGAGTCAACCCCGCCTCCCGGTGCAGCTCTTCCTGTTTTCTTCTTTCCATTCTGCGTCTACCTGTAATTAGGTACGCACATTTGTTCTGCTCTACTTGTAGTCTCCTCTTCTGTGTCTTTGAGACACATGAGAAGGCGGAAGTAGGGTATAGCAACGTTGATCTTACTATTGCAGTATAGATATTCTTTTTGTTGCTTTGACGAAGAATTCTGAACCTATATAGAGTCTTGACTGCAGCAGTGGCCTTGGTGATTCGTTCTTGGGCGTGTTTTGTGTACCCGGTTGAGGTAATCTTCATTTTGAGTACATTGCATTTATTAGTGTAGGGATATCATCTATCCCCCACCCTGACGTCATCAAGTAGTCTCCTGCCTATGGGGACTACTTTGAACTTTTTCTGGTTGGTACGGATTTTCCACCGGGCCTCGTAGGTGTTAAGTTTTTCAATTTCTGCCGCTATCCTTTGAGCTTGCAAAGGCGCATTCCTTCATGGACAAGTGATTATCTGGGTCAAATCTTTGGCGAATTCTATGTTGAGGCAAGTGGGGCTTACAGGGGCTGGGACATCAGCGGTGTAAATCAAGTAGAGAGTGGGAAACAGCTACCAAAGTTTCCACTCAATGCGGGCCTTGCACAAAGGGAAGACAGTCGGTGCGGCGTCCTTGGATCAGTTGACAAAATATTGGTACAGAAGGGGAAGAAGGCGGAGGCACGTTCCATTGCTGCATAACGTCTTCGTCAGTAAGCAACAGTTGAAAAGGAGGCGTTATTGAGCAAAGCGGTTCTCACCAATTCGTCCTCATCAGGTAGTGAGTCTAATGACACAGAGGGTGATCAAGAGCAGGGCGTTGGCAGGCCTTTGGAAGCTGTTGTGCCAGTTCTGCCTCCGTCTAAGCACACACGTGTGGGGAATATTGTGACGTTGACCTTAGCTGCTGCCCTTGACCGGACTAAAACGTCATCAAGAGCTGCAACATTCATTCTTGCAGAGACAGCTTCCAGCTTAGGTTATAATGTTGAAGACTTAAACATAAATCAGAGCTCCATTCACCGGAAAAGAATAGAACATCATACCCAAGCCCATGCTACACCCAGACTTAAAGACGAGCTGGGATGGGAAGTTGATGAAAGATCTCACTGGAAATCAGCATGTGGAGAGGCTTCCAGTTCTGATAACCAGTATTGGTACCAGTCAGCTCTTGTGTGTTGCCATGCTCAAGAGTAGAACAGGTATCGAGCAAGCAAATGTTGTCATATCAGCATTGAGAGACTGGGGCCTGGAAGATCAGATTGTAGAGATGGGATTCGACACCACAGACACCAATACAGGGAAGTTTTCGCAACTCGGGTCATCTTACAACAGCAGTTGAAAAAAGATCTCTTGCATCTGGCCTGCCGCCCCCATTTTTTTGAGCTCGTCCTTGGAGCAGCGTTCACCGCCTCAATGGGTCCAAAGTCTGGCCTGAAGTACTTCTTTTTAAGAGGTTTAAAGCTCATTGGCACACCATTGATCATGGTCCAGGTTCAATAAGCACTGGGAGCCGAGAGTGCCGAGGTGGAAGAGTTTCTGATTAATAGTAAAGACAACCTAACCGCTTTCTTTGAAGATGTTCTCAAGAATAAGAATGTTCGTCTTCGAAATGACTACCGTGAGTTGGTTTAGTTGTCTCTGATTTTCTTGGGAGGCACTCCGCTGCGAGGGCTTTGTTTGTTAACTCCTGGGAGAATGCACCATGCCAGATGGATGAGTAAAGCAATTTACTCATTGAAAGTGTGGATGCTGCAAACACAGTTTAAGTTGACTCGTCGTGAAGAGAAAAAACTTCGTGAGATCTGCATCTTTGGTGTACTTCTGTACGTCAAGGCATGGATACGGGCTCCTTTGGCAGCAGTTGCTCCCCATCACGACCTTGAGATTCTGAAAGCTATGGCTGGTTACCACAACAAGACCATAGCTAAAGCCACTGCATTAAAATTAAGTCAACACCTCTAGTATCTGTCAGAGGAAATGGTGGCAATGGCTTTGTTTGATTCTCTAGTCTCAACATTACAAAGAGAGCCATGAAAGAAGCCATATCAAATAAGGAAGGTGCAAAGAAACCCCTAAAGCGGATCAATTTGAAAGAGGACTCTGTTTCATCATCCAAGCTAAAGATTTCTGTAGCAAGAAGTAAATGTCCCTTTTCACAAAGTTGGGACTGCCACATTCCTTCTTACGCCCTCACCCAGAAACTTGGAAAAGCAACATTGATTTTAAGACAGCTTCGTCTGTCATTTCTAACCTTAAGGTTGTCAATGACAATGCAGAACGAGGGATCGCATTGGTTTAAGAATATAATTGCAATTTAACACGAGATGAAGATCAGATTCAGTTTTTGCT
The DNA here is from genome assembly GCA_963969495.1 of Ceratothoa steindachneri. Taxonomy (NCBI): domain Eukaryota; kingdom Metazoa; phylum Arthropoda; class Malacostraca; order Isopoda; family Cymothoidae; genus Ceratothoa; species Ceratothoa steindachneri. The sequence goes on from OZ018321.1 coordinate 124,303,256, forward strand.
TAAAGTAGTTTCGGAGCAGAAACTCAAGTTCCCTGACAGCCGGAAGAAAACCTGCTCAAGAATTAATGAGTGGCAGTAATAGTATTACAGCTACTAATTTACAGGCTGACGTGATCCCGCCCGCTAGGTCTCAAATAATTATCCTCTTTCAATGGGTGGTGGATGGGAAAAGAGGTTGGTGGGATAAAAGTAATTGTGGGTCCACTTCTCGTATCCTGGTAACATAGCAATTTAACTGAATGTTGCAGCCATTTAATTTCTTATGGCTGAACTCTTACAATTTAACAATCAATTGTCACCGTGCAAATAGCATGTTAATTAACACAGCGACTATTTGCATTAACAAATACTTAATAAAAATATACGCAATGCATTTATTTAAAAAAAAGACAAAATATTCTTGAATTCATATTAATGCACTAATGAATATTTTCTCCTTTTTTTCATTTTTATGTGCGATTTCTCATTTCCTGTTAAGTTAATGGAAAAAATTACAAGAACAAAACGTTTTTATAATTAGAACATCCATTATGACACGAGATTTTTGCGAGATCCAGCTTTTAACCCAAAACTATTCAAAAAGCATTGTTTTTCTCTTATAAATATTAAGATAAATGTTAAACCTTCCAGGGGCACTCCTAAATATTAATTGAATTGCACGATATTTGGCGATCATTGTTTTATATGTAATGGAACAAAAATTGGTGATTAGAGTGAAACTTCAAAATGTTTTCTTTTGAGAAACACGTTAATATATATATATATATATATATATATATATATATATATATATATATATATATATATATATGCGGTTAAAAGGCTATTTTTGGCAAACCAGTCTTCCTCAAAGCCTTCGGAAGGAGCTCTTCTCACATACACGAAAAGGTAGCACTTAAAATAGGCGTTCTCTCAGATAGGTAAAAAACTATCTTTTGATTAGCGTTTTTAAGTGTCACCCTTGCTTTTCAAAGAGAATGGAAAATTTGTTTGATTCTCCATTTTTATAATTTATTAGGTGTGGCGAAAATGAAGATTCAAACAAATTTTCCATTCTCTTCGAAAAGCAAGGGTGACACTTAAAAACGCTAATTGAAAGATAATTTTTTGGCTATCGGAGAGAACACCTATTTTAAGTGCTAACTTTTCGTGTATGTGAGAAGAGCTCCTTCCGAAGGCTTTGAGGAAGACTGGTTTGCCAAAAATAGCCTTTTAACCACCTAATTAATTGCGTTACTGCAATAATTTTTCTTAATTTATAAGGTGTGGCGAAAATGAAGAATCAAACAAATTTTCTATTTTCTTCGAAAAGCAAGGGTGACACTTAAAAACGCTCTTCTAAAGATATTTTTTTTTTTGCCTATCTGAGAGAACGCCTATTTTAAGTGCTACCTTTTCGTGTATGTGAGAATAGCTCCTTCCGAAGGCTTTGAGGAAGACTGGTTTGCCAAAAATAGCCTTTTAACCGCATAATTAATTGCGTTACTGCAATAATTTTTCTTAATATATATATATATATATATATATATATATATATATATATATATATATATATATATATATATATATATATATATATATATATATATATATATAATATGATAGTGAGATAACTGTATAGGAGCATACTATAGTATACGCTTGAAGACGGTATAGTAATCTTCATCTCGAATCTAGTTTCGTAACTAAATTCTCTGCTCTTATACAGTGGTTTCACTATCATATACCATTATTCGCTATTGAATTATTTCACTTATATATTATTATAAATAGGTAGCAGTTTTTCTTGCATGCATATTTTTTGGAATACTAATTTTCTTTGGCAACTTTCAATTATGCTTATTATTTTATTTTCTTTATCTTGTAGAAGGTAAATCATTTCTCCTAAGTTCATCTCTCTTTTTTCAACTTACTGTGTTTTTGTTAAAAACAAACTTTAATTACTAGGCTTGCGATCTTGAGCTATTATCAGAGCATATACTTTCTGTTCCTCCTTTACCGATGAAAGAAGCGTGAAAATAGAATGAGATCGAATATCGACGACGATGTAAGACAGGATGTTCTGTATGGAATAGATGCATGGAGAATTGATAGGAAAAGTGTCTATAGAAAGAGAAAATAAGTACCAGTTCGTGTGGTAACCTCAGTCACCATCCAATTTCTTACATGGTTACTCAGAAAAGTGAGTTAATCACTATTAGCCTTTGTTTTTGTTGACAATACCTCTTCTGTGAATTTTCCCTCTTAGCGCTTTTTCCATTTTTCACTGCAATTTAATTTTTGTCTACTTTTTATTATTTTAATTTTATAGTTATTTGTATTATCATTATTCTGTCCTGTACGGATCTTTTGTTTTGGGATTTCTACACTTTGTATTTTTCAATATTCTTGTCTCCTTTGTAATAAAGTTATTTTTATTCATTTTATTATTATTTTGTCCCCTAGGGATCTTTTTTTCATTTTATTACTACGGAAATCTTGTTTTAATTTATTAATTTATCCACTACTTATCTCTATCATTATTTTATTATTTTTATTTATTATTATTATTTTGATTATTATTAATATTATTATTTATAAATAGGGTAAATCTCCTGCCGCATCTGCTGCTGGTTAGTTTTGAAGGCTTGTGTGAAGTGTACGTTCGGTAAGTCTTTGTCTTCAAGGTTTACTGTTGGGTTGCTTCTTCTGGTAAAATTTGGTATATCCTTTGCTATATTTCCTTTTTATGTTTATGCAATGTGATATTTATTGGGTATATAGATGATTTAATGTAATAATTAGTGTTTTGCTTGTGATATGAATGTGAATGGCTGGAAAAATCAATAACGTTTTTACCAGTAGCATGTATAATTTCTTTTTATTTTGTGGTGAGAAGAGTCTAAAACGAAACAGTGACTGTAAAGTCCTCTTGGCAGCATCATTTTTTTTTTCCAGATGTTAATTTGAGGCCAAGTACTCGGTAATCTCTATAGTATGCGTAATATTTGCCCTACACCAATACATCTGCTGTCTTTCGTCGCCATATCGTTATCATTCTAAAATTGCTGATGCTTGTTTTGATCTTGTTTAAATTTACATAATTATTGAGGTTCTCAATCTCCCCCCCTATCCTGTTTGCAACATCTTTGGGGTTATGGTAGTTAATTGTGACAACCTGCGTAATGTCATCCGCCAGCTGAATACATTTTGCAAAATCGTGATTGAGGTGAGGTAGTTCACCAGTCTATATCGCATTCAAGGTAGGGGTAAGGCATACCCCCTCTTGCGGAACCTCCGTCTTAGGTTAAATGGCTCCCCTTCAATGTCGTTTATTTTTACGACTGCTTGTGGATATTTTAAATAGTCGCAGATAATTTTCACTATATTAGGCTACATATTAAGATCACTGATTTCTTTTTTGAGCGTTGGTAACCAAACTTATAAAAAGCTAAGGAGACATCAGGAAGCACTACGTCTACATTGCATTCTTTGGCCTTGGCGATGGCAATTTTGTCAGTGATTAAGGCTAATGCCGTCTTGGTAGCGAGTTTTCTCCGGAATCCATGATTTGGATCGTTTTACAAATCTTTGTTGTCTATTTAGTTCGTCAGCCTATTGTTTGAAGTTTCTCTAGCAGCTTGTCCCTAAACTCCAAAGGAAAGATAGGCCTGTAACTGTTTATATCCCTTTTCGGTTTACCTTGCTTCAGCAGGAATATCATAATAGCCCTTTGATCTTGTTGGGGAAATATCCAAAGCTTAGACAAGCGTTGAACAGCTCCAATACGGCCTGATGGATATTTTGGAAAGAATTCATTACGTGCATCTTCGTGATGCCATCTGTTTGAAGCTCTTTAGAGTTACAAGGAGAACAAGGAAAGGAAGTACCCTAGGAGACCTCACGGTCCATTCAAAGAGGGTACCTTTGGACTAGCAATCGAGCGGGCACATGGCTGCTCAATTGTTTTGCGTCCCTAAACGGCCACTTTTCAAGACTTTGTCTAGTCTTTACTTGAACCGGTCAACGGATTCACTGTTGACAACTTCCACTGGAATTGCGTTCCACTTACCGCAGATACTGTAAGTGAAAAAAATTCCACACAGATTGCGGTTGTAACGCTTCAGTTCAAGTTTGAAACCCTGATTGCGCGTTCTGTTCTCACTCAGTATGAAAATATTCCGGTAGTCAACATTGTCGAACCTTCGAAGTATTTTGAAAACTTCGATGAGCTGACCACGCACTCTACGGGTTTCCAGCAATAACAGATCTAATTCCCTTAGTCTATCATCATAACTTTTGCGGCGGATAGAGGGAATCAGCTTGGTTGCCCTGGCTTGTACGCGTTCCAATCTCGCGATGTCTTTTCCAAATAAAGAACTCCCAAATTTTACGGCACATTCCAGGTGCGGCCGAACGAGGGAGTTGTACAGACAAAGTACTATTTCCTTGTTACGGTATCCAAACTGGCGCTTTATGTAGCCTAACATCCTTTGGGCTTTCTTCTCTGCCTCGATGCACTGTTTCGAGAAATTGAGGTCGCTAGTGATAGTTACACCCAATTCCTTCTCAGTCTCACTCGATTCAATAGCAGTGCCCTTAAGGATATACTGAGATTGAGGGTGTCTGTGGACGATATGAATCACTTTGAATTTGTTCACGTTAACGACATTTGCCACGTGTCCGACCACTCCCCAATCTTTCCAATATCTTCCTGTAGGCGGGCAGTATTTCCATTCTTTGCAACGTTCATACCATGCTTGGTACCGTCGGCAAATTTGGAAATCTTGGCAACCATGTCACCGTCCATGTCGTTGACGTAGATGATGAATAGTAGTGGTCCCAGGAGAGAACCTTGAGGCACCCCGCTAGTAACAGACACCCACTCAGAAGACTGTCCATTCACCACCACCCGTTGCCGTCTGCCACTTAGCCAGTTCTCGATTCAGCCGGCTACCTTGCCGTCTATGCCCAGCGCTTGCACTTTCCAGGGAAGGTGGCGGTGTGGTACCTTATCAAAGGCTTTCTGAAAGTCTAAGTAGACCCCATCCACCGCCTTGTCTCGATCGTGCTCACTGAACACGAAGTGGAAGAATTCCACAAGGTTCGTCCGGCATGACCGTTGCCTTCGGAAGCCGTGCTGGGAACTCCTCAGTAGCAGCTCTAACTCTAAATACGACGTCATTTTGTCCACCATCATGCTTTCCATGAGTTTACCGACTATCGAAGTTGGACAATTAGGTCGGTAGTTTGACGGATGGCTGGGGTCTCCTTTCTTTAAGATCGAAGTCACCTCCGCCTCACGCCAGTCTCTAGGAGCGCAGCTTCATATTATTCATGAGTAAAGCGTATCCCTTCCTCTTGTGTGAGATGTGTCCCACCTACCTTATGGCGTAATTTGAGCTCAGCACCTAGCTTTTTAAGCATTAAGAGTACTTACTTTTCATATCTTGCATCGAAGTTCAGATTCTAAATCGTTTTCGCCATTATTCTCTGAAATTTCGTTCTATCTCTCTGTCTTTTGTAATTTTAATGTCTTTGACTTTGATAATGATTCTATTCTTAGGGGAAGCGTCTCTCAGTTCTTTAACTGAATCAAAAATTTTGGAGGGTATATTTCACTAGCGACGTAGGCTATCATTTTGTCTCATAAGATGCCTGATTTTGTTGATAAGAATTTCTAGATAGTTTATTTTTTCCGGTATATTTTTGGCCCATCTAAGAGTGGGGAGTGTTTTATATTCCGTCCACGGGATATCTATCCGATCAGCTTCTACGATTTTTGTTATCAGGTGATTAGGTTATTCAGCGATTTCTTCAAGTGAAGCGCTTTCTCTCTGGCCTTTCTCTATTCTACAGATGTTCTTTGTATGCAGCGCAGTTAGATTTGGCCAGGCCCCTGCGTCTGGGAATTTTAACCTGAATTGGAGAGTTATAGATGCCTGTAATCATGCTGATGTAATCTGACGGAACATATGAGCCTGGAGTCATCACTTGGTTTAGGGAAAAAGTAGGATACACTAATACTATTTGAAGGGTAGTTGATGGCTTTCATGTGAGAAAGAAATTAAAATCGGGGCATTCTCTTTGTACTAGGTTCCTCCTGATTAAGAGGCTTAGCGTGTTTCCAGCACCATTGAATGCCATGTTGTACCCAATCTCTCTACATCAGGCATTTAGATCGCCTATTAAAATGGTTGAAACGTTTCTTTTAAACAGTCGGAGAAAGTTGGGGATTAATAAATATGCGCACCTGAGTGGCGGGCATCCAACTACCACATTATCTTCGTAGGTGATACTGAACTTAATTGCTAGGTATGACTCTTCCAGGAATTGTATCTCTTTAAATTTAATTCCGTCTCTAGTGTCAATGGCCACTCCATAATATCTCAACTTCGAGGGGTTAACCATCAGTATCACATAGTTATAAAGTTTTATATACTCTTTATCTTCGTCTAGGCCATGTTAAGATATAAGTATGATATCTGGACTACTGATCTTATGATCTCACTGTATATTCTACTTTTAGTGTTCCATCCGTTAACGTTGAGGGAGAATATTTTAGTATCTTGACATATGTAAAGCTGGTATCCATATTTATTTCTTATTTGGTTGTTTGATTTTTGTTCCTTTTGCCCTGGCAGGAGATCTCACCAATCCTGATCTCTTCTTTTGGAATTGGTCATGACTTAAGTGGAAACATGACTTGGGGCAAATCTCAACCAGGCTTCGTTTTATTGCCAGATGGGCTCTATAAAATTAATAAAAAAAAAAATCAGCGTCATGCTCTCACTTGTACTTTCCTTTGACTATCCCCTCTACAATATTAGCAGTTTTGATAGATTCGATATTGATGATAACGGTGAATCTCGATACCTTCATGCATTAGTCTTGAGTAGTATGGCATGGTATAATGGGCGCTGAGGGTTGAATAGTTCTGTCTCAATGTTTTCAGTTGGGTGGCTTATATCCATTTGAGAATCTGTACTTTATGTGGTATTAGGTTTGTTTAGGCTGGTGTCTCGAGACGCGGAGCGAGACTTTGGCACCACATCTGCGATACTTTTACTTTTAGCATAAAAAAGTTCATCTGGCGGTGGAATGTCTGGAAACCACATCGCCTTAAGGCCTGTTGTGGACCAGCATTTTATTGAGTTCCATTGCGTCCCTATCAGGTTTTCTAAAGTTAGCGAAATGGACATGTAGTATGCACATCACTAGATCTGGTCTCATATTTGGGTCACTTTGGAGCATAGTTTTCTCTTGTTCCATTTTCTTCACCCCCTGTGCGTACATGGTATTTGTTCTTCTGTTTCTCTCCTCGATCCTTTGTTTTTATTATCTGTTAACGAGCTCTTTTTATTTAGGCCCGTCAGTGAATTACGGCAGTTTCAGGCACTTTTTGATGGAACTCTTACATTCTTTTTTATGTATGTCCAGATTCAGTGCAATATGACCATACCTTGCCTTCGAATTTCTTTCCATAGTGGCATGCTTTCTTATGGCATAGCATTAAAAGCAGATTTTTAAAGGAAGCAAAACCTCGTTTCAATGCAGCTACCCTAAATTTTTGAGTTGAACATTATTAACTCGCTCTTAGCTGCCTTTGTTGCCATTTCTGTTATTTTAATGTGACTGTAAAGACGTGCGTGTATACTTCACCATCACGGTTCTGAAATTTACATGTCTAGATAATTTGGCCCAGTTTTCTTTCGATCCCAATTTTGATCTCCTCAGCAGTATGTGTTCCAACGCAAGAGTCGCTGTGTCAACATATAATCGATCTTTGAGCAGCTGTATCCGGAGTAACTTTAGGCACAAGGCAGATCTTTTCAAATTCTTCTTTGGAGTTTGCACTAAGTAGGTTTTCTTGATCTTAAGTATTGTCGCAGATTGCCATGTATCTATATGCCTGGTCTTTCATTCTACAGAGTGCAATGCCCAGTTTGGAGTATGCAACTTTAACACTTTTTCTCTCGCAGGTTTTGGACACCAATCCTTAAATCGGAGCAGTTATCGCTTCTCACCACTAGGGTCGTCCTTAACGGCACCGAGTCAGTGTTTTCTCGCACCTAACGGCCCCAGAATTAGAATCCCTTCTTCGCGCCCAAGCAGGCTTCCTTCCGAGGCTCGGACACGTCAGAGGCAGGCGGCCTCTAAAGACCTTATTTTGCAGAAAGGTTATTAGAACCAGACATGTGCTACAGTGGGAGCAAGAGAAATTTCGAGGCGAGCCCCGCGCATTCGATTCTCTCCGTGTACTCGCACGCGCAATGGGCCGTGTGGATACTCCACATTTCATCGTAGCTGGACCCAAACGTCGAGTCTAAAATTACAGGTCTTCCTTTTACCTACAATTCGCAGTGATGATATCAGAAGACGGTTGTAGTGAGAGTTTCTTTACGCTTTTTTCCTTTAACAATGCAGTTCAAGTCTTTTCACAGAAAGAAATCAACAGAATGAGTTAATGAAATGAAATGGGAAAGTGGGAGAAAAAGTTATAGATCCCTGTTCCCACCTCCCCGACCAGTCACTCTCGGAGGAAGAACCTGGTCGGGGAGGCAGGGCGAGGCCCGATTCCTCTTTATTCCTGGGCGCCCTCCTCCCTCTACCGAGGAAGGAGAGCACCGGAGAAGGGGAGAAAAGGAGGGGAATAACAAAAAGTAAGGAGAGAACAGACCTAGTTGGTCTGTGGACCTGCTTAGCGTGGGACCCGGAAAACGGTGAGTTATGTTTTCCTATGTTTTTAAATGAAACTATTTGCTGTACCTGTCTCTAGTGTTAACGTTTTGCCCAACTTAGATAGCGATAAAGGAGGAAGATGATTGAAGCAGAAGGAAGTTGGAGGTTTGCAGAGAGGTGCAAGTTTGCATGGAGGTCACGCTAATCTCTGCACTATAAGTTATTTTTTAGAGTTAAGTTCGAAATAAGTAAGAGTGAAAGTATGCCTGTTTGTTGATTTATGTATTTGTTTTGTTTTATGTTATGTGTGTATGAGATAGGCGTTCAAACCGTTGTTAGCATTGCTTTATTTTCCTGCTCTTTTATCAACTCGAGTTTCTGTGAGTTATGTTGTTTTTTTCTCGTATTTGTTGTGTGAATTCATGTTGCTTAGTTAGTTATATGTTTGTTTCTCTCTTCTTTATTGAATGTTGTATTTCAATTTTTTCTGTAATTTGCTCGATTTGGTTGTTAGTTTTGTGTTTCTTTTTTGGTATTAAGGCAAATCCAGTGAGCTTTGTCATTATTCGTGAATATTTTGGTCATACTCGGGTGTCCGTATTTGGTCTACACGTAAATCTCCTCCTCTTCCCTTGTTTTTAGCAATAGGAAACAGCATGTGTTGTCTCCTTCCCGCTACTCGTTCTATTTGATTATTTAATTCCTCTCCTATTTCTTCTTGTGTTTTTTCAATAACGTTTACAAGTACCATATGGTAGTTAAATGGAGTCTTCGCAGTTCTGTTTTTAAGTAGTGTTGAATATTCTGGTGCAAGTCTTCTTGTTATCCTTCTGTCAATTAGTACTTGTAGGTCCATCCCCGTTTGATTTCTGTTCCTGTATCTTGTGTGAATGCATCTTGCGTTCAAGTCTCCCCAAAACTAAGTTGGGATTTTATTATTAAAAATTCTCACAACATAATTTATTGGGAGTCCCGGGCGCCTCGATGGTTAGTATCCTGTAGTAATTATTATATTAGTTAATTCCATTTTGATCTCAATAGCGAGGTAAGATTCGGTTAGTCCGCGTTTTGTCTTGTACTCTAATTCTTTTTTTTATGCCTATTGCTGCTCCATCATGTTGTTGGTTTGTGTGGTTAGTCATTATTACGTCGTTGTTCCATATTTTTAGTTCGTGAGTCTCAAGGTTAATCCTGTGATCTCATATTAGAATAATGTAGGGATCTATTTCTCTAAATATATTTCCATATGTGTGTTCTTTCCTCTTCCATCCCTCCGTATTTGTGTGAAGAATTCTTAATTTTCTATCATCCATCTTATTTGTGTGTTCTTATGCGTTTTTTCTTTTATGGGAGAGTGGAGCTTTTACGATTATTTATTAATATCTTTTTCTGGCGGTTCCGCTTTTCCTTTCTCTCCGTGCCGACATCTGACTTTTCTCAGTTTCACATTTTTTGGCTGCTACATCCGGTGTCCTGTCGTGCTGCGAGGTTCCCCTGTTCAAATTCCTTTTTTGTTTTATGATTTTGCGTGTGCTTCTTTTTGCGTTTTTCTTATTCGTTTCGTCAATGGTGCTTTCAAAGTTTGTTTCCTCAATTTATCTCTTCCTCTTGTTATGATTCACTTTCATTTCTTTTTGCCTCTTTGATGAGTGTCTTTTTTGTGTCTTCTGAAATTTTTATGTTAAATATGGCCGATAAGTCAATATTTTGAATGCATTTCATTGGATCCAGCCCGTTTTCCCTGAGCGTGGAGTTCAACGTATTGGAATATGTTCTTGGTTGTGCAATATTTATGACGTGTGAGTTAAGAATACACGTCAGTATCTTCACGTTCAACGTTCCGTCAATTATCACTTGAGTAATTTTTCCGTTAACTTTATTTTTCGGTACTGCCGCCGCGTATGAGGAGTTTCTTGTTGCTTCTTTTCTTTTATATGTCTCCGTTTTACTATTTATAATTTCTTTTCGCTTCGGCATGTCATTGCCATTGTTCTGTTGCTCCCTCCGCAATTAACACAATTTTTAGTCTAATTTGGGCAGCTCCTCCATGAGCGGGGGCCGCTGCATTCCGAGCATTTTTCTCCTTACTTATGCAGTTCGCTGTATTATGGTGTTCCATTTTATAGCATCTAAAACAAAATTGTATATTATGATACTGGTCCCTTTGGATGTTACAGGTAGGGATTTTCATACTGTATGCGAGAAGTCCCTTTTCAAGTGCTTTAGTGGCAATCTCGGTTGACTCATACGAATTTGAACACGTGTGTGCATTCCTTAAATTTTATGATATCGAGTATCTTCAGCCAGGGTGGTTGTTCCGTAAGTTCCTTTTAAGTTCATGTGGTGAGTGTTCCCCCACCCATAACTCTACATTCCGACATACAATGCTCCGGTTGGCAATGATCTGGGGATGTACTTTAGCCTCTAATCCAATTTTTCTTAAAGTGATGGATCCTGCCGATGAAAGTAATAGTTTAAACTCATTGTTTTCTGCACAAATGACAACTAATTCATTTGGTGTTTCGATGCATTTGATCAGGGCGATTTGCAGATCCTTGAAAATGTTCCGTGCTAAATTCTGTGGCTTCCATTATAATCCGTTCTGAATTAGCTGAATGGGAGCCTTTTAATGAAATCCTGTTGGTCCATGATCAATTTTTCTCATGCTTCTTCCAGCATAGGGAGGAGTTCTCTGGAAAATAAGTAGGTAGATTATTTACCCTGCTCAACTAGTGTGAGAACCTCCCTATGTGATCCAATACTATCTTGGCTGCCTGCTCAGGATCGTACACTCCCCAATCACCCTAACTATTTAGGTCTAGCCGTATAAGCGGTCCAACAGTTAGATTTGGGCTCGTCATCGATAATAAAGCTGCTTCTCTGGCTGCATAACGGGGTCTAATTCGGGAGTTCACTACACCCTTCTATTAACTGCTTCTGAGACCTTGCTGGTGGTCAGGTTATTGTGTGCGAAAAGGAAATAAAGGGGGAAAGTATTAGATATATAAAAAAGTAATAGATTGAGAGAATGAAATTTAAGGAGATCACCGTTTTGGGGTGAAACCCCGCGAATCAGAAATAGGAGATTTCTCCAATCAGTCCGATGCGCGCATTTATCTCTTATATCTACTGCTTCTCTTTTTACGAAATTTTATGTTGAAAAAACCTTTTTCTTTTGCAAATTATTTAAAACAAATGGTTATCGTAACTTAGCAGTGCGTAGGTTGCTATAAGCAGTCAGATAAACTAAGCCGCCCAATAGAATGATGAAGAAAATTTACAAGGGGTATTTATTAATCCAAGCTTGAACTTAGAATCAAAGTGAACGGGCCAATCAGGAAGATGAAATTTTCAGATCAGTTTTAATGTTCGATTTCAAGTTATAGCTTTAATGTTAAGGGTTGGCTTTTCTTCGTTGATTATGATAGCTTATAAGATGTTTAGTCAAATGGATTTCTCTTTTCTTTTTATCATGTAGTTTTCAACCAATATATGTGCTGTGAAACTGGTCTTATGAATGCTCTCCATATGATTTTAGGCACTAAGCTTTGGAGATACATAGTTAAACGAAGCAACATTGAAGTGGTTCCCATGCCAAAATCCATAGATTTAATATGGAGCTTGCACTCATCATGTGGGCAGATGAACTCGTAGACTATGTTTGTAAAGTTGAGTTTCGAGGAGTCTTTCAGACGTTATTTTTTATAATAATAATAATAGGTATGAGGGGCAGTCAATAAGTTTTGCGAATCAGTAAGGCAAAACAGAGGAAGGGGGATGGCTGTTTGTGGAGGTGTTAGGACAAGTTATGACAAGTCACGACCTGCAGCCGCACGCTCCTGCCTCGTCTATTTAAGAAGCAGTAGTGAATCGCAGATCGTCAGTCACAAATCTTTCAACAATGGAGAAGGTTGAGCACCATGCAGTGATAAAAATTTTTGAACAAGAAAGGCAAGAATGCTAAAGAGATCCATGAACGCATGGTTTCAGTGTACACCGACACCACCCCTTCAGATGCAACCATTGTTCGCTGGAATAGGGAGTTCCGCCATAGTCGTGAGTCCCATGAAGATGACCCTCGTCCAGGACGCCCGTCAGATGTGGCCACGAGGACAATGTGGCCCGTGTGGAGAGGATGATCCTCGAAAATCGATGGGTGAAGGTCGAAGAAATATAGCGGAAACTTGGAATATCACATGGAAGTGTTATCAACATCATCCACGACAATTTGGCTATAACTAAGGTATCTGCCCGTTGGGTCCCTAGAAACCTCACGCCATATGATCGACTTCAACATCGTCAAAGTTCCGAGGAGCTGCTGCTTCTATACAACTAAGACCCGGCGGGATTCGAGTCACGCATAGTGACAGATGGTGAAACTTGGGTCCATCACTGGGATCCCGAGACCAAGCTCAAAAGCATGGCCTGGAAGCACAGGGCTCTCTGACCCCCATAAAGTCCCAGACCCAACCCTCAGCCGGGAAGATCAGGGCCACCATCTTTTGGGATTCTAAGGGAGTGTTGATGGCGGACTATGCGCTTCGTGGAAGGACCATCACAGACCAATATTACGCCGAGGAACTGGCTGGGTTGAAGAAGTGCATCCGTCAGAAGCGCCCCGGCAATTTGACACGCGTTTTTTTGCTCCTCCACGACAATTTCCCTCTCCACAAGGCCAGAGTTGCACAAGCTGCCCTGCGCGAGTGCGGATTCGAGGAGCTCAACCATTCCCCCTACAGTCCAGATCTGGCCCCTAGCGACTACTTTTTATCCTGCCAGCTCAAGGTTGCAGTGCGTGGACGCCGGTTTAGGGACAATGAAGATGTCCTTCTCGCCTCCCAGGAGTGGATTGAACAGCAATCGGGATATTTCTGGTTGTCGGGAATTTGGAGCCCTCAGGGACAAGTGGCGCAAGTGCAGTGAAGTCGAGGGTAGTTATATTGAAAAATAATAAAACACTTTTTCTTATATCTTGTTTCCTTATATCCAAAAAGCAAAGTTATTGACCGCCTCTCGTATTTAAAATGCGCTCTTTAGGCCTGTTAACCCTTCCAGAGATCAATTTTGGTTGTTGAACTTTTGACTTTGGTGTTACGTAAAACAATCTCTTTGATGGTTCTTTCATCTACTCTGTAGGACGTAGACATTTGGTTTCTTTAGAAGATATTGATGTTTTTATTACTTCTGAGTTGTTGTCAGTTTGATCTGTGACTTGGATTTGCTTACGTATAAATGTTAGAAGTTGGTGTTCTATAATGTTGTTTGGAAAACGGTTGTTTATGAGGTCTTGTTTGACGCGAGAAATCTCCTGATAGAATAATTTCCACGTGCAATAGCGTTTGTATGCTCGGCGTATGTATGAGTCAATTATACTTTTTTTATATCTTTCGAGACATTCACTATGTGCGTTGGGATATCTTCCCATGTCTGTAGCTTTTCGATACACTTTTGTGACCTATTTTCCATTAATATTTTGTACTTTGTTATCCAGAAAAGGAAGATTTATTGTCCGTGCTGAATTTGTAACTAAATATTAAGACTGATTTCTCCTCGAGTTGTTGTTTGATGTTTCTTAGTCGTCCTTCGTTTTGGACGGTGATGTAGATATCATCAACGTATCTGCAGTATGTGTGTGCCTAATTTTCAATGCTTATTTTTTATCTCCTTTCTGATCTACTTTATTTTTTTCAGTTTTCGAGACAAGATTGTGTTCGAGTAATACAGATTATCATATATGCTGGTACCCTTTTTGTGAAAAAAACTTGTAACATCTTAGAGTGTTATTCTTTGTTGGATGTCTTCATGAAGCCTTAAATTAAATAGTCCGCATCTTTCTCCTAAAACCACTTAACCATCTTTAGTACGAGGTGGGTTCGGTTGTTAATGCCAAGACAATTCGTTCATATTTCGGTGTCTTGGCAATTTATTTGGTAACGTTCTTTTTCGGCCCCTCTTTGAAAACGAATAAGCTTAAGCTTTGCTATACTGAGGATCGTCCCCACAAAGTGTTAAGGGTGTAGCGTGGTTATACTTATTAAAACCTGAAGTAGTGGCGTTCTATTCTCACCCATACCCCAGGGGAAAGAAGTGCTCTCTCTTTCGGGTCGTCTATTGTTAATCCTCTTTTAAATCTCCCTATATCTTTTTCCGTGCCTTTATAGACCAATATATGGTGAAACAAGGAGTAGTAAAACATCCAAGAAAATGAAGAGGTATCGTGATAAAATTTATTTATTGTAAAATTTGATTAATAATTTTCCTATGTTATGGTTTGTGTTTTCTAAATAGATGGGTGATGCCACATTAGGGATGAAATAATATCCCGCAGTTCTATTAATAATCGTTGTGCCTCTCTGTTACTATTTTTTTTCTAGTACTCTTATTTCATTAAATATAAGCTCATATCTTCCATTTTCCCTCACTTATTTTCTCGGTACGTAACAAGAATTTGTTTAACAACCAATTTGATTAAAGATTATAATCGACGGACCAAATTTGACTCTCGAACCAGCTCAAAATGTTATGGATATCCAATCATGGAATTCCAATCAAACTATTGCATTTTGTTCTAATTTTAACTTTGTATTAAAGGGAATTTTCCCTGACTTTTACTGCATACTATCGAACAAAGAACCTTTATGGGTTTAGTTTGCTATTTTTTGGAAGAACTTTGATGCTTTTGTTTGAAAAATTATGCCGTTGTCGATACATATTTGCTCCTTGTCTTAACTTGAATTTTTTTTATTTTACTTTGAAAAGGTTTGTCCAACCGGGCCTAATTTTAACCCTTATCCACTCACGTAACATTTTATAACAGGTTTGTTTTCATACAAAATATACATTATATATTTATTTATTGTTTCCATAAAAATTATACATTATGTTTTTAATTATTTCTGCCTTTCCAAGTAACATTGCGGTAGCAGATGCGCTCATTTTTATTAACGTGGTATCCGTCGGAAACCTATGCCACGAGCGATATTTTTTAGCAATGGATATTTCGTACTTTTTACCAATCTCCTGTGTGGTGGGCAAATATTCTTGTTACATTGATTACAAGAGGCCCTACACACCTTTTTGTATATCTTACACCTTCCCACCCGTGTAAAACTTTGTTCATCATTAGCTGCTTGTAACTGGATTGGGAGAAATCTTAAAAGCCCCGCAGCTTCTCTTGATATGGAAGGAATTCTTTGCTTTTCCTTTGGAAATCAGGCGTCTACACTTGGTCTTACAAGCATTTTTGCCAAGTTTTTCAAGAATACCTTCCGCTGATATTGCAGATTTCTTTGTCCAAAAATAAGGAAGGCATTGTGAACACTTACACCCATAATATTATAAAATACTAGCACAGGCCAGCGAACGATTTTCCTTCTGCATCTGAATTCTGCAATTTTTTAATCGAATGGTCAACACCTTTTTTCCGAAATTGTAATCTAAAATTAGAGCAAGTCTATTAGCATTTTCAGGCAAACACTCCTCCCCAGCATGAGAATAACTAAGTAGAATAATATTCTTGTTTTTCTTCGGAATATAGAAAACCAACATGATGTTACTTTGATGATCATAAGCAAAGACACTTGATTGCACTTTTCTTTTGATCTGACTTAGGGGTTGAGGAATCACTTTTTGCTTGACCGTATTTTTCACAACAAAGTAAGATTCTTTTCTATTAATGCAACAGCTAAACATGCCACGTAAAGAAGTTGTCTATAATGATCTCACGTCCAGTTTTTTCGCAGGGTGTGCATAATTCAAGCACAAAATCCTTTGCAAGATTCCGATGTACTTCTTCTAGTTTCTTCCCACTGTAAATCTTTGCATTCAGTGCATACCCACTCTTTGCCTCCTCAAAACCAAAAATATTTCAGCCCATATTTTCTTGGTTTTGTTGGAATGTAGGTCCTTCCCGGAGTTCGTCCTGGGTAGCCAAGTAGTTGTTCAATTTCATCCACAGTTAGTGTATCATCAGGAATACAAAATTCAGAAAGCCTTTATTTGAATGGATTACAGATCTCGCTAATTACAGCTAACCTATCTTTTTGCAGATTTTTCCGACGATTTCCCTAATAATTATCGAACCTTATTGCTCTTAGGAAAAAATTAAATCGTTCCTTTGACATTATAGCTTGATAAATTGAACTCGCATCAACTGGATTCCATAAATCATCAATAGAAGTAAAATTCTGTCCATCAGCTCCGGCATATAAAATGAGCTCAAGACACGCGTGAGTTTCCACGACTGTATATTCCATCATGTAAGTGTACACACCTTTTGCATTAGCTCTCAGATTTTGAGTAATGTCTCTTACTGTTCTGTTTGTATATCTCTGAATAGGTAGAAACATGTTATTTGTAATGAAGAGACTGAATGCTTCTTTTTCACTGTCTGGACTAGCTAAAGTTCTAAGTTTATATGTGCGCACATTTCTGCTTCGTCTACGTGATAAAAATGGAGTATAGGAAAATAGGCCTAAGCCACCCTCCATTTGCTTTCCATCTTGTGTACATTCTTTAACGTTTTCTACTTCGGATGAAACTTCCTCACTAGACGTTTCTTCAAAGATCGGAATCTAATGTATCTGTCTTTCTTCATCTTGCCTTTCTCCCTTTTGGAGAGTCTTTCTATCACAATTAGTATCTTCTTCTATCGGTTCGAATTTCATATCAGAGGAACCAGCGTGCAATTCATCTTCACTATGACCTTCATCGCAAGCAAGTTGCTGAAGTATATTTTTGTCTGAAGAAACTATACACATTACACGCTTGATGACTACGAAATAACTGGATTGTTATTTGTTATCGTCATTGTGCATAAAGCCAGAGTGTACGACACGTTCCGTAAAGATTGATTGTCAAGCGTAAGAGGTCCAAAATATATTGTAGCAGAATGAGAGGTTTAAATGAATTTTAAGTATTTTATTGATAAGTAAAGTAATATTGTGCGGAAGATTTTTTAGAATAATATTATTCCATTGGTCTTAGCCACATTACCATCATATTGTACTTACGGTCCGAAGGCTATATTAGTTGCAAATATGAATCCAATTATTTTCGAAATTGTCACAAAATGTTTTACATGAGTGGATAAGTGTTGATCATTTTGAGTTGTACCACTCACTAAATACACATAGATAGGATAGGTTGGGAAATTAAATGAACGAGGTTAAATCAACGTGGATTTCAATTATTATAATCAAAATTATTGGAGAGAGAGAGAGAAAAAAAGAGAGTAAGACACTCCCGACTTTACATTTCCTGCAGGAAATCATTATTTATTTTTCTAATCTGTCTGAATTGAATGAATATAAATGTGAAAATTTTACAAACTATTTTTAAAATTTTAATCAACCTAACGAAAGACAAGCAGTAAACGTTTTATTTTATTCTAATCCATTTCCATTGAATATTTAGCTACCCATATCATTTTTACCGATAAAAAACTATAACATACATCCCAAGAATCTTCAAAGGAATCACATCACCCAGTAACCAAGACACAATTAAGTACTAAAGATTCCACAGATACAAAACTGAATCTGTAATCCACTTCCTTGGTCCATATCACCTGCACAACGCCATTCTACGCGACATACACTCAGTAGAAGTATCCAAACGACGTTACACATAGATTGCTCAAGCAATAAATGAGAGATGCCTATTTGTGATATCCTTGCCACCAGAAATCAGATACAGTTCAACACATATTCAAAACACTGCCCGATACAATTATATCTATGACAATACCTGAAAATACACAAAGTGCTAGACTAGGAGATAGCCATGGAAGGAACCATCTCAGTCATTGTCCCGCCCGAATTCGAGCGAGGCTCGCCGACCCATTCGTTAACACAAGTAGATTTCTTATTCTCATTAGAGAGAGTAATAAGTGACATACAAAAACTAAAGTGAATAGTAAGGGTGTTCTATTCCACAGTAATGGAAATAAATGTCACTTTCATAAAAGAATCGTTAAAACCTAAACTCCCCAATTTTCCGAGCCAACATTTGAGAGTGATTCACCACCACTGCGGCGCAAGAATAAAGAAACTTTCTCATTTTCTTCCTAAAGCCCAATTAGGGAGACTCCGTTAAACTTCTTGAGATAAAGTAAGCCCGAAATTTCTTTAAACGTCATTTGTGAGTGGCGTTCCCTCATATTAGAAAGAAAATGGAGATCTTGAGTCTAAAGACTCGCTTGGACCAACTGGCAACAGATGCCGCCCGTTCAGTTAAAAGTAGCATCCAAGCAAGAGTAGCTTCTGTCACAAAGGGCGCATTTCTTCATCTATTTAAAATAATGTAAGCAACCATAAAATTGCTCATGAAAGAGGTTGCAACTTTCTCACATATGATCTATAATGTTTCAAAACGATGAGCCATTTCTATCGAATGCTGGTATCATAATAAATATGCATACCAGGCACACCATTGTATGTCAGGAAATATTCAGTTGACTCAGACATGAAGAAAACGCCCTTTTTACTGGTTAACACTTTATCTGCGAATTACCTAATTTCCCTCACCCCACTAAACTGGAGAATTCTTCTCCAAAGTGCTACTAGCTTACCCATTAGGAGTTTGGCTGAAAAAACTGAGCAAATTGCTAGGATTGCGAAGGAAATTCTAATTCAAATTCCATATTTTTTATTGGAAACGTGAGAATGATTCAAAAGTTCCTAATGTTCCTTATCTTAGTTGCATCAAATATTTATTACTGATCGACCTCCGGTTGCGTATAGCAAACGCTACACGCAACTCGAGAACTAGTTCTAAATTTATTGAAGGAGGACAGGAATTCGCCCAAGTAAGTTTGCTCATGCAGGATCGATACATTTATCAAAATATATGATAGAAATTACTGTGCCATTTGCGATTACCGATTATTCAACTCCATCAGGTTGAAGAACTTCTACCCATTACCTTAATTATCGGACATCAACTCCAACATGCACCCTTATTTTAAAACTCGTGATAAAGAATGCGTTCTTTCTGTTTCATATGGAAGAAACATAAATTAATCTGAGCACTGTGATCACTTGCCTTGAATTATTTGAAAGACTCGTCCTCCGTAAGGAATATGAAACAGTTCGCAATAATTTCATCAGCACATATACCATGTCTTTAGTGATTTAGGATTCGACTTTGCCTATGTAAAAGACCTACTGATTGCAAGGAAGAAAGAAAAGCACATTTAAAATAAGAACAACTCTTTACAAAATCAAGTTTATGCAGATTCCAAATAAATCTTGCAAATTATCAATTTGAACAAGTTTTAATTAGTTTGGGATATATAAGGTAAACTGACATGGTATATATCTAGACAATAATAAAATTTCTTCACTTAAGGGATATTCGAGACGTACACTCCTTTACAAGTTGTCAAAATTACTTGGGTTCGTCAATTTTATATGAAAGTGTTCCCCAAATGAAGGTAGCGCTCTCTGTTGTCTAACCAGATGCCTCATAAATGGCACATAGGTCGTCCAAATTATCTATTCCATTGGAGCGACAAGGCATTTTTCGCCTTCATTTCTCTAAAAAAAATGTCATTGAAGCCACTCTTTGGTTACATCCGAAAAGAGGATACACCCTCGATATAATTACCAATCTTTAAGGTGTTGGGAAGGATGATGTCTTGCAATAATTATAAATGAGATAATGGGTTTCATTCAACACCCAAAGTTACAACTCAATATCAGAATCTTTTACAAAGTTAGGACCACATTAATTCCCTCGATCTTGCTCCCTAAAATGATATACTACACACAGCAATAATTATACGTCAATTTCCTTCATAATTATCAGTCCTCCACAAATTAAATTTAGATTCGAAAACATTATATTCAGTAATTAATTAAGGAAAACGAAGCAGGAGCCGTAGACTCTCTGCAAAAGTTGCCAAAATTGTCGAAAACAAACCATTATAGACAAGGTGCTTACTTAAGCGTATAAATCTTACAAAAATAAAGAGTGTAGCTACCCAACTACGTGAAATACACCAATATTTCGCTAAGCAAGGCTGAAGAGAAAGCTAATATATAAAAGAATTTATATAAATATAATGAATACTGAAGAAAAACAAAAGAAATTATCAAATTTCTTTCACATGTTCGTTTTATGAGTTATTTTTCAAAGTTTTTTTTTTGTAACTGGCAGATATAAACGAAAAAAAAAGTAAACCAAATAATTAAATGCATAATAGTGCTTTATATATCTGAATGCATATATCTGCAATTAAAAATTAATTTTTTAATTGCATATCTATCAGAAATAATAGTTATCTGATTTATATTTGTACAATTTACACACATTCTCTCTCACGAGGATATTTTGGTACAGATATTACCTGTCCTTACCATTGTGTACATGTTTTTAATCCTCCTTTTCTGATAATTTATTCATAGCCAACTCTGTTTTATATTGTTTCCTTGTACGTAGGCGGGGCATCGCTTGGTTTTCTCATATATATATATATATATATATATATATATATATATATGAAAAACTCACAAAGTATCACGTGAGGGTAGAAAATAAATGCAATATCCTGCAGGATAAAATGAAATGGTGGTTCCGAGTACTTTTGAACTTTATTAAGTTCCTTATCAAGGATAAATACAAGAAATAATATTATATTAGAGGTATATATACGAAAGAAAAGTATAAAAGACCGCCTCAAAAAACAACAAATCACCAATGAGGAAGACGGAAGGAGGAAGGTAAAGATTCAAATTAAGAATTACAAGAAGCAGGTAATAAGGTCAAACTGAGAAGATGAAAGGGTAACAGATTAAAAGAAATAGAGATAGCCTAACGAGAGAAATTATAAGAAACGAGGAGCGAAAGAGTGGGAAAAATACAGTGTACATAACAGAGCAGTGATATAAAAAAAAACAACAAAAAAAACATCAACAACAGCAAAATGGGTCCACATAACTAAAGATTGTATATAGAACTAAAGACAAAAGTCAGAACTAGTTTCTTTAAGTATTGGTTTTTTAATTATAGCATCTATTTTATATAAGCCCGGGGAAAGGTTAAAATTATCACATTAGCTTATAAAAGCACATTCAATGATATTCCTTTTTATAAACCCGTGGTCGGAAGGGATCCTGAAAATTATCTCAAACCTCAGTGCAAGACTAGCTGCCAGAAGCTCCCAACTCCAGCAGTGCCACAACCCCAGCCCCCTGCGTGCAAAAGCACGCACGGAGAAACAATCAATGCAAACTCACTAAAACAAAAAGACAAACGTACACACACTCACACAGGTTGACAATGAGGCTACGGAGACTGAGACTGCGAGAGCCGAGGGAGGGGAAGCCCGTTTGCCCCACTCACGAAAAAACTCACAGCCCCAGAGACGCCTGAGATCATCCTCTTCTTGCAAGAGGGAATCTAGGCACGCATACCATTCAAGAAAAATTAACTTGAAGGAATTCGCTGCCGAAAGGTCCCCTTTTCCTAAGGAGATGGATGCCCTTGATGTATCGGAAGGTGCTATAGCCGGAAGATACAAATGGGAATTTACCTCGGACGACTACAGTGAAAAGCAAGTCGAGGAGGCTTTACTCCAAGGCTTGGTCAAACTGACACCGGATACCTTTGTCACCCTTACTGATGGCGAATACAGAAATAAACGAACAGGTAAAACTATCACGCCACCTAACACTCCACACGGACCTAAGCTCGTAAGAGAATAAGTCCTAAAAACATCATATGACACTCGAAAACCCTTAAGTGAACTATACAATGACGACTCTAAAAATATTACACTTAAACTCTGACGGATGGACAAATAAACAGACAGTATACGGAAATGTATTGAGACAATGCGACCCAGACGTTATATTTATCCCCGAACATGGAATAAATGACACAAACACACTAAAAATTTTCCCTTACGAAATCTTAACCAAAAATCACAGCGGAGAACGTTTTGGCGGATGTGCTATAGCTGTGAAAAGAGGTCTTGAATTTAAATCAATAAGTGGAATCGACGAATCTTACCTCGCTGTGGAGGTCCTGGCAACAGGGTACCAACCCCCAAAGAGAGGGTATTTGCCCCTTCCCAACTTCTTGCAGTTATGTAGTCACGGCAGAACTGTTCTTTTTGCCGGTGACCTCAATGCAAGAAGTGCAAAAAGCTCTCGACCGACCCAGCAGGCAGGAATCTCGAGACACTTATCGATAGACATGATATGACTAGAATTGTACCAGACTTCCACACATTCATCACACACAGATCAGCCACCAAACCAGATATTGTACTAACCAGCAATATGTTCCCATACAATTACTTCATTGAGCCGGGCTTCCCTATTCCCAGCGACCACCAGGCTATCCTTATTAAAGTTTCAACCTCCCCCATTCAAATCCATATCCTAGAGCAAAAGAG
This sequence comes from Ceratothoa steindachneri, assembly GCA_963969495.1. Lineage (NCBI taxonomy): Eukaryota > Metazoa > Arthropoda > Malacostraca > Isopoda > Cymothoidae > Ceratothoa > Ceratothoa steindachneri. The sequence continues at coordinate 124,326,318 of OZ018321.1, forward strand.
CTACGCTCGAGCCAACTGGAATAAGTATAAACAACTCCTTGAAAGTTATAACCCAGAACCCTTAATTAATGCCACCCTAGAAGAAATTGACGAGGAGTTGGATAAAATTAATGAAAATTTATTAAAAGCCGACAAGAAAGCCGTCCCCCGAGTTAAGTATAAAACTATTCCTGCCCCCTCATGGACCCCTAGAATGAAATCCCTCGCGAGGGAATATAGGGAACGGATCAATAAAGTGAACCTCACTGGCCCCAACATTAACACACACCGACAAACACGACTCATTCGTGACGAACTAATGACTCTTATAAGGGACCAACAGAATGTACTTTGGAATAATTTAATTGACAGACTGAACATAGAAACCGACTTACGTACATTCTGGCAGATTGTTAAACGACTAAAAGGTGGACAATCGCGAAAGATTATTAAACTCAGACGTGATGACACTGAAATTTCGGACGTGGAAAGAATCGAAGAGGAATTCAGACTCTTTTGGGCATTTATATTTAAGATATCCACGGAAGAGAATGATGACTTCGATTTAGACTTCGAAGACGGAATCATTAACGACCTGAATGATCAAATACACAGAACCCATCCTTACCATTGCGTATCACAGGAGAGGGAAATGGAAGGACTCAGCGTTAGAATTACTGCCAAGGAGCTCTCAAAAACCTAAAAGTCCTTTCGACGGCGAGCACCGGGGCGTTCAGAACTGACAAAGGAGAATTTTATTCGAGCCCTGCCCAACATCTTTTTGGGGCTCATGAATATCATGAACGCGTGCCTGAATGTGGGTTACTTCCCTGACCACTGGAAGGTAGCAAAAACGATATTCATTCCTAAAGCCGGTAAACCACCGGACAGTCCAGCTAACTTCAGGCCTATATCTCTCTTAGAATTTTTAGGGAAAGTCTTGGAGAAGATATTGGCCAACAGGGTAAATACGTTCCTTGAGAATAACAATTCTCACAATAATCAGCAACATGGCTTCCGAGCGAAGCGAGAAACAGACACGGCGCTAGCCGTGATTACCGAAAAGTTGGCAAAAGTAAAATCAGAAAAACGCTACGCAAATCTGGTGCTACGCGATTTCAAAAAGACCTTTAACAAAGTATGGAGGAGAGGCGTACAATATAAGATCTTACAACTGGGCCTCAATCACATACTTAAAAGGATCCTTTGTGACTATGCAATGGAGAGGAGGGCGTTTCTGAGTATTAAAGGTTATAACGGACCTTCCCCAACCTCTGACTGAAGGTTCCATGTACGTCCAATTCTTGGACGACATAACAATGATATGTACGGCGCCTTATCGGAATGCGAATTTCGTGGCACAGAGTACGGCGGTGGAAATAAAAAACATTAACTCTTTCGAAAGAAGATGGAAGATATCCACCAATGCCAAAAAGTTCCGTGTAATTCCATTATTCCGAAGGACACTGGCAGATATCCGTGTGGGGGGTGCACGCATACCATACCGCACGGAGGGCACGGTTCTGTGACTGCGTATTACGACTGGTGGGTATAGGTATCATATAGCAAAAACTACACAAAATGCACGGAGGGACTTGGGTGAATTTTTCAAATTCGTAAACCTGAGCACCTCCAACAAACTCAAAATCTATAATGCGTGCATTTGATCAAAACTCCTGTACCACCCGGTCCCTATAAACGCAGTTTCCAAGACCGAAGTCCTTAAACTGCAAAGGGTCCAGAATAAGGCAGTATATATCATTATAGGAGCCCAAAGGAGAGAAGGGAGAAGGCAGAGTGAACTCCATGGTGAACTGGGGATGACCCCTATAAACGTGGAGCTTCACCTCAGAGCAACCGAAATCTGGGACAAGGTGCATCGGCACCTCCCTCCCGAGTTTGTGCTCGGGCACATTGACTTTGAAACTTAAACAACATAAGATGACCAATATCCTTTAAAAGCAGCAGAATACCGATTGACATTGACGTCGACCCAAGGTTCACTTAAAATAAAAACCCCAATTCACAACACAAATCACGAAAAAAGCCAAGCGAAATTAGCCACTATATTACCATTTGTTAATATTAGTTTTTATTAAAAACTTTCCCCCAATTTTTTTGGCAAAATATCACCAAAAAACAAAAACCAAACAAACAAACAAAAAACAACACAAAATAAACACAAAATCTGGGTGTAAAATACCCGGATAAGAAGATGCAAATCTTCAACAAGCCACGTAGAGAGTCAAAATACCTACTACTACAAAGGCTTGAATGCCTAGCGCATTACCAGATAATATATTTATATATTGTCACAAAAAAATATAACCAAAACGCAAAGAAAGCCAGAGATGCCCTTTCACCAGGGATCTGTCTTTCATACTTCTTTTCATTTTCACTTTCCTATTAATTTCCCCTATTTCCCCACTATTTCTCCTACTAAAACCCTCTTCTACTATATTCCTCACTTTATATGTCCAATGTCCAATGTCCTTTTTATAGGGTTATTGGAACGATAAATAAATTTTGACAAGTTCCAGTTAATTAGATGGTCCTTATCTGACATATGGACAAAGAAAGTACTGTTATTTTCCCGTCTGTGGAGCTTATATTTATGTTGATTTATGCGAACAAAAAGTTGTTTACCTGTTTTTCCATAATATTTACTTAGGCAACCAGAAAACTCAACTGAATAACCCCCTTGAAGACATTCCACAACTGCTTTTGCTGTTTCAGCACCTGTACCTGACGTTAGTTTTGGTATTTCCAAAAGCTTACAGTTACCATCACCAGACACTAACACATGCAGTATGTCTATTTTTTCAATGTCAATTAAGTCAGGCATAAATTTGCCATCTTAATGGAGTGTAAGAGCTGCATCTGTAGTGACGTTTATTTCAAACTATATGCTATTTTTTTACGCAGTTCTTTTCTTTTTCTTCGTAGTGTACTTCTAATTATATCATCCATATCTCTTCCAAAGGCTAATGCTGTTGCTGAGATGACCATCCTCGCATCGAGATCACTCATTTTTGTTCTGTCTAATGTAGCCACTCAGTCAGGTGAAATAATTTTCTCGCCTTTAAAAATTCTCTTTCTTTGAGGATTAGATAGACCAGGCTATGCTTCATTACTACTGTTTTTTTTCGGTGCTTGAGCTGCGTGTTAGCTGAACAACTAACAAATTTACTTTTTTACGCAATTCTCGTTCAATTCGCTGCAATTCCTCTTCACTTGTTTTGAGTTTTTTCTCTTTATTCATTACAGTTTTCTTGTCATCACTACCTATATAGCTCCGTGTACCTTTCTCTCTTTGAGCCTGTAAAAATGAACGATCTTCTTCATTGGTTATCATTTCTAGTGCGTTAGCATGAGCTATATCAAACCACTCATTTAAAGATTCTTGTAATGAAGTTTCCTTTGATATTTAAGTTTGATTTCGCCTCGATTTTGTTTTTTGGAGGGCTCTGAACTGCTTATATTTCTTCTGAATCTTTATAACCAAATGCTGTTTGTCTCTAGTTGATATTTTTACATTGTGCCATATTTCACATATTTCTGAATATACAATGCTACAGGCCGCTTTTACATTCATTTTGCATTGTGTTAAGGAGAAAAGCCGTTTTAATATATCACCATTTGATGGAAGTTTTGTGTTTTGAATGTTAATTATATCCCAGAAGGACTTTGTTAAACAAAGATAAATACTGAAACAATGCTCACTCTTTACTGGTTCACACAACAGTCAACTGGGCATTGGTATTTGACAACTGGTAATGGATGTGCTGCTGAGACAATAAAATGCGACTCCAGAGCGCCTACAAAACTACAGATTAGGCTTATTTGTCCTTTGTACCTACCCTATAACAACACACGTTATAGAATGATAATGAAACTGAGAATGCACTTAATATAGCTGTTAATATAATACAACTCTTAATTTATAGTTTAGGTAATACTTACGCTGAAAAAGACAAAAAAAACAATATTTAACTATTTTTCATATTTTGCACATATTATTATTATGTGTGAAACTAAGATTCGTTGTGGCACTACTAAATATTATTATATTTTGCCGCTAATTTGTATCGCGCAATTTTTCATCAAGCCTCACTATATCCCGGGGTGAGATCAAGGATTTTTATATATATTTTTTTTATTTTGCGCCAGTTAATATATATATATATATATATATATATGGGAAATATCACGAAAGTAAGCACGTGATAACTATAAATATGAATATGTACCACGGAAAGAAACTGAATAAAAAGCAGATTGAAGTTAGTACTTTCGTCCATTCGACATTTTCAAACTCACTGGTAAGAAAAATAGACACCCAGTATTTATACAAAGCACGTTTCCCTATGAGGTCAACATTTTAATTCTATCAGATAAGACGGATTTTAGAAAAAGTCATAAAATTGGATCTAGCTAAAACAGCCCCCCCTTTGTGTGGGAGATTAAAAATGATTCCAGGATATTTCTCTGTATAAAATCATTATTATGGATTATAGTATCAGTTTTTGACCAGTTAATTCCGTGTCCCATCTTGGAATTGTGGACAGCTAAGGCATTATTCAGATAACTCTTAATTACTGCATTTTTGTGTTGTTGGATCCTTATGGAAACTTTTCGGAAGTTTGGCCTACATAGAATAAATTACAATCTAAACATGGAATTCGGTAATTTACATTATTATCATTATTGGGGCTATGCTTTATTAAGAGATTTTTTAATGTATGATTGTATTTAAAGGCTACCTTAATACTAAGTTGTTTTAGAATGGGCACTACAGACATAAAATTATCATGATAGGGTAAAATTAATAGGTTTTTACGAGGTTCTATTATCTCTAATCTACAATTATAAAAGGTTTGTTTGGCTATATTCATACATTTTTCTAGAAAGTACTTTGGGTAGCATAAATTGGTAGCAATATCTTCAATTTTTGTATATTCTTTATCTATATAGTCGGGACTACATATTCGAAGAGCCCTAAGATACATGGAGCAAAAAACAGCAGATTTTATATTTTTAGCATGACTTGAATAAAAATGGACATAAGATAAATTATTTGTCGGTTTCCTATAAACACTAAATTTAAATCTATGTGGTTCTTTAATTATTAGGACATCCAAAAATGGAAGGCTCTTATTTACTTCCTTTTTTACGGTGAATTTAATTGACGGAACCAATGAGTTGATAATTAAAAGAAAATCCGATTTATCTGACAATAATAAAAATGTTGACCTCATAAGAAAACGTGCTTTGTATAAATACTGGGTGTCTTATTTTTCCTACCATTGAGTTTGAAAATGTCGAATAGACGAAAGTCTAACTCCAATCTGATCTTTATTCAGTTTCCTCCCGTGGTATATATATATATATATATATATATATATATATATATATATATTCAGAGAGTTATTTGAAAAGTCCAAATTTAAATGGGAAAATATTTTGTTCTAGACCCATATATGACAGGTAGTTGCAAACGCATTTATTTTCAATGTAAGTTATAACAAAATAGAGTAAATTTATCAAGTCGTCTTATCAATGCCAACAGCATTGCAAAGTGAGAGGAAATATTCCATAGTAATAGATAGGTATATATGTAGGTAGGTAGGTCTAATAGGTAGATAGACAAAGATAGAAATAAAGATATCTCTTCATCCTTTGAATAAATCGCACACTATGATACTCAGAATCCACGTCGCATAAGATATTTTTTAGCAATTTCTTGAACACCTTAAAGCAAAACTTGCTTCTATCGAGGAAGTTCCAACCCTCCAGGCTGAGTAGAGAGGATTGAGTATGTAAAGAATCAGTCTATTTGGCGTTCATCTTCCGCCTCTCCCAACTCTCCATCGTGGCAATAAACTCTCCCGCCATCTACTGGTACTAAATAACATTTGGTGAAAAAGCACAGCGATGTAACCAGGTGAAAAGAGAAAAGGACGTTGAAAAATTTCAAAACGGGAAAATAATGAAGGACTCATCGTCCTTTGATTTTATCAACGGAAGACGATTCTCAACAGACAGAGGATTCATTATCTCGATCATTCCTGCAAAATGAGTTGATTTGTAACTAGAGGAAAACCACGATGTACTGAAAACAGCAACAGGATCTCCTTACCTACAATTGGTGAGCACACACTTACACTTTCTAGGGATTAAGAAATGACTTGGTCTGCTGACCCAAAAGGTAGCGTGCTCTCAATTATTCTGATTTATGACCTTAAAACCTTAAAAACTTTTAAGAATTCCCTGACTAACTTTGGGAGGGTCTTGGTAATAATATCATTCGAAAGTGAATGTAAAACAACATAAGTGTTTCAAATTAGGGGGAAAATCGGCCTAATAGTGATGATGTTATAGAGAAAACAAAATAATTCCCGGGCTAAACTTGGGAAGTCTTGGCAATTATATCATCGAAAGAGAATGTTAAACAAAATAAGAGATTTAAATTTCGTTAGAATAAGCTGATTAGTTGTGATGTTATATACGAACTAAATCTACTTAATTACAGGCCTAACAAGGAATATAAATGCGATCACAATTTTACGCATAACTACAACTAGAACGTTGTTTTTGACAATGCAGCGTAAATAGGCCTACTTGGACGTTTAGGCCTCTAGCAAGTCAATTATCCCCTCAAGGATCTAAAGTTCGCATATTTGAGTCCCTTTGCTTGCTCTTATAATACGAACTAAATCCACTTAATTACATGCCAAACAGGGAATATAAATACAACCACAATTTTAGGGAAAAAATTTCCCGCCTGATCTACGAATCTTGGATCGAAGGGAGCATGACTGTTGCAACCTTTCCAATCCCTATTTCATAATTTAATGGTTATTTTTTCAATGTTTGCAAAGAAGACCAGAATATTAGAACAATAAAATTAATTATTTACTGACCTTGTCCCGGTTTAACAGGAAATAAGACTTGAAAACAATTATCCGTTCAAGAAAGGTGAGTATGCTCGTCTTGAGGTGTCTTCCGATGGTGTAAGTCATAAAAGACGAAACCACAAAGCTATGGTGTTAAAGAACCAACAAACACTTAAGAGAAGCGCAACAAATAAATTTAGTGGATGCTTGTTGAAAACTAAAACAGGACAGAAATTGGAACTATGACGCAACTGAAACATTCACTCATGCAGACGGTGCAGTGCCAAACTCGTAAAGCAGACGTGGCAACTCTAAGAATTAACCGATTTGAAGAATATCACAAACATGTATAAACCAATAACATCATGTTTTATTGTATGCCTACAGTTGATGCACGCTCGCATTATATTTTATTTTAAGTTCATTTTAAAAATGGCAAGTATCTATATAATTTTTTTAATAAATTCCACATATCTTAGAAAATACTATTAAAGAGCTACTCTCAGCATTACCCCGGCAATTCACTTACTTTTAGGATAAAAGGTCTGCTTTAATTTAAAGCTATTGCAATCGCATCATATTGTATTATATATCATTTTATATATCATTTTTAAGATAATTTTGAAAGGAAGGCGGATCTTTTCTATTATTATGGCCCACCAAACCACTCAAATAAATATAACAAAAAAGTAATCCCATCCCTCGATTCCCAAGTACGAGTATGTATGAGAAATGGAATTACGAAATCTATCTGAGGAGCGACTCACTCGAGTAACCGGCCATTCAGCCAGCGGACTGAGGAAAAGAAAATGAGCCATAATAAGAGAAAAGATCAGTTGTTTATTGCCATATAATTTCCGGGCTAACCTTGGTAGTAATTTGGTAATTGTATCATTCGAAAGAGAATCGGCAGAGTAGTTTTGATGTTATTGCCAAAACAAAATCATTCCTGGCTAACATTGGGAGCACTTTGGAAATTATATCATTCGAAAGAGAATGCAAAACAACATGAGGCTTTCAAATTTCGTTAGAATCGCCCTAATAATTACAATGTTATTACAAAAACAAAAGAAAAGGCAAAATGGGGACCAATCGACCGAGATAGTGAGATGTAGTCTCCCGCAACTAGACTTGCTCGCAACTAAAAAAATCATCTTTGGTAGACAGCTTAACTAAATTGACTAGTTTCCCTTAAATATATATTTTAACTTCAAGGGAATTGCCATTGGATTACTTCCTCAAACAATAAATATATTTAATTAGAGTGACCCCAAAATAAATGCAATAGTGAGAATTCGCGAAATATATACGTACGCCACTTTTATTATCATTATATAACTACCCGAGAATATCCTCTAGAAAATAGGTTTTTCCTCTTCTAAAAATTGTATAACATTCGTGTCTTTACCTCTGAAGGACTTTTCTGCAAGATGCGTGAAAGGATATATTTGGCAAGGTTGTGTTGCGAGATTCATTCTTTAAAATTTTCATGGAGCCAAAACTCAGAAAAAATACTACGATCTCACCGATGAAATTGTTCAACGAGAATGTCCTCCTTTAAGTCTTTGTTATTATACAAACAAGACTCTAATTGCAAAAAAAGACGAAGCCTAAAATATTTAAAATTTGTAGGAAGGTTTTAAGAGATTGAAATTGCGTGGTTTGTTATTCAACAAGTTAAAGTTTGTTTTTTCAGTAGAATCTAGTAAACTTTTAGGGTATAAAGACAATTTTCATGGTGTATCGCGCAAATGGATAGCATAGCTGCTACTAATGAATATCTTAGACCAAACACTTTGCAAACACTGCAAAGATTCCTTGTCTTTGTCAACCTTAAAAGATGATTCATAAAAAAAAGGTGCTACAAATCTCATACTTCCCACAAAATTGTTTATATTCAACAAACGCTCCATATATTTTATACATATTGAAATAGAAAGATCACACAGAATTTGCGTTTAACTTACTTAAAGATATTACAGGCCATCCCTTTGCTTCATCCAAAGCAAAACTGTCCACTTCACCTCCTCACCATTGGTGCAGGTGCTATCTGATACAATTTTCTGAGGGAGAGTCAAACAATTTAGGATTTCCAGCAATAGCTCTAGAGGATTTAAATTTAAATATTCGCCAATTATCAAGGAACTAACCTTTATAACTCTTGCACTAAATACTTCAGATACATGTTAAAGGGTACTGATTCCATGTTTTGATCGAATGTATGTCAATAATTTAAGTTACCAATTCCCTTACATGTAAGCATTCTCCCGAAGAAGCTTGCATCTTTGAGCGAGTCAGTTCATATACTCATAACATACGGCACATATTCGCAAAGAACAATCGTAGTAATGTTTTTCTCTCTCTCTCAGGCTCCCATCAATATTTTCAAAACGCTTTACCATGTATAAACATCACCATCCTTTCATGAAAAAACATTAAGGCAATAATTCCTTTAAATTTAATCAGGAATTATAAAACTTTAGCCAAATCTCAACTTTCCGATTTTGAATTGAGTTCCTAAAATTGTTTTGTGTTCCTCAAATGATTCTATAATTTGCGATATATATAAAATATTTATACGCCTTACCTCACCATTAATTGTCACAAGCTATGCTACAATCATTAAAACAATTTCTGCAACCTTGGGTCTCGCCCAACTCTTAAACTATTTTCTGACTATTTTATCGAAAACATGAAAATCAATATCCATGAATGGGTTTAAAATTGCTTACACTTCCATATATCCAAAATCCAAAGATACAAACCCAACATTTACACAATTTACTGCTCCATGAAAGTATTTCATAATGCCCATGTATACATTATAAGTGGTTTTCCACGGATAGTAAAGGTTATAAATATCTTATGAATGTCATATTGCACTACTCTAAATGCCTTCAAAACGTGCCCACTTAATGATATCATCTCTGATTGTATAGTTAAAGAACCGTTTGACAAATACTTCTCACGTTTAGGCACACCAGATCGATTAATCACTAGCACTGTATTGCAAATCTGATCACAATTATTTGAAATCTATCACAAAACTATGAAAAAAATCTCGACTAGCTTGAGGCCTGGTTACAAAACTTTCCAACAGTATTACTTGCAATGCGAAATGCGACAAAGCAAGAAAATGCTTATTCACCTATGGGAGTACTGTGAAAATTTTCAAAGGAGGCCAGATGATCTTGTCGGGGAAGAAGTGGTGCTGGAATAGTTACCCTTAGCAAAACCAGTCAAGCCCATCGGAAACTTATTGAAAACATTCGCTCTCAGAATACTACTTGGTGAGCTGTTAGTCAACCAGAAAATCTCCAAGAATTCCAAACTAGGACTCTATGGCCCTTCTTGTTCCACGTGGTCATAAATTAAGGAAAAAACAGCTTACCTATAAATCTCCTGGAGACCCTAATTCAAATGGACTATCTTTGACGACAACCGAATTTTCAATGATGCCATTGTTACACAATATAGAACGCACCAATCAAATTATGTATATGCGTTGTAAAAATTGGCAGAAAATAATGACTTGAATAACTATTTCTGTTTAGTTGCTTTAAACTTACTCTGAGGGAAATAGAGACACAATACATCAAAATATTTTTTATAAAATCAGTGAATGATAACACTGGTCTGCGTCAAAAATGTACCTTAGGTTTTCTGTAGAGTTTCTTAATAAAATTGACCTTCTAAATCCGAATCTAGCATCCGTTTCTTTCTAACAAGTTCAATTTTTGCGATACATGGGAGGATAATAATTTTATAGTTTATACATGTAAAATACATCAAAATTTCAATAGTTTGTGCAATACTGTATTCGCAGTAAATTTTGTGTACATTTTAAGTAATTATGTTAATAAGTTTATATTTTTACAGGTTATAAATTGCTTAGCATTATAATAATACAAGCCATACTTCGTATTCTTTCTTACAGAAAGAACTTGGTTCCACAAGCACTCCTGCGGCGTGTGGCCTACGGCCTATTTCCTATTCTAAACCGATTTTTTTAATCCCCTTTATAGACTTTATCTTAACACCCTGAACACCTTTTAAAACATAGATACCCTGAAACATTTTGTTAAAGTTATTTCACCTTTTATTATTTTATCTTTATCCCTTGAAGATTTATATATGGTTGAGAATTTTTCAAGCACTTTTTTCAACATAGACACCCTGAAACCTTTTTTTTTTAATTTATTTCACTCGGTTTGATATATAGAAAAACCTTCGTCAGATCTATTTTTTTCATCTAAATTTGTTTTATATACGAAATGATAGTAAAAAAGCACCAAAGCCTTAATTTTAATACATTTTTTAAACCTCACGATTTGTATGTTTTTTCATTCCAAATCATTCGATAATTATACTTATTTTTTCTGAACTCTTAGAAAGAACTTTGATAAAAGCTCGAAACATACAAAAAAACAGCCCTGCGAATGAAAGTTTTAAATAAACCTAAACTCAAAAACATCAAAGTTTACTTGTCCACTAAGGAAAAAAAAAAACATTTTCAAAAATTTCAAATATTCACCAAGTTAAATTATAGAGTTTAGGAAGAATAATAATAATAATAATAATAGTGGTGGAGATATAAATGAACGGAAAATGTAAGAATAGCTCTGACAGATTTTGCTATGTTTGCGGCAAAGTGACTTTTTCCGAGCAACAATGTTCAATCTCTCTTGTAATTAAAACTTTGTATCATGCATATTTTGTAGTAAGGCTACGAGATCAAGATAAAATTTTTGCACCACAAATCTGCTGCAAGGGATGCTACATAAGTTTAAGACGCTGGAGTCAGGGCGAACAAAAGTCTCTCTCTTTTGGTGTTCCCATGGTGTGGAGAGAGGGCATGGACCACACTACGGACTGCTATTTTGGCATGAAGAATCTTAATGGTGAACATTGTATTAAGTATTTAAGCTTTCTGTATTATACTGGCTCTTGAAAATGTCATTATTATGCATAGACTTAGTATAAAATTAAAAACTAACATAGTTCACTTCAGCATGAACATATCTTTTACTAAACATTTTTGCACTATCTGCAACTCCAAATGAATTCCTTTAAGTAATATGCAATTATATTTATCACAGGTACAAATAAGAAGAATAAACATACTGTGGCATGTTCTCTCGGACATCAAATCCTTGCCTCATGGTTCAGGAATTCCTATACCTTCTCCCCTTTAACATATAGAGGTCCATGAAGAGATTAATATAGAGGTTCATCAAGATTATGACACATCTGAGTCTTATCAGGTTTCTACACATGATATGGTCGCAAGACCATTCACTCAAGTTCAGTTAAATGACCTGACCAGGGAACTGGGGATTTCAAAGGAGAATGCAAAACTTCTTGGCTCTCGACTTCGTGAAAGTAATCTCCTCGATAAAGAAACAACATTTTGGGGGTAGAGAAATAGAGAACAAGAGTTTCGAAACTATTTTTTACAGCATTCTGCCAGCTGTAAAACCCAATAAAATGGAAACATTTCGTAGATTCCTCCAGTAGAAGTTTAAAAGCTGTGTTACTGATATTGGTAACAAGATAGCTTCCGTTCCTATAGGCTAGTCAATATAACCTACTGAAAGTTATGAAAATATGAAAAGATTGCTGGATGCAATAAATTAATCTACCCACAATTGGAGGATACGTAGTAACTAACTTAAAGATAAGATTATTTTACACTTGGCATTTCTAATCTCTTTGATATTGATATTTTCATTTTTAATTATTAATAATGGTATACACTTTTTGGTCACTAACATTTTAAAACAATGCAAATCTGGAAATCATGAGTGATTTTTGAGTTATATCCTTTGTTGAACTGTGTCCCTATAGGTTAATGCATCCTTTTTGGTTGATGGCGAACTCATTCTAATGGAAAATGTATACAACATAACTCAATAAACTCAAAATAAGATGTACATATATCCAATTAGTTCCAATACAATGATTTAATGCATCGGCATACAAGATTTTTCAGTACAGTTTCATATTCTTATTGTATTAAGAAATATTCCTTTGAATTTGTTTTTAGAAATATTGCACTTTAAATTAACATACCCTGCTAAATTTCTTTTCAAGTATTTTCTCTTAAACTTGAAATGCAAACAGGCTACACGAATCATCCCTGTTTCCTATGTTTATGGGACAATCGTGCAGATCGTATGCAGTATGAGAAGAAGGTTTGGCCTTCACGAGAAGCATTTAGAATTGGATCAAACAATGTGATAGCTGAACAATTAGTGACTTCTCACAAAATTCTGCTTCCTCCACTGCATATAAAGCTTGGCATAATGAAAAATTATGTCAAAACCCTTATAAAGAAGGTCAAGCTTTTAAATATCTTCTTCAAAAATTTCGACAAATCAGTGACGCTCTGATCAGAAAATTGATGAGAGATCTGCAGTTTGAGGCATTAATGACGGACATAGAAAAAGATGCCTGGAAAGCTTTGAAAGCTCTAGTTAACAATTTTCTAGGCATTAAAAGAAGCCCAGAATATGTTGCCTTGTTCAATCAGCTCCTAACAAGTCTCAAACATTTGGGAGCTCGAATGTCTATAAAGATCCACTTTTTACAGTTTCATCTAGATTATTTTCCCGACAACTGCGGGGATTACAGTGAAAAACAGGAGGAAAGATTCAACTAAGACATAAATACAATGGAATAAAGGTACCAGGGTAAATGGGACTTAAACATGCTTGCTGACTACTATTGGTGTTTGAAGCGTGATGCACCAGATGAGAGGCACAAACGAAAATCGTCAAGGGCGTCTTTTCTTGGAAATTAGAATTTTCTTTCTTATGATTCATTCGTTAATTTTTTGTTTTATTAAAAGGATTTTAGTTTAAATACGTTCATTTCTGTTTCTATGATATAACAATAGTAATTTATTATTAGATAGAGAAAGGTTTTTAAATTTTTTTTTCAGGAAAAATGAGGTAATCTCAATGAAAATAGTGTGGGCTGTACTGAGAAAATCTGACCTGATAGAACAAAAATACATTCATTTGATTCATTAAGAAACCACAATGAAATCCTGAGGAACATAAAGATTTTTTTCAAACGCAGACCTGTGTAATCTATGAATGTAAAATTACAAAGGTTAGCGCTAATTAATAACGGAAGCGGAAATTGTTTAATAGTGTAAAATGAATTAGGGTGAAAATGGGCATTCGAATTTAAGGCGAACTATTAAGGTCTACTTTTAAGAAAATTATAAACAAAAGCGCACGTAATTAAGGAAAAGTCAAATAAAAGAGTCTGCGATTAAGGTAAGAGCAAAAACAAACTTCCTCAAAAGGTAAGGACAAACAATCGTCAGCAATTAAGACAAGGATATAAAAAAGAGTCCACAATTAAGGCAAAAAACAACACAAGTGTTTCGTCTTAAGAAAGGAAAATAAAGCGTCATCATTAAGTCAAAAAGAAACACAAGCATCTTCAAAAGAGAAAGTCAAACAAATGTTTCTGCAATTAAGGTAAGGAAAAAATAAAGCGTCCTCATAAGGCACGGACAAACAGAAGTATGTTCAAAAACCAAGGACATACAAAAACGTCCACAATAGAAGCATCGACAAAACAAATGTCAGCAATTAAATTATGGACTAATATAAGCAGCCGCAGTTGAAGCATGGTAAACAAGAGGGAAACTCCCTCCAATGATCGGCGGAGTTTTGTGATAAAATGATAAATGCTTTCCCATGATTTTCCATGGTTCACTTACAAGTACCTTTAAATGACTAAATGGATAAATGAGGCTCCCGCTACTAGATTGCGCCACCAAGCGCCAAATCCGATAGGAGATTTAAAATCTCCCTGGTGAATATTCATTTGTACCATGGTTATATGTTTCCTTTCATGGCTCTAATTGGGTACAATTGAACCTTATTTGTTTTTTTAAAAAGCCACGCCTAGATCTGGGGGTTCGTGCCAAGGAAAAATAAGTGCCCGCAATTAAGTAACGAGAAAGGCCAGCGTCTTTAAAACAAATGAACTTTGACATTTATGTCAAGGACAAACCACAGCGTCCTCAAAAGTCAAGAACAAAGAATAGCCTCCCCAAATGTCAGGGTCAAAAACAAGCCTTTTCAAATGGCAAGTGCAACACATACGTTGAGAATTAAAGCAAAGAAAACATAAACGTCCGCAATTAAATTAATGTTAAACACAAGCGTCCTCAATAGCTAAGAACAAACAATCATCCGCATTTAATGCAAAAAAACATAACTATCCTCAAGACGCAAAGAAAAAACACAAGCGTAATAAAAGGCAGGGACAACGAAAAGTATTATCAAAATGATAAGACATATACAATTGTCCTAAAAAGGGAAGGACAAACAAAAACGTCCTCAAAAGGCCAGGGTAAACATAAGAGTCCTCAAAGGCCAAGGACAAACAAAAGGTTAACCAAAACGCTACAAAATACACAGGGGTCTTCAAACGGACACGACAAACAAGAGCATCTTCAAAACGAAAGGAGGAAAATAAGTATCTTTAATAACTACAACAAACTCGTGTCTTACAAAGGCAAGAACAAACACAAGTCACTTCAAAGACTAAAACAAACAATAGTATTCATCAATTAAAGCAATAACAAACAAAAAGGCCCCCAAAAAGCAAGGATAAAAACAAGCGTCCTCCAGAGGCAATTGGAAACGATTGTCCTCGTCAACAGAAGAACAAACAACAATCTTTCAAACGAGGCAAAAAAAAAAAGATTTCCTCAAAGGAAAGTACAAACAGCAAACGTCTTATAAAAGCAAGGAGAAGTACAAATGTACAACATTTAAGACAAGGACATAACCAAACAAGTATATATCAATTAAAGGGAGGAAAATAGCAAACAAGTGACCAGCAATTAAAGCATACAAAGATCCATTAAGAGTCCAATAACTAAGAGAAAGTCAAACACACCAACCGTGCAGCAATTTAGATATTGATAAATCCCCCAAGCTGTTTAGCAATTAAGATACGGACAAGCTTCACAACCAACCAGTAAATAAGGCAAAAAAAATCTAACAATCGTTCAGGAATATAGGTAAGGACAAACCTAATAACTACCAGCAATTATATGTTTCCTTTCATGGCTCTAATTGGTTACAATTGAACCTTATTAATTTTTTTAAAAAGCCATTTGTTCAAACAAGCGACAGCAAATGTCACTAGAATACAAGGAAAGTAATCAGATTTCGCTCCCCCAAAATTAAAGTAATAATATTTTGTTACAAAAACAGAAAGCAATCTTCATTCGTTATAAAAATAAAAATTAAAGCAATAAATAGCTTTTCGTTTTAATATATCCAAAGCAATACACTTCCAATCAAAGAATCGAAAGTAAAAGACTTTTGTGCCCCCAAAAATGTCTACAGACTACAGAAAACAAAAAAGCAAATTTGTGCACACCTTTAAATTTCGAAACCGGAGTAAATTAAAATCAAAACTATTTCTCACACAGACAATATTCATTCAACTTACGAGGGATGGTGGATAAGTTTTGCAATTTCAGATATAAGGAAACGAGATATGAGAAAAAGTCTTTAATAATTTTTCAATATAACTACCCTCGACTTCAATGCACTTGTGCTACTTGCCCCTGAGGCTTCGAATTCCCGACAACCAGAAATCTCCTGACTGCTGTTCAATCCACTCCTAGACGGCGAGCTGAACATCTTCATCGTCCCCAAACCGGCGTCGGCGCAGTGCAGTCTTGAGCTGGCGTAATAAAAAGTAGTCGCTAAGGGCCAGATCTGGAGTGTAGGGGGGATGGTTGAGTTCCGCGAATCAACACTCGCCCAGGGCAGCTTTTGCAACTCTGGGCTTGTGGACTTTGACGACGTTGAAGTCGATCATAGGGCGTGAGGTTTCGTGAAGTTTCTATGGACCCAACGGGCAGAGACCTTGGTCATGGCCAAATTGTCGTGGATGATGTTGAAAACACTTACATGTGATATTCAAAGTTCTCGCTCGATTTCTTCGACCTTCACCCGTCGATTTTCGAGGATCATTCTCTCCACACGGGCCACATTGTCCTCCTTGGTCACGTCTGACGGGCGTCCTGGACGGGGGTCATCTTCAAGGGACTCACGAGCATGGTGGATCTCCCTATTTCAGCGAGCAATGGTTGCATAGGAAGGGGCGGTGTAGGAATACACTGCAACCATGCGTTTATGGATCTCTTTTGCATTCTTGCCTCCCTTGGTCAAAGATTTGATCACTGCGCGGTGCTCAACCTTCTCAATTTCTGAAAAGTTGGGACTCACGATCTGCTATCAGCTACTGCTTCTTAAATAGACGAGGAAGGAGCGTGCGACTGCAGGTCCTGACTTTTCATAACTTTTCCTAACACCCCTACAAACAGCCATCCCCCTTCCTCTGTTTTGCCAAACCGATTCACAAAACTTTATTGCCTGCCCCTCGTAAATTCCTCAAACAATATATAAGAGTGGTCGGAGAGAATTTGAGAGCAAACATAACCAGAAAAATTCAGTCGACAACACGATAATCATTGCTCGGAATTCCAATTAAATCCACCTTTTTGCATAGCTCCAATCACCCATCAGACACATTGAAGGGTTCAAATTAATTGCACACATTTTGAAGTTTATTTTATCATGGAGCATATTAATCTATTTTATTAAAGACATTTTCTTCAATGCCATTTTTTATGGTTCTGTTTAATCAATGTACTTAATTACATACACTTGTTTTTATGCATTTATTCTTTTACTTTATCTTTTCGATGGAGTAGATGATATTACTTTGTCCAAAGCCATCGTTGGCATAACATATATTTACTTTACTACTCATAGCTAAGCACATCGCATTTAGGCTATAACAGAATAAACTATATTAGCTTTCTAGATTTGTACTTAGCCTAATTATTGCATGTTTTAATCATAAATGAGTTTGATACGATTAGATGTTTGCAATTTCAATATGAATTATTTAGAAATTAAGGTATTTCCATCTATTTATAAACTTCCATAACAAACATGTACTTAAAGAATATTTACTCAACCCACACTTTCTCCTCACACACCACTTCATCTCCTTCAGAATGCGGGTATTCTCTTGCCATCCCCCTAGCTCTTGAAGGAATAGCACCCTCTGGCACTGAAACTTCCAGCGATCCCACACTCTGACATTTTCTTGAAAACTCTTATGTTTGCAGAACGGCCCCGAGGTCATTCTTTCGGCGATCACTATCCCTACAAAATAAAATGAAATGATTTATGAATGGAAAGTGGGAAAGAAAGATATATATTGCTGTGCTCAAACTCCTTCTCTTACCCTGGCCCTCCATGGTGGAACCTGGTGGAGGGAGAAGGCGAGGCCCCGGGTATGTCCGTGTGTTCGTTGCTGCCCCAATCTGCCCGGGACTTGATAGGCTTCGAGGAAAATAGCTCGTAAGGGAGGGGATGGAGAAAGAGTAAATGGCAAAGAGAATAGTGATAAATGAAGTTTAAGGTAAAACAGCTGACCTAGGTTGTCGATGAACCAACAGTTTAACAGGAGAACAGATCTTGGGGTTTTTAGTGTTTTTTTTGCCCTATTTCTTTGTATTGTATGCTGTTTCGTGTGCCGTGTGTTAGTGTTTGGCCCGAACAATAGTCAACTGCAAAAGTGAAAGAATGAACTGTAAAAAAGTTTGAGATAGGCAGAGTTTTAATGTGCGTGGAAGTCACACTAATCTCTGTTCACTTAGATATTTTTAGAGTTAAGTTTGAAATACGTAGTAGGTAAATTAATGCAACACTCCGCAAGAAAGATAAAACGGAATAACCTTTCTTCGGAAATAGTTATTTCCTAATTCGAAAAAATCAGATCTGGGGTGTGATTCAAACCGTGCACACTGAGGCAGCGAGCAACTGCTTTGATCTCAATTAAACCGCCTCTTAGACCAATCGGCTGAGTTTGCTTATTCACGAAAACTTTACTGAGAGCAAGAATGGCCCCTGGACTATCTTTCGTCTCCTCTGTCGTCTTTCCTTGCTTAGCCCAAGTTTCCCTATCTTGCCTCCTATCAATCCCTCTACTCTTTCTAAACTTTTCTCTGATAAAATTAGTAACCTTTCCCTCACTATCCTAGTCGTCTGAACAAGCCCATGCTGTTCTGCCCGACCATACTCCATTGACGCTTAACGTTCTCACTCGGGCGTCTTCTGAGGAAATAACTACTCTGATCTCACGCTAAAACAAATATGGATCCTCTAAGGACGTTTTTTGACCCAAACTCCTCCCTCAAATTCTCCTTGCTGTCCTCCCATTGATTCTTCATCTCTTTAACACTTCTCTTGCCATAGGGGTGGTTCCCTCTTCCTTGAAATATGCCTCAATTCGTCCTATCCTTAAAAGATCACACCCTTACGCCTCTGAACCATCTAGCTATTGCCTTATCTCACAGCTTTCATTGCTCTCTAAGATCCTCGAGAGAGTGGTTTTCTCTCGCCTTAATAACCATATTTTTAACTGCAATATCGATGAAACGTACCAATCGAGGTTCCAAGCGAATCACTCTGTTGAAACCGCTCTTCTTAATGTTTCAGACGGTTTATGTAGAGCTGGTGATAGGGGTTGTACGTTTATTTAAGTCCTCCTAGACCTCTCCTCTGCTTTCGACACTTTTGACCACACTATCCTCCTTGATCGTTTTCAAACTTTCCTTGGTCTCTCGGACACCGCACTTGCTTGGTTGCGCTCATAACTCTCCACCCTTACTCAGGTTGTCGTGCTCGATAACCTCTCCTCTTTCGCATCTACTTAATTTCTCTTGGCTCCCTTCTTCGCGATTTGGGCCTGTCCTTCCACCTCTATGCTGATGACACTCAGATATACCTTTCTTCATCCCATGTGTCCTTCTCTCAATCTAGTACCACGCTCCTTTCAGCATACACCTCCATAAACGAATGGCTGTCTGCCAACTTTCTCAAACTTAACCACAATAAAACTGAAGTTCTCCTTGTTAGTACCGCTTCGATGGTGGAGAAATCTAAAGCTCTCTTCCCCTCCCTTAACCTTGGGGAAACCAATGTCACCTTCTCTGATTCCGCCAGTAATCTTGGTGTTATTTTCGACGAGAAACTCTCGTTTAAACCGCACATCCATCGTATCTGTAAATTTTCCCTCGGTTTCCTCCGCGAGTTTTCACGTGTTCGATCCCATTTTGATTGACAAAGCTTTGAGACTGCTATTCATGCCTTCGTTACCTCACGCTTAGACTACTGTAATTCTCTTCTACTAAATCTCCCTTTTTCTTCACTTCGCCCCCTACAACTAGTTCAAAACTATGTTGCCCGGCTCCTCCTTCGCTGCTCCCAGTTCTCTCCTTCGATGCCTCTGTTACAGGAGCTACACTGGTCACCTATTCGCTTCCGTACTCACTATAAAATTCTTCTCATCACCTACAAGGCCCTAAACCTCGAGGCTTCACCCTATCTCTCGTCTGCCCTCTCCCGTCGTCAAACTCCTCGGGCACTCCGGTCTAACTTCGCTTCCATCCTGAACACTCATCGTTCTGTCCTCTGCTCGATGGGTGACCGCTCCTTCTCAGTCTGTGCTCCTAGACTCTGGAATGCTGTTCCTGTCGAAGTCCGATCCTCTTCCTCCCTTACTACTTTTAAACGTCTCCTAAACTCTTCACTTCCCTGTAAACTTTCTCTACACTCACTACACAACCTGCGATCTGTGAGGGCTAACAGACTTAAAGGGTGCATTATAAATACTTATTATTATTATCCTATTTCTGAAAATAGAAACATGTGGAATAGGTTCGAGCTGGTTATAAATAAATTTCACAATGGAGAATGGAAGGCCTCGGGATATTTTATTGAGGCCTTTAATAGTAAGGCGCTAAATTATTGAACAACAAACCAGGAATATTGAATTGAGCATATTGTTTTCCTTAAACATTTTTGACACGTTTTAGAGCGCTCAATTTCGTGTGATAACCGATTGTAAAAAAAATCTTGGATGAATGCCGACAATAAATACATTAATCATTTTAGTAGTGACATCAGACGCATCTCAAACACTAAAATAAAATGCGCTTCTTTGCGAACACCTATCATATCAGGAGATGCGCAACTTTCCTCTCATGAAAACTCCATTTGAGCACCTCTCAGCCAAAAATAGTAATTAAATTTTCTATATTGTTATTTAACATTCAATCATTACTTATCATTATCAATTGGCAGCCATCACTCAATTATGATTATCACATAAAATTCACATTATTAATTTTCCATCATCTGGCAGCTTCAAAATTTGTCAGACTTGGTGACACACCTCACCATTAAATGAATATCAAACCCGTCCATTTGCAAAATCATGAGTAAATATATACGGAATTGAGTCAAAAGTTGCACAACTTGTTACAAAACAAAGGTACCAAGAAACAATTCCTGGCTTGCACAAAAGAACATCTTGACGTTCTTCGACCATTTTCACCACTAGCAAATGTTTCAAGTATCGTCTGCCTGTTATCCACCGCTACACAAAGTGGCAAATGTCATTTCCCCTCAAAAGCATAAAATCAGCTTAAACCAATGATTCCCAAACTAGGGATAAGTTACCCCTGTGGGTAATTTAACAATTTTTCGGGGGTAATGGAAGGGTGACAATAAAGGTTAAGAATTCTGAAAATCAAGAAAACATTGAGGGATCTGGCATAAGAATTAATGTTAGCTTAGTCTTAGTTTTCATGATACGAAAATCATGTTATATTAAGTGTTGTGAATCGTAAGAATTTGCAGGGAGATGTAGGCTAGCCATATCAGTCTTCTTCCTCCCTTACCCCGTGACACCATGCTTTTGAAATTAATTGGCAAAGCGAATTTCCTTGAAACAAAAAATAATCACAGGCCTTTGTAAAATTTAAAATGGTTGAGTATGGTATATATTTTGCATTATAAAGTTATTTTATGGAAAAAAATAACATTTTGAACGCAAAACAGTGCAGGTATTTCTATAGCGGCTGTGCCAAATTTCTGTAACAGAAAATGTCTCTTTGTATTTGTTTTCCCATCTAAGTAGGCCTCGAGCTTGATTGTAGAGTGAAATTAAATTATCATCACTGTTATGCCTTGTCTTGAGGCTGAGTTGTCCGGGGTAGAAACTACATTTAGTTACAAACATTTAATGTGCCATTTGTGTTTGAGTGAGGCGCGCCTGAAGAGCTGTAGGTGAGAGAGAGCGCGTCACTACAGCTCATCTCTCCTCGCGAGCAGGGGCGTACGTCCGTGGCTCTGCTTGGTTTTACGATATTGTGTAATTGTGAATTATTATCGCTATCCCGAAGCATGAAGGACTACAGCTCATCTTCATCGCACGTAGGTCCTAGGGAGTACCT
Organism: Ceratothoa steindachneri; assembly: GCA_963969495.1. Taxonomy (NCBI): domain Eukaryota; kingdom Metazoa; phylum Arthropoda; class Malacostraca; order Isopoda; family Cymothoidae; genus Ceratothoa; species Ceratothoa steindachneri. The sequence goes on from OZ018321.1 coordinate 124,348,554, forward strand.
GGACAGACAGTGATTTGTGATTAATTAGAGCTTATCTGGAGGTGGGGGGAAGAACATGATAATTTATTAAATTATTTTTCGGCCTTCTTGTTAAAAATTGTGTTAAAAATTCTTAATTAGCAGGGACTTAAGTTATGAACTGTGTTTTTTCTTGTTCGGTATGTTTCAAGGGACTGAATAATTTGCTGTGACTCGCATCGTGCTCAACTCTGCAACCAAGTGAAGTAAATAAAGGGTAACGTCTAGAGTGGTATATTAGTCACACCTTTACAACCCTTGCCAGCCAAAGAGAGTATAAATCTTGTGTGTTTTCTTTATTTGATTTTGTTTCTAATGTTCTTGTGATCATAAACTATACCTACTGCCCCAGGCAGTAGGTATAGTTAGTATTTACCCACTGTTACATCATTCCTATGCTCAATTAGCTCTTTTGATGCTATCTAGAATGCCATGAAAAAATAAATATGTTTTTAGTGTTCACACTTTTTAATGCAGTTTTTGTCTTATTTTTCTACAGATTAAACAATAAAAGATCCAAAAAGTGCACTTACTCTGGCGCCTTCTGTGCGCCATGGCTTTGTGAATTTACTTTCTGGTGGAGAAGATTGGCCACAATGTGTGGTATGTCACAAAATCTTGACAAATGAGATCCTCAAGCCATCAAAACTCTCATCTCACCTCCTGAACTGCCATCCAAATCTTCATAATGAGGATCAGGCTTATTTTCAGCGCCGGGCTGCAGCACTGAAGAAGATCCAGTTCGATTCATCTGCAATCCAAGCCCAAAAGCTTCAAGCTGTGGTCGAAGCATCATACTTTGTTGCATTTGAAGTCGCCGAAAAACAGAAATGCCACACCATTACAGATAATCTAATTATGCTTTGTACATAGGAGATGGTAAGCAAGTTATGTGGGCAGGATCAAGCGAAGAAACTGATTGCCATATCTCTATCAAGCAAAACAATCTGCCGACGGGTCAATAATATGGCATCAGATATATTGTCCCAAGTTACAAGAGAGATCAAGGAAATGTCATAGAGAAAATTCTCCTTGCAATTTGATGAATTGTGTAATGTAGCCAGTTGTGCTCTTCTCCTTGGGTGCGCCCGTTACGTCTACCAAGAGAAGATCACAGAAGAGATCCTTTTATACGAAAATCTTCTGACCACAACGAAGGGAGATGATGTCTTCTATATCATCATCAGTTTCTTTACGAAGAATGGATTGGATTGGAACAGCGTTCAACAGGTAGGGAGAGATGTTTATAGAAATTCTAAATTAGTATAAATACAATGAATTATATGGCATAGAGTCATATATGTACAGTTTTATTTATTGTACAAGTAGCTGTAATGTAACTAATATTTTGTACATGATTCTCCCTAAAAATCGTGCCTGTCGTACTGAAATACTAAAGAACCAAATAAATTAAATTAAGTTAAAACCATATAATTATAACGCAAATGATAAGTAAGAATGTCTAACTAACACAATCACACAATTTATAATTATTTTTCTTTATAATTCAGGTCTCTGTCGATGGAGCACCGTCTATGATGGGTGGTCATCGTAGAATATGGGGCCTCATACAAGCTGTGAATCCAAAATTTCTGTAGATTATTGCATCATTCCGCGCCACACTCTTGGATCGAAAAGCTTGCCTGGTAATGTGAATTTAGTGTTTGAAGATGTGCTAAAAATCGTCAACTTCATCAAGTCCAGGTATTTGAATTCGCGAATATTCAAGGAGCTGAGCAAGGAAATGGACGAGCAGTATCAAGTTCTGCTCTACCACACTGAAGTTCGCTGGCGGTCACGTGCCAAGGTTTTACGTCGAGCCATTAAGCTACGAAAGGCTATTCAGGAATACCTCGAACAAAAATAATCTTTTTACTACCAAGTTCACAAATAAGGAGTGGCTTGCTCTACTTTGTTACTTGGCTGACATATTTGCATGGCTGAACAGTGGTAATTTGCAACTCCAGCGCCAAAACACCACTGTTATTGATGCCCATCGAACTGTGGCTGCATTACTGGGGAAACTGAGAATCTAGATTCAGCTCTTCGAGAAAAGAGTGATTTCCCAGTTCCCCAATCTAGACCATTTTGTTGAGGAGAATAGTTATGATACTGGATCACTTCTACAGAACATCAAAAAGAAATATGCGACCATTTGAAGGGGCTTGAAACAAGCATGCATCAGTACTTGCCAGAAAGGGACCAGGAAACAGCTAGTTTTCAATGAAAATTCATCCCTTCTCTTTACCAGATAAGACCATTCACGATGATCATTTCTTTGCAAAGGAAGATCTCGGATGACTTTGATGAATACCGGAGGCTAGCCAGGAGAGTGAAGTCCAGCATAAGGGCGGCTAAGCGTTCTGAGGAACTCCTAGTGGTGAGACTCTGTAAAGAGAATCTCAAGGAGGTTTTTGATACGTGAACAGACGTAAACCAATCCGTCGAACGATTATCCCCTTGAGAAATGAGGATAAGGCATTAAAGCACTTAGATGCAGAAAATGCTAACCTCCTCAACGAGTACTTCTCTTCAGTGTTTACTGAAGAGTGTGGTCTCATCCCCCAGCCAATAGATTCCTACTGGGGGAAAAGCTGGAGGATATGGACTTAACCGAAGGGGAAATAAAAAAGAAGATCAGTGACCTAATGACGAATAAGTCACCTGGCCAAGATGGGTTTCTACCTAAAGTGTTGAAAGAAGTGCGCGATCAAGTGTCACGACACCTGAGCGCAATCTTTAACATGTCAATCCGGATCGAATGCGTTCCTAGAGACTGGCGTGAAGCGGAGGTGACTCCGATCTTAAGAAAAAGGAGACCGAAGTCAACCGTCGAACTACCGACCTATCAGTCTGACTTCGATAGTCGGTAAACTCATGGCAGGCATGATGGTGGACAAAATGACGTCGTATTTAGAGTCAAACCTGATACTGAGAAGTTCCCAGCACGGCTTCCGAAAGCAATGGTCATGCCTTACGAACCTTGTGGAATTCTTCCACTTCGTGTTCAGTGAGCACGATCGGGACAAGGCGGTGGATGTGGTCTACTTAGACTTTCACAAAGCCTTTGATAAGGAACCACACCGCCGCCTTCTCCAGAAAGTGCGAGCGTTGGGCATAGACGGAAAAGTAGCTGGCTGGATCGAGAACTGGCTAAGTGGCAGACGGCAACGGGTGGTAGTAAATGGACAGGCTTCTAAGTGGGTGCCCGTTACTAGCAGGGTGCCTCAAGGTTCTGTCCTGGGACCACTACTATTCATCATCTACGTCAACGACATGGACGGTGACATGGTTGCCAAGATTTCAAAATTTGCCGACGATACCAAGCTTGGTATGAACGTTGCCAAAGATGGAAATACTGCCCGCCTGCTGGAAGATCTTGGGAAGATTGGGGAGTGGTCGGATACGTGGCAAATGGCTTTTAACGTGTGGAAATGCAAAGTGATGTATATCGGCCACATAAACCCCCAATCTCAGTATATCCTTAAGGACACTGCTATTGAATCGAGTGAGACTGAGAAGGACTTTAGTGTAACAATCACTAGTGACCTCAAGTTCTCGAAACAGTGCTTTGAGGCGGAGAAAAAGGCCCAAAGGATGCTAGGCTCTATTAAGCGCCCGTTTGGTTATCGGAACCAGGAGATTGTACTGTGCCTGTACAACTCCCTTCTGGCCGCACCTAGAGTATGCTGTACAATTTTGGAGTCCATCATTGCGAAAGGACATCGCGAGCTTGTAACGCGTACAAGCCAGATAACCAAGCTGATTCCCTCTATCCGACATAAAAGTCATGAGGATAGACTAAGGGAATTAGATCTGTTTTCGCTGGAAACCCGTAGACTGCGTGGTCAGCTCATCGAAGTTTTCAAAATATTTTGAGGGTTCGACAATGTTGACTACCGGGATATTTTCACACTGAGTGAGAACAGAACGCGCAATCACGGCTCCAAACTTGAACGGAAGCGTTACAACCGCAATCTGTGTGGAAATTTTTTCACCTACAGTATCTGCGGTATGTGGAACGCACTTCCAGTGGAAGTTGTCAACAGTGAATCTGTTGACCAGTTCAAGTCAAGACTAGACAAGGTCTTGAAAAGATGCTGTTTAGGGACGCAAAACAATTGAGCAGGAATGTGCCCGCTCGATTGCTTATCCAAAGGTACCCTCCTTGAATGGACAGTAAGGTCTCCTAGGGTACCTTCTTTCCTTGTTGTTACTTCTTGTTTTTACTCTAATTCTTACCTATTAGCGAAAGAAAGTTTGTGGATGTATTCCATTTCCTTCCGGCCGTGATTTTTGGCATTGTGCAACACTAGAAAGACAGATAGTGATTATCACCCTTCCGAAGTGACATATGGAGGAACATTTCACCTTCTATTGGATGTATATACGTCTTTCAAGAACGGGCCTTTCTAGAACCACTTTAGCCTGGACTTGTAGGACAAAATGAATTCGATCACACCATTACTATCACGAGAATTGACTCTGTGTATATCCTTAATTCTCAATTTAGCCCATGCAAATAGAGCAAATAGTTTTATGGAAGATGTTCCTAGTTCTTTGATCAAAGATATATGCACAAAATGTGTTATAAGTCAGAGTTATGTGAAATGATGTCCTGCCAAAGTTGTAGAAAACAGCTACATATATTTTTAAGTGACAAAGGCATCTCTTTCTTCAAAGCAATTCAGACAGGTTTTTGTTAAAAAGATTCTCAGTGAGTCTCCAGCCTACTCGAGCAATTCTCTTCCCACAGGCTTTGTTATGTTAAAGTTCTCTTTATTTTTCTGTTATTTCTTTATTTATGTGCTCGTGTTTATCCTTTGTGTGAAAATTTTTACCCAATTTTATTTAGTTTTCATTTCACCCATTATCAGGTCTAAAACGCGTGATATTATGCATAAAATACTGCTATAAAGATTTAAATAAACAAGCAGCTGTGATCTCAGAATGAAATAATCTGTCTTATATATGAGAAAAATATTTGAGTTTGCTAACGGTCTTCATATGAGACGAATTAAGTTGCTATCAACAAGATTTGTAGATTAATGCGCACACAACACACACACATACATATATATATATATATATATATATATATATATATATATATATATATATATATATATATATATATATATATATATAAATATATATATTTTTTATGAGAAATAAGTCTAACTATGTAGGCACGAATAAAGGCTTCTTCTCTCCATAATTTCATCTTGGGCTAAAAAAAAATTCTTATCTTTTCTAAGGATGATTAAAAAAATCTCATTACCGAAATGTTCATTAAAAGCGCGAAACTTCCTATAAAGTTGATAAGCAATTATCACCAAGAGAATATAAACGGCATCGAAATTGCATTCTCTATGGTAATTCACTACCCATGAACGCTATAAGATTTTGTGATTCTTTTTTTCATAGTTTTCCTCTTTAATGTTTAGAGAAGTTTACCAATTTTTCCTCTGCCCCGTTATGCATATCTTGTTTGGGAATTATTAAAGGATCCAAACTTTTTATAACCAATCATTTTGGGAAGAATGTCGATTTTCTTTGGAGTATTTTTGACGCGATATATGTTGCCATAATACGTCATATAACTTGCCATCTCTCTCTTGATTGACCCTACGGAATGGACTAAATATATTTAGTAACTAATAAATTCATATGTATAATAAATACCAACTTATTCCGTGTTCTCATGGGAACAGATTCTTAAACTCTCGAAACTCGGCTTGCCCACGTTGTAAGGAGCCAAACTTGTTTTGATCATCAAATTTTACTTTAACATATACATTATCGGTTTTATTGACAAATGTGCTGATATTTTCTGTTTGATGGGAATTGTAAAACTGCCACAGATATACCAAAAGGTGTCCATGATTTTAAATACTAACGACGAGACGTATAAGAGGCAGAAAAAATCAGAAAAAGGAAACAACTAGTGAAAAGAAATCAGTTGAATAGTCACAAGTTTAGAAAAAAAGGAAAAACTTACATATGATCTGCTAACACCTTGTATAATACAAACTTTTATGTATTGATTACAATAACAAGAGTAATCTCATATATAGAGCTGCATACAATGACTCACCGTACTGTTGTGGGGGTCGAACCAAGTATAACATTCAAGAGAAAAATTTAAACGGTTTACACATTTAACCTTATAAATGGTAAGATAGACTTCCCGGTATTATTCTCTTTTTTAAATGGGAAGATAGACTTCCTTGTATGTATTATTCTCTTTTGTAAATGGTAAGATGGACTTCCCGGTATGTATTATTCTCTTTCATAAATGGGAAGGTAGACTTCCCGGTTTGTAGTATTTTCTCTCTCTTGTAAATGTGAAGTTAAACTTCCCAGTATGCAGTATTTTATTTTCTTGTAAATGGAGGAACAAAATACCCAGAATATGTGGAGGGTGAAGGAGCTTACCGCAACCGTTGCCTCCTGTACCCAGCAGTGAGGTAAAGGACCAATGTAATGGACGTTTTCTTGGAGCAACAGTCTTATAGGTCACAGAGAGCGACATCGTTGAGTCGATGTAACTTAAAGCTCCTTCTATTATTCTTCTTGTAAGACCTCGTAGGGAAGAGTTCACGCCATCGAGGTCGCTTATTATAAACTTTACTTCCTTTACCCAGAATGCACATTCGGTACGTAGCTAGATCTGAACTGTGATTGAGCGCTTAAAAGCTCGAATTGATTGATTGATTGATCATAAAAGATAGGAAAAAATAGGTGTAAGATAGTAGGAGAGGTTATAGTGAGAAAAAGTGTTAAAGTAGAAGAGAATATGTGCCAGCTTGATTAGCAGTGTCTTCACGTGGTCTTCTTTATTCCCTAGCATATCAGATGGAGAAGTTAAGCATTCAAGCCTTTGTACTTTATTTTGCTTGAAGTTTGGGCTGTAGAGCATACTCATAATTCAAAGACGTTATACGTCAGTTTAGTTTCCTTTAAACTTTATTTACATAAAAACATTTGTTTTCCATGTGTCCACTACGGATCTTTTAATTAACTTTGTTTATAATCTAATATTTTATTTTATTTTGATTAATTGTCCACTACGGATTTTTCTATACGTTAAAACATGCATGGAATGTTGATTTTATTGGCATATTTGTGATTTCCTTGGAGTTTTGTTTTTTTTGTTTGCTATTGAAATAGGTGTATCACATCCTCCTGCGTACGCAACCGGCTGCTGTTAAATCCACGTCAGTAATGTCTGATTCGGTTGTCAAGATCAGGTTGTCGAAATTCTTGGAGTACTCTCTCTGGTAGGTGTTCCTGGACCTTTCTCCATATCGATTTTACCCTATTGTGTAAGGTTACGTTTAGGGGGGTCCATCACTGCGAGAGCGTAAAGTCTGATCGAGGAAATGCGGTCCAGTTTAGATACATTGAATATGAATCAAAGTGTCTGGTTCTGTACTGCTGGTGCTTTCTTCAGTTGAGACTTGCTCGCCAGATGCATCGGAATGGGGTGGTATAGCAAATTGGCCTCTCCAGTGCCATGAACAAGTTCCTTTTGTTCCTAGGGGAGAGCCCCTTAGATGTGTACAATTGACGTAAGTGCCTTTTGGCTTGCGCGACCTTTACATTGAGATTTACACCATATCCTCTTGATGTTATGTTCAGACCGAGTGCTCGAGCCTCGCGGGGGTAAGGGTAGAACTCGCCTCACACTAGAACCTTGGCAGTTTTGTTGTGTCCGATGGGGAGGACTTTAAACTTCTCTACCTTGGTGCGGATCTTGTTGCGAGCCTCGTAAGCATTGAGGTTGTCTATTTCCCCTGCTGTTTTGTTCGCGATATCAATTGGATTGCGATAGTCGCTAGTTACTAGTTGTCAAATACAATCAGCCAGATGGATATAGGCTGCGTAATCCGGGGTATGAAAGGGGAGGTCGCTTGTATAAATCATATACACCGTCGAGCTATGACAACCCCCTTGGGGCACACGGGTCACCATGGGAAATGGTTGCCCCTCAACGTCATTGATTTTTATGATCACATCACGGTTTTCGAGGTAGTCGCAAAGAAACCTGGTGATGTTTGTATCCATCCATAGGTCGCAGAACTTCTTCTTTAGTCCTGGGAACCATACCTTATCAAAGGCCGATGAAACGTATCTGAGTACTATGTCTACCCTTTTGTCCTGAGCTTTAGCAACAGCGAGGTGCTCAGTCAACAGGGCAAAGGCTGTCTCAGTTCCCAAGTGCTTCCGGTCCGGAAACCATGTTTTTTTCCATTGTAGCAATCATTTTGCGTCACGATAGATCCATTAACAATTTTAGAAAAACTTCATTTTTAATTTATAACAATATGCAATTTAATCAATAATGTATTCTCCGTTGTTATTTACGATTTCTTCCCGACGTTCAACTAGTTTTTCGATGCTTCTGCAATAAAAATCTTTGTATTTTGACTCAAAGAATTCGTCTAACCAGGTTCTTAATTCCACATCAGTATTGAATGAAACGCCGCGCAAATTGTTGGAGAGCGATCGGAACAGATGGAAATGCGATGGACCCAAGTCTGGCGAATATAAAGGATGCGGCACGATTTCCCATTTAAGCGTTTGGATGGCGTATTTTGTCATATTGGCAATGTGAGACGAGCATTGTCGTGTTGCAGAAAGACTCCATAACATCTATAACGTCGCTTTTCACGAATAGCTTAGGCGAGTCGATACATTTGTTGAACGTAGAGTTCTGAATTAACAATCTCATTGTGCACAAGGAGCTCATAAAGAATGATGCCTTTACAATCCAACCACACACACAGCATCGTCTTTCGTGGATGAAGTCCTTGCTATAATCGCGGAAATGTTTTTTTATTGGGGCTAAGCCATTGTTTTCGATGGTTCATGTTGAGATAAACACACCAGTTTTCGTCGCCAGTTATGATGCGGTGAAGAAATCTGTCCTTATATCCACGAGTAGCCTTGTGACGAGCAAGCAAACCTGCGGCAATCGTGGAGCGTTGAATTTTGTTGCTTTTGCTCAAACCATGCGGAAAACATGCACCGAGTTTTTGAACTTTCCCCATCGAATGAAGGTGATTCATTACAGGTTTCTGATCACACCCCAATTGTACAGCCAATTCTCTAGTCGATTGACGTGGATTTGCATGAAAAAGGTCGTTCAATCTATCTTCATCCAACTTAATGGGGCGACCAGGACGTTCTTCGTCATTAAGATTTAAATGAGCGTTTTTGAAACGTCAAAACCAGCATTAAATTGTCCTTTCTGATAAAGCATTTTCTCCGTACACAGCTCAAATATCGCGACGAGCTTTGGATGCGTTTGCATTGTTCCAGTCCCGATTGAAAAATAAATAACAACAAGTGTCGAAAATGTGCTTTCATTTCAACTTGACCTTCCATTTTGAGGGTACAGAACAAAAATTAAATTAACACAACCTTTAAATAAACCGCAATGACTTATTACTCAACTTTAAGACGTAGCCTAAGCCAAAGCCTAGTCTACGCTGTTAAGAGACAAGGAAAGAGAGCACCCTAGGAGACCTTACGGTCCATTCAAATTTTGCTCTCATTATTTATTATTGTTTCTTAATATGTGCACAAATCACGTCAACAAAACTTAAATAAACACAACATTAAAAAAACGCAAGTTTTTTTAATGTTGTGTTCCGATCGCTCTCCAACAATTTGCGCGGAGTTTCATCCAATACTGATGTGGAATTAAGAACCTGGTTAGACGAATTCTTTGAGTCAAAATCCAAAGATTTTTATTGCAGAAGCATCGAAAAACTAGTTGAACGTCGGGAAGAAATCGTAAATAACAACGGAGAATACATTATTGATTAAATTGCATATTGTTATAAATTAAAAATGAAGTTTTTCCTAAAATTGTTAATGGTAATGAATAAATAGGATAAAACCGCGAAAACCTATTCATCAACACATTATATATTATATATGTTAATGTTATATATATATATATATATTTTTTATATATTATATATATATATATATATATATATATATATATATATATATATATATATATATATATATATATATATATATATATATATATAAGTAGTAAACGAATTGACGGACACAAACTTCAGGCGAAGTATAAACAGGATGACCATTACAGAACGGTAGATGCCTCGTAACATTTATTTCGAACGTTTCAGGATTAAAACTAATCCCATCATCAGTGCTAAAGAAAGAATACAAAATATAGATTCAAATATATGCATAAAAAGTTAACACATGTAATAAAATTGTGAGACATTAATATTAAATTTGAGACGGATTGTTTACATTAGAAATATGAAGGAAAAAACAAACAAAATCAACGAGGGAATTTCTTAAAAATAGGAAGGAAAATAATTGATAATTGACAGTGGATTTTATTCTTGTACCCCCCCCAGTTAAAAAAAACAATGTGAAATTTAACAAATTTATATGTTTTTTAATGAGTCACTATATTTAATGGGACATAATGAATTATTATTTAGCCTGGGTTGAAGTTTGTAATATATACTGACTCTAGCAGGTAAAGGTCCAAGATGTTTCTTACGGCATTAAGTATCGTGGAGTTCTCGAGTGTAGCCCTAGACATTGTGACAGCTGGTTTCGAATTGGGGATGGATCAGGTTTTGGAAGGTGTAGTCAAGTTCTTTCATATCTACCCATATTCTGCATGAAGCGGAAGTAAATCGTACGCCTTGTTGCCCCCATATATAATAAAGTGCTACTGCATGTACAACGAAAAACGTATATAATTTTAGATTGCCTTTTGTTGGGTGGTTAATCTTTGAACTTAAATGATGATCCCAGACTCAAGTCATTAATAAGAACAATAGATGCTAACATTTTTAACAACTCTTTTCTAAGGTTTTCGGATTGGTAACCAAAGTATGGTTAGGAAAAGAAGATCTTTAATTTATTAACAATTTGTAATGGAGGCAGAGTCGAGTATTTTTTATTGAGAAAACAGTCTAATTTGTCTCAGAAATTGTGATTTGGGGTAGCCGGCTATTGGAGGTAAAGAATTTTGTTAAGAATTCGAATTCTAAATGTAGGGCTGAAAAAGTTGAATACAAGTTATATGTTCTATGAAAGAGAGTAAGATTGGCATTAATTTTGAATTTAAAATAACAAAAAAAACTTAAACCAAGGTTTGAAAAAGTGGGTTTTCGGTAAACATTTGACGTGAATTGATTGTCCATTTGAGCTCACAAGAAAATTTAATATTAGCGTGTTTAGAATTTATATAATTTAGGAAAAGTGTACAATGTGACTTATCACTAAATAATAAAAAAGTGTCGTTTACATATCACCTATATAAAACCGGACCAAAATTAATGGGGCAATCATCAAGCCAAAGTGTTTTATAATAACACAAAAACATTTACCAACGAGGGGCCTAGAGGAAGTCCCATCTCAACTGTTGAGGAATTGCAACAAAAAGACTCCCGTCGGGCCAGGAGGACATATACATTAGAGTCATCCCCCCCTTGTGGACAAAGCCAGTGAATCGAGCCCCATGAAGAGATGCGTGGGAACGGTAGCCAGCGAATAACAGTCTAACTGCCTACCCTGTAGGATCTCCCCGCCGCATAGGTAGTTGGAGCGACCTTCTCTATTAAGGTATCTACCAAAACCCTTAAACGGCGCTCAAAAGATCCAATTACCTAAGATATCCGTAGGCCCGTGGTTATATCAACAAAAAGTGGTGCCAGTCAAAAGGCACGCCAAGGGAGGTGACGGTTAGTGGTCTCTCTAATTACCAAGCCAACTTGGGCACCTCAGTGCCAACCTCCTCACTCCTCGCTCTCCCAGATGCGACCTTAGCACTCGCTCTCCCCTTTGCGGCCTCTTCTCTTCCCCCTTAGATGGGGTGGTGGTCCGCCTATAAATAAGCCCCTGAAGGAAAGTAAAAGATTATTATTCGGTGAGAACGATATAGGATCAGTTCGAGAAGATCGATCCTTTAGCCATTCAAGATTATTCGGTGAAAACGATATAGGATCAATTCGAGAAGATAGATCCTTCAGCCAGTCAAGATTATTATTCGGTGGAAGACGATAGAGGATCGGTTCGATGAGATCACTCCTTAAGCTAGTCAAGATTATTCGTTGAGAACGATATAGGATCAGTTCGAGAAGATAGATCCTTCAACCAGTCAAGATTATTCGGTGAAAACGATATAGGATCAGTTCAAGAAGATCGATCCTTCAGCCAGTCAAGATTATTCGGTGAGAATGATATAGGATCAGTTCGATAAGATCGATCCTTCAGCCGGTCAAGAATATTCGAGGAGAGACAAGAGAAGGATCAGTTCGAGAAGATCGATCCTTTCCCCCGCATTGCCGAATTAACATAGAACGTCAAGTTTGTATCGGGGCCATACCGAACAATCCTTTACAGAATTATAAGAAGTCTGACTGGAGAAATGAAGTTGCGAAATCGGGCGATAAATGGAAGGGTCAGTGGGGTTCAGTTGAGGCTTTTTAAGGATCGGACGGATGTAGGCACGTTTGAAGGAAGATGGAACAAGACCAGTTGCAAGTGAAGTGTTAAACAGGTGAAGAAGCGTTGCGAAGATAGCAGACAGAATTTTACATAACAGTTTAGGCGGAAAAATGTCTTTTGGAGAGCCCGATTTCTTAGAACGCGAGAGCAGGACTGTAAGCTCCAACGCGGCCAGAGCAGGGAAAACGATAAGCGGCTGAGGCAGCAAGTCAGGGAGAGTGGCAGGAGCCGGGACAGAAGGCTGAGGGAGGGAGGCACGAAGGTTAGTGACCTTATCTGCGAAGAAATTCGACAGAGTAGCAAGGCTAATGGGTGAGGAGACCTGGGCTGGGGAAGTAAGACGGGAGAGCAGGCGGAAGACGGCACGGCGATCATTCCTATTATTTTGGGATAATTTCTGGGGGTTTCACTATATTCTTACGTGTTGGAGATGACTCTTCCTTCAAAACAGCAAAAATAGCATTCTGTGACAAAATTATTTCTCGACCAAAGGAATTCTTCGATCCCAACCCTATCGAGTTGTTCATACAAAATACCCTTTGACCAAAAGAATGAAATACAAAAAGCAAGTTCAAGGAGAGTTCTGAATAATGTCTTAGTTAAACTTATTACACAAGTGGAGTTACGGAAGAGGGAATTTACACAAATTCGAATCGTTTCAGCAAGAGGAATATCATTGAATAAACTCTCAACAGCAAAGCTGGCCATTAAGTATCTGTCTGCAGGAAGAATGTTTGTAATCTCTTTCACAAATTAATGCGAATTATTAAGAGTAAACTCATTGGATGTTAGATGGGTTAAACTGAGACTAGAAACTTGCCTAGTGCAAATGAAGGGGTCCTATATGCTGCAAAAATTAGTCCTTAGGAGAAAATCAGTTTTATGGGTCTTAGGGCGTCCATAAAGAACTCCAGGTGAAGATCCAGAACAAAACAAACTTCTATACAAATCTTCTGGGAGAGAGTTAGAATTCTTTAATTTCCTAAGAAACCTATTAATTTTCTCTTTAATTTTAACTGTGTAAGACTGTACAGTATTAGTAATTTTTCTAAAGTTAGTAGAATCTGAAAGGATTTGAGATATTTTGCTGAGATACGAATCTTTATCTAAAACAACCACACCCCGACCTTAGTCAGGTATGCAAAATAACTAGGGCATTGTCACGAGCAAGATTTTTTAAGATTGATAAATCACATTTGAAAATGAGGGCGGAAAATACTTTAAACGGCTTAGAGCTATATAAATATTTAAAGGCAATTGTTTGTTTTTTCCTCCGTATTTCTAATGTAATTAATTCGTCTCAAATTTAATATTCTGGTTTACAACTTTATTGCATGCGTTAGCTTTTTATGTAAATATTTAAGTCTGTATTTTGTATTTTTTCTTTAGCAGTGATGATAGGATTAGTTATAATCCTGAAAAGGTTCAAATGAATGTTACGAAGAATCTACGGCTCTGACCTGGTCATCTTGTTTATATATATTGTACACGAGAAAAAGAAAATTGAACGCGAATGAGCAATGAGACAAGAAACCGGAGTTTTTTAGAGGCAAGAGAAAGGGACATTAGAAGAACCTAGAATCAAAGAGAGTACAGGGTGGTAAAATGAAGGCGATCCTTTACCAAGAAGGCAGAAATAACCCCAGGGGTAAACAGTTTTTGAAAATTCTTCTAATCTCTCTTTCTTTTGCCTCTAAAAAACTCCGGTTTCTTGTCTCATTGCTCATAGGCGTCCAATTTTCTCTTTCTCTTGTACTATATGTATATATAGTCAGCTATACACGTTTATACATCTTTCTTTCTGTATTCAAAATTATTTGAAAGGCAGAAAATAAAAATATGGTGAAAGTCCTGTGGTGGTTGTTTATATCACCCGCAGAACTTGTATAAAAAAATCCAACTTCACCGCAGGAAAGAGAAAATGGAATAATTTTTATTCGAAAATTTTTATTTCTTACTTCAAATATATATATATATATATATATATATATATATATATATATATATATATATCAGGTTGTATGGAAAGCGACCGCTAGGCTTGTGTTAATGATTTTCTTTTCAATCTTCTCGATTAGTCATTTGTTCGCCTTTTCTTCATTGTTCAAACCGTCAATAAGCCTATGGTAGCTCATTAGGTACTGTTATTAAATAATTGCAAAAAGGTTTCGATACTATAAGTATCATCCTCAGAGTCAGAATGGCAATTTAATAAATTTATTCCAGTATATTTATTATAGAAAATGTGTAAACAAACTAACGAAAGGAACGTAGACACGTCTAGGCAAATTAGCAGTCAGAGAAGGTGCAGCTAGGGACTGGTCAAGGAAGTGAGAGTGACCGGAGAGAGGGGAGGGATAAGCTGCTTGCCAGAGGCGATTAGCGGCTAGGGCAGGTATAATGTGTGAGAGCTTGCTCCATCTGGCTGGAATCAGAACTTCCCCATAACGACTGGGACAGGTTCTGCAGCTCCCTATTGAATGTTCTGATGACATCAACATACCGCTCCTTGGTGACTGTCACTGTCGCGCCAGATTCCTCAAAGAAGAATGGTATGATTATGCCTTTGGTTGTGATTGCAGTCCATACCGTGCACTTAGGGGAGTGTAGGGGCTTTGTAACCGGTTACCTCACTTGGTCTGGTGGTCTCCCAGAAAACATTTGTTTCTCAAGTTTACCTTTCCTTCAAGATAGAAGTGAGCTTCATCTGAGGTACAAAGTCGGTTAAGGAAAGTTGGAGTCTTCTGAATATTCTCCAGTATCTTGACTGCCATAGCCTTTCTCTGCTCCTTGCATGACGATGTAAGGGTCTGCTTCGTCTGTATTATGTATGGGTAGGCCTTTATATCCGTTACTAACTCTTTCATACAAGTATCACGGGATATACCGAGGGACTGACCCCGCTTGCGCACAGAGTGTTTTGGACTTTGCTGAACTTACTCTCTCATGCTCTCGACCAGCTCAGATGTACGCTTCCTGGGGCGTCGTCAATAGCTTGCACGGTTGTCACTGGCTGCATTGAGGTTCTCCACTGTCCTATAGTTCTCGAAGTGGTACACCCAATCCTAAATTCTACTCTTGGAGGGGGATTTTTCACATTCGAGCTGATGCATGAAAGTGTCCTGCACTTTCTTGAACGAGCCTGTCTTGTAGTAAGTTTTGACGAAGTATATTCTTTGCTGGCGCTCCCATTGAGATCTAGATGTGTTCACAGGCGGTGCTTCTGGACATTGTGTTTGTCGGGATGTGTCATAATGGTTTGATAATGTTTCGCAACGGGAAATGCAAGTTAGGATCTGACGGCTGATCCTAAGTAAAAATTTAGAAAATCTCTCTGTGACTATGTCATGGATGGAGCGGCGTATGCTAGTTTAGGGTGCATGGACGGGCCGAAATTTCGGCTCATTGCAGGACTCCCGCACTCTCTTCCACTCTCTACTCGATTTTAGACTGTAGATGTCCCAGCCCCTAAGAACCCCACTTGCCTCAATATCAACCTCCCCGATGACTTCAGCCAGGTAGTCACTTGTCCATGGAGGAAAACGCCTATGCAAGCTCGAATTGCAGCAGCATATATCGAGAGATTAAACATCTACGAGGCACAATGGAAGATTTGGACGAATCAAGAAAAGTTCAAAATAGTCTCTATTGGCAGGAGACTACTATCTGATGTCATGGTGGGGAATAAACATTATCCCTACACCACGGAGTGCAATGTACTTCGTATGAAGATTACTTTTCCAGGTTACAGGAATCACGTCGCAGATAGAATCTCTAAGGTCTCAGTTGCATTCAGAACTATATACATGTTCAAAAGTCTCCCCGGAAGAAACAAGAAAAAGATCTACAATGCTCTTTCTATGATCTACGTTGCTGTATCCTTCTTCTGTCATATCTTCTGTCTCGAAGACACAAAAGAGAAGACTGTAAACGATGCAGAATAAATGCGTGTATCTAATTACAGGTACACGCAGGTGAGATAGAAGACGCCAAGAAGAGCTGCACCTCGAAGAGGGGATAACTCCCATTAACAAAGGCTTAAAAGAACGGACACGGAATATAAAGAAACTAGTTAATCAAGAAAGGAATGAGTAAATCCTTAAAATGATTCACCAGAACAGAAGAGTTGTATGTCATGCTAGATTTCAAACCTCTGCTAACCTATTGGCTGGCGGAGCCGAAGTGCGTTCTCCAAATGCAAGAGGTGTATATTTATAATCGAATGTGACAGCAAAGCTATTATGGCTCAATATCTCGGAATTATGAAAAATCACCGATTTTGACCAACTACCATCGAACAAGACTCATCAAACCAAACGGGACACGAAGAAAAAAGAGAAGAAGAAACAGAAAACACTAAATTACACACAATGCAAAACATAAAAAACAATTAAAACTAAGCCCAAAAATTAGTTTATTACATTAACAGCAGCAAATGCACATTACATACCAAAGAACATTAATTTATGAAGTAAAATAACTTCAGTGCCATTAAAATTAAAATATAATCCTTCACAACAAAAAAGACAACAAAAAATAATGAAAGCGATAGGCCTGATCACCAGGCATCTAGCCTCTCTTTTCACCCTCCCAGACTACTTTCCTCTCCTTCACCACTTGTCTATTTCCTTTATCTACCTACATACCCTTTTGCCCCTCTTCACTTCACACTTACATCAATTCAGCATTTCTTCGTTGATTAAAATTGCTTCTTAGATGTTCAGCCTAAATTGATTTCACTATTTTATTTTAATTCGGGTGATTTCAACTAATATATCCCTTGTTAGGCTAGTGTTATGTACGCTCTCCCTATGATTTTGGGATGCTTCGTTTTGGAGGTCCATGGTTATGCCAACATACTCAGAGTTATTATGAAGCTTGCATTCGTCATGCGGGCAGTTAAGCTCGTAAACTATGTTGGTAGACTTCAGTTTTGAGGAGTCTTGACAGATGCTATTTTTCATGGAAGATTAACTTTTGTCGTTTTATAATATATAATAAGCCGAATCTTGTCCGTTTGACTCTTGACATTGATATTACAGTTAACAATTTCCTTGATGATTTTTTCATCTATTTTATAGCCCGATGACATTTGATTTTTATAAAACAGTTTGAATGTTATTTCTTATTTCTGATTACTTTCCGTTTTATCCGCAATTTTGAATTTCATTCTTAAAAAGGATTGAAGTTGCTATTCAACCATGCCCGTGAGGAAAACAGTGTTCACAAGGGTTTGTTTAATGCGGTAGATCTCTTCATAGAATAATTCCCAGGTTGAGAGGCATTTTTATGCTCGGTGTATGTATGAGCCAATTACACTTTATTTTATATCTTTTGCGACATTGACCATCTGGCTTGAGTCATGTTCCCATGTCTGCACCCTTCTGTATGTTTTTATAATGTAATTTCCATTGATGTTTTGTACCTCAACGTCTATAAAAAAGGGGTCTATTTTTCGGGCTCAATTCATAAGTGAATTTTAACACGTTCTCCTCAAATTCCTACTTAAAGTTTTTTAGATATTCTTCATTTTGGACGTTGATATATATGTCGTTTAAGTATCGGCAGTATGTGTGCGGCTTTTTTTCGTTGTTCTCTAGTAAGCTCTCTTCGCCTTGACCCTTATAGTAATTGGAATACCCTCCCATCATACTGATAAACCGATCAAACGGACAGGAAACGCTTGAAGGACTTCCAATTTGTAATGGATAACGCTAAACGTAACATTCTACAGATTAATACGAACGACTGGTAATATCTTCAGAAGGATATACCCGGACATTATTTTAATTTTAGATCATGGGATTAACGTAACCCTTGACGAAGCAAAAATCTGGAATTACTACATCACAGCCGTAAACCCACGGGGAGTTTACACGACGAAGCTGCTATAGCTATCAAGAAAGGCGTTGATTTTAAGAGTCAAGAAGAGTTGGACGAGTCCTACATTTCTGTAGAATTAAAATTGGAACTGACAAACATAATAATAGCAACAGGATATCAACCACCGAGGAGACAAGAACTGCCGATTAACAACTTCATTAATATCTTCAACAGCGGAAACCCGGTGTTTGTTATGGGCGACTTAAACGCCTTTTGTCAAGCAAGCGGATGCAGAATTACGAACACAGCAGGAAGACAGGTGGAAAAGTTTTTCGCAGGAGGCATCTGCTGTTACCCAACGTACGTAACAGGAAAATCAGCTACTAAACTGGACATCTGCCTAGACAATAACTTTCTCCCATATAACTATTATATGTAGCCGGTAGATTTACACTGTATAGATCAAACAGCGACCCTTCTTACCAGCAACCAAAGACCTATACAGATCCCCTCTAGGGTAAGTAAAGCATACCAGATAGCGGACTGGGATAGATACAAAAGAGAATTGAACACATACGAGTATGAACGAGAATATTTAGAAGGAGCAACGGTAGAAGAAATTGATGCAGAACTAGAAAAAAAAGGAACTTGATGCAAGCAGTTGACAAAGTAGCAATTCCAAAGAATTTCTATGTCATTCCAAATATTCAGGTGGATGGCAGGAATGGCCCAGAATAACAGAAAACTACGTAAATTCTCTGATAGGGCAAGAGGAAACGGAACTACGCGGGAGCTACACACCGAAATGAAAGGAATAAAATGAGAACTGAACATGGATATAATAGAAAAATAAAATGAAGACTTGAACGAGACCGTGAACAGGATTGACAATGAGGTATCTACAAAAGAATTCTCGAGGAAAATAAACCAAATAAAAGGCAAAGCTACTAAAAGAAAAAAGAAAATCAAAGACGATCATGGAAACAACATAGAAGAAGACAAGATTGAGCAGATTTTTTAGAGAATATAGGAAAAGAGTTTTTGATATAAATGCAGAAGAAAACGAAGAATTCAACAGTAATTTTGAACATAAAATCATAGATTCGCTCAACGAGGTTACTGGAATACCACATCCCTACCACTTTTGGATGCAATAAGAGACACCTACAACGTTGTTGACGCGAAGATCACCGAGCTAGAGGTGAGAGCAACAATTTTGCCCTTTAAACACAAAGCTCCAGGAAGATCAGGATTCACGAAGAAGCATTACGAAGAAGCTCCCAATATATTCATAAAGGGAATAACATGAATACTAAATTTAAGCCACAACACTGGAATTTCCCGGACAGAATAAAATTCAAAAGAATGATCTTCATAACCAAACCAGAAAACCACCAAGTCAAGTGGAGAATTATATATCTATCTCTTTACTTGACTTCATCAAGAAAGTGCTTGAAAAATTAATTAATCAACGGCTAGGTGATCACCTGGAAGCAAATGAACTCCAAAAGAATTACAAATTTGGCTTTAGAAAGAAAGGAGTACAGAGATGGCGCTTTTCGGTCATCACATAAAAATAGCCAAAGTGAAAAAGAGAAGGCTAAGGTCGATATCATCTGCAACTATGTGTCAAATGCATTTGACAAAGTTGGATAAGAGGACAGCTGTATAAAATCATTCAACTGGGAATGAACAACAAACTAGAAAAGACTACTCTGCGACTACGTGATGGGGCGATATGCATATTCGAAATTGGAAACTGTGTAAGAATATAGAGAAAAAGAAGGAATTCTCCCCCTCCTCCCTGACTTCCCCAGTTCGCTGTTGAGCGAACTGCCCTATATACTTCGAAAATTAGAACAATGGAAAGTCCATTATGGGGCCATCGCAGCTTCTTGCTACGTGCCCTCATCGCGATCCAAGGCAATTAAGGAAGTCTCTTGGCGATGAATCTCTCTCCACGTCTAGATAATTTCGGGGTATATATTCGAAAATTCAGAATTCACAGGCAGATTGTGTCTGAAGCCGCCGTCCAGTAAGTTAGCCGTAACGTCTTCGTTATTCTAGAGGAAATCGCTTACATTATTATCCAGAGAAGAATTGATTCATTATTGAAAAGCCAAAGAATAGCTAGTCGTCACTCAGTGTTGTTCGTGGAAATAGTTAGGCGCGCTTCAACCCATCTCACCACGTTTTTGTATTTTAAGGAACGGAAAAACCATCCCCGTAGCACCCTCCGTTTGCTTCTAAAGGATAAGTGGCCCACCCCGACTTCAGTTTCCCGCAGTTGAAGTGAGCGTCTCGTGAGACGCCCATAAGTTCAAGGTCAAACTTATCTACCTGGTCCTACTCGCCGCACATCAAGGTAAAAAAGATTTAACCCCCGCTTCGTCACGCTCCTCCCACCTTTACCGCATCAAACATCAAGGAACCCCTTTGTTCTAAAATTTGCATAATTGTAAAATCCTTAATTAATTAATCATCCTTCGGTTCAAACTTAATTGATAGTGTTAATCATCTTAGCAGTGGACCCTTAATATTTAATTGCTTTGACATTTAACTTGCCCTATATGTATATGTAATCTTTAGTCCTATTAAAGTATATTTTTGTCGTCATGTTTGAATATTCCTAGCAACTGTCTATTTAAAGCACTCTTAAAGCCATCCCCAGATGAAGCCTTAATTTCGGTCTGCCAGTAGCCCAGTGTTTGTATAAAGGCGTACACCCAGCCATACCACGACATAAAAGTGGTGTCAGGTCTTTTGGCTTGTAAAAGATTCCACCCTACCTGATCTTTTGCTATTTACTCAAAGATCATTATTTCCACTCTATACAATTGCGAGTGTCAAGAATATTCGAGCAAGAATAATACGACAATTTTTTTGTTAATAGGTAATTAAAGTTTGTTTTTTTTGTTGAGCGTATTTATGTGAGTCAAGATAGCACTATCTAAACGGCAAGAATATCCGCCAAACGTTGGTTTTGCGCGGTAAATTTCCTAGAAGACTCAGTCCTGAGTCAGGTTCTTTCGTTAGTTATTTTCTTTTTTTGGTGTGCATAATTAATTGGAACATTTAGTAAGTTTCTTTACGGGAGTTACTTATTAATTACAAGTAGGTTAGATTTGTTAGGAAGAGCCTCACTTGTTGTGGTGTGCTTTTTCCTGTGCCGAAAGACAAACGCAGCGTTTTCAGGATGTGTTCGTTCGATCGTTTTCATAAGCAGAGACAAATCCTAGGACTATCAGTAAAGGATTTAATCGCTTTCGTTCAAGAAGAAGAACGAAAAGAACGGGCAGAAAGGAAAGCACAGAGAGAAGCAAAAGAGAGACAGAACAAATACGACAGCACGAGAGAGAAGTAAGCCGTGATCATGTCGAAATGACTTCTGTGGGATCACGTAACCAAAAGCCACCACCACTCTCGTTAAAATTCCACGTGTATAAAGACGAAGAAGATTCTTGTTCTTATCTGACCCACTTTGAAAAAAATTTCGAAGTCAACAATTGGGATTTAGATTTAGATCGATGTGCTCGTCTACTCCCCGTCTTAAACACTCGTCTGCGTGATATCATCATTTCTCTGCCCTCGGAAGAAACTCTGGATTATTCCACCCTAAAAGCAGAGCCCCTCTCTGCTATTAATATGAATCCGCAGTTCTATCGGGTTAGATTTCGCTCGGCTAAAATACAGCCGAGACAAACGTTTAAGCAATATGGGTTCGCCCATCGCCGCAACTTACAGTTTTGGCTGGACTTTCCACAAGTGACTAAAACTATGAGTCATTAGTTGACTTTATTTCAAAGGATCAACTCATGGCTACCCTTCTCCGAGAATTGAATGCCTTCGTAACAGATAGAAGAGCTTCTACCCTTCAAACCACGACCTATATCACAAGGAGATTAAGAAGAGTCACCCCCGTCCCCCAACCATAAGTTTGAGACTAATAAGTTCCATGCTAAGAATAATGGTAGCTTCATGAAGATTGATAAGCTCCATGAGTCCGAGCCTTATCCTCAGCGTGAACAAAAAGACGTAAAGCCTCTAACATTCCTTTCTGCGCCGTCTCACTACCCGTGTAAACCCATCATATGCTTTACGTGTGGTACCACTGGTCACCTTAGTTATTACTGCGCCCAGAACTCGCAGCTAAGGACCACCCTTAATCAACATGTCTATCAGTTAACCGATTCTATTCCCCCTAAATTTTCTCCCTTGTCATCGCTGTCGCCACCTGTTCTCTCTGTCAGTCGGAACGACAGGAAAATTTCCTGTTCAATAAGATCTCCACCGGTGGACTCTATCTTGAGAACGGCACGATGAATGGGTGCCGAGTGTCAACCCTTGTAAGACACACGGGTGGCACATGCATAGTAGTCTCGGAATAGCTTTTGCCCTCAGTAAATCCCCAACATAAGATATTTGCGATCGTTTACTACGTTTTAGGTGGTGCCACTAAGCTGCCTGTGGTACAGTGCTACATACACTCTCAGTATTTCACAGGATAGGCCGATGTAGTCGCCACCCAGATAAAGTTTTGCTCTGTACTTATCGGACAAAGCGCGCAGCTCTCCCCAAAATCCATCGCGTAACCAGCGATCACCAGCGCCCAAGCTGTGAAAAATACCGTTACCCCGGTACCTTTAACGTCCTCCTCAACCCCAGAAGTCGAGTTATCCAGCAATGATTAGTTTTCTGAAGCTAAAAAGAATTGCCCTTCTTTGAAACCCTGTGGGAGAATGCTAGGAAAAGAGCAGCCCGAAACCGTCCTAGGAAATAGGAGAATTGACCTTATAGAATAAGATTGGTTGTTACATCGATCTTTTTTAGGACCCTGTGTCTACTCATGATGTATGTATGTCAAGTTCTGCAAATGGCTCATGACGGATTAATGGCTGGGCATTTCAGTCATAATAAGACGGCCCAGCGCATCTTCAAATATTTCTTTTGGCTAGGCTCTGCCAAAGAAATATTCGACTTTTGTTTTGCAATTCCTGTGACATCTGTCAAAAAGTCACAGCCAAAGCTAGTGTTGCCTCCGCTTTCCTTCAGAGCACCCAATCGTGACTGAACCCTTCTTCAGGGTCGCGATTGATTTGATAGGCCCTCTCTGTCCCCCGTCTAGTAAGGATTATTTCTATATTTCGACCCTCGTAGATTGTGCCAATCGTTTTCCGGATGCGGTCCCATTGAAGAAGATTAATAGTATTTCGTGTGCAGAGGTGATGATTTCGATTTTTCCCGAGTGGGAATCCCGAAGGAGATCGTATCGGATAAAGGCCATTAATTCACTTCAGAAATGATGGAGTGTGTAGGAAAGCTCCTCCTGCTCAAACGCCTTTTCTCAACCCCTAATCACCGGTCCTCAAATGCGATGTCCGAGAAATTAAACGATCCTCTCAAATTAGTTTTGAATAAATTGTACCTTGCGCAACCGCGGGAATGGCACCGCTATCTCCAGCGTGGCTTTATTTGCGTGTCGGGAAATCCCACACCGAACGCTCGGATTTGCCTTGTTTGAGCTATTGTATGGACGAAACGTCCGCGGGCCGAGCATTATATGGGCCGGTCGGAAGCGAAAATGCCTTAGTACAATGAGGGACATCTCTGTAATCAGACATTCCACCGGGGGATAGGAATGAACTCCAGCGAGGTTTCGTGATTTCGCCCGGAGATGTGGGCAGCGTCTTCTTGCGCCCGCGCACTTGGAATTCTTACTCCTGGCTTATCAAGGGAAGCGGCTCGATTCTCTCACGGTTTCCACGACTTTGCTCTGCGTTGCTTGACCTATACTCAGGCTATCTGTGACACAATTCTCTGAGCCTTTGATATATAAAAGATTAAATTGAATTCTTGGAGGAATTAACTCCATCGCATAAGCCTACCATTATTGTTTTTTACATTTTGCAAATATGAGAGGCTTGTGATCGGTCTCAAAAAGGCATTCTTAACCGGAGAGGTACATCCTGTATTTTTGCACTGCCTATATGATGGCAAGAGCCTCTCGCTCGATGATGGCATAATTTTTTTCTCGAGGAAGTAGCTTACGACTCGCGTACACAACGGGAAAGCTTTCACCATTATCACCATATTGGAGTAAGACGCAGCCTATCCCTCTGTTACTCACGTCAGTCCTAATACTGAAAAGCTTGTTAGGGTTGTAGAGCTGGAGAATAGGATGACTGAAGTATTTGAAGTGGGCGACAGTTAAAGAGATCCTCAGGTGTTCGGGAGACTTTTATTTAGCAAGTCGCAGAGAGAAGCAGGAAACATGGCAAAATTGTGGAAAAGATGCGGTAGAATGAAGCTGACCCCAAAAACGATCTCAACTGCTTCTTATTGGTTGGAAGTGGCAAATCTACAATAACACGGATTTTGTCTTGGTGATGGGGCAAATTGATCGATTGTCACACGGGCGAATGGCTCCAAAATGATGGGTCCCATCTGCAGCGGAGCGGGTCTAACACGTTTTTTTGCGGCTGCCTTGTGACATATATCGCACGATCGGCAATAACTCTAAATGTCATCTGCAGCACCGGGCCAATAAAACTATTCAAAAATTCTCTGAGCCGTACTAGTGTGCCTGAAATGTCCAAAGAATAAACTATCATGGGCAGTCTTTAAGATGAGCGGCAAATGGGAGTGGGGAATGCATAAGGCATGGGCCTCGGTTTTATCTCTTTCTGAGCAAGCGCGGTACAAAAGGTCGTCCTTCCCGATGTATGAGATTACTTTGTTTCTACGGGTGGATTCATGTACCGAATTCCGGGCTTTGGTGCAGAGGGGACAGAGTGGATCATAATCCTTTTGATTCTTGGCGAATTCCCCATTTATAGCGCTATTAAACTCAGAGTCACAGGGGGCTTCATGGAGAGCGGGTGTCTAGGTTCCCTTCTTTTTCTGAGATCGCGTGAGAACGGGTTGAGCCACATGGACGGAGTAAAGCTAGGGGCACTGCCCTATCAGAACAATGCATAATTTTATTGGGGCTGTTACTACCTTAGCCCAGCCGGTAAAGTACGCACACTCGATGACACATTTCACGTTGGGGAACCGGTTTGCACCCCCGCAAATTCGACATAGGTAGGAACAACCGGTGGAGGTAGCTTGTTCGACACTACTATACAAGTACATCTTGTATTTCGGACAAGACTGGAGAGTCGGTAGCCGTTTAATGCTCCGGTCTTAAACTTTAAGCCTCCAGGGGGAATATTTGTCAAACAAGAAATTAACATGGTGGCCAGCGGCAGCAAAGGCAGAGGGAGAGGAAGATGGTTCAGTTTGCGACGGTGGTAGTGCGGGGGTAGCACTAATTTGGCGGACTTGGTTGCGAGAACTGCTGCGAAATTGAGAGTTCTGAGGGCAGTTGGTGCTCACATGACCTTCATTAACGCACGAGAAGAACAGAATAGGCCTCCTGGCAAAGGATGACGCCGGGGGATTTGATGACTCGAGGTCTAGAATTAAAGAAGTTTCTGGGCTTCGATGAGCCAGTTACGTTTACAAACTTACTTGGGTCACGGGGGGAAAATTTGGGTTTAGGTGAGGACAGTTCAGTCTTTCTTCCTTCCTTAGGCTATCAGTTTTGGCTCGCTGCAAATACATCGGCTTTTTTGATGCACTATTTGAAGGTAGAACTGCTCCAGTCCTCCACAATCGATCTAATTTTGAAAGAGAGCGAAGTCAAAAGGTGGTCCTTCAAGATGAAGTCGACTAGCACTTCTTAATCGTGGGACTCTTTAGACGAATCCAGCCTAGAAATGAAAGTGCCTCAGAAGTGTTTACCCAAACTGGAGAAAAGTTTGATTGCGTTGAATACGGGCGTTGCGAAATTTAGCGCGGTAAAACTCCAGGGTCATATTATACGCAGCCAAATAATCGATTGTCGCCTCCGAGGGGAGAGATATGTAAATATCTCGGAGCTGGGAACTTAGCAACAGCAGGAATTTGGCGACGCCGTCTGCTTCGATATCCCAGTTGTTAATCTCAAATATTTTCTTGAAATGCGTTAAGTAAGATCTAAAATATTCCCCTTTTTTGTAAACTGGGAGCTTCACAGACGCACTTTGCAGAATGTCATTTCTCAAGTTGATGGAGAGCGTCTCGATTCTCACTCCGCTCATCTCAAATTTATGTTGGCGGATTCTTTCTCTTTCATCTTTCTTTTCTCTGTCTGTCTGTCTGTCTGTCTCTCTCTCTCGCTAGCTCTTCTCTGTCTCTTCTTTCCACTCTCTCGATTCTCTCTTCCGCTTGTATGTATGACTGGTAAAGAAACCACAATTTAGTCGCTGGAGCCTAGCTTAGGGGTTGAAGCTTTAGCGGATGGGTGATTGAACAAGTAAATCGTAATCGATGAAGTTTAACCTCCAGGAGTGAATTCGATAGAGTATTTGCTTCCAACGAACTTAAAACAGAATCCAAGGATAGCCAATTGACTGGGGCTAAATTGCTTCGGTAAGAATTCATGCCTTCGAGTTAAGAAGGGGGAACGGAGCTGAATCGATAAAACAACGTGTCTCGTACTGAAAGGTGGGACTATACTGCTTTTCTGCGGCTGTGTCTACCATTATATATGTGCCGGCTGAGAGAGAAAATGCCTCATACCTAGGAGGGACATCTCTGTAATCAAACACTCTACTGGGGGGAGAGAAATTAAATCCAGCGGGGTTTCTTGATGACGTCCGGAGAGGTGAGCAGCGTCTTCTTGCGCCCGCGCGCTGGAATTCTTGCTCCTACCTTATCAGCGGAAGCGGCTCGATTCTCACACTGTTCCTAGGACTTTGCTCTGCGTTGCTAGACGTCGTACTTGGCCTTATGTCGGTATTAACCTCTATTACCGACAACCATACATAGATTTAATGATAGTTTCAGTAATGATAGTCATTTTGGGCGATAATATATGCAGTCCGTGTCAGAGTGGGATGAGATTTGAAGGATAATGAGTAGTAACCAAAGCAGGGCTGCTCCGTCAAGATCAGTGCGCATGTGGCAGGGAAAGTGGTAGGTTGTTTGTGCTGTTATCATCAGTTTATCGTGAAAGCTGATATAATATATAGGTTGACTACACATTTATATATTTTATAAGTGTTTGAAAAGTGATTGTCACATTAGTAACTTGATATTACTTTTTCTACAGAAATTCATTAATAGTCATTATCTTATAAAAATAGGTTAAGCTAAATATATATCACCTAATAAGAAGGGCGAAATTCATGCATTAGCTGGAGAAACAGAATACTCTCATAGAAAGATAGCTGAAAAGGTAAAAGTGTCGCGAAGTACAGTTGATATAACAGACAGAAAAATAAAAATTTACAATTTGGTTGATGTTGCTCTGATAATTTGGCCACCCTCTCTCTCTCTCTCTCTATATATATATATATATATATATATATAGATATATATATATATATATATATATATATATATATATATATATATATATATATATATATATATATATATATATATATATTTATATATATATATATATATATATATATATATATATATATATATATATATATATATATATACATATATATCAGTGTGGCGGCTCCAATACTTGGGCTGATAGGGCTTAGCCCGCATATAAATTTAGTAAAGTGAACGTGTATTTGCAAGCTGATTTAATTCTGCCAACACTGACTTGAAGTAAGTAATTACAGCTAATAACTCTGGCTCCTTTTATTGAGCCTGGTCCCAGTTCATATATTTTCTTTCAGCGTTTCTGTCTTCCTAGAGGTGCGATGTATAAAAAAAAATATGATTCGTAGCAGATGTTCTCTCAACTTCGTTCACACGCGCTTGACTCAGTCTCTTAAGTTACAGCCCGAGTTGTTATCTATAAGCGTAAAAATTAAAGGTAATTAAAATTTAATCTTTTCTTAAAACAATAGATTTCTATAGTGATTAAGTTTTAAATTCCAATCTATGGAAGGTTTTCGTTCTACAATATTCTTAAAGGAATAAAAAATTATCGAGTAACTCGGGCTAATACGAGTGAGCCTGTTAGGTGTAAGAGACTAACTGGCATCTGTTGTCAAGAGTACAGTACAGGCAACAGGATATTATACGAGTTTACCATCAAAACAAGAGGACTGAAGTTCATGTATAAAAAAAGGCAGTAATTTTTATATTAAAACTATACATATAAGTTTGCGGTGTGCATTACGTCGCTTACCTTCTTTTATACATGTGTCTTATGCGAAATCAGCGATGAGCTCGAGTGACGAGGATGACCTAATATATATATATATATATATATATATATATATATATATATATATATATATATATACCAGCTTCTTTTTTCGTTCTCACTCTGCAGAGATGCAACCAAACTCGAAATTAATCCCTAAACTAAATCAGATAATTGTTGGCTTAAAGACTGGGGAACACTACCTGATTTCAAGAGACGAAACAACGTCCAAGAGTGTGATTTTGCGCGTTTTGGAGTTATACAATGAGAATAAATGCTATAAATCATCAGCAAATTACGGTCAACCCAGCAAGACCACCGCCCGAGAAGACAACCTATTAGGCGCTTCTATTTATGGATCCCTTCGAAACTGCAGCAGGAATTTCTTGAGAAATTAAGCCCAATAGTGGAAAAGAAGTAAGCCATTTTAAAGTCTCCCGGCGCCTCATTGCAACTGGTTTGTTCCCTCTTAATCAAGCCATTGTTCATTATGAAAAACTAGCAGGCGGACTCTAATATGCTGGTGCTCATGTTGTTGGAATGATACAGGTTGCGAGAGAATTCATTTCCACGATGAGTATAAATTTAATTTAGTTGGATCTGATGGCAAACGCGTTTCAGTGTTCAGAATTACGCCTTTTTGTGTCAAAAAGTCTGCCAAGCATGTAACAGTCCGCGGCTTGGTATGGGATATGTTTTCGTCTCAATGAGATGGTCCGCTAGTACGAATAATTGTAACGGTAAATGTGAATCTGTAGCTAAATTTTGTATAACAAACATATGTTATACATTCAATCAGAGTATCTCCTGAACAACGGCAGTATTTTTGCCTAATAATGTGCCATTCTATACTTCATGGTGAGTAAAAAACTAGATCAAACATGAATAAATGGAGGCAATGAAGTATCCTGTTCAGGGCCCGGTCCTGAATCCAATTTAGAATCTCTGGGAGATTATTGGAGACAAAATTCGTAACTAAAAGCCTCCAACAGTGAAGGATTAATAAACGAAAATGAAAAAGGCTGAAACAGAAAAACATCTGAATTTTGAAAAAAGCTGGCAAGGTCCTGTAGTTGTCATTGCACGTAGTAATGGAAAAAGAAGGCTCCAAAACCATATATTAAATGTTTTAATTTTCATCATTGTTAAATCTTGCTTTATTTCTAGCGTATTTGTTTGCTAAGCAATTCTGTGAATGATCATTCTTTTGTTTTGCATTAATCAATATTTTATTTTGATAATGTTTTTAGTATAATTTCTGTAATATACGATTATATAATATGAAATTTTAACAAAATATATTAAATGCATGCCTTTATCTACCATGTAAATTTCATTTACCTACTCATTATCTGAATAAAGGAATTTTTTTATTTTGCTCGGTAGTGTATATATATATATATATATATATATATATATATATATATATATATATATTTATACTACCGAACAAACTAAAAAATATGACAGTGTGCTTATATATGCTTGCATGGATTATTTTGCAATTCTGAAAAATCTTTTTCCGAAGAAAGAATTATTCCGTTATTCTTATCTTTGTTTGTGATATCCTAGATTCAATTCTTCCTTCTCTCACGTTTCTTGAGAGATATGTATTGTATATTCGCTGCGAGTTTAACTTTATTTCTCGTATGTCCTTTTGAATTCCCAATTAATTTCTGTCTCTTTTAAAGTCCAAATAGACCTATCGAAATGTGCCTTAAAAGCTTGTCTTTTCGGACGAATTTTTGTTCTTCGGCGTAGCTTTCTGGATATATGCTTGCTTTAAATGAGATCTAAACCTTTTCTTAATGCCTCATTGTGCTTAGTTTGATCCTTATCTATGTAAAGATTATTTTGCGTTTTGGAAAACTTTTTACGAGGAAAAAATTATTAAGTTTACCTTCTTTTTCTTAGCGGCTTGCTGGATTCATTTCTTGATTCTCTCGCGTTAAAAGGGGATATTCATTATATATATATATATATATATATATATATATATATATATATATATATATATAAATATATATTTAGATAGATAGATAGGAGATATATAGATACACTAGTGATCAAATTCTTATGGCTTTCTTGAAAATTCTTAATTCTTATGTGAAAAGATTATATAAAATTATTTTATTGTGAAGTAATCAATATATTTTCATATATATGGAAAGAATATCCTTTATTATATTGATTAATACTTTGTTTGACCTCCTTTAGCTGCTTTAATTCTTTTAATACGCCAATACTTAAAGTGCTGCATAATTGCTTGATTCTGTCAGAGTGAAACCAAAGACGCTCTATGAGCTTTGCTTTGCTTGTTATCGGAACTTCGTGTATTTTATTTTTTAGAATATATTATAAACTCTCAGGTTTTTGATAGCAGTTTAATACCATTTTGTGCACACCATGTCTTTACTGATCGAGCCGTGTGAGAAGGAACCGAGTCTTGCTGAAATATGCATGACCTGTCAACAAACATTCCCTGATTTGAGGTACTAAATGGTTTTTCAGTAATTCAATATACTTATACTGATTCATTTTACCTTCAACAATTTTCATGCGACTTGTCTCATGTACAGAAATTGCTCCTCACCCCATGATTTTCTGTGAATGTTTAACACTCTGGCTTAAACTCCTCCCCTGACCCCCTCCTTACTGTCGGCACACGGTCATCAAGTACCTCGATAGTTGACTCGCCTAAATACACAACCTCAAACAATATAAAACATTATGGCAGTACTGAAACGACCTGTGATACTAGTGGGAGCAGTTAAACTGCCAGACTATTATCCACAGGCAAGAAAAATACACACGATTTGAATTACTGGATCAGTAACAGCAAAAGAGAATATCTCGCATACCCTCACCCTGCGAAGTTTGAATTGGAACTGAGGCACGAGACTAACAGTTTCTGCAGCCGACAAAACAAAATCGGTGTTGTCTTCCTTTATTTCAACAAGTTTGCGGGAAAATGAAGCAAAACACTAATATTTAGTCTTCAAAAATGTGCAATAGTTATTTCACACTAATATGATAAAATAACCTTATTAAATAGTTTTAGGTTACCTTTTACCAGAAGAATTACGAATTTTCAAGAAATACACAATAATTTGATCACTACTGTAGATAATATGTAAATGAATATATTAAGAAGGGTCTACTGCTTTGGAGGAATGAGCAGAATTTGTGTAAGTTTTGTAACATTAACTCTGTTTTCACTTTCTCCTTTCTTATGGTCTAGGTGCTTCACAGCATATCTCCTATTATTAGTGTATGAGTGTTGTATTCCAATTAAAACACGCTAATGAATACACTGTGGATGAAGGTTGTGTTCGTGGCCTGAATCGGAGATGTAAGGAAAATGTCTCTGTATTTCGTAAAGAGCATGCGTGTATTAGCGATCAGTTTATTGTTGAAGATGTAGGTAGAAATAAATGACAATCAACAAGCATTTCTCTAGAGTTAGGTTCTAGCTTTTATATTGCAAAACGGTGAAGCTGAGTTATAATTACTCAAATTAATTGAAAGGCGAGTTTAATTGCCTTCATTATACAACAAAATGTCTGTGTTGATACTTCTATCCAATGTTTTTGTTGTGTGTTTATAAATTTTGGATTGAAAGCTTCCTATTTATGTCCCATTTGGTGGCTTGGAGTCATATCAAATGAATTTCTTATCGTCTTGCCTTAGACACGGTTTAGAATACATATCTGTCCATGTGTTTTCTCCGGAAACGAGAAGTTCCGTTGATTGCCTAATCATCTTAGTGCCGGAAGTTTAAGTGGCAGATATTACCACTCATCTTATTAGGCGAGAGGAAACGCGAGAATCATGCATGCACCACGCTGTCTAAGAGGTGAAAGGCATGTGAATAAGACAGTGGAGAGAATTATGATTGTAATTTTGTATGTGTACATAATTGATGAACTAATGAGTCAAATACAATTACCAATTCAATTGCCTTGAAACTTACTGCATATTAAAACCTATCTCTATAGAGAGTGGAACATAAAATGAATAAGCTATGAACTGATGATGTTAAATAAAATAATTAGAAAAAATATTGACTGTAAAATAATAATTATATAAATGTTAGAGTTATAATGTAACTGATGGCATATGAAAATAATAATAAATAATAACCAACGAATGTATAGAAAAAAGGATCGCCATCGATATCTAGAAAGAATAATAATCATGTTAAACAAAATAAATTAATAATAATGTGATAGAGTAAATATAATTTGATTCCTCAAAATAGGTCACAGTTTCTTAAACATATCAACTCGTTTTACCTATATAAAATATAGTTAAAGCCTTGAGCAAAGATTGTCGGACCAACTATGATATATATTTTAATTCTGATTGTTAGATGGATTTTGTTGAGTTTGCTCTTAAGTTACATCTGAGTGTCTTTGTCTATTGTCTATAAGAATTTCGTATGTGAGTGTTATCTGAGTAAGAGTGAATGTTTTACCGCTTTTACTTCTTTGGTTTACCATAATCTTTGGTAGCAGTTATTTCATCTTCTGGTGGGGATATACGTAAAGAGATTCTGCCGAAAAATGCAGTTTGCAATAGTGATTTGAAAAAAATGCAAGTTCATACTTGCAAAGACTTGGTCTCAATGTTGCAAATGTTGCAAATCTATTTCTTTTACAATGAATTCGTCATCATGAGCGAAAACGAAGTTTAGAAACGCATTGGCGATATTATGGCCGTTTTTTCAATTAATGGTGGATGCATTTGTGTTCGTAATTGTGAGCTAGAGTAAGCTCTACTAGGCATAAATTTTGCTTTTATAATGTTTGAATGTTATCTTAACCATGTGTAATAGCTTTGTTGCTAAATGAGGTGGTTGCAATGCAAGAGGCGACCTCTATGGCCCAACATAATGAAAATATCAAGAAGAAACTCTAAATATGTTTCTTATTAGATTACTGGGATCTTTGCTGGGTTTGTAAAGCAAAATGCATTTTAGAAGGCATTCGTCTCCTTCAGAGCTAGTTTAAATTAAACAAGAGAGCGATAGAGAAATGACACGTTTAGTTATATCGCTTACTGACAGATTGGTAGAGCCGATCACTATGAGTGAATGCTTAAACTCAGCAAAAAGATTAATTATAATTTGCGAACTTTAGCACCGCTTACGCACTTTCCCCATCGCACACTAAAAGATTCGCGTTAGATTAAGTCTTAAACCTAAGTGTGCGTTCAGTAAACGTAGGAATTGGAGACTCCTTCGTGGTTTGAAGGAGAATACTGATCTGTTGTTGAAGATCGTCATATATAGCAAGAAAAAGTGAGATCAGTGATGCTGTGTCTACCAATATCTTTTTTATGTGGTGGGTTCGATAACTTGAGGGAACAGAGAATGAGAAAATAGAGATGCGACATCTTTCATTTATGTTTCTCTAAGAAGTTTTCCGAGGTGCCTATTTTATTGTAGACTGAAGCACTATAGTGTACCTGGCTACCGTATTGCAGGTGGTACCAGCAGATGGCAACATGGAACGGGTAGAGTAGCATAATCCAGCAGGACTCTCAATCAAGTAGGAGAGTTGTGTGCTACAGCTGGAGAGTTGCGCTTTCCAGCGAGACAGTTCTGCGCAAGAGACTTTGAGTTTCTCCTAAGTAATCTTTCGATTTCTCGAGATTGGCCAGCCTTCGAAAGAGAGTTTCGAGCTCTTCCTTGATAGGGATCAATGCATCTGTTTGTAGAACTGTTGTGAGTGATACTTTGCGATGTAAGTTTCCCTTATCTGAGAGTTCTTGAAGCATCCGTAGCTAGTTGCTCAATTGGGGTCTTGGGGCTATAATTCTAAGTGGGTTGTTAATGTGAGAGGGCATCAACGAAAGTAAGATTACCGAAGAAGGTCAAGGCTATCCCCTAGTGAGTCCTTCAATTTCCTTAGGAGATCTTCACGAGAAAGATCTGATAACTCAGCGGATCGTGCGAAAAAATTCGTTTTTTGAGTCGTGGATGGGGTGAGCTTTTTAAAAATTGTGGCCTGGAATGTTTGATAACTCAGGGTTGAGTGGTCTCTTAGATGGCACAAAATTTCATCTAATACTCTATGTGGCGATTCCCACACCACTGAATTGATTTTTTGAATGTCATTTGTTATTCTGTACAAGAAGCAGTCTAGTTCGAGGCTTGTCATCATGAAACTCTGGTAAGGAAATAGCAGACATAGTGCTTACCATGCTGGACGTCTATGATCTGCCATAGTTTTCGCGATGTGAATCCATAGGGTCACTACTTTGTAGTTGAAGGAGATATTCCTATTGAGGCGTGAGTTGAATTTGTGTAGCTTTTGGAAAAGTAATTCCAGGTTTACTTTCTCTCTGCTTTTGGCTAAAGTGGTTTAAGCTTATCTAATATATAAGATGGCTATCTTCGACCGCCGTCTCAAACAAGTTCTGACCCGCGTCTCTTGCTATTACAATTGTAAGTGTTTGGATTTCTTTGGTAAGGCACAAACTGTATGCTGGGCTGTCATTACTGGCTTCCTCCTAACACGTAGCTTTTCCTTAAGGGCTGGCAGAGACATGATGGACTCTCAATGATTCCTTGATTTAGTATTCAACCGAGGCTTCAGGTCAAAGTCCCATGGATGACACGTCGCCCACAAACTCTATTAGATACTTTCTCAATATAAACATGAAGATTATTATTCCACTCAACAAGGATTCAATCTTAAATCTCCGTCATTATCAGGTATGGCGACTAGGACGGCGTGACTATTATTTTTTCTGCTAAATGGGAAGGTATCATACGATGGCTATATTAGAGAGAGGATAAGGTTTAAGTCATTTTTGTTTATCTAAGAGATATCAAGTTTAAGTCCTACTTGATTTAGAGTAGGTAATTCTGTTTTGAGACCATAATTTATGACAATTAATTATATTAATTTACCTACGTTTCACTTTATATTAGAGATGTTAATACTTTCCTATAACTTGCGGGAGAAATTAGCAAACAACTTTTTTATATCCTGAAAACTGGAGCTGAACTATCCTCCTTTAAAATGGAGCAGTCAGAGCTAGAGAAATGCATATATTATATTAAGTTAACACCAATCATTTGTAATAATCACTTGGTAGTCCTTGAAGATTATTTACCAATACACTGACAAATATAAAAAAGATCTTTGAATTTGTTAAATAAAGGTCAATTTTTGTTTCTAGCTACCCTCTTGATGACAAAGTGCGAATCTAATATGAGAGTCACATCTTAAGCAGGGAGAGAAGGAATAACAAGACAACTTAAACAATTCTGAATGATAAGCTGTAGGAGAGTCAGCCAGATTTATGATCAATGCGGAAATAAATGAAGTGGTAGTAAAGGAAACACTTCTTTATTTAATTTCCCTATATATATGAAATCCGAAAGCAATCCAAAGCTAAACCTCACAAGATCATAAGGCCGAAAATTTAACTTATCATCTGAGAATAATGAGTCTCAGAGTTTATAGGATTTTGATAAATTTGGTACTAAATAAGTTATTTATCATCATTGTATCCATCATTCTGTCCATGTAACCTTCCTTATGATGTGTCAATCGCATATTATGCAGAAGAGTTCACAAAAAAGAAATATTATCAGGAAATTCATATGTCACGACTCTCTCATCGTTCCAAGACAAAAACATCCTACTCTAAGTATCGATTTAGAGATTATTACCGTTCGTAGCATACGCGAGTCTCCCAACTCACTAAAGAGACACTGCTTTTTTCACAAGCTGTATCTCACCATCTTTCGCCCGGGTGAGTAGCCCTTCTGGAGTCAGGGTCAACACCTATTATACACCACATCTATCTCCTTAAAGATCCTTTTAAACTAATTACACAAAATTGTCTATCCGTTATTCAATACATATTTGATATCGTACCGTAAGGGTCTCCATTTACTCTCCTCAAATCAGATTGTGTATACTAGTAATTGTTATGCTTACAACTTCCGCAAATGTGTATTTGATTCGTCGACCTCTAAGTTGATCAGGTTTTACTAGTCTTTTACATAATTACAGATCAATAATCCAACTCATCACATTATTATAGAAGATACTTATCCAAAGTTCTCCGTCTACACTCATTCTCACATAAATAGATAGCTCAAACGCACTTATTCAGACTGGTGTCTCAGCAAGAACAAACTAAGTGACACAACCAAAATCCCATTAAGTTTGAAGTAAAGTGATCTCAGCTAAACATGACGCACATAGCACAAAGACTCTTATACTGCATTCCAAGAAGTTTTTAGACACGAGAGAAAATTGGAGTGCTGATTTCTATTGCATCCAGGATATTCCTCTGAGGGAAAAGTTTCGTATAATCTCATCCCTATCTAGTTTGAGACAATCTTCTTTCATTAATGTAACATTGTTAGACTCTTTTAAGAGAGAAAATTCTACGACATTTCTGATGTTTTTATCTTTTTGACGGTTTTGCACTGTGAATTTTCTCAGTGTGGAGCTCAGGGAGTGGTATTGCTGAGAGAGGAAATGGAGCCCAGCTGATGC
This sequence comes from Ceratothoa steindachneri, assembly GCA_963969495.1. Lineage (NCBI taxonomy): Eukaryota > Metazoa > Arthropoda > Malacostraca > Isopoda > Cymothoidae > Ceratothoa > Ceratothoa steindachneri. The sequence goes on from OZ018321.1 coordinate 124,385,640, forward strand.
TTTTACAGTTTAGCAAAATTTGATTTGGGTTTCAAATAAAAATTTCAAAGAAGATATTTAATACTTTCTCTCGTTCTTTGCCTGCGAATTTGATCCAATTGCGAGAGAAATGTTTTAGCGAACCACTGTAATAATCGTTGTCGTATACATTAAAATAGGTCTTTTCTAAAAATGATTTCTATGAAATATCTCTGCAATTGAACGATTTTAACCTTGTAAATGATGTTAGGGAAACTATTTTGTAGCTGGCATCTGGTAATATGTGTACCTTATAAGTCATATACCCAGATGGAGAGTTTCCTTAATTCTGGATGTTGGGTAGATTCTGGGATGATGCTCTGCCCATTTATCCGGAGTCGCTTTCTTAATTCTCCTTGTAAATTTATTAAGTATGAAATTAAACACCTCAGTTCCCACCACCCTTATTAATTTCGTATTGTCACAAACTTAGAGGCTGAAATGCGCTCATTTATTTTAGCTTTATAGTTTTTACTCTATTAAAATACTTAAAAGACTTCCTCAACGATTAAGAATTTATTTGAGTTGAATTCTAGATGTGGCCCTACTTTTATCTATGTTACTCCGTTATCCGCCTAGTCTACACTTGCTATTGGCCCACGCCATTGAACAGCCCAATACTTAATAGCTAATACATAGCCCCGATGCAATTGAAGCGCACGCTTTAGGTAACCTTCCTAGAGTGTGCACTAAACTTCGGGAAGAGCTGACGTTAGTTTTTTGTTTCATGATAATTTTGCAACCATCCTAAGTATAGGCATCGTTACTCCATCGTACATCGTAGCTTTTCTTGAGTCTTGCTTAAACTCTTTTACATTATAAAGTTACTCACCTAGAAAAAGACGCGTTTCTATCGACACTGTAGGTAATGAACACTGAAGCTGGAAGCTCAAAGATCTAGGATGAGCCTGGTCACGAGTGGTGAAACCTGAAAAAGTACTTTCTCATTATATACTGAGAGGAATACAACGTCGCATTCTCGTTAATATTATGACATAAAAACTGTGCTATCTATGGGTACATTAGCAGTCTGGTGAACTTGAAGGAAACATTCTAGAAAGATCCTTTTTTAGTACATCAACGTATGCAAGCGCGCAGTAGGTATCTAGGAAGGAGAAGAATACCTCCTTTCAAGCAAAGGTATGTAAAGTATAGTTTTAAAAATTCAGAACGCAGGTATTTATAGCAAAACATCTTCCAAAACATTTTCCAGAGAAAATTAACGGTTTCCAAAATTTGTGTAAGATAATTATTAAACAAATATGGGTAAGATCTTAAATATGTGAATGAATGAAATGAAAGTTATCAGTATATAACAATTTAGTACAAAAATTGAAGTTTTCGAAGTCTCCAAAGTACACCAGAAACAAATTCATATTGATTATAATGATTAAAATATAGGAAAAATTATTGGACAAATTAGAAGTAAGTATTATTTAGTTTGGAAGCCCTCATTGTTGATGATGCTTTGAGCCCTCCTCATACAGGAATTAACCAACTGCTCAGAATTATGCGCATAATTTTTGATCCATTCATCATAAATAATGTCCCAGAGTTCTTGAACTGTTATAGGATTAATGGCTTTAGACTTCTCTTCAAGTACTTTCTCAATATTTTCAATGGGATGCAGGTCCTCTCACTCTACAGGACATTTCGTAGCAGTCATCGCTTATAGATGGGGCAAAGCATGCTGTCTCAAAGATTTATTGTAGAATTATGCATTCCTATCCCTCGTAAGCGCACAAGTTTCGTCGTGACTTTAGCGAAGTCATTCACCAGAACTTGACAAGAAGGCCAACAAAATTTAAAAAAAAGCAATATTTTTTTTAGTAAACCACATCCGAAAAGAATTTAACAGTATTACACACTTGTGACACAATTAAGTGTCAGAAAGATGCCTGTTAACCATTCAGTAGTGAGGATTACATTGTTGATTTCTTATTTGGATGTGGTTTACTAAAAAAATATCGCTCTTTTTCTTTGGTTCGTTGGTTACCTTATTCTCCTTTCCTAATACTCTTAAAACCTTGGCTGCTGAGATCTTTGCGTTCTTCTACATTGATAGCCATGATCTCTCGAGTTTCCCTACGAAAATGTGACATGATCTGCCTGTTGGCATACCCTCCCCCCTTACCTTGTTGACTTCAAGCCTGCATTGAAGACTCTCTCTACTCTAAAGTCTTTGCTTAGTTAGGAGAGAGAAGTATGGAGAAGCCTTCAAACCTTTATAAAGCTATATAAAGCTTAATAATTGTATATTTATTTGCAATAAATTGTGTAAGTACAAACTTGAATTAGTTATTTGGAAAGTCAGCACTTTTATTTCAATCTTTCTGAAGCCGCGAAAAGAAGTAATGGAGATTTGGGTTTCTTGAGATGAAGCAATAATAGAATTGATACGAAATTTTATTTTCATCAACACATTTAATAAGCTTTGGCTGTATTTTATAGGATAGAAGTTTTTATGGTTCAATAAAGGAAAAATGATTTTGAGTTCAAAATTGTTAGAGAAATACAGTTTGTTTTACTGTCTCCCTCTGTCCCTCCGATCGAACAATATATATGGATAGATCTAGATTGCAAACCATTGAAATTGGGGCAAGCAAAACCTTTTTATTTGATTCCACGGGATATGCACTTTATCTGGAATAAAACAAAACTATTTTAAAATTCCCAAAGTGGTGAGAAACTGACATTTATGGACATATAATAGAATTAAATAACTAATAGCCATAAAAATTCCATATTTTTTCGGCACATATTTTTAGAAAAGCTGCGCATTTAAGAATAAAAAGCATTAATATGATATTTCAGAGAATAAATTTTCTAACAAAGTCACAGATTTCTAAAAAACAACAACAAAACCAATAAAAGTTTTTTGTTCCTTTGGTAGAAGCGACGGAAAGGTTTTTGATTACGAAACTAAAAACGAGAAAAACAAAATAGTTTGATTGAATTTCTATGACGTTTCGAGCGGGTTATGAGAATCGAATTTGGCAAGTCAATTATCTTCAATTAAACTCGTTTCCAAACAAATATTTAGTTTAGCCGACAAAATTCAGTCTCGAAAAGTGGAAGTTAATATTTTGTGACGACAACCACAACACAAACGGTAACCAAATAGCCGAACTAAATAAGCAAGATCATGAAGTAATTATAATAAAAATGAAAAAGTTAAAGTGCCAAATATCGATGGTAAGGAGTTATACTATTTCCTGTTAAATGAAAAATTTGCCCATGACTTACAAACAAAAATCCTAACAGGACTCATTAATAAATGAGAACTTTTATAACACGAAATGAGAGAGCAAAAACTAATACTTATTCTATTTATAATTTTTCTTAAAAGAAAAATCAGCGAACAAATTACTTACAAAAACTAAGAAGATATTACTTCGTCATAAAAACCCTACGGCATTTACTCTGTTATTAGAAAACATAAATGGCTTTCTTAGTGAGGTGAAGACTATTTCATTTAAGCCTTCATAAAGAGCCAAACAAACGATATATTTTGAGAGAAAAAAGAAGAAATTGCGATAGAACGCAAGATTACTATTTTCTTTAACACAAAACAACCAGCAAAGGTTACGATTCGTCCCTAGAATTTATTGCTCAAACAAATTCTTCTCTCGAACAAGTAAAAATAAATACTATAAAAGTACAGCGGAAAGGAAGATGCAAGAAATCTATCTATTTAAGATTTTTTATTTCCCCTCCTTCAAACTGGAAGTAAAATTCGGCATTTTGCCATGCATATTAAGTAGAACGCATTATGAATTTCAAACATCGGAATTGCGCTTAAGTTGAAAGGGGCTGCACTGCACAGACCTGGCTATAAATCGAGATCACGATCAGAAAATTGGTTACCTGATAATAATAATGGTTTTGCCCTACCTCTTTTTTGTTAGAAAATGAAAGGACGAAAGGAAAGAAAACTTATACGATATCCTTGGTAAAGTTTAATTTTTACCAATCCACCGTGGGTCTAAAAATATATAAGGGCCTTTAACTACCTTTAGGGTCACGAAGATTGGCTCTACATGTTCGAACTTGCGATCATTGTCTTAGTGATGAACACCAATTCCATGCCAGGACAATCTTGTAACCTCCGCCAAAGGTTTTCAGCAGAGGTTGTGTGACCTCTCTTTTATGATTGTCTGTCTAATATTTATTTAAAGATTACGATGATATAAATCGAGAGAAGGTGATGGATTTGGGAAAGAATTTTGTTCGGTTTTAGTGCAGATCTAGATACGTATTTTGAATTACTGATTCTCTTTCTTTAATATTGCGACTTAGGGCATTGATATGACATTTTTTCCATATCATTAAAATTAAAAAGCAAGTGAAATTGAAGATACAAAGAGAAGAATAGATTAAGGCGTACTTCCAAACATCCAAATTTAATCAGGATTAGGTTCATTTTCTGTAACTGTGAGATCAAAATATATAATTTGAGGGGCAATATTTGATCAGTTACAATACAGTAATGGCGACTGATAGACACATAAGACAAACACCATTGTGTAACTGAAATAATGTAAAGTTAGATATCTTAAAACAGATGTTTTTTTTTTATTTTTTAAATGTAAAATGATATACCGCGACGAATACGAGATCCGGATTTTCATTAAGTAAAATCAGCTTTATGTCGATAGTTCACAAAATACTAAGGATAGACACATGATTCTGAATTTCATATGTAGTTCTTCACGCTGGTCTATGGTTGATCTTAAGTATAAATCTAGATTTATTATGCAATTACTAACTAGCATAATTTTATTGATAACACAAAATAACTGCTAATGATAAATATATAATTCCATATCCTATTTGTTATTATGGTCTAGGAATTAGACATCTCTAAATTTTGGTCAGAAGCAGATCTTAGAATACGTTATGCAGTATTCAAAGATCTATAATTGTCACTATAAATACCTGTAATTATAGTGACAGGGTTAAGGAATAAACATGTGACGGTAATACAGTTGTTTTTAAATTCACTGATGTAAACTATTTCCTGATTTTCGAATTTTAATAACCAGGGCTTTGGCAGATACATACGATATATGAGTTCTTTCTTGTTATTTATTATAATTTTCACCACGCTCAAAATTATTTCCATATTACCATACCCTCTTTCGCTATGAAAGTTTGCCATCTTTACTTTTGTTCGTCCATCCATGCCATGAACTTTTCTTACGACATCGTAAAGAATTTATCGAAAACATCAGCAACGCTTGACTGGCCCTTTAATATATAATCCACCACAATGCTCAAAGCAAGTACTAGTTAATAGGCAAGGGACTAATATAATTAAAATTCTATTACTAATTCTAATCATACATATAAAATATAAATAATCAATTCAAACCTTTGGAGAAGTAGGCCTGATTTATCAATCTGTGTTAAGATCAGCATCATTCCGTTCACAAAGCAGAGACAACGCGCTAGTTCTGCTAAAATTAGATTTAATCTGAATATTTGTTGGATTTTGAAAAGTTGAGAATACATCTACCTTAGACGTAACCTATATCTGGCCTCCAAATGGGACAGAGAATTGTTCCTTTTTGAAACTATTACCTTTTTGACCAGGAAGTTCAAATAAAACTGCCTGGAATACTGGCCAATTATCTCTATATGAGCAAACCTGATTGCTGGGTGATGGCTTATTTTCAGGTGAGAAATATTCGCGTCGCACTCTTCAAGGTATATTATGAGATCCTTATCATCTCGTGATCCAATGCGGCAAGTATGATCTCGGACTGCCAACCATTTTAGGCAAAGAAATCAGAACAGATAAATATGATTTGAATGAGGTGAAAATTTAAAATTCGTGTTAAATCAAATACAAATGGCCATTTGATATCCCATAGTATGTGGTGATTCTCTAATTTTCATTTAGATAATACGTTTATGAGCTAAATTAGATATTACATATTAATTTAAGCTTAATCCAATAGTAACCTTAATTCCAGGTTAGCCAATCAAATTAAAATTTTCTTTTCAACTTCCGTAACTGTAAATTACGATCAATCTTTTGTTAGATTTAAAATTTCATTTATCCAGGAGCACATGATACCCTTTGTACGATTTCAAACTAGTTAATTTTTACATATATAACATCTAATGACTCAAAATGATGACTGCTGCTGAAATTTCTTAAATATTTGAAATGTCACCTGAGTTATGGAACGTCCATTTAAATGGGCACCATGCCACCTAAATTTGAAACGCACGTTTAAATGGGCACCATGCAGCTTACCGTATGTCTCGAATTTTATTGAGGCTACAGTTCACCTAATGGTAATGGTGAACAAAGTTACTTTTCAAGGCCTAACCACATTTAAATACGCTATTTCTGTCCTTAAGTCTTTCCCTTCGACCAAGCCCGTGGATAAGCAAAATGAAACAGGTGTATATTTAATCCCATGTGTCTCTACAAACTATCCCTCATTTTAAATTGGAGAGACCGGAAGAAGCTTAACAAATCGAATTTATCAACATTAAGGTGATGTCAGACGAGGCAGTACTACCTGCTTCATTGTTCTCCTGTTCCCTGGTCCAGACTTAGATCTTTTGGCATCCTTTTGTTCTGTGACGCTTCACCTTGGGGAATGGGCATTCGGTGGGGTAAGTGCGGCTGGGCCACCACAAACTTTCTTATTCCTTCTCTTAACAACAATATTTTCTTACTTGAATCTGTGGTGTTACTTTATACCTTTCTTTTGTTTCCCAGGGCTCAAATATATTTGGATAATTACCCTGCTATTTTCAATCTTCGGTGGGGGAAATTACCTTTCCACGTTGTCAACCTCTTGTCAGAAAAATTTCTTTTAAATTGTTCCTATGTTTTTGCCTCCTCCTCCGTTCACTTGAGGTGGGTAGGTTCTAAGGCCAATGAGGCTGACCGGGTCTCCCGGACCTTTGCCCACTCGGCGTCAAAGGAACCCTGGTTGACGTCCTGCGGTCCTCCTATAGATCCACCTATATAAGGAGGACGCAGGCTGAGAGACCTCATTTAGTCTTCTGCCCTGTCACTGTGCCTGGTAGCTTAGCGGTAGAGCATCTGACGGGCAATTAGCAGACCCGTGTTCGAATCCCAGCCAGCAATTTCAAACTTTTTGCCCTGGCGTTATCTCTGTCTTCTCGGCAAAGTATTGCCTTCATTGTGCCGCCCTCTGCTCTCTTTGATTCTTGTCTTCTACTAATTTCCCTTTCTATTACCTCTAAAAAACTCCTATTTCTTGTCTCATTGCTCATTCACGTCCAATTTCTCTTATTGTACTGTATTGTTATATAGTCTGCAATACAAGGTTCACCGCCTTTCTTTCTATCTTCAAAACTGCTTTGAAAGGCAGAAAATAAATATGGCGAAAGCCCTGTGGTGGTTGTTATCACCCGCAGAACTTGCATTTCCTTTTTCTTCATATATATATATATATATATATATATATATATATATATATATATATATATATATATATATATATATATATATATATATATATATATATATATATATATATATATATATATATATATATATATATATATATATATATATATATATATATATATATATATATATATATAAGAGAGAGAGATAGAGAGGGAGAGAGTAAAGTGAGGTATTGAACATTTCCTAAATCCTGAGTTGTAAGTAAATAAAATTACAATGATTTTTATTATCATTTATTAGATTGACATATTTTTTTTATTATTTTGGCTTACAATGATATTGGACCCAGCATTGAGCATGTAATACCACATCGCATTTTGTACATTTTGGTTCGTCATTTTTTTTACAAACACCGCACCTCCGCTGTGTTTCACCCATCACAATGTTATGATCGATCCTGTCTTACTGTATTACATCAGGAACTTTGAGTGGCACAAATTTTCTAGGCACTTTAGCAGGTTTTACAAGAACCTGTACAATCTCTCTTAAGAAGTCTAGTTCAGTGATGTGTTCATGGATCTTTCGGTAAAGAATCCATCCATTGAAGATAGAAGCATTTAAAACAAAACTAATTAGTGGAGGCACCTGACTCGAAATAGAACAAACAAGCTCACTCCTCCCATACCTTAATTGTACTGTTGTATTATCATTGGTTGTGGTAGAAGTACTACTTCACTTGATTTTGGGGACCGTCGCTTGCATTTACCCATACTAAGAGAAATGGCATCCTTTTTATTTGTAGGAACAGTTGCATCACTATTGTCTTGCCAATGGCAAATTACGATGTTTTCTTTTGATCAATTACCACTTCTGCTTCATCTCTCTCTGCTTTTTTCAGATCAGAAAGAGAGACACCTCTAATCCTATCCCTATGAATCGTACGTGTAAGATTTATATCTTCTTCCTAGTATAATTCAGGCAGAGGCAGGGTGGTCAAAAAGTTATCTATGTAACCATGATTCTCTTTTGGAACTAGTTTCAATACCAATGTTTTTACTACATATTCACCAACACCCATACCTGTTTTGGGGCCAGTATCTTTTACTTCATATAGCTTAAATTTGACAAGAAAACCCTCATGAGATCAGAGGCAGCATATCTTATACCCAAACCTTACAGGCTTTCCTCGAATAAACTGTTTTAGCCCATGTTGTCCATAATAAGGCTCCATTGCGTCATCAATTGCCCAAGAAATCGGAAGAGGGTGACAAACCTCTAAAAAGACTTCGTTAGAGTGCTCTAATATTAGCCTAACTTTAAAAAATTTACCTGCTACTGGTTGTTTAGTATTATCCACAAAATGTAGGCTCCGAATAATTTCATCAAATCTGTTTACACTTATTTCACATTGAATGACAGCACGGTTTCGAGTATCTCTTTGTCTCGACCAGAACAGCCGGCGATGTGGTACCTGTAAATACAAATGGTTCGAAGCAATATTTCAATATAAAAAAATAATTGTTAAACAGCTAAGTCCTTATTATGCATTGTAAAATGCGCTCACGATATTATTTATATCCATGTAACAGTAGAATACCAAAGAATTTATAGAGTTGTTCAACAAAAACTGCCAAATCTTTTCCAAATTTCTGTTAGTGTTTTAGGTTTGTAACTGATTTAATAAGTCCCATTAACTCATTCTTCCAAAACACTTTGAAGACATAAATAGTTAAGAGGCCTTCATTAGACCATTTATTCAAAATAACTGGATTATTTGGCACTGGTTTCGATACCAGACTTGAATATATTATTTTTACAAATTAGAGGTGTTCCCTGTGTAAGTAGGATTTTTAGACTTCATTTGTTTGCTTGGAGGTTGCATTTCTCTTTGGATTCCTCTATCTTGCATGTCTACAAACGTTTTCCCTATTCATAAAACAAAACAAAAACAGCAATATTTACTCTCTAATTATATAGTATATAGGGGCCTACATTAGGGTGGATCAATTTTACATTTTTTTTCGATTTCCATATTCTAATAGAGGCAAAAACCTGCGCATGCATGAGAAAATAGTCTTTGTAAAATCTTAGTTAAATAGGTAACCATCTTTTGCCCCCAGCAGAGCAATGAAAATCATAATTAGCAGTTAAAAACGTATTTTTCTTGTCAACTTATCATCATGATCATCAACAATGCGTGCAGATAGGCAACAGCATCTTATACATTGACAATAAGGCAACCGAAAAATATTGTATTGATAATTTAACAATAAGGAAAGTTTATATATAAAATCAAAACTATATATTTACCATAGCATATAATTTTTGAGTATTAGGCCTAAGTAACAAATTCAATGAAGCAAAAGGTAGTGTGAAAATCAGATTACTTGGTATAAACTAAAATATTGTCCCCCATCAATCAGCCACAAAATTCTATTATTAAAACAACAGGCAGTGTTTAGGCGTCTATATCATTAATTAATCACTTGGGCACAGTATTAACTGTAAATAGTAGTGTAAGAGAATAGCGTAATGCACCCACGTTTCCTCCAACTCCCTTTCGGGTGCGCTGGTTATCAAACCTTCCATTTCCGACCAGATATCTGATGGTCTCCCGCCGGAAGAAACCGCGGGCAATTTCAGCTAATCACTGCATTCCTTCGTCGACTGGTTATCGAGAGATGGGAACCAATCTTGGCTTCCAGTTAAAAGTAAGCCGATAGTACACTACGCTACGGCTTACTTTAAACTGTGATCAAAGCGGTGCTCGCTGCCTCAGTGTGCCTGGTTCGAATCGCTTCCCTGCACGGATTTTTTCGAAAAAAGTAATAAAAATATTACTGCAACGAAAAATTATTCCGTTTTCTCTTTTAATGTGGTTTAATGGATTCATTTTCATCATTCTCTCGTGCTACTTTGAGAGATATATACATATATATATATATATATATATATATATATATATATATATATATTATATATATATATATATATATATTTTCTTGTTTAGTGTTCCTTAAAACTTTATTTTCATATCGCTGTGTATCTAACTTCCTTTGGGTCTCTTGCTGGCAAAGTTCATTCCAATCCCTCGGTAGCCAAACACTAAGCACTCTGAGTCAATACACCAATTCAGGACACGGGCCGAACGAAGTATAAGGAGTAGTACGACGACTCCTCCGCATTCTGGATAATAGGATATATATATATATATAAGAGTCGGGGAATACTCCAACCACCCCTCGGCCTATTCCTCGACAAGTAGTAAATTATTCGTCATAGTAATAGTTATAACATGGAGCCTACATTTTGGTAGACATTTTTTAAATGTTCAGCAACACTGGTAAACTTTATTTCACGATAAATAGTAGGTTTACATATGAATTCGATAGTTGATGTTGACAGATGAAAACTTATTTAAAGGCAAACGTTAAAATTTACAACCAGACGAAAAATACATATATTGCGCCCATTTAAATGGGCAAAATGTGCTCGTGCATTAATAGAAAATAATTAGATTCCAAATTATTAGAAAAAATGTAACAAGGAACTTCTCTGATTTACAGTAACCTGATGTTCTTTTGCTAAAAGTTAATTAGAATTTGGCGAAGAGAAGCCTTGCACCTTTCTACCACAAAGTAGATCAGGAAACTTCCTTGGTTCTAATGCAGAGTGAAACCTTTAAGCAAAAATAAATATTAAAATGTGTTCAAGCAGTTTACTCGAAAATTACGAATTAGACCAATTACCATTAACTTTGTATTGATTAAATAGTCTTTGAGTTCAGATATGGAATTACTGATAATTTCACAGTGCATGTCATGTTAAGAAAATCATGCAACTCATTAGCTTCTTAGAGTTCCTCCGAGGGAAAATGTGACTGATAAGTATTACCAGAACGGTTGGGAAGCAGGAACTCGTGGCGAAGACGTATATGAATGAAGTAGTCTATAGATATATTGTTGTTGATAAATTAAATGATCAATACATATTGTTGCGTTGAAACAACCATTTAGATCATGGCTTCCCATTTTGGGACTAACCTCAGGCCTCGGGTCTCTGCCACGCACGGGCAGATACTAGAGATAGGCCTAATTAAGAGAGTAAACATAAAATTTTTATTATATTTTTTTAAAGCAATGAACACCCGGCTCCTTTAGCGAAGTCTTCCCAAACTCTTTCAACTCTCTACACTTTCACACTCCACTTTTGTTTCTCTATCACATTTCTCCTCTTATTCATTTATTCTCTTCTTTCTCTATTGATTTATTTGTTTCTTTACTCATGTTTGTCTAAAAACTTCATACAAACATCTTCTTGCATCTTGACGCCACTAAGCACCGCCTAACACTTCATTGAATTAATTATATCTCCACCTTCTGGTTCTAAAATATATCAACCACATCTTAGCTTTATTCAAATTCTTTTTGATAGTCAGTGATTTCTACTTTTTCATCATTAGTGTCCAACTATACAGGTGTAGATATTTACAAGAAAACCTGACCGATTTCCAGAATGTATCCATTGATGTACTAAGCAAATAGTTCACCGAGTTTTCATTATTTACGTGCCTTTATTGGATTTTAACATCTATTAACTGGTAGAATCGTTAAGTGTATATTTTTTAAAAATTATTTAGAAATTGGTCATAATTATTAATTAGTATTTTTAGAGTTCTTGAAAAGATTTATGTTCTCTTGACCGGTGTGGAAAATTTAAGATTAGTTTGTTTTATGGGGGAGAAGCTATAAAGTATTTGAACGAGAAACGAGAATAATATGAAAGGCAGTTACTGTGAGAAAAACTACACAAATTCAGCTCGACTTACCTAACGCACAGTTTTGTGGCAAGCACAACTATACGGAACAACATCGCCAAAAATATGGACGATCACATCACGCTTACAACGGTAAGTCAATTTGACTTGCCCTAGTTTCATGCTCACTTAATGAACTAGCGGTTTACAAAATTGAACTACTCTTCTCCTTGCATAGATTAATTTGGGGCCCCCCAAAACTAATGTCACTGATAGAGCTACTGCCACAAGAAATAATGTTAAAATTCCACCTGTTCTAGGAGATAATACTAAATTGAGCTACCAAACCTTCCAAGCCGCCATTTTCGAAAGTTGACCCGTTCCACGGCTCAAAAAATTGAACTTTTCGCTCGTTCGACCGAGTTCTGAAAAATTTCCCGTGAGGATCATTTACGGAAACTGAAGGACACTAGTTCTTAGTCTGAGCATTGAGTTTCTGATGGATTGCTTCATTTAACTCCTTACCAGTCACATTCAAGAAACACTTGAAATTCTATCTTTGGATATCAAACTTGTGCAACTCTCTACGGACGCCTAACGAAATATCAATCTCAAATCTTAAACAAAAGTGACTTCCCTCCAAACGATCCCTCACAATACTTCTCTGAAAAGATATAGGGAGCATTAACTCCAATTAAGGACGAGCTAGCAAGTCTCTCGCGAAGTTTGGCCACATTCGAGTAGTCGTGACACTACCTTACCTCACGCAACTCTCCAACTGGGTCGGGCAACCCTCCATCTGTCATGCACAATTCTTGTTATGAGGCAGAACCCTACCCCTGGTTGACATAACTCCACTGTTGGAACGTGCATCTCTCCCATATTTCAGGAGGGCATCAGCTGGTAGCACGGGTTGGAGCCAGTAGCCAAGCACACCGTTGTACACCCGATTACAAGGAAAACCATACCTAGGGAAACTTTTGAAGGAAAAAACTAAAGGATGTTGCATCTTTGTTTCTTCACTCTTCCAACTAGTACGTTATCGATCCCACTGAGATATGAATGTTCCTGGTCGACATAGGATCAGGGATCTCAATTCTTCCTGCTCTATGTGATGATCAGAAAAAACAAAGAGAACAAAAGCAACGAGCTTTCTAATTCGCACATTGGATTGCACGTTGGATTGCACTAACACTATATTAATAAGCACCATACTTGAAAGTGATATTACTTAATCACCTTTTTTTGTAATTTCAACCAACTCTGCAGAAGACCAACTCCTTAAGTTAAGTGAGCTTTAAAAACTGCGCAATGAGTACGATGATAGTAAAAGGTTGCCTGGTATTTCTGCTTTATATTTTTATCTTTTTATATATCTAGGACAGCTGGTTACCAACCTGCGACTCGGTTTATCCTAAAACCTATCAAGCATGGTTAAGGATAGAATGCAAGGTTTGTAAATCGCAAAAAACTCTAAACCAGGTAGATCTCCCTGTGCCCCTCGTATTTAATTGTAAAAAACCTGAATAAAATTCCCATGTGACTTTTGATATCCATCGTTTAACACTTACACGATCGGGATAAATACTCGCTCCCTTATCTCAGTGATTTTACTACAACTCTACAGAATTGGTTGGTGTCCTCTAAAATCTTTTTAAATGGTGTTTTTTTTTTATAGCATTGGCGCCTTCATTTATTGAAATTATGGGTATGTTATACCCAGTTTGTCTCTATGAATCTCTGTTTCTTCCTCAAGGAATCTCTGACTCTTTTCAAACATTTAACAGTATATCAATAATGTTTTGCACAAGTTGATTACACTGTCAACGGAAACTAAGGTCAAAGTTTGCAACATTTAAAACAACTCTTTAAAATTACACGGTTTTCAAATTAGCCTTGCAGAGTGTTTCTTTCTCACTAGAATCTCTTGATTTAGAGGGTTATAAAGTTTTTTCCAAAGATATGTACATCCACATAAGTCGATAAGATAAACTCTATCAAGGATTATCCTTGACTAAAAATGCTGCTACCACTCTCATTGCTTCAAAAGATTGCTAAAGAACTCAAACAAGCGTCAACTTAAGTCTATATATCAATAGGATGACCATTCAAATTTCGCTATAAACGCCATAAAGACGATATAGTAAAGGCCATCATTTACTTCACCCAAAAAGAAATCGTTCATTTCGTTTACTTAGGGATGCATCAAATATAAGCGGAAAATTCTTTTAAGAATTTAAAAAATAGAGGTTAACCAGAGATAATCGCTATAGCAAATACTTACTTGAAAGTATTAACTTGTTCAGTCCTGACTGATTACAAGGCCGTCGTTGGTGTCACCAAGTCTCTCACAAGCAAGAAGTATCGAAAATAGGTCTGCGCATTTAATTTCATTAATCAAAACACGAATGATATTCTTCAAAAAGCCAAAAGAATTAATCCTAGTGATACTCTCTCCCGAGCACCTATAAATGATTACAATACGCAATCTATGTAAGCCTTTGTTTCAATGACACCAACTATGTCACAATAAAAATCTAATCATCTTATGTCATTCTCTTAACTCACCTATTCTCTTTTTCACTATTATCGACAAAGAATCTTTAGCCAAATCTCATTTGTCTGATTTAAATTTGAAACATCGACAGCGGAACTCTTCCCTTCGCTTCAGACTCATTAGATACTTCCTTTCTCTCATTCTATCATTTATAAACTATAGAGAAGTCTTGTTCCTCTATATGTCACCTCTGATTCCCGCAAACCAACCTTCAACTATTATCACGATTTGTGTCATTTAGGCAACCAACCTACCTTTAAATCAATCTCAGACAGATTTATCTGGTATGGGTGATTAGAAACTCTATTCAATATCAGAGGTCTAAATTATAAAAACAAATGAAACAACTTATTTCATAATTTGATGCACGTGCATGAAGATTTGACACTATCCTTCTAGACATATTCTGTGGTTTTCCAAACAAAACAAGAGTTACAAATAACTTTGGACAATAATCTGCCGTATTCAATATGGTTAAAGGCATATTCACCTAAGGATATAACATCAAATCTGTAGTTGAAACATTCTTTACCAAATACTTAGCCCGTTTTGGAGCTCTTTTTAACATAATTTCCGATTATGAATTCCAATTTTATTCTGAGCTATTTCAGGCGTTATTAAACCTCACTGTCAGAGAATACATTTTCACCCCTCCAGCTAATGAGCCAAAGATGCACTTCATGAAAGACAAGATATATATGATTATTTCTCCTGGGTAGTGATCTCGTGGAAAATGCTTATAGAATCTCCCTTCTTTACTACCTCCAGGCGAAATGCAATAAAATTTTTAACTTCATTTTATCCTGCCAAATTCGTAACTCAAACAAGAAAGCAATAATGACCTTAATGAAATTTGGCATAGTGGTGGTGAAAAGTGGCAGGCAACAGGGCTGTAATGTGTCATTTTGAAATAAATGTGAAATGTGCCATGCTTAACTGCAATAGTCACACTTTTTGTAATTGATCATATGGTAATGGAAATATGGCAACATTGTCTAGCAATCCGTATGCTTATTAAACGTCAATTTCATCATCCATGCATGTTAGGTTGTTCGTGTTGTTTCTGTTGAAGTCACCCGTTAATTAGTTTTGCATTTACGATAAACCATGTGGTAGGATTTGTGGCCTGTGCAGTAGCAGTCTAGCTACAAGTATAAATGTGATTACCTATATTTCCTGTTTCAAAAGTTAATTACTTTATACCCTTAAAATGCATAAATGGTTAAAAACTGTAAAGGAAAACCAAGGTAGGCTTACTTCGCCTGAAACATGTGGAACCACTGTCCAACCTGTTGCAAGCACATCGTGTTCGTCATCGAAACTTGATAATAATAATAAACTGCGGAAGCTTCTAAAAAGAGAAAATATGATGAAAGTTATTTGACTTTTGGCGTCACCTGGACAAGTAATGAGGAAGAACCAAATGGACTTTGTGTAGAATGTGACACTGTCCTTTCACATGACAGTCTTTTTCCGGTCAAGCTCAAACGGCACTTAGAAACAAAACACTCTCAACTTAAAAATGAAAACATTAATTATTCCAGAAATAAAAGCCAAAAACTAAAAGAGGGAAGAACAATTTTTAATTTGTTTGTCAGTAAAGATCATAAAATTCCCTTATTGCTTCTTATAAAGAGAGTAAAACAAAGTCCAACATTTTCTCTTCAAATGGACGAATCCACTGACGTAGCTGGCTTAGCTATATTACTTGTATTTGTTCGTTACATCTATAATTTTAAAACTGAAGAGGACTGACTTCTCTGAAATCTTTTTTTGAGGAGCATGATATGTCATGGAAAATCTTTTCGAGTGTATATACAGGTGGAGCTGTAAGCGATAGTGGGTAAATATTTAGGAGTTGTGGCTCAAATAAAGAATAAGAACTCGGAAATTGTTGTCATTCATTGCATCTTAAACAGACATGCTCTCGCAGTTAAGCAAATGCCTCCTGATTTTACTGAAGTACTGGATAAAGTGACAAAAGTCGTTAACTTTATTAAAGCTAGGCCACTTAATTCCATAAATTTTAGTTTATTGTGTGAAGCTATGGGAAAGACTCACAAAGCGTTATTTTTACATACTGAAGTTCGGTGGCTTTTAAGAGGGAAGGTGTTGGCCAGATTTTATGATTTACATGAAGAAGTATACAGCCTTTTATCTGATCAGAAGCACAAATTAGCTTTTAAATTAAAAAATGAAGCTTTTATTCCAAGATTGGCACATATTTCAGATATTTTTGCCCAATTAAATGAAACAAATATTTTATTACAAGGCAACAACTTACATATTTCAAAGCTCAGGAGAAGATCCTTGCACTCCAAATGAAAATAAATCTGTGAAAAAAATGTCTTCTTGATGGTAAATATGAATGCTCTGGAAATTTATGCAAATATCTTCTTTCCAACCAGCTTGTTTTGCAGGAGAACATAAAAACTTCCATCTCTCAGCATCTAACTGTTTTAGCCGAATTTGTTGGACAGTACTTGTTTCAGACCCCATTTCTTGATTCTCCTAACAGGCAATTCTTGTCTTTAAAAGAAAGAGAACAGCTGATTAATATTTCAGCAAACTTTGAATTGAAAAGT
This sequence comes from Ceratothoa steindachneri, assembly GCA_963969495.1. NCBI lineage: Eukaryota > Metazoa > Arthropoda > Malacostraca > Isopoda > Cymothoidae > Ceratothoa > Ceratothoa steindachneri. The sequence continues at coordinate 124,402,958 of OZ018321.1, forward strand.
AAATTTAAAGAAACTAAAGTAACAAAGTTCTGGATTATCTTGAGCGAAGAATTTAGAGAAATTTCGGTTCAAGTTCTAAAGTTTTAGTGAGATTTCTGAAGACTTATCTGTGCGAGAAAAGATTCTCATTGTATAATACAGCAACGAAAACTAAATACAGAAATCGCCTAAATGCAGATGATAACTTATTCCTTCAAGTTCCTTCATTTAAACCCAAATTTAAAAAAGTTTTACGTACAAAACAGCAGATTCACCCAATTATTAAGTAGATAATTTATAAGCTTAATTACTCGAGAAGCTAAATTGGTAAGTGTTAATGTTATTTTTTCTTAATCTTCATAAATTTATTGTGAGGGCTCCACGAACAATGTTCGAACTCCGCAAGGGCTCCAAGCACCAAAGCTTTGAGAAACCATGATGTAGCCGAGGAAGCAAGCAATCCTCCACATGTCCGTTGCAGCTTATATCCCTTCTCGTGCATTATTTGTTGTAAGAGAAATAATAATAGTAGTAGTAATTTGTGTAATAATAATAAAAGACAACATAAGCACAGCTACGTCACACAGATAAAATGCTATTAACAATAAACGCTCTAAATTCCTTGTCATTAAATTCATTATTAAAGTTTTCAAAGTTGAATTCAGTGTAGGATACATAAATATTTGCTACAGAAATATAAATGTTTTCCCTTTCCTGAGTTGAGGGGGCTTAGGGACAATAATTAATCATTCTTAACTCAAAGAGATTTGAATTTACGTGAAAACGCCTCATTAATAATGTAAATTTACAAATTAAAATATTTAATTATATTTTGCGAATTTCGATATTAGGTAAAACTACATCAGTTGTTTATTAAACAAATTAAGATTTTGGAGAAATGCTTAGTAGTTTTCAAAGTTAAGGAAATTCCATTAGCAATTATCAAAATTTTATAGAAACTTGGAAAATTTAGTTAATAAAAGGCCCAATTTAAATAAATTTGATTACTGATAAATACATAAAAACTAATGAACTAAATTCCAATATCAAATCATCAAGCGAGTCATTTCCAAGGAGATTTTTGAATTAAGTTGGAGCATATAAGAATTAAAATCTCACCAAACCTCTCATACTAGAAGTATATGTAGGAGTATAAGATAAAATATAAGATTCAATGTTGAAACTTTTCTCCAACGAAATGAACACTTATAAATTTAATGCTGAATTATCCATACAAATCTTGCACTCGTCTTGACTTTAATACTTCTTAGGACCCGTGGTTAATTAGAGTTATTTTATACTTACACTGCAATGCTCATTCTTCAGCTTTTAATATTCAGGAATATCGCTTTTACAGGCATTTTATTCTTAATTCCTTCCACTACAATCTTTGTTTGTTCCTTCTGTTCACTACATTCTCTCTCATTTTTAAATTCATGTAAAAATAATTTCAGAAAGATTTCTGAAACACATAAACCACAGACTAGCATTCACAAGATTTCTGTTCATTTTGCTTTAAAAACATCCAGATGGAATTTTTTTTCTTTAATTTAGCTGCTATCACCAAACCTTGGAACAGTTGGGAGACGTTCCGTATAAAAAAAGTGCTTAATAAAGACACTGAGCCTGAAAGATCGCACGAAATATAAGCCAACAAACAAAGAAAAATAATTAAGGATTGAAAATACGAATGTAAACCAATTGATTGAATTACACCTTCAATCTAGATTCCTCAGCTAAAAGATATAGGCATCGGTGGCCATTCTGCGCTAATAAGTTTTTTAATATTTAATTTTAACCAAGGCCCTTCTTTCTCCTAAACGGGTGCTAGGCGTGAGGCCATGTAACGTGGACTACGGACACAGAATCTACAGTAGAAGGGGCTTTAAGAAACGGCGAAATAAGGTGAGGTAAAAATTGGTGTGAGCGTAAGATTCAAGTTTAGATTAGAAACCCTAATGAATAAAAAGTTTCACTTTAATAGCAAAATTGTAAATAATTTTAAGTTGCTGGGTCTTTCTATTAACCCTCCTTAGGAACACTTGTATCTCTTAGACCAATAATTTTTTACCCATTCTGTATTACATTCACTTCTCAATGTATGATTGGTGTATATATACTTACATAGGGTGACAAAATTTCAATTTTCACTCCATTATGAGATGAATGTTATCGGTCATAGGTCTGCCAAGCCTAGGGTGCCTTTTAGATTTGCTTTGCGGGATAGCGAAGGCCCACGTGTCGCTGCGGAGAGTGGTAGTTGAGTGAGTGTCAGATACCCAAATACATAAAGTGATTGACAATATCCTTTAAGTCAATTTCAAAGGATAGTGTTAATGTCAATTGCGTTATTATATATTCCAGTATTTCGTTTTTTTGGTCAATTTCTTTTAGTTTACAGCTGAAGATGATTTTAGAAGTTACTTATCGAAACTAGTCCCGTTATAATAAACTTTATGCTCCAAAACAGTGATTAATATGTATATATATATATATATATATATTTATATAGTGTACGTCGTTATTTTTATGTCATTTGTAGGAATATAGACAAATATTCATGAAAATCGTTTTATCACGCCAATTCAATGAATCCATAATTAGCCTCAATTACTTGTTCTATTCGGTGTCTGAAGCGTTGACCCACCTGAATCAGATTATATTTATCAATTTTGAACGGACCTTTTCATAGCGGACTTAAAAGATTTAGTGGTACTATGTGAGTGTTGATTGATCCTCTCTCGTCGAGACTCACACGTAATTGCCTAGTGTAATGGGGTTAGTTGATTTAGGAGGACATTTGTGTGGAGAACATGGTCCTGGAAATTGGCATACAACTTATCTTGAACTTTATAGCCACACAAAATGGTGCAGATTGTTATAGGAAAATTTATTCTTTCCTATTTTGTACTAAGTCAATCTAAAGCCTCACAACTTTCTCTAAACCTATCTGTAGGCAGCAGCAATGACTCTTAAGCCGCTTGAAAAAATGTGGGGGGCATGACGTTTCCCACAGTACTAATGACTCAGAGAACCTTTACCTTTGCTGGAAACTTGCTATGCATTAGAGCTTGAACGCCGCTAGGCACCTTGCATAGCCATGTGCTATTCCTTGGTTTTAGATTTTGGTATTGGTCTTAGTTATTCTCAACAATGAAAAGCCAAATTATTCAAGCTTTGGCATGTTACAACATGGAGCACAAGCACTTTGCTCAAATCAAACGATGCTCTTTCATCTTATTTGTTATAAAAGATCTATCCGCATCAAATACATGTTATAACTGATACCTTCCTGAAAAACTTTTTTGTTGGTGGCTTCTGAAACTTCAAGTCCCTTGCAAGGGCTCTGATTGGCTTTCTGGGGTTTTCCTGAAAAGTTTCAGTAATTCCTGCAAAGCTGGGGGTTTTCAATGGTAAATTTGCGTTCTGGTTTTAACGTTGGATTCCTATCAGCAGCTTCCAGGTCTTTTCTAACTTTGGCAAAGATTAATTAGGTAAGGTTCAGAAAGCGAACAATCTCTCAATCATTTAGCTGAACGTTTATGGCATCTATTACAAAGTATTTTTTCATTTGCTACATCACTTTAATGTCATTAATTATTAATCTGCAAAATAAATTTTAAAAAATAGTTCTTAAACGAGCTGGAATCCTGATGCCAAAGTGAATAGGCCCGTAAATTTTGGTTAATTTTCAAACTGCTTGAAGTTCAGCTGTATAGCCCCATTGCAAGGTGGTTTAGGGTCAACAATGAAGCGTCAAAAATGAATGGCATGGGGAGCCTATGAAGTCTTTGAATGGGCACGCACATAACTATGCACATGCCCTCAATGTACTAAAATTGTTTAGAATTCTGGCCATGTAAATAATAATATATACTGTTCTTGTATGAGCTATAGGCAAAAATGAATTCGAAACGGATTCACACAAATACACACTCACACGCTTAAACACTCAATCGCATATACACTTACGCATGTGCACGCAGTCACAGTCAGAAAAGGCTCTTCTCGTACTAAATTGTCTGACTTTTTCGGGCAGCACCAAAATTCTGGGAGATGCTGAAACAGCTGTGCAGCATGTTTATCAAAACACACAAGCTGAGAAACAGGGAAGACGCTGATTTTGTTTATTCTCACAGAGCCGTGAAACACAAAGTCTTATTCCCAAAAATTATCTCTGCCTCCAAGTTAAAATTATCTAGCAGACGGCTCAATTAAAACTCCCTGCTCATTTTCTTGCTATCTTCCTATACATACGAATAAATTTCGAGTCAAGTAAGCTTCGCCCATACTTCCTCATTGGCTAACAGTGAGCCACGACCACATTTTTTCAAACATTAAATACCATCTGAAGTAGACCACAAACAAACTGGTTATGGGGTGCTCCTCTTCCCAAGAGGTGACCTCCTTACCTCTTTAACCTCATATACATGAAACGGTTCTTAGTGAAACGAATGTAACCCTCAATTGTGGGTGTTATCTTGAAACTTGACTTAGCTGTGGTGATGGCAAGCAGCAAACTAATAAGTCTTATACTAATAAGGCGCCGACCAATAAACGTTATTTCTTAAGTTTTATTGTCACTTTAGCTGAACTTTTTAGAAAAAAATATTACAGATATGTAAAGTTTAAATATCAAACTAATTGGTAGTCAGCCTTTGGAGAATTCTGAGCTAGTCTTCTGTTTACAAAATTGTTCGAGATATAAATATGTTAAATCCAGTTTTAGATTAATCCAAAGTAATGTTCAAATTTTTATTAGAAACGGAGTGACTTTTTCTAGCCTTATTCTACTGCGCGAGCGCTGAATTTAAAAATGTATAATCAAATCAGTCATACTAGGTCGGACAAGATTCGTTGGTAAGATTTTAGAAAGAATGAGATCATAAGTTGGAATGTACTTTTTCGACCATTCGGGCCCGGAAAAAGAAGGTTAGTTACACTACACAAGGGACCGTACCGTCGATGGGGCAGGCTTACAATTTAAGGGGATTTATTGAGCAGCGGAGGGAGCTGGAAATAAATTTGCGAGAAATGAAAAGCAGATATAGATTCTGACGACATGCTCCTAAATAGTGTTGAATTAAAAGTTAAACAATGAATTCATGGGACCAAATTCCTCTGGTTTATTATATACACATATATACTTATGCATATTTTATATTAACCTCAGGGCACCAACTTACATAACTAAACAGATTTCCAGAGATCAGAGAGAGAGAGAGTTGAAGTTACGCGCTGCTGCGGCTTCAATGGAGAGAGAGACAAATGACACCTGTCGACCCTTTTTGTCTGCGCTAATGGAAGTGCGAAATCATGAGACGCCGTGGTGGCCTGAAAGCCCACCATCGCAGAAAGCTGCGACAGGCTGAGAGCACAAGAGTTGCCATCGGGAGTCAGACAAAGTTTCACCTCGCCGACTTAGGAACATTATCGCAACCGTGCTAATATGGCGAGACTACTCTCGTCTGCCGATGCGTCGGAGCCTGGAACCCTCCCATTAGACTGAGCTGGGGAAAAACCCCATTCGACCCCACTATAAATCCTTCGGCGTCAGAGTTGGAAGGTCGTATCCACCGCCTGCATGAACCGTTAGTATCCTCTACCCGCCCTCCGTCAATACCCGCTATTCGCGTCGCGTTGGACTCTGTACAATTCTCGCAGCATCCCGCAAGCTCCTGGTATTTTTGATTACTTCGTGTGAGTCTTCCCCGTACTCGTTCTACTCGCTCTTCGAAAGCAACGCGCCGAGTCTAGAATCGCGTTCTAACTCTAAAGCAAGTTTTAACTAAGTTCATCCCGTAATAGTCATTGTCAAGAGACTATTATTTGAACTTTGCACCAAGGCAACGAATACTCCCTCGGAACAAATCTCCCAGATAACAGCAACGCGCGACTCCTCTCCTCTGCAAGTGATCTCTCTACTACGCCCCGCCCGCCAGTGTAAGCCTCATCGTCGTCTTCATATACGCTCAAGGTCATTCAAGCGACCGTCCCTGCCAAGTCCCTTTCGCCTATTTTATCTTATTTTAAACACCCATTTAACCCTGTAAGAGAATATTAAATTTGCATATTTGTAAAGTATTTTTTTTAACCCGTTATTCTATTGTCCCGGAGCCTCCAAGATAGTCGGCTATTTGGCCAACCTTCATTCAGTTAATTTGCACTCTGCTTGTATTATAAATCTCTCACGCATGTAACCGTCATCGACCTCTTTTGAGAAATGCAGAAAGGGTTAACTTGACCCTATTCTACGACGCAGATATCAGTATAAATTGTAATAGAATGCTGGAAGCGTGTCTGTTAGTTTTTTATTCTATTCAATTACTCAATTTTTAAATAATGGTTCATATGTAAATGGATCGCATTTATACTGCTTCCTTCCTAAAATATTTACACCTGAATTTTCACATACCGTGGTCATAGCTCTTAACAATTTGACAAATGAGGTTTACTAACATTATACAAGAAAGTGCCGAGGTCGACAAATAGGTTAGAGGCTTTACCTTAAATTTGAAACCCGCCTCTTTCTGAAACGGGCGTTTACATGCTATGAAGTTATACAAATAAGGGTGCAGCCCTATCAATGAAGTTATATTTTATCAACTTGTTTTCTGAAGCCTATATCTAAACACGAATAATTTAATCGAAATGAAAGTTATGTCTGTCATTCCTGGCAAATTTCTCTCAACGCTTTCCTTGGAAGCCTTTACGATTTATAATTTATTCAGATAACTTGAAGCCTTGCAACCTAGAATTTAATTCCAGGCAATAAATGATCTTGAGTGAGGGACAAAGTAAGGGAGAGAGACAGTACATTAATATATGACTATGTAATTTGCGTTTTAATAGATTTTGGTAAAAAAAATACGACATACACATTTTCGGACTTTTTTCAGTAAATTAAATCAACTCATTATTATTATTATATTCAATGGTGCCCTGTATATAACTATTTTTTTCATCCTCAGACGCCTCGCTTACAAAAAGATCTCAGTTATATTGTAAGTGCTAAGCTGCGGCAGCAATCTAAATAATTGTGTTCACCCGGGCCCACATCCGCAGTTTGCTGTCCGGCACCAATGCTGATGAAGAGTATGTGCTATGTCTTCCTTCCGTGCTCACTTCCTCCATTTTCATTGAGAAGAGGGGGAGGGCAGTGATAAATTTAACATGATCAGTATTTTCGTAAAACATGGCCAAACTTCATACAGATTTGTCTTAAATTTTTAGTTTTGGTTCTGACTGAGGAAAAAGGGGGGCCAAAAATAAGAGGTCTCTCAGCTAGAGCCAGCTAAAGTGATTTACCTAAATTTCTCCCAAATTTATTTATTTAGAATATCAATATACATAAAAAATTGTGTATTATTTTATGTAAAAAATTTTATTTTAGTATATAAAGAGATGCTCTTTCGCATATGGAATGATAGATTTTATAATATAGAAATTTTATTAAAGATAGAAAAAAAGGTTTACAAATATAAAAAACATTTCAGCAAGTAAAAAAGTACTTTTTTATATGGAAAATTACTTTCTTCCATACGCATAGGCTTATTTTTAGTATAGCAAATTGCACAATCTATATACTTTTCTATTATTATATTCACATTAATTGTGTTTGAAAATAAAACTGAAACCTGTTTTTGATAAGAAATATTAAAAAATAAATTAATATTGATCATGAATATAAAAGGAAATTTATTTATCTGTAGTTTAAAAATGTTAAATGTCTTGGGGCTATTTAATTTATATACCAGATATATTAAGTTTTTGCTAACCGAGTGGATACGGCGTTGGCAGATAAGGCGTTGGTCTGCCAACACCGCGTTACCGGGTTCGATCCCGGCAAGAGCGGACACAAACGTCAGCGAACGTAGAGATCTAAATACGAATTGGTAGTCAAGTAATCCTGTTGATGGCTACTATATCCCCATACCTCTGACGCGGAACAGGTCCCTCTGCCTCGCGGCGACGGAGATTCCACCTGAACACTCCTCGGTGTCAACAAATAATACTACTTGGCACCTCTACCCAGTGATTGTCATACTGACCTTTATGTCTATTTCATTATCTGGTTGCGATCCACCTAAATAAAGGAAGGTTGGCGAACCACTACAAGTATTAATAAGATATATTTTTAAACTAAATATTAAAGAGTTAACGATTGTTCTATTGATTTTATTCAATAAATCACCGTCAGAATCCACCACTGCTTCCACGCTGTTCGCAAACAGATGCAGGCATTCTCGATAGTCATCCTGTTGAACTAGGTCAAAACTGTCGTGATCGTCGACCAGAGTAACACCTTGATGTTGCAAAGGAACTTGGTGATCTCCCTCTCAACTAATCCATATACATAATAGTCCGGGGCATTTCAGTCTAGGGAGTTAGGAAGCTAGATGTTGAGAGTGATATGGTCAAAGAAATTGTCAAACAGCCAAGACTTGCTGCTCCTGTTTGTGTGGCATGGTGCATATTCCTGATACCACACATACATCCTTCCAACGACCACCGCTTGTGTCCAGGACAACGCTAGCTCCTCTAGACACTCGATGTTGCTTTTCTTGACTAAAAACGGGGGCATAACGTGGCCCTTGCCACTGACCAATGATATGAACAGGGAACTTATTTTTAGGACTCTGGGTAGATAATTTTGTAGTCATAGCAACCGTTTTTTTTGCGAGGTCTTCTCGTGAAAGCGATTAGCATGATTAACAGACAGTTTGCATTTATTTGCCCTCTACTAAACTGTATTTTACAATTTTTTATTGCGTTCAATCTATACGACACATGTTTTTCTCCGTGAACACACACACACACACACACACTTACACCAATTCGTAATTCTCGTCTAAGAAAAAACAAAGCACACCACACTTGAGTGGATGCTACGCTTTGTATACAAGCTTAACAGCAAAAGCTGGCTTCTTCTCATCTAAAATGAGTTGAAGTAGATATCCTCATGCAAGTTACCTGCCTGAGGATAAATCTGACACTCCATTGTTCATGGCTATGGACCTCATAAACTTGCTGGAATCATTGTCAAAATCACCTGAAGATTCGCGACAAATTCGAGGTTATTGTTGCATCAGTTTTCTTAGTTGAAGATTCCGAGCCGCTGTACTATTTTCATGTAATCACAGCATGAATCATCCAACTCTTTCTTAATAACCTGCAGTGTCTTCAAATTGACATCCAATGACTAGAATCATCGCATTGGAGATATCGGCATTGATCCCAAGCAAAATAGCTTGCCTTCAAACGATGCACACTTATTCTACTATGATAAAAAGAATTAAGAACCGACACTAAAGAACAAGCATTGCGGCATTCCGAGTTACTAACGGCGACAAATTACTCATTGTACCATAAATTTGATCAAGATCTTTAAAAAATAGGAATGGAAAAAAAATATGATTTCAAACTGTTAAACAATTGGTTAAAAAATTTTGCACAGCTCATTTCACTTTGCATTTTAATTCAAAAGGAATAAGCAAGGTTCTACAATTAGGGCCATGGATTCTTCAAGACCTCTCAAGGTTACACTTATAACAAAAATTAATATTTGTTCATCTTTTGTATTCAAGAATGAACGAGTTTTAGTAGGTTGTTGCAGTAGATGAAATGTGGGGCATTTAAAATAATATTAAACGTTTTAAAAAATTAATTATTCCTGGTGAAAACAATAATCCCTCTGAAATAAAGGACTCATCCACGGAAGATTCTCTAATGCGTCTGGCGGGGTATGAAAGCCATAACTCAATTCAAATTTCTTAAAGTAATTCCGACTATTACCTCTTAGGTTCACTCAATTGGTATATTTATGTACCAAATGGAGAAATAAGGCCACTATTCACCAGTTGAAGAAGAGTACTCTTTGATCAAGCCTAGTCGACATATATCTGAAAAACTCTCGAATATAAATAATTAGGAACTAAATAGTCATGCTTAATACTCACTCTACTTAGTTCCATCATATAACTATATTTTAAATGCTTTACAAATCAACTGAAGATAATTAACCTATCATCAATAGAAAAGGCCCGAACAAACTTAAATATCATTTTTCTATGAATCAACTATTTGTAAAAACATGGGATTTAAAAGTTATTAGAAAAATATAGTCTAGGAATAAAAAATGTTGGAAATTATTTTACATTAAAATTAATAAAAATTTAAATAACTTTAGTGATTTTATATTCACAGTATGTATGCTCAAGGGATATGTGGATTCGCTTTTGAAATAAAATGAAAGGAAAGATAAGCAAAAATTAATTATACCCATAGAAAAGTTCGTATTAAAACTATTTAAATAAACATGTTAAGTTAAAAGAAGAGAAGATATTGAAGATTTTTTTTTAAATTAGCTTTATAAAAACGAAACAAACTCAAAGGAAAAGCATTACTGTTTCTTTGGTTAAGATAAATCAACGCCGGGGTTTAATTTATGGTGCTTTATAACCGTCTTCCCCCAGTTTGATAACACTGTCCCGCTTCTAGGTTGCAGTCGCCTCGTCGATGTCCAAGATTATTAAGTTTCATGTTTCTTTAAGCCCCGTCCGATATCCTTTGGGAATCTCGCATAATTCCCTTCGTCTCATCAATACCTGAAATTATCCTGGTCCATGTTAGCTTAAGCCGACTACAGTTTTCCCTTGGGAGGCCATCGTAGGCAAAGCACTCTCTCTTCTATGGCTCTGGCGCCTATTTAAGGTGATGACTGTAAATCCTCAGCAGATAGAGAAAACCCGAGCTACTTGCCGTCTAGTCCATAGTATCTATCTCCCTTGAAGTAATCCCTTCGCCCTTGTGATCTCGTCAGCAGATCGTCTTCGTGTAATCCAACCTGATCAGAGGAAGATTATGTAAACCAGTTCATAACACGGAAGATTATCCTGTGTTTCTCTCGTCTCACTACATTGGTTAAGACTTCCTGCCGTCCGTAGACGAATCTTGATTTCGTGTTTATTTCTCTATGGAGCCGAGGTAATCTGAACCTTCTGTGGAGTCTCTCTCTAAGCCTTCACATCGAGACACCATAGACGAATACCTCGTCATGGGTCCTCCACATCTCAATTTCTTTCTCCTGAGGTAACCAGGAGTCCTTTCCTCGTATGTCCCACCTCTTCGTTCCCAGTCTTAAGAAGAATTCCCCATTTGGTGTTACGCCAATAGACTTGCTAAATCTTTCATTCAATCCAACTTATTGGATCACTTACATATTTTTTCAGGCCTGATTCCTTAATTTTTGCTTGTCATAATATTCTTTTTAATGCAAGAAAGCCACTATTGGAGCGCAGCTCCGATTGTTGCTGCCTTACGTACAGTAGTTTGTACCTTTAGAGACTTTTTGGTCACACGGCTTCGTCCCTAGACCATTTGTGTAAAATTTATTTATTTCTTGTTGTGTTATTGACTATTATTTTTCGCCATCTTTTTTAACTAACATAAAACAGCATTCATCCATAGCTAGTTATTACCGTCATTCTAAACTCGCTTTTTGTTATTTGCCTTGCGTACTCGAGGAACAGTTTCCCTTAATTTATTTCCCTTCATTTATTTATTGTGTTTATAAATCACATAACTACATCTGCTAAAACGAATTCAGGGCTAATGATACTTCTCTAAAACCAGTATCAACCAAAACACTTTGTTGAAAAATCAAAACAGCAAGATATCATGGAATGGGCCTCATTGCTGATCATTTTTTTATTCCCCGTCAAAGTTAAATAACAATTAAAACGGTTGCATATACCAGAGTAAGTGGGAAATAGACCATGACAAGAATGTATTTTCTGACGAAATATCTTTGGCACTTGTTCGAGTTGAATTTCCGTGTGGACGAGAACCAACGAAGCCAAACATCCTTATTGTCTGTCTCCAATCGTGAAGCATAAATGCGGTACTGTGTTCGCTAGGGCGGTTGGGTCACGGAATTTTCGTTGCCCTGTGATATCAATAAATAGTATGGGTATTTTTAGGGATTATCTGTAAATTTTGCGTGAGTAATTTCAGCCAATAGTGTAAATAGTTTCCCCTCGTAGCGGCATCTTCCAGGATGATAAAGCGCTGAATTATTTCTGTAACTTTTGGAAAACTAACACAATGAAAAAGGCAGTGATTTATACCATAACTAACAAGATGACATTTTACCAATGTCCCGATTGATGAAGCTCTTCCAGTGTTATCGAACGTATAAAGATAGCCACAAATTCGACCTCCCATTACCCAAAATAAAAGTTCTTAAACTTGTTAAACTGTGTGTTGCCGACAATGTATTCAACAACAAAATAGGTTTTTCCCGACAAAAGTATGGTCTTAGTATAGGGAACACGTTATCCCCCATTCTTTGCAACTTTTTCATGAAATACTTAGAAATATCCCATCTCACCACTAGCAAAACCCCAAACTTGGTATGGTATACATAGATACGTAGACGACGTGATTTCCACATGGTCATTATCTGAACTACACGCCTTTGATAATTTTTTGACAAAGTTGAATAACCTCCACCCCACCATAAGATTTAAAGTTGAATGGGAAAAGGACAATTATTTTCCATTCCTTGATGTTAAAGTCCTAAGAATTAATGATAAAATGTCTCTTACTGTATATCGCACACTCACCAATTTTAATTCCTATATACATTATTTTCATGTCATCATCTTAATATATTAAAAGCTATTGCAATATCTATGTTTCTAAGAGCTCTCCGAATTAGTGATCCCTGTTTCTTACAAGATGAGATCACCTTTATTACATGCTTGTTCATTGAATTAAACTACCACCTCTACCATATATATTAAAGCTTATGTAAAGCTAGGGAAATATTCTACCGTTTTCAAAAGAAAAATCCTATATGTAAAAAGAATTGCTTAACACTTCCATATTTCCCCATGCTTAAAGGATTAAATCCCATAGTATTTCCCAATTTAACCACCTTAAAATATCCCTCAACTATTACAAAATCATTTCGGTCCACTAAACCTGAATCACCTAATATAGAGATAGAGGCATTTACCTGATCCCATGTATAACTCTAAATTGCCCCTCCTTTTATGTCGGAGAGACCGGGAGGTCATTAAATGAACGTATTTATGAACATAGAGGGATATTCGTAGAGCAAGCGATGCTTCTAGTATTTTGACCCATGTCAAAAACATCAACCACATAAGCGATTTCCCTAGTGCCCACATAATCTACCAATGTAACACTTTTAATAAAAGGAAAATTATCGAATCTATATTAATCAAAGAAATCCCAAACTTTAATCTGTCAGAAGGTCAACACAAATTTAGCCGCTATGTATCAAACCTCATTTAAAAAAATATGTTAATCACCTAAAACTAACGTCTCCTGATTAATGTTAGTTGCCAGTTACTGTATATTTTAGTATTTCTGTTTTCTTTGTCAATTTATTTCAGTTAATGGCTGAAGATGGTATGGAAAACTTCATACCGAAACTAGTTCCGGTTTAATAAACTTTGTGCTAAAAAGTGATTTCATTTTACAATAATTTACTCGAAATTTTGGAAAACAGTCTTCATATATATATATATATATATATATATATATATATATATATATATATATATATATATATATATATTATCTCACAGGTACAAAAATAAACAATTAACTTCTTCCCATAATCTTTACCTTTTTCATACCTATATTTTATTTTGTTTTTCTAAAAAGACATTGAGATAGTTGTATCTATCAATAATCAAATTCGAATTATGAACTTTCTTGTCTCCTCAGGAGAGATCTGCTGTACTTAAGTGATACCGGCAAACCTAAAATGTCTTCAGTCCCGTTTTATCCTCTTTTAATGGTCTTGTTCTTTGTGATGAGGCTCAAAGTTACTATTATATCTTTATTAAACTAATGGTGTACCTCATTCTATTTATGGTTTCTAATGAAATTAAAGTAATTTCTACGGTGTAGTTCAAAGGTCTCCATACCTGAAGAAATGATATAAAAAAAGTAAATCGCTTAAAACTAAACTAACACCTTTGTATGGATACTTTTGCCTCCTCATCTAACTAAGCGGTTTATAATACCCTCACCAGTAACCATTATTTTGGATTCAGGAGGGATATTATCCTTAATCTTTTTCACCATTGTCTGTTTTGTATTTACCTAGAAATTTGCTTAGGTGTATTATCATTGTCATACTGTCACAGCATTGTGATTTCTTTTTTCAATTAAAATAATAAAGTATAACACTGAAAACTCTTCGTAACGTCAATACTAAATGAAAAGAACGCAAGTTATAGAGAACTTGTAATGTTTAATATGTATTTTTCATTTTATTTAAGCATTTTTCTCTTATTGTTATAAAAAATATTTTAATGTTATTTTAAGTTTAAAATGCTCCAAACCATAAAAAATATCAATAAATATGTACATTTAGGTTTTACTGAGTTAATTTCAACTAATTATTAATTATAGAAACACCAAAGCAATCATTTCGACTATTAACTATTTTTGATTTTACACTAAATTTTCTTCTATAAGACACATCTACATTTTCTTCCCTGACCTTTAATAAATTAAAGCAGTTAACTTATTTTAAAGCTAAAAATAATAGAAGCAATAAAGAAAGTTTTATCATTGGGTCTACCAAGAACGGGCACCTTACACTAACTATTGAAAAGAGAAAAATCTGATTTTCTATGAATCCTTTTTAGATGTTATTTCATTAGATTAAATTGCACAAACAGATGATCTTTCTAGTCCATTTTCTCCTTGAAGAAGACTGGCACTTCCATCCCAAGGTCTTTTGCCCCGTACTCACTTGGAGTTACCAGAGTCAATGCCAAGTTGAGTCACCAAGAAAGAATGATGTTTTTCACCATCTTGAACTTCTTTTCTTAATACTTGGTGATTTGTGGCTCCATACCTCACGAAAGAACCATTGGCAGACAAGTTAGAAAACATTTTCACTTTCAATAACCTTTTATCCAACTTTTTATAACCTACCAAAGGTCCTGGTGTAACACTTACTCGAACCGGGGCTTACACCATTAGAACTTAACCAATCAAACGTGCGATCTTGGGAGAAGGAACCCTAAACCATCACCGCGTGTTTTCTTGCAGTAGGAAATATGTATTATTGTGCATTATTCTCGACTGAGCTTTGAGCGCATTGTACATCTCGGACATACATATAGACTGCATACTTCTTTTGTTTTTTCCCCTGGCCTAATCTTATTGTATTTTAATTTTTTACTCCTTTTGCTAGACATTTTGATTTAAAATACCTATTTAATTTTTAATTTCTTTAATTATATTAACTGATTTTGTCTATTAACTTATCACAAGTATCACTGTTGCGTGAAACCACAGACTCCACTTACACAAATAATCTCTTACGGACGACTGTGTTTCCAATCCTCTCAACCCTAGTAATTTTTCATTTTCAGAAATTCATGTATTTGACAAAAAATGTTATTCTACTGATTCGTTTGAAAATAAAATAATTTGAGAAACAGAATTAAATTTTGTTAGCTATGGATGTTAGGGTAAATTATATTTTAATTGATTTACCATATTTAGGTTAGGAATATTCACGACCTTTTCAACAGAGTTGAGCGGAAATTGTTCTACTTAAACTCACAGCACCATACATAAAAAAAATGGAAAAAGTATTATAAGCCACACTTGTTTTAACTCAATTAAGATGTTTTACTTTAATTTAGATGTTAAGAAAAGAAGACTAGTATTATTTGTCGAAAGAACAAAGGAATAACAGAATTTTCAATATGTCTAGTGCTGTGTCTCATACAGCTTAAATTTACTCAGCATTAATTGTTATGTTGCATATAAGGAATGCATTGTAAGGAAAATCAAACGAAGAGAGTTTATTTTTATATTGGATTCAGAACTAAGAATTACATGGAAGAAACGAAATGAAAACATCAGTCAGGGTGAGATTAAGCAACATCTAGACCGAATACGGCACCTTGAACTGGGCAACATGGATCAGATAAAAGAAAACAATGCCTGGTGGCAAAAGCATTCCACATAAAAAACGTGCAATAGTTGAAAAAGAGGATAGTTTTTTGTGCTGGCGGAGAGACATTTATGTACATATAGCCCAAGTGTAATTTTCAGGGTATGAATATAGTCATGGCCAAATATTTTACATTAGTTTATCATAAGAGTATATTTTAACTTTGGAATTTTAATAAAACAAAATAGTAAAGTTCAGAACAAATATATTATTATTGAATGTTTTATAGTTTTTAAAACAAAACAATTATAAATGTTAGTCTTGTTTTTCGTACATTCGAAGATTTTTTCGAATTTCTTTTCAAAATAGGTTTTCCATTTTTATCTTTAGCAGGAAATATTGTTAACTTCTCTACACACAAAGTCTTTCTAAGCTTCCTATTATGGGTAAACTAATGTAAAAATATTAATTATGCTTATCTTGAATAAGTAATCTTTTCTGTTATTTGTGTATTATGGCTATATTTGTGCTTCATTATGCATCCCATAACTTTTCTTTTACTAATATTATACGCGTATGTTTGTGTAATTCAAAAACTATATACTTGAAAATTACTCTCTAGTGTTATCAAATTTGTTTTCAGAATAGCAATTACGGGTCAAGACAATAAATATCCTATTTTGCCCTAAAGTTAAGCAAGAGTTATAAGGAATTGTATTACAAATTTGCGCAATAAATTACTGTTAATGACGAACGTGCTCTTCATCTTACTTGTTCTTTCAATTTTTGTGATTGCATGTTTAGTAATATTTTTTAATGTTTTCTTGCATATTTGGAGATATTTTAACTTATTACAATCGCTTTGAACTTCAAACTTTATTGGAAATAGTTTTATTATCATATCACAAGAAATAACTTCATTGCAGTAGTTATTTGCATATATACTATTAAGTGTTTATATATTTTAACTATATATAAAATTTTTTGGTGATTCCTAAAACAAATATCTTTTTACTGTAGAAAGTTCTTTAAAGTGTTTTGGATAATGTTTCGGATAATTTTATGTGCCAAAATGAGTTTACTAATCCCTAACCTTCTTAATCGTTGCTCGGAAAATAGAACTTTTCCGATGCGCATGAATAGCACTTGATACCTAATTACCTTCTTTGTACAAAGCATTACCTTCAGCAAAATAAAAAAGGACGAAAATACATTCCCCAAACCGACTATATAATTCCTAAGATCGGGGTTTCATTAGTTCTATCGGCTACCTTCACCATAAATGTTCCATTCGATCCAAGCTAGAACCCACAGAAAGCCCACACGCCTTCAATAATACGCCCTTGTTTGTAGCTTCGCTTTCGAAATAACTCGTCTATTTCCATTATTTACCCCAGGGAGCTGATATTCTCCGAGCTCTTTTGGAAGTAGTGGACAAAAACTGAGTAAAATGTATCGAGGGATTTCATCACAAATTTGGTTTCGAGCATTCCAAAACGAATTGAGGAATTCTAAAGAACGATAGATATCATTGTAAATATTGGCTGCGCACATCAATTGAAAGTAGTTAAAAATAAAATTAGTTGGAGCTGTAATTTTTTTGTATATTTCACCTTAAAATTATAATACAAACATAATAAAAATTCACCATTTGATATTTTATTTGTTCTATTAATTCTATTATATGAAAAAATATAGTAGTTTCAAAATATTTGGTCATGACTGTAAATATTGTTATTGTTTGAATGTAGAAATCATATGATAGATTGAAAATTCAGGGGTCATAGAAGTGATTGGCAAAGAAGTATGGGAAGTTTCAGTGGATATGTATGAAGGAGCAAGAACTACGTTAAGCCAAAATGTAGGAATGATCAAAGGGTTCATAACAAGAGTTTTCTTACATCGTAATTCCCCTTAAACATCTATCTACTTGATGTGTTAACGGAACTTATATTTTAAAGAGTAAGAGGATAGCTCTTTTGGTCTCTTATGTTTGCATATGATATCATTATATGGTAAACAGCACAGGCGAGGGTGATGAGAAGATAGAAAACTAGAGACGGGCTCTTGATTATTAAAAATTAGCAGGAAAAGTCTTAATCAATTTACTTTTTATGATAATGGAAAAGTTATGATACAAAAGAGAAGCTAAAGAGTGGATAAGTCCAGATATTTAGGATCAAAGATCTTTAAGAATGAAGAGCTTAAACTAAAGCATGGAATGATATCAGGACAGTAATATTAGGAAAAAAATACACGACAAACTAATAGATGTTAAAGTCAAAGAAAAGGTTTATAAAACTGTATAAAGTTTTCTAAAACGAGGGTCAGGTTAATAAAACTGTTGTTACGTTTCTCAAAAAAACCCGGCTGGCTATGGTGCATTAATTGGGGCGAAGAAGACGACGTAAAATCAGTGGCAGGATTTGGCACAGATACGATGCGGATACTTTCACGTATGAAAGATAGAAAATAAGAAAAGGAAAAGGAAATGAAATACAGCCTTGACCAAAATTAATGGGCAGGTATGAAAAAGTGAAGAATATGATTGAAACTCATTTGTTTCTTACTTGACATAATACAAATAAACGTTTTGCGTATATTCTATCGATAATTAATATTTGATGTCTCCTCCTTTTGTGTTTATAACCGTTTTTATGAGTTTTTGCATGTTGGTCATAACTGGTTGGGGCAACCTTCTGCTGCCATTCAATGGGTGATACTAACGTTTATTCTTATTTTTTTAGTTATTATTTTATGCTAAGTTACAAGTGATAATTTTTTGGTTCAAAATATCTCCGAAGAAACAGATCCATAAATCTCAAAGAGCTCAAATCACTGTATTGTCCAGTGAAAAATTAGCCAAATCAAAACTGCAAGAAAATTTGGATACTCGAGAAACGATGGCCAAACAACCATTAAAAGGTATAATGAGACCAATTCTGTATTCCAAGTCGCAAAAGTGATATGGTTCTGAGGGAAGAAAGGTTGCTAAAAAGGAAATCTCGTGCCGATAGGAAGAAAACCTCTCCCGATGTAGCTGCTGAGTTTTGGGCAGCAACCAACAAAGAGATATCAAGACACACCGTGCGAAGAAGGTTATTAGAAGCTGGCCTCAAAAGATATAAGGCTAGAAAAAAACTGTGGCTGATTCAAATGAACAAAAAGAATCGATTGTCTTGTGCGAAAGAGCATGCAGATCGGAGTGATGATGATTGAGCTAAAGTTGTTTGGTCTTATGAAAGAAACTTTGAGCTATGTTCACCACATTAGTTTCCACCAATTTATTACACTTGTAAATATTTTTATTGGATATCAATAATGATTAGTAAAGTTTGTATTTCTTCTCTGATCTTTGGAACACTTGGAGCTGTTCATTTTCGTTGATGCGTTAGGCAAGCTTATGATCCAAGATGTGTTGTCCTAACAGTTAAATTTGAGGGAAAAGTGTAATGCTTTAGGGTTGCATGTCGTCTTTAGGTCCAGGATTTTTATTCAATTGTAAGGGAAGAATGAATTCCAACACTTACACCAGTAAGTTAGACCAGGTTAATCAACCTTCCTTAGGTACAATTTTCGAGGATGACATATCAAATGGTGTAATCTTACAAATAAACAATGCTCCATGCTACACTTGTAAAATCTCAAATGGTTGGCTTGAAAAGAAACGGGTGACGTAGATGGGATCTCCCCCAAAAGTTTCAGACCTCAACCCCATTGAAAATTTGTGGTCACACTTAGGCACAAGAGTGAGGGTGCTCAAATGTTCATCAAAAGGCAAATTATAATTATCAGCCAAAATTCAAGAAGAGTGGCAAGAAATTGAGCCGACTACCTCTGCCAACTTAGTCTCAACTATGCAAAAACGTATAAAAGCGGTTATAAAAGCAAAAAGAGTACACTTCAAATATTTAATTATTGATAGAATATACACAAAAATGTTTACATGTATTATGGCAAGTATGAAATAAATGATTGAAGAGCCAAGGGTTAATATTAGGAGGAAGGGCATGAGGCGATTTGCATAATCGAAAGAGCGAGCCAAATAGCGCCCACTCTGTAGAAATAGTGATCGCAAACAGAGAAAGAAGTTAATTGTCTCGGATGTTCCCACGATATATATATATATATATATATATATATATATATATATATATATATATATATATATATATATATATATATATATATATATCCAACTTCACCGCAGGAAAGAGAAAAACGGAATAATATTTCTTCCTTCGAAAAAATGCGAGGTGAAATGGGATTCGAACCTTCACATTGAACCAGCGAGCAACTGCTTTGATCTCAAATAAACCGTCCTTTAGACCATCTTAGGTGATGATTGTCTTGGTGATATATGCAATGAGCGCTTGATGACACAGGTACAAATCCAACTTCTTTATTTATTTTCATATAACGGTTAAAATACTTTGCCCTATCTATCCGTTCATCTAATATTCTCTATCTCCTTAGCGTTTTTCCGGGTTGTGTTACCAATTTCCATTTTCCTTGCGCCTATAAATACATCTATATATCACGCGTCATATGATTTTCAATTATTATTATTATTATTATTATATATAAATATATATATATATATATATATATATATATATATATATATATATATATATATATATATATATATATATATAAATATATATATATATATATAAATATATATATATGTATATATAACAAATAAGCCCGTGGCCTATCGTAATAGAAAAAATAACCTTGCTTCTCACTGGATAAAAACCTACACTTCGTGATTCAACAGGCTCCTTGAATCATCTTTTTGGGAGGTTGAGGATGGTGGCTCAGTCGAGGAACGTAATGGTTCTTATATTGATAAGAGCTTGATAATATACGTTCGAATCCACTCCCTTTTTAGACATTCTTATAACACTTAAAATAGTTTTCCCTATTTTCTCCTTTTTCTAAATCTTCTCATTTTCTCTCTTGACCTTTTAATGGTCACATAATTTAATCTTCAGCGTTTTACTGGGATGTGATACCAATTTTACTTTCATTGGGATATTAATATCTATATATATATATATATATATATATATATATATATATATATATGCAGTTAGTATAGCAATGACTAGCTACCTTCACAATGCAAATCGGGCACGCCTTGAGGACAATCTTCCTCCACACAGAGCAAGTGACTGCATCCAATTGCTCAAAATGACAACTCTAAAACGAAGGAAACAATTTTTTATTTTAAACATCACATTTACCGTGACATACATAACTCATTGCTAAGGTAATAGTATACCATAAATGCGTATATTTTAATTCACCTTGCTGTTTTAAGATATAGTATGCTCCCACGGGTATGGATGTAAGCGATCCTGTGTAGTGTGTCTGAAAAAACCATCGTTAAAATGGCTAATTTTGTTCGTTCTCTTTAGGGTGACAACCCAGCACTTTGGCGCAGCTTTTCCTCCAGTAACTTTCGATACGTGGCACCATGCGTTTTCTCGTCAATGATGTTGAATGCTTCTCTGCTATGTAATCTTATAAGACCATATGACATTGTTTCAAAATTAAATTCCTTTTCAAGATGCTTTGGCAAACATTAATCTGTTCGTTTCATTCTTTTTTATTAAGGAGAGTTTTGCGGAAGTGAAATAATGAAGATTATTATGATGTAGAATTTACTAATAATTCTTTAATCAATTTAGTCGCTTAAAATTCCAGAACCTTTTGTAGATCTTTTAAATTTATCATCGGTTTATTCTTTATGTTTCGAAGCATGTAATGCCGATCAAGACCGACTGCTAATCTTGCAAGCAGCACTGGCTCTTTGCGAGTTGGTGGAGATACTATACTTACGATGTTTTAGAATTATAGAACCTTCAAATGTATATGGAAATTCAACTTCCTTAAAAATACTCCTATAAGCTAATGCATCTGAAAGTAGTTTAATTATTTACTCTCGAATAGCTTGAAGAACTCTTTTGAACATCGGCATTGCTCAAAGCAAACGTCCTTCTTCTAGGGATACTTATTAATGAATGCCGGTGTTACACTTTGGCAGTTTACATCACTTTCGTTTGGAAATATTTCTCGAGTCTTCATTCCTAACCTTTTGGTAGAATTGATAAGATTTATTTAATTTTATAACAACATTCTATTATGTTAATTGGGTAGTCGAATAATTTTGTAACCTACTATGTTTTTTGATAGCAATTCTTGGTATATACCAAGAAAATATGTCTTATATGTAGTTTTTCTGTTAAATATGTTTACTGAATTTCCTGTTAGTTATATAGCCGTAGAAAAGCATAAATATTTCAAAAGTATTGAAAGTTTAAGTGTGTAAATAATTGTATCATCGCACTGTATATAAGCAATATACCTTTGACCCAAAGTATAAAGCACCGCTCCTAAATCTATATTTTTAACATATATAATCAAATTTTTTTTAAATTTATGCTGATACTGAGTCACCCACAAAAAACGGGCCTCAACTTTCAATAGGCCTCATCTCTTAATTTTCTGCAAGCGTTGAATGAAACTTTGGTGATATCTAGTTTATTGTTTAAAAACATCGTCTCAAAACCTGAGATATTTGGACTTTATTCTAGATCACGTGTTTAAGATGACCACCATTTAGCTCTGTGCATTTCTTTAGGCGCAGCACAAGGTTGTCCATGACGTCCTTACAAACCGACTGACTAATGGCTCTGATTTCTTCCCTGAGGACTTTCTTGAGCTCCGTGATGGTCCTGGGTCTCCCTGCGTATAATCTGTATTTAAGGTAGCCTCAGAGAAAGAAATTTGGGGGATAAGGTCTAATATGTGAGCTGCCAACTCAAAATCAGTCTTAAGACTGATCACACGGCCACCAAAGTTCTCTTTCAGCCAATCTTGGGACAGGTTTGAGGTGTGAGAGATTTGTCCATTTTGCTGGCACCAGAACTTCCCTATTAGCGACGGAAACAGGGTCTGCAGCTTTCTCTTGAAGGTTTTGAGACCTTAACATACCGCTCCTTGGTGACTGTCACTATCACGAGAGATTCCTCAAAGAAAAATGGTCCGATGATGCCTCTTTCTCTGATCGCAATCCATATCCTGCAATTAGTGTAGTATAGGGGCTAGCTGACTACCTCATTTGGTCTGGAGGTCCCCCAGATGACATTTGTTTTCGAGTTTATCTTTCTTTCAAGGTGGAAGTGAGCTTCATCTGAAGGAAAAAAGAAGGTTGAGGAAAGTTGGGGTCTCCTAAATCATTTCCAGTATCTTGATTGCGATAGCCTTTCTATGCTCTTTGTCTGAGGCTGTAAGGGTCTGTTTCGTCTGTATTCTGTATGTTAAGCCTTTACACCCATTACTAGCACTCTCCTTCAAGTCTCACGAGATATATGAAGCGACTGACTTCTCTTGCGCACAAAGCGTTTTGGACTCTGCTTAATTGACTCTCTCACGCTCTGGACCAGCGCAGCTGTACACTTCCTGGGGCATCCTGAATGGCTTGGATGGTTGTCACTGGCTGCATTGAGCTTCTCTAATCTCTCCTAGTTCCCTAAGTGGTCTATCTAGTCCTGAATTCTTCTCTTGTGGGGTTGGGGGTTCACATTCGAACTGATGCACACTAGTGTCCTGCATTTTCTTGAACGAGCCTGTCTTGTAGTAATGTTTAACGGAGTATATTCCCTGTTGGAGCTCCCATTGAGATCTAGTGTGTTTACAGGCGTTGCTTCTGTCATGACCTGCAAATTAAGGGTGATTAGTGAATGAATAATGGATACATCACATAAAAAGTGTGCAGGCCCGTTTTTTGAGGGTCACCTTGTATGTATTAATATTTTGTATGTTTGAATTGCTCAGTAGTTTGCTAAATAGGGTGTAATTAATAAAAATTTAGGTTAAATAAAATATGAATTTAAACAATATTTCTTATCGCTCAGCATCTATTTATAACTATTGTGTATTGGATATCGTTATAAATAAATAATATGACTACAACTAAAGAACTGACAGAAATGCAGATTGCTTTAATCCAACTTCACCATAGCCAAGTTATCTTGAGTAGGAATTACTAAAAGAATAAATTGTACAAGATATTCTATCACATCACTATTAAACCGGTATCAATAGCCTAAGTGTTTTGTATCAAGTAAGAGAAGTGGCAAAAAACATCTTCAACACGTAGAGAAGACATATATATTATTCGGGCTTTACTTCAGAATCGCAGAAAAACATATAAACATGCTCGGATGATCAAAGAAACGTCTAGTTAAAAAAACATTACCCAGACTTAAAGAACAAAGGCTAAAAGAACGCAGAAAATAATCCATGGATATCTGAGTTCAATAGAAATAAACATCTTCTGCTGGCCAAAAATCACAAAAGTTGGACGTATTAACAATCTCCTAAAATTATCTAATCAAATGAAGAAAGACTTGTATTATTGTTTAACGGGAAATTTATGCAATTCCATTTAATGAAGATATCTTGTGATAAAATGATTACAAAATACAACTTTTATGTTACAATTTTGCAGATTTTTACGATTTAGGTGGAAACCTTTGTAAGACAAACAGTTGTTGAGGTATTTTACCATGTTTGTGTGCTACCAACTATGAAGCATACAGGTGATTCAATTATATTATTGAGCTGCAAATCTTTATCAGAGAAGTGGAAAATGTTTTTATGCCAGATAAAAATAAATTATAAAACATATACGTATATAGTATTACCCCTTTTAGAAGAGTCTATTCAGAAATTGCATCACACAATACCAAGAAATGAAGTTATATTTTAGCAAGTAAATGCCGATGCTATATATACATACAATCATAATAAGAATTCTTTGGAGACATGGAAATCAGTCCTGTGGAAGCATAAAACTCAATACACCGTTATCACACAGAATTTCACAGGTTACACAGATTAACGCCGCTGGGGTGCTTTATCACCGTTTCCTCCCCAGTTTGATAACCCTGTCCCGCTTCAAAAGGGCAGCCGTGTCAATCTTTCCCTCCTTGGGGTAAAAGGGAATCGCTCTCATTTCCCGTTCGCCTTGTCGATGCCCAAGATTATCAAGGTTCATGTTTGCATAAGCTGCCTCCGATATCCCCTTTAGAGGCCAACATGCGCGAAGCCATCTCTTAACCATGGCTAAGGCTCATATTTAAGGTGAGGTCTACAAATCCTCAGCAGATAGAGAGAACCCGAGCTTCTGGCCGTCCAGACATCAGTGTCTATATCCCGTGAACTGTTCCCTTCTCCCTTGTGATCAAGTCAGCAGATCGTCTTCGTGTAATCCTCCCTGATCAGAGGAAGTTTACGGAAACTCGTTTATACCCCAGGAGATTGTCCTGGGTTTCTCTCGTCTCACTAAGTTGATTGAGACTTCCAGCCGTTCGCAGACGAATCTCGATTTCGTGACTACTTCTCCCTGGAGTCGAGGTTACCTCAACCGCCTGCGGAGTCTCTTTGAACGCCTCCTTATCGAGATTCCATCAACGAATACCTGCCCATTAGTCTTCCACATCCCCAGTTCATCCTCCAGAAGTAACCAGGTGTCCTTTTCTCGTAAGTCCCACCTCTTCGTTCCCCATTTGGTGTAACGCCTATACACTTGGTAAATCTGTCATTTAATCCAATTTATTTGATCACTTATATATTTTCCTGAACCTAGTTTCCTTAATTTTTGCCTGTCATAATTTTCTTTTGTCGTACTGATTATTATTTAGATTCCATATTTATCTCTCCCGTTGTTCTGATTAATTGTATTAAAGTTTATTTTTGTAGAGGTATTTATCTTTTGAATAACCCTTGAGACGAACCCGGTAAACGTATTCCCTTTTAAAGAGCTAACCTATAATATCTCACTATATGTAGAAGGTCCTTCTTACTCCCAAATCAATTTTTATCGAGCGCAGCGCCCCCGATAGAGGCTCTTTGACATATAGTAGTGGTGTTTGCCTTTAGAGACTCTTTGGTTACACGCCTTCGTCCATCGACAAGTCCTATTGAGTGGCAACCCAAAAGTGGTAACTTAAATCCAATGGAATAGATGTGAAGTTTTTGGGAGAGAAATATGAATGTCAACAAGTACAAATTAATGATAACCTTATAAAAATTTACTGAACTCCCTGTCACAAAGATTTATCGCTGTAATTAAAGCTAAAGTGGTGCATATAAGTATTAAATTAATTACAAATAATTAAATATATGATATATATATATATATATATATATATATATATATATATATATATATATATATATATAATGAATTCGCTTAGACCAAATGTCAAATTACACTACATGAGTAATTTTATTGTGTTTTATACTTCTGGTCAAAAGTGTACATTATGCGTGAATTAGTATAAAACATGTTTTAAAATGGTGAAATTCAACTCCCGTCGGAAACTCTGAAAAAATCTGTTCATGTTAGGGTACCGATAAATGATTGTCGAAATATCGCGGGGGAGGGGGGCCTTAACTAAATTATGAGGGGTCAAATCAGGGTTTTTTCCTGATTCTGAGTTGATTGTTAGCATTTATTTTTCACGAAAAAACATTGATTTGTGGAAAAATAAATTTTAAATATATCTTATAATCTACTTTGCAGGTCATTGTATTTTAGCAATATTGATGAAGACGTTAATCCACCTATGTTTATTTTTTTAAACATGCAGATGCGGTCAAAAATGCTACAGTTGTGGAACGTATGAAGGATGATCAAACGGAAGGAAAATTGAGGTACCACATGAAGTGTAAAAATGATCTGTACAACAAATTTGTTGATATCACCAAGAAGTCAGCTCAAGCATTAAAACAAAAATAAGAGTCTTTAAAGTTGAAGAGTAGACGGACTTGCTCTGAATTCAGTGCATCTACTGACTGTATTTCCAAAAGTTCAAGGTCAATTCATCTCCTGTATAAGAATGTATGCATTCGCGCAATCAACCAGCTCAGCTCTACAAAAATAATTTAGCAGAATCTAGAAAGAAATATAGAGTGCCAAAGAATTTGACTGTAGATAAACTAAAGACAAGCTTGCTGAAGAGAGCACGGAGTCTTGGCGATGACTGGGGCACTGAAGTCACTGGACGCCTGGAAGAGATCAAAGACTTGATAACAGAGAAAACACTCTATCATTTGTGGTGAAAATCTTTTTTAGAGAGGTGACCATTAGTTTAAGACTGAAGAGGAAAGCAAAAGGAAGAGAGGAGAGAGGAAAATTAAGGAGCAGTAAGAGTCAGTTTAACTTAGAATTAAAGCATGGGATGATGACGCTTGACCAAGTCCATGAAAAGCTGCAGGAGTTTGATCATTTACCAGATAAAAGCCTCTCTTATTCAAAGTAGTGGCTAAAGATAAGGCTCCAAGAGAAATAACATGACACCTTGTATTTCACAACACAAGGAGAGAAGAGAAGATGTGCTCTCTATCAAAGATGGTGCTAACAATATTCTGCAAGAGCATCATGCTAATGTTGAGCATGGAGATGAGAATACTCAGATCATAAAGAGAGTTCCCATGCTCATATGCAATGACATTGCCATGATTGATCTAGATCCGAAGTCATACCTTAGCACACACAGCATTACTGATATTAGCAGTCAGCTGGAACTTGTTCCTGCAAGCGTTAGATGTTTTTGAGACCGATTGTCAGGAGAGTCTAAAGAGATGCTGATTAGTGTCAAAACTTCATTAAGGACTGGCGACCGCGGTCAAGAGTATTGCTACACCAAATGAGGCTTGCCATACAACCTGATCATAGATTTGGGTCAAAATAGATGCTCAACAAATTACACCAGCTAGGATACACTGTGTCTTACTTGGAGACACAAAACTACAAATACTGCTTCCTTAATAGGAGAAGTAGAGATAATGCCCCTGATACTTCTGGCACTCTTGACAACATTGTGGAAGAAGCCGATGATCAGATCAATGATAAGGTTGCGGTTGATGCAGCACTTAAAAATCAATCAGTGATAACAGCCAGTGAAAGTGAAATGTCGAGTAACGTTCAGGGGGTCTCTATGGAGGTTGGGGAAACAAACAATACGGTTACTCAATTTATTGGAGACAATATAGTTTTAAACATTTTCTCTATTGATGGGAACACTGCCTTCCATTCAATGGGTTGGATCAAAGTCACATCTCCAGCACTACCTTTGCCAAATCCACAGAAAACAGCATCTATTCCCAGGGTGAAGTCGGAGTTACTCGACAAAGATAAGATCCTGAGAGGAGCTAATGTAAAGATTCTTTCATCTAACATCAAGAAACACACAAGAATAAACACCATCATGTTTCTATGTTTCTCCCCATTGCTGAGCTCTCCTCCTCCGTGGCTACTCTGGTACCCAGGCTAATGAACAGCCACTTCTCATTCTAACTGACACACTCTGGCCACGATTCTGATCACACAGTCCAACTAGAATGACTGGATGAAGCGAATTTATGTATATGATGCAAAGCAAAGCACACAGTTCGATATTCTCCCAGTCATTAAAGGGGACTCTAATGATCTCAACACCATCTTTACCACTCTCAAAGAGTGGATACGGTCCTCTGCTTTGCTGGATTGACAGTCAATGACATCGACCATGGATGTCAAGCCGATGGTGAAATCCCTGTCATCCGTAACAAAGATTCCCAAGTTCAACGAGAAGAAGATTCACCTCGACTCACTAAAGTTGTTCAATGCGAAGAAGATTCACCTTGACTAACTAAAGTTGTTTAAACGACTAATTATCTTCACTCAGTGTGATATGACAGTTAAGACAAGCTTACAATATGAGCTAACTCCCTTTCCATTGTCCCTGTTCATCAAAAAAGTTAAGAAGATGAACAAGGCATACGAGGGGGAGTCAAAAAGTTCTCAGATAAATGGCATAAAATTTTTATTTGTAATAATACTGTAATCATTTTTCTACATAAGCTCCATTAACATCTATACACTTTCTTAATCTATGAATCCAACGGTAAAGACCATCTTTGTAGAATTCACGGGGTTGTCTCTGGCACCAAGTAATGACCTGCTTTTTTGCTTCATCTAATGATTGAAACCGGGTTCCTTTTAGGTGTCCCTTTAAATTTGGAAACAGAAAAAAGTCAGAGGGTGCTAAATCAGGGCTATAAGGGGGATGAGCAAGAGTTTCCCATCGAAATTCCCGTAGCTGAGATCTCACAGCTTTGGACGAATGTGCAGGGGCATTGTCATGGTGGAACAAGATTTGCTTGTGGAGCTTTCCTCGTCGTTTTTTGGCTATTGAAGTTTTCAGCTTCCTTAAAACTCCTTCGTAATAGCTGGATGTAACAGTTTTTTGTCCTTCTAAGAAGTCTATTAAAATAATTCCCTCCGAATCCCAAAAAACTGTAGCCATTATCTTCTTAACGGACCTCTCTGTCTTGAACTTGATAGGCCCTGCTGCCCCCCTTGGGTGCCACTCTTTTTATTGATTTTTACTTTCAGGATCAAACTGATACACCCAAGTTTCATCTCCCGTTACGAGGCGCTCAAAAAAACTATCCTCGTTTGCTTCAATCTTGGTCAAAATAGCCAAAGAAAGGTTGGCCCTATGATTCAGCTGGTCTTCTCGCAACGCTTTTGGGACCCAACGTGCTGAAAGCTTGCTCAGGCCAAGATTTTCAGTTAGAATTCCAAATGCTGAGCCATGAGAGATTTCACATGCATTGGCAACTTCATCAACAGTAATACGGCGATCTTTATCCACTAGATTCCTCACAAGCTCGACATTTTCTGGGTTAATGGAGGTGGAGGGTCTCCCTTCACGTGGATCATCTTCAAATTCTTCTCTGCCCCCCTTGAAGCGCTTAATCCAGTCGTAAACTACCGCTCTACATGGCGAAGAGTCACCATAAACCTGTTGTAGAGCGTCAATAATCTTAACAGGCTTCCAATCAAGTTTAGTCAGGAATTTAATGTTCGCTCTTATCTCAAAATTTGCCATTTTATGGGTTCAAAAAAGTAACCTTTTTGAAGCACATCTAATACAAAGAGTCTTGACAAATTGAATGACGAATTTTGTAGGAATTGTTCAGAAAACATGAAAGTCGTGTTTGACCCTGTATTTACTTGTACAAAATCGAACATTTCAATAATCTGGCATTTGTCTGAGAACTTTTTGACTCACCTACGTATAAGGCAGACTTTTCAAAGACAAGTCTGAAGACAATAACTGATCCACTTGACCTGACTAACCAACCATGCTGCACCCTTGTGATTGATAGCAGATGGCTTCTTTACATGGTAAAGTGGAAAAAACATTAGAGCTGGCAGGATAGTGCCAACAGTTACCTGAGCTGAGTACATTGTTTGAGCCAATGGTCCCTGAAGCTCATTGTTCTCTTTTATAGCTACAACAGATCAACAAAACATCACGACCACATCTGGCGTACCAAGAACTCCTACTGTGATCTCCAGATTCCACCGGATATGTTTCCCTGGACCCCAAAAGAAATAAAAATATTTTTTGTTTAAATTTCACTTACATAATCGATAAGTATTACAAATGATTCTTACAACATTGATCTTACATATCAATACAAAATAATGAAATAAAAGCGGTTAAATAATGACAAAGCTATATTTATTCGAAAACGAAAAAGAAATAATTTCAACATGAAATTAATGTATGGTATCGACCCGTTTATCCTCAATAACTGCAGTAAGACTTTTCTTTTAAAAATGTATAAGATTTGTTCAGGTTTATGGAGGATTTTATTCCAAGAATTATCAGCAAAGTTTTCAAATTCAACTATGTTGGGATGGCCTCTCTTGCACACACTCTTATTCAGCTACATCTAGAGATGTTAAATGTGATTTATGCAAATCTGAGCTTAGAGAAATCCACTCAAGTAGATAAATTAGGTGGTGTACTAGATATTTGTCAGTTGATTTCCTGGTATGTTAAGGATCGTTGTCTTGTTAAAATGTAAAATCCTTTCCTGGTTCTAGTTTCCATACCGAATGATTTAAACTTTCATTTGGTATTAGATGATATTTTTTAGATCTAATGATTCCATTTATCTTTTTTACACTACCACTGCCAGTATCAGCGAAACCTTCCACCCAAGCTAAGCCAAGCTCCTCCATGTTTGGCAGTAGGCATGGTGTTGTTTTCTATTAGTTCCTAGCCAAATCTCTGCTAAAAGCGTTCGTTGTTTCTACCAAAGAGCTCGATATATTTGTCAAATCTGACTATAGTATTTTATCTAATTTAGTTGGATATATCTCAGATGCCATTTAAGGTATAAAAAACGTTGAAGTGTTAAAACTTGTGAATCTACGCTGAATGATGCAAGATGTGCTTGTAACTTATTAATGAATCGTTAGGATTGTTTTTAACTGTTTTTAACTGGGTTCAGTATTTGAATAAACCTCACACAGCCTATTTATTTACTGTGATACCATTCTATTTATCATTCAAAATAATTTTTATTCTCAAATAAATTGTAATGTTTACAATAGAGGAATTTTTAATATATCCATGACCTGCATTGTGTAGCTTAAAACTATGGTTTCTTGCAGATTCTGAATACTCAGCGGTCTTCAACATTTTACTAATGAAAATGTTGCTTAGCGAATTCGTGACAACAAATGACAAATATTGCATGTATTTTTTTTTTTTTTTTTTTTTTTTTAAGGGGCTATCTGGCGACTGCTTACTTAGGCATAAGTCGCCGTAAAAAACAGCCTAGTTCTAGGCTACTTTAAAAAATTAAACAGAAAACAATAAAAAGAAATAACAATAACAATAACAAAGCAATAACAAAAACAATTACAAGAACAACAACAACAATTAAATCGGGTTAAATAAAAGGGAGAAGGCCGGCCTCCCCCAAAAAGTCAATAAGTCCACCAGTCAGAGTACACGCACTCGTTCCGAGCACAAGGGACAGGCGGTAGCGACCCCGCCCATCCCGGTACCGGGACAGGTGTCGTGCGCGAAGATCACCCAGACTGGGACATTCGACAAGAATGTGCCGAACAGTCTGGGGGACGAAGCAGTCGTTGCAATAGGGCGCAGGCGAGCGCTCCATCAGATAGCGATGCGTCACACGAGTGTGTCCGATTCGGGGACGACAGAAAGCACCTTGAAGCCGCCGCATTGGGGGATAGGTCCATGGGAACAGTCGCGGCGCAATGGCACGCAACTTTAAGTTCCCTTCGACCGTCTCCCATATTCTTTGCCAAGCAGTCAGAAGAGCTGCCCGTATTCCTGCCATGTAGTCGGTGTGAGGAAGAGCGAAACGCTGGTCCGTTTGCAGAGTCCTCGCGGACTCTTTGGCGCCCTCATCGGCGCGCTCATTCCCCGCAATTCCTACATGTCCAGGAACCCAGCAGAAAATAATCTCGACATCTGCCCGGCTCGCCAAAACCGTGGCGTCACGGATATCGCGAACCAGGGGATGCGGAGATTCCAATGCCCCGAGAGCACTCAGGGCGCTTTGTGAGTCGCTATAGATCACAATCCGGTCTCCGAACCGGGCACGTCGCGTAATCTCCCGTACCGAGTGGTGTATTGCCACCAGCTCGGCCGTGAAGACAGACGCAGCGCCTGGTAGAGCCCCGCTGACTTCAAACAGAGGGGATACGGCGTGGAAGCCGACCCCCTCTTGGGACTTGGAGCCATCCGTATACACTGGCACGGTACCAGCGTGACACGATGTGTGCTCCAAAAAGTTCGAACGCAATACTCCCGGCGCAGTACGAGCTTTGAGAGCAGAGGCGTGGCGACAAATAGCCAAATGTGGTACCCTCCAGGGTGGCGTCCTGGGCAGAACCAGGGGCGCCACCGGCCCGAGAGCTATATCTACCTCTCGAAGGAGTTTCCTGGCCCTAAACCCAAAGGGCTTAGGGTATGACTGGCATCTCTCGGCGGCATAGGCACCATCGAGATTAGCTGCGGATGCAGTGAGAGCTGTTGGCGACTGAGGGAGGCGCCGGGCTCGCGCGTACAGGCGAGTGATGCACTGCACGCGGCGCAGAGCGAGTGGCATCTCCCCAGCATCGACCAACAGGCTCTCAATGGGGGAAGTGCGGAAGGCACCGGTCGCAAGGCGAAGGCCTTTGTGGTGGATTGAATCCACCTTCCGCAATAAACGCTCGGCTGCGGATGCATAAAACTCGCATCCGTAGTCGAGCTTCGAGCGAACAAAGGATCGATAAAAAAGTAAGGCGGTAGCCCTATCAGCGCCCCAAGCGCTGAACGTCACGGAACGGAGAATGTCCATGGCGCGGGTACAAGAGACCCTAAGGCTGCGAATATGAGCCTCCCAGGTGAGGCGTCGGTCGAATACAAGACCAAGGAAACGGTGCGACTCAACCACATCCAGGCGCACCCCATTAAGAAACAAATCTGGGTCGGGGTGAAGCCGTGGATGGCGGCAGAAGTGCACCACCTTAGTCTTGGCCAAAGAAAACCGAAACCTGTGCGCTTCGGCATAGCGAGAGACGCGGTTCAATGCCTGTTGGAGTCGACGCTCCAGAGTTGGCATCTGGGCCGCGCCTAAAAGAGATCGAAAGGTCGTCCGCGTAGAGCGTAGCGAGAACATCTTCCGGCAGCACCGAGGTGATGCCGTTGATGCTCAGGGCAAAGAGTGTGACAGTGAGGACACTTCCCTGCGGGACACCCTCTTCCTGCTCCTTTGGGGCAGAGAGGGCTCCCCCCACCCGTACGCGGAATCGACGATCTCGCAAAAATTCAGATATAAAGATTGGGAGGCGTCCCCTCGCCCCCATCGTGTGGAGAGTCTCCATGATACCGTATCGCCATGCGGTATCATAGGCCTTCTCCAGATCAAAAAACACCGTGGCGTAGTGCTGTCTACGAAGGAAAGCCTCGCAGACGGCATTTTCCAGTCGGAGCAGAGCATCCGACGTGGAGTGAAACTTACGGAAGCCGCACTGTGCAGAAGACAGATGGCCTCCGCTGTCCAGGAAATAGGCTAATCTAACATTTACCAATTTCTCCATCAGCTTGCACACGCAAGAGGTTAGAGAGATTGGGCGGAAACCGGTCGGAGTAGAGTGATCTCTCCCCGGCTTGCGAAAGGCGAGCACAGTAGCGATTCGCCAGGAGTCTGGGAGAAGACCTTCCACCCAGATCCTGTTGAACATATCTAACAGAAAGGCCATGCCTCGCTCACCCAGGTGTCGAAGCATGGCGTACGGGACATCGTCCGGGCATGGGCGGTGTCCGCGCACGAAGCGAGAGCGGAACGCAACTCACTCACAGTAAACTTGTCGTTGAAGGGTTCTCCGCCTCTGGAGGTAAAGTCCAGCCGGCGGCCTTCCGCGACATCACGACGTGCATTGAATGCTGGCGGAGCAGCATCACGGCTAGAGAATGCGGAGAAAGCGGTCGCTAAGGATTCCGCCACAGACGCGGGGTCCGAGATTGCGGTCCCATTCTCCTGGAGAACGGGAGGGGGGGTCCTGCGAGAACTTGCCCCGAATCCTTTTGACTCGCTTCCACACCTCAGCTAAAGGGGTCTTCCCGTTAAGTGAAGACACGTATGCCCGCCAAGAAGAGCGGCGGGCGTGCTTCGAAATATACCGGAACCTAGCCCTAGCCCGACGAAATTCAGCGACAGTGAAATCGTTCGGGCGGCGCTTATAGCGCATGTAGGCATAACGCTTCTGTTTGAGGGCCGTCTCACACTCGGCCGACCACCATGGGAGTGGTCGGCGTGCAAAACGGCCAGACGTCCTAGGAATAGTAGTCAGGCCCACGGCGATGAGGTTGCCGGAGAAGAACTCAACGGCCTCATCTACCGACCTAAACTCCTCGACTGAGATAGATAATTCAGTCATTTCCTGAAATGCAGGCCACCGCGCCCACGCCAAGCACCACCGAGGTGGTCTCTCAGGCGGCAGTTGCCCTGAAAATGATATTTGAATGGGAAAGTGATCACTACCATGGAGGTCATCGACCACCCCCCAATCAAAAACAGGCTGTGCATCCGAAGAGCACAAAGATAGGTCAAGGCAAGAAAATGAAGCGGTTCTCGGACAGTGATGCGTAAACTCATCTACGTTTAGGACACCCATCTCAAGCTCTTCGATCAGATCGGCAAGGACTCGTCCCCTGGGAGTTATGGAGTAATCTCCCCAGAGAGGATGCCTGCCGTTCAGATCTCCAAGCAAGACATAGGGCCTCGGCAACCGTGCCACGACGCGGCGGAAGTCCCCCGCGTCGAAGTCAGCTGACGGTGGAATGTACGCAGAAATGATAGTATACCTCCTATCCAGGTGTAGCTGCACAGCCACTGCCTGAAAGGAGGTATCTAAAGAGAAAGGAAGAACGGAGACATCATGCTGGGTGTAAACCGCGCATCCCCCAGCCCGGCCATCCCGCGGTGGTGGGGTCGCAAGAACCTTATACCCCGGGAGGGCAGGCAGGGGGCACGCGCCTAGCATGGTCTCCTGCAAAAAAATAGCTAACGGGGAACGGGACGAGGCGAGCCTCCGCAGCTACTCCCAGTTGGCCCGGAGTACACGGCAATTCCATTGAAGGAATATACCCTCCAGGCCTAGCTCGGAGGAGACGTGGGGGCCCTCCTCGAATTGAAGACCCTCACGGGAATGGCCGTACGCTTCCCGGGGGCAGAACCCCGGGCGCTGTTGGCCGGACAAAGCGCTGGAGGTGCTGTCGCCTTCGAGGACTTATTGGGGGAGGTTGGGCTCGCCATGCGAGTCTTTTCCTCCCTCCGCCTCGAAACCTTAGGCGGGTGCTGCGGCTTCGGAGGCGGGGGGGCCTCTTTTCGAGGAACCACCGTCTCCGAGCCACTCGCTCCACCTCGGGGCGTGGGCGAAGGAGCCGAAGCTCCTTTGTTGCTGTCCTCCTTTCGGGGGACAGCTTCAGGAACCCCTGAAGATGGCCTAGCGACCATCTTCAGGGGTGTTGCCTCCTGTGAGTCTAACGACTCGGTGGAGGCGCGTGGCCGTTTCGCCTTGCGGGAAACGGTCACGCTGGGGGAAGAGGGGGGAGCCCTGGTTTTAGCCGGGGCTGGGTATGAACCCTTTTTGCCGCCAGCTTTACCAGGGGAGCGCCCGGGTTGGGTAGAGCCCGCAGAAGGGCTCCGAATGGGCGCGGAAACAACCGTGCTCGTTGGCCTGGATGGGCCAGGAGCAGAGGGTGCCTTTCGAACTACTGAGGCATATGACGTCCCAGGCAGAGCTGGGCGCGCCAGGACCAAGTCCTTAGCCTCGCGGAATGAGAGTCTATCCTAGGCCTAAACGGCCAGGATTTCTTTCTCCAGGAGATATGTACCACATTGTTTCGAAGAAGCAGGGTGCGGCTCTCCGCAATTGACACACTTGGCCACACACGATTTGGACTTATCGTGTGCGACCTTGGAGCAATTTACACAGACTTCGGGTGACCCCGACTTTGCACGTATACATGAGCGATTCGTATGGCCGAAGCGGTGACAGTAATAGCACCGCCGCGGCAGTGGCACGAATGCCTTCACGCGGTAGCGGTACCAACCGGCACGCACCGACTCAGGGAGCTTGTCACAGTCGAACGTGACGAAGAGTGTAGGGGTGGGTCTCGAAGCCCCTCCCTGTTTTCTCATCACACGTTCGACCTTGACCGCCCCATGGTCGTCCAGCTCTAGGGTGATGTCCTCAATGGAGTAGTCAACGAGTTCCCTCGCATAAACTACTCCTTTCACAAAGTTCATGGTAGAGTGCGGCGTCACACTCACCGGGGTGCCATGAAGTGTCCGAAGAGCACTTATCTTGGCCGCCTCGGCGGGATTCGCCGCATTCGCCAGAAGGCTCCCGTCCGAGAAACGGGTCACCTTCGGCTCTCTACCAATTGCACTAGCTAATCCTCTCCTCTGATGGTTTATGTTGCCCTTGGACAACATGGTGCCATCAGTGGAGCGAATAACGAGGAAGCGTTTGAAGCCAGCGGGCTCGAAAACGCCAAGGTAATCTCTGAATGAGGGGCCCCGATGTCATCGAGGCTCCGCCCTGTGCACTTTTGGTGTTAGTCTTGGTCAGGGGCTCTGCACACGAGGGGGTAGAGGGGCCGGATGTGCCGATCTTGGCTTGGTCGCCTACCAAAGTGGTAGCAGACCCATCCGTCCCCGCAGCCCCCGCGGATGGAGAGGAGCCCCGAGTCTTTTTCGTCTTTTTAGTCTTTTTTGTCTTTTTCTTTTTTGGAGAGGAGGGCGGGGAATGAACCCGCTTTTCACCTCCGCCGGCAGAAGCCCCCAGGCCAGATGGACCGGCCTCAGCCAGGTCCCTCTCCGAAATGGAGAAGGTCCTGGTTGTCGTGGGGGCACCTGTCGGAGGATATCCCTCCCCTCCTTTTACTGCCTCGGAGCCCTCAGCCATTTGAGGAGGACCTTGCATAGGGGCGGATTCGGGTTCGGTGCTTGGCGCCTAGCCCGAATTCCCCCCCATGGAAGGCCCTACCGTCTGAGGCTGGGTCTCCTAAAGGACCATGTTTATCACAGGAGGGGCCTCCAGTTAGCCATCCCCTCCCAGGACATCGCAGGTCCCCTTGGCAGTGTCGCCAGTCTTGTGTGGGGAGGCACAGGCCCTGACCCCAGCAAGGTTTAAAATTCTTGCCAGCAGGTCTTTTGAGGGAAGCGACCGAAGGGGCCTGGCTTCCCTCTCCCCCCTAAGGGGGTTTGCCCTACCGAGCCGCTTTGATGGGGAGCGGCTGGCTAAGGGCTGCCTGCTGGCTTTCTTGGCAGTCCCCTTGGAAAGAAAAGAGGGGACTGCCGCTGGGAAAAGGGAGGTGCCCGAAAGCACCTCCAGAGAAGGGGGTGAGGGGGAGTCCCCTGCACCCGTAGGCGAAGGAGAGGAGTAAGCCTCCTCTCCGGTTAGAGAAATATGGAGGGTCCCCTGTGCAAGCACAGGGGGGGAAACCTCCATTTTTTTGCTGGAGCTGCCCGAGGGCGGCTCCGTCGATGGAACAGGGGAAGTTGAGGGTTGGGTTTGTTTTTTTTATCATCATTGGGCATGGTGACCCTTTTTTAAACACGGGATGCAATCGCGCACACCTCTCGCAGTAGCCCGCACTGCGAGAGGTGCTTTACAAGCCCGGCAGAGCCAGGCGCCGCCATTTGGGACCACCCCTCCCGCCTGGTGGCCTGGCAGTCCATTGGCATGGTGGCTCCACCTTGGACACGGCGTAAAAATTAATAGATTGTGAAGAGGAGAGGAAAAGGGATGTGAGGAAGGTATGGGTGGGGATGAAGCAGGTAGTTAAAAACCAGCCACCCCAGACTTGAGCTCAGGGGTTAGGGAACATTGTCCCCCACCCCCTCAGCCCCGATGCGGGACGGTTGGCTGAAAGGAAGGTCAGTATCTACCCTGTGAAATTAGAGGCTGACCAGAGAAAGTTGTGGGAGAGGTTGTGTGAAAAGAAAGGAAACAAGTGTTTTGAAGGAAGGAAGAGAGGCTAAGCTGGGGCCGGACGGAGCGCTGGATCCCGTCAGCACGGCGGCCAGAGTGGCAAATCGCCGCGCCCCTTACGGGGAATATTGCATGTAAATTAACAGCTAAAATATTCTTCATGAACGTTCTAGTTTACTATCGAATTGTTTATAAAACGTTCTAAATATTTCCAGATTGCCTATATATTATGAAAATTTTCCAAGGTGGTTATTAAAACATAAACTATCCATGTTGCCTATCCATTTGCCCTCACATGACATTGAGGCGTATACATAAACCGTATTTATTCAATATAATCTTGTGTTCTAAATTATTTAAGTACACCATGAATGAAAAATATATTCAAAATTAATGAATATATAAATGGGCCTCTACCTCAGTGATCGTGTTTGGCGTTCCTTATACTGGTGCCTGCATCTATATAAATATATACATACGAGTATATATATCAGACAAATTATACATTTGTGTGAAAAATTATAGGAACAATAATATTTTATTCGTTTATAAAATATTTAAAAACATTTTTACATAAAATAAATAATCCATTAATCCGGTAGAAAAAGTTCCCCTTCTTAATTTTTTTTCCATTCGCTAAATTTTTTTCTTACTGGAAAGTAAAAATATTTTCTCATCTATCAATCCTTTTTAGAATAAAAGAGTGCGAATTAAAATCTCTGTAGTGCAGGCGAGAAAATTAATCACTCTTTGACTGATTAAAGTTAGAAAAATGACTTCTTAATAAATTCATCTTCGTTTGAAATTTTACTATTCTTAGATTTTAATTGTTCTCAACTTATTTTGATATCCTACAGCATACAGCATATACACGAATTTTGGTAAGTTAATTAAATATAAAAATAGACCGATAAGCTCAAATTTAGGGAAAGATTATCTGTCCTAATTCTGTGATCGCTGCTAACCAAGTGGCACAATTTATAGGGTGAAAATAAGTACGAGTTTTTGTACATCTTCAAAATTAAAATTTAATATACATACTTCCAACCATCAAAATTAATGAAATTGATACAATAGATGTATATTAAAGTTATATGCACTGAAAGGCATGAAAAATTGATATTTAGTAAAATTGAAATTAATGAAAACATGGGGGAAATAACTTGTCGCACAGAAACATAAAACAAGGGAATTTATTTTTAAAAGCAAATGTGAGGCATACTCTTATCTTTAACGGTGCAATAAAGCTTCTAGATGGTTTCAATAATATGTATAAGCAGCAGTCAAAAATACGTCAGGAAAGAGTAAAATGCCATTCAGCAGTCGACGTTCCCGGAGTAAAGGCGTTATCATGGAGAAGAATAAAGAACTCTCTCATGACAAGAAAAGGGGGATACAAAAGCTTTATACTGATGGGCTGAGCTACCGGATGATACCAGAATAGCTGAAAATACTTTTCACCACCATTGGTTCTCTCATTCTGAAGTGGAAAAGGTGTGAACCATCGAGTACTTTCAATGTTCAGGTGCTCCCCGGAAGATTTCCCCCAAAGATTCTCTTTTAATACTCAGAAAGGTTTGAACTGCCCCGACGACTTGTAAGGAAATTAAAGATGACCTAAGACGACAGGAACGTCAGTCACCAACTAAACCATCGGTAATGAGCCTCTGCTGCTGAAGAAACAAAGGGCTGCAAGGTTGAAGTTTGCATGTGAGCATTTGGAGAAACTTGCTGAGTTCTGCGATAATGTCCGGCGGTCAGACGAGACAAAAAGTTGTTTGACCGTAACGATGGCCATCCTGTCTGAAGGAAAAACGGCAGTGCCAACTGCCCTAAGATCACCATAGATACTGTGAATTTTTTAGGGTGGAGGTGTTTCTCATCTATGGTTACCGGCAATATCGACATCATAGAGGGACGATGAAGTCAGTAACCTACAGAGAAAATTTAGAAAAACTGTTCGTTTCTTTCGAGAAGCTTGGATTTGGAGAGAGATGGATCTTGCGACAAGATAATGATCCGAAGCATACTGCCAATACTACTAGCAATAATTACGTAAAAACAATTGAAACGTTCTAGAGTGGCCTAGTCAGTAGCAGGATTTGAACGCAATAAAGAACTTGTGGCCAACATTAAAGAGCAAGATTCATTTGAGGGATCCCCAAAACATTAAAGAATTGCAAGTAATTTGCAAAGAAGAATCGGCCGATATACCAAAGGATTGGTGCAGTGCACTAGTCAAGAACTACAGGAAAGGATTGATGGCAGTGAAATCCAACAAAGGTTAAGTAACTAAGTATTAATCACCAAATATCGATATGTACGAGTACTTTTTCTTCCGGTTTTCATTAATTTCAGGTTTACTCAATATCACTTCTATTGCATGCATCTTTGTGCACAGAACTTTTGACTTTACATTAATATACATTATACATCCAATGTGTATATTTAATGGTTTGATGGGTTGGAAGTCTATTATAATTTAATTTTTAAGGTGCACGAACACTTATTTCTT
Organism: Ceratothoa steindachneri; assembly: GCA_963969495.1. Classification (NCBI taxonomy): domain Eukaryota; kingdom Metazoa; phylum Arthropoda; class Malacostraca; order Isopoda; family Cymothoidae; genus Ceratothoa; species Ceratothoa steindachneri. The sequence continues at coordinate 124,443,800 of OZ018321.1, forward strand.
CCCATTGTATATGCGCTATTCAAAACCTAAACGCAACTTTTATTAAGATATCACTTTAAACACATGTAACAAACCACTATCTTACAAGCTTATACACAAACGTATCTAACAAAACCCCTCCCCTTTTCTTTAACCTTTGGCGTTTATTCCGCGGAGACCATGAGTCGATATCGATGCCTGGCACGCGCTCTTGAAATGCTTTCCCTTTTCCACCCAACTCAGGTGACTTTTCGGCCTGATTAGTTACAACTGATATCGCGTTTGGGTCATAAAAGCAAATGACTTGACCTGATTTGAATCTTTCCCTTCAGATTACATATCACCAGACTCGTACATGAGCAAAACTTTTCTTTATATAAAATATTTCAGATCCTCTCACTTTTATCGCATCAAAATATGTTAATCAAAGCCTATAGATGAAGAACATATATACATATATACAGTATATATATATATATATATATATATATATATATATATATATATATATATATATATATATATATATATATATAAACATATATATATATATATATATATATATATATATATATATATATATATATATATATATTAGAAGAAGTTTCTTCTCACGAAGGATAATTTAGTTTCAGAATATACCCAAGGACTAGAAGTAGAGAGGTATTCATAATATGTATTCTTTAGTGACAAAATGAATAAATGTTAACAAATTTTCCTGATGAAATTTTAAGTTATTAACATCAAAGCAATTTTTAATGAAGGTTAACAGGTTAATTATTTTATAACTTTATTAAACTTAAAATTTATTAAAATAAATATCTTTATTTAATCATCTGCACATAATGCCAAATTTTATACTATTAAGTAAAATAAATCGAATAGAAATGCAGCAGAGTAACTTACCAAGTCAAACAATAAGAGTTACTTACCTGCACCAAATACAAACTAGAGACAAAAAATGACAGGGATGGGAGGAAGTGAACAGCAGGTAAGTTACTTAATATAAAAGACGGAGGAAAATCGCATTTATACAATGGGCTATGGTTTTAAAATTATGGGCACTGACATCGATTTTACATTGTATAATGTGTTTCCTTATAACTGATAATTCTTTACTATTCAGAGATTTACTAGTTATATTGATAAACACATACTTGCATCAATTAAAGCGAGGTGACATGAAAAAATATGTTTACTGGGCAGCTTTGCAGGTTCTGGATGAGTGTGTCCTTTGCATTGAACATTGAATTTATTCAAAAGTTATTGGGGCAAATTATTTTAAATTGAATATGGGTGATTTATTACTGGAAAAGTTTTAGTAATTCATACGGAAGAGGCGGCTGATGGAGCCTAATTATGGTAATGATACGTAAATTGAATCTTTGCTGAGGGTATTTATATATAACTTGGATTTATATAGTTGGTTTTAAATTTTCTTGATAAGTAATTGTATGGATTTTTAGGAAATAAATTGACTTCTTTGGGCGCAAATATTTATCAAACATGGCTATAATGTCTGGTGCTTACTTTGCTTACGGCATTCCGTTGTCTTTACAATTACACCATTTCCTCCCCTTTGTTTGCTATCTTCAATGGTATCTATCCTTTGCATCGATTATTTCTTCCCTAGCGGGCTCTGCAACCGAACTCCAAAGTGTAGTCTTTCTCACATAGGAAAGGAAGATACTCAGCCAGGGAGGAAAGGGTTTATTAACTTGAAGATTCTTTCTGTGGGCAAGTTATCAGGTATTCACACATCTGATAGCAGGCTCGAAGTACTCAAAAACTCCTACAGTCACAGAATGATTAAAAGCAAGAAATTTAAGTTTGGATGTAGGCATAACACATTGGTGTAAAGTGGCTTTTCTCCGCACGTTTAACTTATTATTTTGCCCTACCGCTGACGGTATGCCATCAGGCAGCTTTCCTTCTAGAATCTGGTGCGTCGGCCAATCCTCTGGCATCCGAATTACCGTGCCAACCTAATTGAGATACGTAAGTGGTAACAATACTAGCGTCTATAAAGTTGTATTATACATTCTTCGGAATGGTTAAATTGAGGATGCAGTCTCCTCGATTAATGCTTATGATTATCTATCGGGACTAGATAAGGAAATTCTCAAGGCTTCTACCTTACGCTCTTTAAATTTTTCCTTGGTTCAGCATCATATGGAGTAAACCAGTATAGATGGCTGGTGCAGATTTGCTTGCGGCTAGTAGTCTCAAAGTCTAAACGGACTGAGAATAACCAAATTTTAAAGGTTGAATAAGTGAAATGTTTGCTGTTGATAAAACCTGAGCGAACTTGGTTGGTGTGGAATATATTTTCCGCTTGAAGCTGACTTCGAGCTTTTCCAGAGTCCTCTCTACGCAGAGTTGCATCATCTCACTCCGTTTATTATTTCCTTTGGAAGAGACGAGTAAAATATTCTTTACATGAGTAAAACTAGTGCTCACAAAGTATACAGAAAGTAGATTACTTGAATATTAGATAGTCTTAAAGGCGTTAAAAACGTAATGCATGATGTTTGCCTTTTTATAGCTTTGAACCTCGCGTGCCTTTTAATAACATGAATGCTCTGATACCTACTTTAAATTCATCCTTTGCTTCTCTTTAAACTATTAGTCAAGAACGCCCCCTTCTCTAATGGCAATGTATATTGAGTAAAATGTATTGATTGCTGTAAATATTAATTTGGCCAATCAGGTAAATGTTTAAGAAAAACGAATTTCTCAGCATAAATATAATGTCCGTCGTGGCAAAGAAAGCAGCTCATTCTATGTTCATATGTCATATTTTAATCACAATATTGATTGGAATTGTGCTAAAATCATCTATCATAATACCAATACACTTTCCAGAAATATCATTGAATCAACCTTTATTAGTAAATTCCCAAATTTTAATTTAAGTACTGGCTTATATAAACTTGATGGTAATTTTTTTAATTATATTCACATTGTACTGTAGAAACTTTTAATTTGAGACTAAATATTTATATTAATCTTAATAAACAATTTAATTATATTTGTGTGCATCTATGTAGACTTATGCTTTTGTCTGTATTTATTTCCATTTGATTCAAGTCTTTAGAACATTTGTACTTATTATACCTTGGTTTTTAGATCCTGACCTCTCGGGTTTATCTCTCGTTAAGATTTTCTTCATCCCTAATGCTTAGGCGGTATTTTAATCTTCTTGTCAACCTTTAGTCTTTTTGAATTTACCGGATTTAATGATCTTATTTTGTATTTATCTTTGCTCCTCCTAAAGTTTCCATTTGATATTAATTCATTTTGTTGATTGTTTTTTTTTGTGCGGGTTCCCTCTCCTCTGTATCATCCTTATAAATATTACAATTTTCAATACTTCTGTTATTCCTTGATAAAGAACTAGAAATAAAGTTTGCAAGTACTTGGAATCCTCCTATTAATTTTCCCTGTGGGCTTTGTTGCATATATATATATATATATATATATATATATATATATATATATATATATATATATATATATATATATATAATGAAAATTAATGCAATATCGCAAGGAAAGATGAGGAATTAAACCACATTATTTTTCGTTTCACGATAATACTGCTAAAAAATCGGTAATTTCTAACCTTTTCCTTAGAGCATACAAAATATGTCATCCTTCCTATTTAGATGAAGAAATTGTCATTATCAGGACCATTTTTCTAATTTGTATTACCCCGATTGGTTCATATAGTCTGCCCATTTTGCAGCTAGGAAAACATTCTATGGTAATAAGCCTTCCCGCACTAACGACTTCAACAAATTTATAACATTGCCATTTAATAATAAATTAAATAGTTTAAAGGACATATTTTGAAAAGCGGGTATTAATCTAGCCTTTAAATATAATAATTCCTTAAACCAATTGATGAAGGCCAGGAAACCCAAAGAACATCATAACATAGGAGTATATGCAATACCATGCAACGATTGCCATAAAGTTTATATAGGGGAAACGGGGAGAAATCTAGACAAGAGAGTGTACGAACACAAAAGAGATATTAGAGTGGGCAGCGAAAGCAGTGGAATATTTTGCCATGTTAGAGACAAGCACAATACGATCGATTTCAATGGAAGTAAAATGTTATTTAAATCGGCTAACTATGTTAAGAGAAGAATCGTAGAATCGAGATTGATATCGTCAGTTCCTAAATTAAATCTATCTGAGGGTCAATTTTCTTTTAATCCTGTAATAAGAAAGCATATAAACAAAATAGTTAAATGTCAGCCCTTCAATAAGTTTAGGCCTATCCCTCCCCCCAGATTAGCCACAAGTAGGGTATTGGGTGAAAAAAGAGGGGATCTTGTGTTATGCTTATATGCACTTCTCTTAAATTTTCTACCCAGTGTCAGTTGAAAAAGGGTGTGAGATACACCGAAACTGTTCTGAATTAAATTGTCTTCGGAGAATGTGGTTTAATTTCTCATATATATATATATATATATATATATATATATATATATATATATATATATATATATATATATATATATATTTATATTTATATATATACAGTGAAACCATTGTATAGGAACCAAAAGTTTACCTTCAAGACTATTTTCAGTACATAGTTTATCATACCCTCTTCAGTCGTATACTACATACTGAAACTAGTCTTGTAAATAAAACTTTTGGCTCCCATACAGTGGTTTCACTATCATATACTATAACTCGCCACTGAGTTCTTTTACTTATATATATATATATATTTATTCTCAATATAGAAATTTTCGCATAGCTAAATGCATTGAAATGAGCAGCATAGGAAAAAATCTAAACAACTAAAAATAGAAAATAAATAAAACTAATGGAAGTTTGCAAGGAAAGCATAACGTAATTACAGTTAGGAAAGGAGTGCCATCACTTTTGTTAGTTTATTTTAATGCTGTCATGTACACAGAATTAATTATCCATGCTTTAGGGAAATTCAACAACTCTGGGAATCAGGAGAGTTACTTCGGAAAGCCGTCAAACTGCGCTCATGTGAGTTATTTTTACAAGTAATATCCGTGTGCTATGTTTTTCCTTTTACTTCATCATAAGCCTTAAAATGAAATTTAATTACATTGAAAATTAAAACGAAAGCAAAAGCCTTGCATTTTAGCACACTTATTTTATAAGGAGAGAAAAATGAAGAATTTTTATATTTTAGGTGGAAATAAAAAAACGCAGTGAGCTTTGGTAGGCAGATAGGTCATTTAAAACAAGTCCTTAACTATTCACTCAATAATACACCCTTTATAGGTTTTACGGAAAAATTTCATACACAACATTTTTGGAAGTGATAAAAAAAAATCTATCCATCTTCTATTCTTATTCCAATCATTCCAGAGTTGCAAGATTCACAGCGTAAAGTAACGTGTTTCCAGCCAGCAATCAAATAGAATGTTTGTTTTATTTCCATTTCTCAGTGTTAGTATACGAAAAATCAAAACTTATGGACTTAAACACTGTAGCAGAATGATGTCAAAGGGTGACGATGTGCCCTTCTGTACCCACCTGGTCCTGAGATGACTGCATGGAGCTGTGAAAGTAAATACACGCCCCAGCTGTATTTGTTTAGGGACCGAGTTCATCGCCTGCCATGGCCAAATTTCAGCAAACATTCTTGCCTTCTGCCTGAAGATCGAAGGCCGTTGGACATTCCAAGCCAATATCACAATTCCCCCTTCCTTCGAAGTGGTCGCCCACTTTGACCCAAAATCGCACGCGCGTCTGGAGGGCCGTCACAGCCACCTCACAAGGAGACTATATAATCCTTAGACTTAGTTTAGTAAGCAGCACTGTTTGACTTCCCAGCGTTAAGGTGCGATTTCAATTCGAGTCGAAGGCTAAATCGATCCGTGAACTTTGCCATAGTCAATCGGCAAATATTCTACGAGGATTTCCAACTCGGAAGGCCATCTACGAGTGCTCACTGATCTGAAGCGAGAGCTAACTCTAATTCCACCGCCGCATCGATGTACTCTCTCTAGTAATTTCAATTTTTAGTCAGACGCATCGAAATGCCCCATGATTATGAGTCCCTGGTAGATTTCTTTTCTAAGGGATCAGTTGCTGGCATCTCTATCACTATAGGTCCGCTCCTTTGTGAAGGATCGTCGGTGAAACTCCTTCAAAAAATGCATAGAAGAAGCAGATATCTATGCGGTGAGTCACAGTTTATACACGAAGGGAAAAAAAAGCCTCCCCTTTCACCCCAAAGAATAAATTTAATAACTCGCGGTTCCCTCTTAAGAACTCTCCTAAGTTCGCCAAGGTTACGGGCCCCTTTAAGCTCATAAGTTTCCCTCCATCGGCACCCCGTCATTTAAAGCCCCTCATACCTAACTTTCCCGGTAAGCAAATCATACGTTTTGCTTGCGGTTTCCATTGCCACATGCGGACAAATTGCCCCCAAAATTCCAAACTCCATGGTAATCCCATTCACCAAGTCCACCAGGTGAATGCTGCTCCCGCTCCCGCTCCCCCTCCCTTGCGACCAGAATTCTGAGCTCCAATCTCGCCTCTCAGTGCCTCGGGGAACCATGTAAATTTCCTCTTCGACAAGATTTCTCCAGGAAGTCTTAAATTTGCAAACGGAAGCGTTAATGGATGCCGAGTCTCACCCTAGTCTGCGATACCGGGCGTACTTGTATCGTGGTATCGAATGAACATCTTCCCCCGGTGGCTCCAGACCACAAAAAGTTTGCGGTAGTCCATGATAACCTGGCACGCGCAAACCGCTTCCCTATTGTAAACTGTTACTTGGAGTGTCAGTACTTTTTCGGATGAGCTGAATTTGGATCAGCCCCCATCAAATTCTGTTCCGTATTTGTAGGACAGTGTCCCTAAGTCTGATCTATCCCTTTGGCTCAGCCCGTAATCATGAGACTCCAGGAATGCCAGACACCCACTGCTCTTGAAACTCTTTTAGATTCAGATTTCAGAGGCGTTATGAGCGAAGAATTAGCTCAAAGACAGAAGGAGTGCCCAAATCCGAATGGATACGAGTACCGAAGAAATCAGTTGTGTCATGCTTCAGTACGGAGACGACGGTGAGAGTTAGCCTGTGATCTTTGCGAGTCATAAATTAGTCCTACGTGATTGGAATTATTCAGTGATAGAAAAGGAAGCTTTAGCTATTATTTGGAGCGTGCAGAAGTTCAAGATGTACTTGATAGGTCTAGAATTCCTTATAGAAACCGATCTTTGACGGCTGGCATACTTCCGTAATATTAAACATCAAAATAGCTGAGTAATAAGATGGAGTCATTATTGTAGGAATTCCAATATAAGAAAATGTATATAAAAGGGTCAGAAAATTGTATCGCCGATACCCTTAGCAGTTATCCACTGGGTGACGACCCCAGCTAAATTTTAATTGTAAATGCTCCATAGCCATTTGCTCATCTGGGAAATATTATAACCGCCAGCTAGAGATTAGTTGATATTCAATTATTTCAGAGTATGGATTTATTTTTCTCGATGTGTACATCTAAGACGCACATCGCTCTCGTATATATAGAATTAGTATTTAGAAGCCTGGTCCAGCACCCTTATATGTGTATATGTACCACCGTAATCCTTCTGTCATTGAGGTAAAATGTTTCATTGAATATCCATTTTATTCTTTTTTTTTGTTTTGAATAGCTTTGTGTATAAATATTATTTTTATATTTGTTAATTATGTCCCCCTTAATGCTCTTATAGTCAGCAATAATTTATTTCATTTTCCGTTCATATGTACACACAGTCGGGTAGAATTAGTTTCTACACCTGCTCGACAAAAGGGCAGGAATTCCCTTGTTAACACTCGCCCCGTTTACCACTCGCGTGAAAGACTCTGCTTCCCCAAATTATTCGTCTTGGAAAATTTCACCTTTCTCCCCCAAATCCGAAAGTGACATCTTTTTGGATTGGATGGATGTAGCTGAATGAGGTTAAAGGGCGACCACGAGCCTTTTGTTCCCACGTGATCTTGAGATCACCGCATGGAGCTGTATTTAGCACGCCCACTTTTCAGCAAACATTCTTACTTTCTGCCAGAAGATCAAATTCCATTGGACATTCCAAGCCAACGTTTTCACAATTCCCCCTTCCCCCGAAGAATAAGAGGTCACTAACTTTTTCCCCAAATCCCACGCGCGTCTGAAGGTCCGTCGCAGCCACCTCACCAAGCCTCTATATAATCCTTCGACTCAGTTTAGTAAGCAGCACTGTCAGACTTACCACCATCCCAGCGGCGATTTTGATTCGAGTCGAATGATAAAACGATCCGTAAACTCTACCATAGTCAACGGCAAATATCCGACGAGGATTCCTAACTCAGAAGGCTATCTACGAGTGCTTCCTCATCTGAAGCTAGAGGTAACCTGACTTCCACCGTCGCATTAATCCTATCCCAGCTGGCCTCTTTTCTGCAACGAGCACGTAAGCTTGTCTAACCGATGCTGCCTGCAGATTGATATAGAATCTGGCTTACCCCATTGATCTATTATTTGTGTAAACATCCCGGTTTTAAATCACCCTTTAAATCACCAATCTCAATCTGACCTACTTAATCTCCTAATTAACCTACCTGTATCTCGCGTAGACGTTTACTCCGCCTGTATGACCATTCCCTTTAAACCCAATATTTGTGTAATTATAAATATCATTTTGTTGTTAGTAAAGATATATTTTTGTCATTGTCTTTCTTTTGTAACTCCAACGCGTACCAGCTACCTGTTAATCTTTTGCCAACTTGTACTCTGAAATACTTGTTTCAAAAAGGACTCCGGAAAGTTGATAATAAACCATCCCCACTGGACTCATAACAATTTTCCCATTCAATAACGGTCTTCAACCAACTTCGAGACAAAGCTCCAAAGTACCTACGTATATACATATATCTATATATAAATTCTGACCATTTGACGACATATACAAATATAAAACAGCTAGCCGCTTTTCTGCAACGAGCACGTAAGCTAGTCTAACCGATGCCGCCTGCAGATTGATATAGAATCTGGCTTACCCCATTGATCTATTATTTGTGTGAACATCCAGTTTTAAATCCCCCTTTAAATCATCAGCCTCAATCTGACCTACTTAATCCCCTAATTAACCTACCTGTATCTCGCGTAGACGTTCACTCCGCCTGTATGACCATTCCATTTAAACCTCAAATTTGTGTAATTATAAATATCATTTTGTTGTTAGTAAAGATATATTTTTGTCATTGTCTTTCTTTGGCAACCCCAACGCGTACCAGCTACCTGTTAATCTTTTGCCAACTTGCACTCTGAAATATTTGTTTCAAAAAGGACCCCGCAAAGTTTATAATATACCATCCCCACTAGACTCATAACAATCCAAAGTACCTACCTATATACATATATCTATATATAAATTCTGGCCATTCGACGACATATACAAATATAAAACCGAGTCTAAGTTTGCTTTAAAAATGCGTATGTTGTGTGTTTTGTTATTTGTAACTGTACTAAAAGATTTCGATGCATTTGAATCGCTATTTATGAAGTTTTCTGCCAGAATGTCAAGAAGTTGTGGATTATTTGGTAGAAACCTGATAACTGTACAAACAGAAGATGTCGTCCACTATCTCCTGAATATCAAATGTCGAATGGCTACTTTTTTTTCAAAGATAACTTACTAAAAACTAATAATAATAATCTAGGAGGATTAGAGAGGAAATTTGACAAACAAATAACTTCTTTTCATTCCAATATTTGGACATTTTTTGATTGTATTAAGAAACAACAAAGGCTTAAGTGAAGTAAAAATTTAACAGTACATGGTGGTGAAGTGCCTAAATAAGGATAGAAAGTCAAGGTTACATCTTCGCAAATTCAAATAGTCGTTTTAAATTACAAAGAAGATAATTTCATTGTAGACTATTTCAGAGGGAAGGCGCATAATATCAGTTATTAGAAAACCATGTTTATATTTTTAGTTAATTAAATTAAAGCGTATAATATCAATTATTGCTTACTTTATTCCTTGTTTTAAAAATGTTTGACATACTTTGATCATTAAAATTAGAACTCAATTAAAAAAAAATATCCTTTTTAGGTGAACTTTCTCCAAGGTTAACTTTTCTCATGATGAGCTGTTCTAGCGTTGAAATTTCCTCGCACTGAACTTTCCTCGCTGTAATTTGATGGCGGTGAGCTTTTCTGCGGTGTTTGATGGCCGTGAGCTTATTACACACGACACTCGCATCTTAGATCATGCCGGCGTCTAATTTACGAGTATAGGGTGCCTTTTAACTTTAGTGTCATGTCAATTCGCTCATGTTAGAAAAGGCATCATTAGTCCAGATCCTAGGAAAGTGGTCGCTATAGTGAATTTTAATTAAAGTTGATTATTGTTGGAAGTTGTTAACCCATTTCTGCCTAGTTATATTTCTCAGCCGAATTTGAATAAAATCGATGTGTAGGATAAATCTAACAACATTAGAGTAAATATTACCTTTATTGAAAAAAAAAATTTGGTGTGTACTTTTTTAGGAGTCTTACATATAGGACGCCAGGAATATATTTTATATAATTATGACAAATCTAGGAACTCAGATTGCATTTTTACTCCAAGTGATATGACTTACACACAACATGATAACCTAGATTCAATTTTACACATAGTGTTGTTGTTTTTCCGTGACAATAAACAGAACAGGTATGTTTTAAAGGTAGAATTACTAAATGAGCATGCTTATCAAACCTGCAATCTTCAATCATTTTAGGTCTTTTTTCTGACCTTGTTGTGGGCCTTCGCCATCCGTGAAGCTCGGAAGAGAGCTATCGCAGATACTGATATAGTGCTATCAGATTGGTCACTGGCCATAAGAACTGGCTATCCGTGCTCCAGCAATGTTTTCTTCAGACAACACCCTCTAAGTTTGGGTACAGGAAGCAGAGCGCAATATGGTGGACGGGCTCGCCTTCGCGGCAACGGTAGCGGGAGAGTTCGATAACGGCAGCAGGAAGAAAGGCGTATTCAGGGTTTACCTCTTCGGAAGGCAGGAGTCATTTCCTGTCTATCTCGGCTACGGAGTCGGACACCCTCTCCCTGGGAACACCGCAAGGATGATTTTCACGACAACTACCCATTGATACGTCATCGGAAAATTACGGTGCCTTAAGTTCTAAAAGTGATAACAGTGATAATTATTTACCAATGGGATCAGAAGATCCAAGTGTTTTGTTAAAGGCCAGGCACAAATTAACAGAATAAGACACGGCACCACATATAGTTAAGATAGTAGAATACTTCGATATTAACCTAAGTGATCATACAACAATAGTTATAGACAATGGCGTTATACTAGCACATCCAAGCTTGGAGAGAATCGCGAGTGATCTAAATTTATAATGACTCCTGGAATACTTTGAAAATGCTGCAACTAGTTTTGGTGCAGTTAAATTATGTGAACAACCAATACATGTGGCTGAAAATAGGTTAATTAATAGTGATAATGTTAGGATAAATATTCCTCCGATTGCGGAAAGTGCAACAGAAATTGTTAATTCTACACAGTCGTGGGTAATTCCTGATTTATTAAGCCGTCCATTGGACATAATGGATCCTAGAATACAGAGAGGCAACAATAATAATAATAATAAATAAAACAATAATAATAATACTGGTAATAATAGTAAACAATATGACCTTATTTCCCAACCTATCGATCCAGTAGGTACTAGACAAACTAAAATAACGTACTATTTTGATAAAAGTACATCGGGTGATCTTATAACCGGTAACCGAAATAACGTGCCAGGCACCAGTAACCTTATTAAAAGTTGCCATAAAAATGGAATTAAATTATTCTTTCCTCCATAATTACAAATCATATGCTTGCAAAAATCCAAAAATGTGTAAAATTGTGAACGAAATTGTAGCCGCCGGAATACTAATGGAAACTATCATATTAGGCATGGAAATAGACTATTTCTAGTCCCCCCAAAAGAGGCTGTTGTTGGGGCAATATAGGACATGTCTGCCTTAATCAAGGTATTTAAACCTCCTATATTTTCATTACCTAATCATAAAGTATTAAATAAACTAGGCCTTTGGATCACGCTATTAAAATAGATCTTAAGCATGGGTTTTACCATATGAACTTACATAAGAAAGCACAGAAAAATTTCGGAATTAAAATTCAGAATAAAAAATATGTGTTTACCAAATTACCCATGGGGTGTTGTGGCAGCCCCTATCTTATGCATCAATCATGTCTACCATATGCAATAAATTAGTGAAACAACATAACGTACGGTCATTTGTATATCTAGACGATTTTCTGTTTGTGGGAAATATAAATTATCTGTTGGGGGTATTAGAAGATTTGTCCAACTCATTCTTATCAATTAATTACGATAAATCTGTGGTAAGGGGAACCCTTCCTTTATTTATTAAATGACAAGAAGGGAAACAGAAATTTTCCGTTAATAAAGTAGATATAAAAGATACAAAAGAGAGAAACTGAAATTTCTCGAAAACAGAGGTCAAGGGAACGGAAAAATTTAAAGGGGAGCAGAGCGGGCCATCGAGGAGGAGATGTTGTCCAGACTCGTGTTTAACGACCAATGAGGCCAAGATTCCAGATTCAAGACAAAATAAAGTTAGAATGTTAAGAGAATATTTTGTTTTTTAAAGTTGATTATTTCCTCGACCTTTGCCCAATCCTGACGTTTTTTCTAGCTCTTCCTTGATTTTATTTGGAGTGTGCACACCGACCCAGGGGTCGAATCGTCTTCAGATCACAGATCTTTTCGTTTGTACGTCCAGAGGGGTTCGAGGTGCGACTCCGTTCCAGATTTTTAGCTGCGTTTTCGGTTAAGAGGAGATCTAGGTCCTATTCTGTGTCGCATAGCGCCACATAACCGTTGTGCTGGTCTTTTAGTCTAAGGAGTATGACCCCTTTTTCAGCGTAGATATTCCTTAGTGCCAATTCGCGTGTTGGTTTCTCTCGGCCAGGAAGGGTGCAAACGGGAAACCTCTTTACTCTTTCACGATGGTCCATTTTGGCTCGTTAAAGCCTCCTTCTTTGCGGATTTTTTTTCTCTTGTCTGTACCTAGTAAATTGCCTGGGATAAAAATGTTAGTTTTGAAATGAAAAATGAGAATGATCCACACGCTCCCACAATCCTTAGCATAACCGGTTTATCTGCCTGGGTGAGGATGATAGATGAATGATGGGATGGAGCCAGGGAGACCCTCCAGAAGGATGACTAATGGCAGACTTGATGATGGGTGGTGATTCAATCAACTACCACCACCCGGGATGCCGCCTTTTCTTGGGTTTGGGTAATGAGACTGCTTCCAGCTGACATAGAGACGGTTTTTGTCCCTCTATGATCACTGTCGGTCCATCAGAAATATAGAAAACTCTTCCCCAACGGTTGCAGCATCGCCTCTTGTCCGCGGTGCCTATGACGGAAGGTTCTACAGTGGGCTAGTCCACAAACCTTCTTTTCCAACCGCCCTTGTCTCACGATGGGCATAGTTCGAACTAGGTTATGAATGGCAATATACATGGCTACGCCTTTTAAGGCAAGGACGGAGGATTTGATGAGTTTAAGTAGCCATAGTGTTAATTATGACTACCTGATAGTAAATTTCTTTTTTAGTCCCTGGTGAGGGAAAATGGCGTCGAAGAGGAAGGTTTCTTCTGTAAAGATCGATTTGGGAAATTCTCTTGTTATTCTATGATCTTCTTTTTTCTCCAAAAGGTCAGGCGTTGGAAAGCGAAAGTAGCGTAAGCTGTCTTTCGAGTGCTCAATATCTGTGCGTTCGAGCACCTTAAATACTCCGAGGAGTCTTGTGAAAGATTTCCCCCAATTTTTCCTCCTTTATGCAATTCGAAGATAGATGCCAGGAGTAATTATGCAAGGAGTTTTTTTTGCAGTCAGCGTACTTAATCAATTAGGCCACAAGCTCGCGACCCTCTCCATTGAGTAATTGGAGAGTCGGGCATGAGCCAGGCTAAATTAATATTACCAAGGGCTCTTAAGTCCTCATCGGCTTTGTTTTGTTTTGATCTTACATAAGTGATGTTTCGGGCACAATTTATACAACTTTTGGACATGATTCCGAGGGTATTGGCGGATATGCGACGGAGGAGATCAATGTGAAGTTTTTCCCGGATGGTGTGTGTTTATGGTCCCACCCCAACTGGAGTGAGGGGAATCTTTCCTTTATTTATTAAATGAAAACAAGGGAAACATAAACCTCCCGTTAACAAAGTAGATATAAAAGTTAAAAAAGTGAGAAACAGAAATTTCTCGAAAACAGAGGTCGAGGGGAACTGAAACATTTTAAGAGGTGGCAGGAAGGGCCTTCGAAGCGGAGATGTTGTCCAGACGAGTGTTTAACGACCAATGAGGCCACAAGCTCGTGACCCTGCTTATATACTGATTAATTAACTAAAATTCGGAAGGATAAAATAATTCATGTCCTACAAAAAATGGAGTAATTATGGTATTCTCAGATTAAACCCTTGTTCTGGCTACGATTAGCCTGCATATTAAACTTTGTCATTCCTTTGTTAAAATTACCTTTTGTTTGGGTGAAATTGGCCTACAAAAATTTCTTTTGTAAAAATTGGGAATTCAGGATAGTATGTTCCCTGCGGCACCTCCTTCATACTCGGACTGTTCCGTGGAGGAGGGGTCGGGGAAACCGGATAACATTTTTCTCCGACGCCTCGACCTGTATTCTAGGGCTGAGATGGGGAAGATTTGGTTGGGCAATACCTAACTCGTTTTCCAATAAAATTTTTTGTGTTAGAATCAATTGTTCTCTTCATAAATTTCTGTATTTTTCCAAATGGATTGAATCCTTGCTGACAACCTACCAGCCATTTATAACCTGAAGAGGGTCAAGCTGCCTCAGCAAATTTGGACGAAACTTTCTACTACTTCATTAGTAAAATTCTCCAGAATTTTCATCGCTTCCTCCATGAATCTCCGATTCGTCCACAGTCGGAGGAACCTCCTGCACCTTTACAGGAAATAACGTCTGAGGACCAATGGGGATATAAAGACTAGCCTATATAAGGGACCCCACAGGGTGGGAGACCTCATTCTGTCTCGTTCCCGCGTAGTGACAAGGTCCATCCTCTGACCTCCCACCGCCCGAACCCCCCTGGGTAAATATGTACTATTAATGTACTCAACATGTCTCTTTTGCACCTCTATTTGATTATCACCTTCTCCATCGTCTCTTTTCAATTTCTCTTAATCAATGTAATAAATTAAAAAATAAAGAGTAATCTCCTATCGTCTCTGCATGAAGCCCCCCCCCCCCAAATAATACCTTCCCACATTTATACGAAAAGATAAAAGATCCATAGCATCACTTCATGACCATATCTTATGTACTTGCCAACTATCGATAATATACTCGTACTTTACTAAAAATAATTACCACTTCTTTCCTTGAATGCAAATTCGATATTTTTGCTATGTTTTGGTCCATCCTATCAACACCTCCCATGCCTGCATTATAAATCTTTACCAAGTGAGGTTGTTGAATTTTAATACGCTCCTTACTCGATGAGGAGTAGCGAGAGGCCTGACATACAGGTTCAATTCTTACTGCTTTTGAACAAATGCTTACAACACTATTATCATTCCAAGTGTATATCACTATTTCATTATTAGCATCATTCCTATAATCTAAACAACCCCTGCTATTTTTCTTCATGTCATCTTTTTAGGTAATAGACATTTCTCTTTCGTTTTCTATCAAATTGTGCCAGTAGCTTTTATTTACTCTTTTTTCAGCGCTAACATTAGTTTTACAATGGTGAAAAAATTATCAAAAGCACAAATGATATAGCAGAGGATTGGGGCTCAGAGGTGGAGCAGCAAATCTCATAACGATTTCTCCCCCAAGTCTTAATTCAGAATTTAGAACCCCTTTTCTCTGATAGGATTCAAACCAAACCACATTACCAAGTGTGGTTGTCCCACACCTAATCTTGGGGCTAAAACGGAATTGCTTGGCCCGAATGAATTGCAGTTTGAAGCCATGTTTTCAGAAATACTCGCACATTCATTCATCAAAGCTATAAAATTCATATAATGGGGCATATTGAAGAAAATTCTTGTTTAAATAATCCACTAAAGGCCAAATTTTATCAAATTTATCATAAGTGTTTAGGTTGATATTATCATGAAAATGGAAATGCGTAAAGATTGCTTCGAACCAATCATGTCTCATTGCTTTGGAGACCTGATGCATCTTTCCAATACATTCTTCCTCTTGCATTACAATGATATTCGTCATAGAGCAACAGTATTCTTAAGAATCATTTCATTTCATAATTTGAACTATTCACACTAACATTTTTATGGAAAAGCGTACTTAGTTGTTTCTACAAGGGTAAATTCCTAAGCATTTTATCAAAAATAATTTAAAATACTGACGCGAAGTAAGTTGTTTGCTTGAAAGTTCTTGCTGTTGAGTATTTTTTAACTGACCAACATGGGAAATCAGATTTTGATATTTCATTTTGGCTACTTTCGATTCTGAAGAAAGGTTTCTCAATTTTCTCTGAGGTGGTTCTGATTCACCGTCCCAGGAGAAAAAGTTCAATGCACTTTCTGAGCGAATTAAACTTACTAGTAAGGTATCTATTGTGCCTGGACCATCATCTTCACCTGAATCGTAATCGGTTATATTTTCCGTGGCATTATCAGGTGGTTAAAGTGGAATGGTAGTTGATTCTTTTATTGTCAGGTCGAAGGACTTGACTGGCTAAATCGATCACATTACTTAGTGTTTGATGTCCAGACGTCCCGTAAAACATTGCTGGGTTAATTTTTCGGAAATATAAATACATATATATATATATTTATATATAATTAGGTAACCATGTTGATGCATGTAATATTGAAGTCTACAGCTGTGGCATCGTTATTAATTTTAACTTGTATTTTCTTAATATTTCTTACAAGTATTTTAACGGAGTCTTCGAGGTGAGAAAAAACATCCGCGAATGACATTCTTTATTCCTAGACGTCTTTCGACCGTGTTAGGTCATCTTCAGGGAATGAACAGAAATGAAATTGATGTACTCAATAGTGGAAGCTAATATAAGTAGAAGTAGAAGATAGATGATAAAAGGGGTAGGAAGGGTTTGCTCTAGTTTGAGGGGCATCGCAGCCATTTGATTACTGATTTTTCCTTTTTGTTCGTTTTATATTGTTATTGTTGACGTGTCTGTTTGTTTTTGTGTATTCTTCTTTATATTCTTCTTTGTATTTGTCTCCTTGATTTATTTATTTGATCTTCGTGTATTCCTAAGCTTTCAAGCCTTAATTAGTGAACTGATTTAGTGTTTTACCTCATGTTTTTTCCTGGTTGTATTTGTTTGTTTTTCATTAGTTGAGATTATAAATGGTGTCTTACGTTTGTTGTGTCGTTACTCTATCTTCTTTATATGTATAGTGGTGTAGTTTTGTCCTCGGTTCAGAGTCTAATGCTTGGAAAAAGTCGATTTCGGGCGACTTTCTCACGCAATCTGGCAAGGATTTTTAAGTTGTCACCTGTTCTTCTTAGCTCTGTAATGATTTCATTGGACAATGTTGACCAGACGTTTTTGGCCAGTTTCTGTGTTGCGACATGAATGAGCTTCAGACGTTGTCTGCGGTGCAGATCTATTTGCCGAAGTTACTCGCTCTGTCTGGTTTTGTTGATGTATAGGGATGTAGAATTCTGCACTCGCTGGAGCTTCCTTATAGAGGTCTTACTGGCCGCTCAAGTCACTACTGCAGGGTAGATGAGCTTAGCTTGGAAGAACATCAGGTATATTTTCCTGATATTGGCCGAGCTGAGGTTTCTAAATCTATATAACTCAGAGATTTATCTCTTTGCCATATCCTGCCTTTCATTGTAGTCTCTCGAGTATCCTTGGTAGGAGATTTTTAGGCCTAGGATGGTGCCTTAGGCGGAGTAGCCATATCTCAGCCCATCTATTACAATGGGCCACGTCACTTGTGGCTCAGCGGGAGGATATTAAATTTGTCCCTGTTGGTCCGAATTTTCCATCTTCTCTCATAGTGCTTGATGTTAGAGATCTCTGTTATAGTGTTGATCACCTGATGCCTTGCTTTCCTCACCCTACTGGGGAGAATTTGTGGTGACGTCATCTACAAACTGCAGATACATCGTGTCCCTGGGTATTAGAGTAGGGAGGTCGATGGTGAAGACCAGGTCAAGCAGAGGGCTCAGGTAGCTCTTCTGGGGAAGGTCCGCTTTGAGTTCGAATTCTGGACTTTTGTGTTTTTCGATCATGTCCAAGACGAAGTCACAAAGGATTTTTTCCCGGACTGAGTCTAGCTAAAGGCCTATGATCTTGTATTGGACTCCTTTCAGCCAAACCTTGATGAAGGCCTGCTGTAAATTCTTTATCACGATGCCTACATAGTAGCCCTTAGCTCGGCAATGTGCGATCTTTTCTGTTAGGAGCGCCAGGGCCGTTTCTTGGCCCCTTTTTGGGCGAAACCCATGTTGTTGCGGGTTATGCGCTCTTATCGGGTCGAGTTGATACTGTAGCCTGTAGGCTATAATCTTCTCAAAGATCTTGCCGGGTATTTCTAGGAGAGAGTTTGGGCGATAGTAAGTCATTTGGTTTGGGAGCTTGTTCCCTTTCGGGATAGAAAATGATTGTAGCCATCTTATACCCGTCTGGGGAGTAGCCTGTATTCAGGGATGTGTTCATGATGTTCACAATGCCCTGAATAATTTGCCGTGGGACATTCACTAGGTTGTTCTTTGTGACCCCAGAACAACCGGGTGCCCTTTGTTTGAAGGACCTTATGTTGCCCATGGTCACATCAATGGTGATGGGGCGCCCGTGGTTAATCCTCTTTCTTTCTCTAGATGCTTGCTGGTGTGGGTGTGTCCTATGTATCATCGCTCCGAGGTCTTCGAACAGCTGGTTTTAAAGTCCTAGTCGAAATCATCGTTCTCCTCAGGTGATATTGCAAAGATCTCTTTCCAATGTCTTCTAAATTTTAGTTCGAGAGATTCCAGATCCCCTAAGATTTCGGATGAAATTCCAAAAATTTACAGGATTTCTTTCCTGTCTAGTCTGCCTAAGTTATCGTCCCACAGTTTATATATACTCAAGGAGATAATGTTTTTAGCTCTACGCAGAGCTGTCTCATTCTGGCTGCTTTTTCCCGGTTTGGGCCTGTCCTACCGACTTATTCGTATATCTATCTTCCTGGGTTCCCTGCCGATTTCCCTCACTTCTTTAGTCCACCTAGCTTGTCGAAGCATTTTGTGCGAGATTCTAGGGACGCATCTTTCGTCTGCTTGAGTGAGTAGATTAGTGATCTTTTCAATTTCCTAATCAATTTCTTCAAGATTTGCGTCACTCAGGTTAGCTTGCTAATAGTTGCTGAGCATTTGTTTGTACTGTTCCCAGTTAGCTTTTGCGTAGGTTTTTAAGTGTGACGGGCTTGAGCATTGGGGCAAGCGATATGGTGGTAATGATGGGGATATTATGGCTCGAGAACAGTGGGCCTGGTGCGTTGACGATTTTGAAGGGGAATTCTGGATTTGCCAACACAATGTCCGGTTTTCTCGCTGAACACTGTGGTAAGTATGTTGGGAAGTCTGGTCCGACTCTCTGGGGCCTATTCCTATCGAATAGTAGTTCCAGGTTCATTTCCCTTTGGTCGAAGCGCCTGTAGCCAGATACATGGCATCTGGCGTTTAAGTCCCCCCTAGCAACGATGGCCTTCTCTGCCCGAAGAGGGTGAAGAAGTTGTCGAGCGGCTGTTAGGCTTCCCCGACAGTTAAGCCTTTAACCATGGGTGGGATCTCCCCAGCCACGAATGATTCGTCTAAGTCCAGTAGCATTTTGAATTTTCATTTTATTTCTGATCGCAATGGCTGCGCCATCAAATCGTTTTTGTGTGTGGTTCTTCTGTATTACTCTATAATTGTGTATTTTTATTGTGTCCGTGTTTGTGTTGACGCAATGTTCTGACATAAAGATGATGTCTGGGTTCACTTTACGGAATATGTTACTGTAAGGAATGGACTTTTCTTTCTATCCATCCACATTCAGTGTGATTAGCTTTAAAGTGTTGTTAATGTTCTCCACTATTTTCTTGTTCTTAAGTGCCTTTGTTCTTTTAGTGAGTCAAATTAACTGTTAATGATCTTTTTGTATTGTGCATCACTTACGGTATGGCAAGAGTCTTTGTGCACTTTCACTTTTCCTAGGTGGATAGCTTGTTCAATATCTGATTCTGCTTCTGTGGCTGATTAGGTCGATTTGTATCTTTTATCCCGTATTGCCTGATATATCTCTTTAGGGCAGATTTTCTCTGGGTATGGAGTCTGCTCATTTGTACTTATCTTGAGGTCGATCTTCTTTTTATCGTACTTGTAAGTGCACCTCGAGGTCTTCGACCGACTCCTAGAGCTTATGGGGCTCTCTGTAGCCTTGTTTTCGACCTCCTCAGCATCAGATTCTGAGGAGGATGAGCTCGTGAGTTGCCCTCTGCTTGCTTAATCCGTTTTGCTGCTTTCTTCTCCTTATTCTCTTGGCGCCTTTGTGCCTCCAATCTTAATTCTACCCTGGTGGTCCTATTGTTTCCAGCCGTGGCCTTCGGTGCTTTCTTAGCGCCTGAGGAATTTTCCCCTGGTGGAAATGGTGTCGCCGGTGTCTCTTGCGCAGACTTTGGCATGAATTGCAGCTGCAGACATCTCCCAATGGTGAGTCGTCCAGCAACCACATCTCCGAAATACCGTTTTTGTTCAGCAGGAGATTGAGGGTTTTTGAAAAAGTTCCAGATTTGGTGAGATTTTTGACGTGCGCAAATAGGATACACGTAAGAATCTTTGTGATATTCTCGTTCTCCAGCTTTAGATATTTTGGGGGTTGTTGTTGTTTAGGAATTCTGGCTGGGTCTGTTTTTGTCGCTTAAGCGGAGGAGGTATTAGCCTTCCTCGTTTGCCCAGCTTTCTTTTCGTTGTTTTTTCTTTTGATAATCTCCTTTTAGGGGGGACAGGAAATAGCCATCGCCCCGTGGTTCAGCCCGCAGTTTGGGCACCTCTTTGTCTGTGCCAAGAATTCTCGCCATCCATGGCCTTTCCCGCTGCACCTAAAACATGTTATAACTTATTCTCTGCACTCTTTTGTGGGGCGGTCTTCCATCTTGAAACAGCGGAAACATACTTGGATGGGGGTGAACTCCCGCTAATTTTTGCATTAAAAGAAGTAGTCCTCTTTCTTTGGCCTTTTGGCCCATTTGTGTCTCGCTGAAGATTACTTTAAAGATCCGTTGGTACTCTGTGTTGTCCCGTTTGTTCCGGAACTTCACCACCTCCACGATTTTGGCCCATGAGTGGTTTCCGCCTATCTCTTCCATAATTTGTTCTTTAGTATGTTGTCCGATCCAGGGATCAAGCTTCCTACATATCACGTTCCAATGTTCCTGGATCTGAGTGGGAGGGCTGGGCTGGAGGTTTATTTCTTTTAGCACACGTTGTCCCATCTCTTTCGTGAGTTTTTCTAAGTCTGCCTTTTTCTCGTAGATTAGGCTAGGGATACCAAAGCTTAGCTTTCCATAAACAGTTTCGAAAACCTTACCTCGATCCGGCTTTGGCTGGCCACCTATGTCCTCAAGGGGACTCTTGTGTCGGGATGGGATGCCATTTTTTGTTTTTTTGCAGCCAAGCTAACGGGAGTGCAAATCTGTCTTTTCACAAAATTTGTTTTTTGTCTTGAAGGTGTTACACGGCCTCAATTGTTGTTATGTGTGCGTATTTGTTTTACGTTTTTTTTCCTTGATAGATTAGATGAATCCGGGTAAAAGCGTATAGCGGACTTATTAACAACACCCCCCCTCCCGGTGATGTTTTAATCGCAACTGCTTTCAAACATACCATAGAGAGGGTTTGTGTGTCCCTCTATGGTGCTGGAAGTGGCCCCCCCGCTGGGATGAGCAACAGAGGTAGCAGTCCGCTCCTTGTCCCGAATAATTTCTGACATTGTTATCGGCTGTAGGCCACTTCACAAACCAGCTTCCTCCAATGCCCCAATTATGACCATGCAATTGCGCAGTATAGTTGGGACGAAACATGAATAGCAATCCCCTCTCACATCTGACGGCAGTTTACGAAGGAGGGTGGGCCGGAGATTTAAGCAGTCATCTGCCTAAGTGGGGCCACTGAAAAAAGGAAAGATGATGGTTACTAAATGGTGATGATGAGTATGACACAAGAAATGTATTTTCTTTCTTAAGATCTGGTTCGAAATTAGAAACTAGATTTTCAGAGGCATTTGGACAAAATTTCTAAACCGTTACTTCCTTTTCCAGTAACGAGAGGAGTTTTCCAAGGTACGAGGGGCGGTCAATAAGTTTTGCGAATCGGTAGGGCAAAACAGAGGAAGGGGGGTGGCCGTTTGTGGGGGTGTTAGGACAAGTTATGACAAGTCAGGACTTGCAGCCGCACGCACCTACCTCTATATTTAAGAAGCAGTAGCTGATCGCAGATCGTCAGTCAGAAAATTTTCAACAATGGAGAAGGTTGAGCACCGCGCAGTGATCAAATTTTTGACCAAGGAAGGCGAGAATGCAAAAGAGATTCATGAACGCATGGTTGCAGAGTACACCGACACCTCCCCTTCCTATGCAATCATTGCTCGCTGGAATAGGGAGTTCCGCCATGTTCGTGAGTCCCTTGAAGACGAACCCCGTCCAGGACGCCCGTCAAATGTGACCAACGAGGACAATGTGGCCCGTGTAGAGAGGATGATCCGCGAAAATCGACGGGTGAAGTTCGAAGAAATCGAGCGAGAACTTGGAATATCACATGGAAGTGTTATCAACATCATCCAGGACAAATTAGCCATGACCAAGATCTCTGCCCGTTAGGTCCCTAGAAATCTCACGCCCTATGATCGACTTCAACGTCGTCAAAGTCCACAAGGCTCGAGTTGCACAAGCTGCCCTGCGCGAGTGCGAATTCGAAGAGCTCAACCATCCCCCCTACCGTCCAGATCTTTCCCCTAGAGACTACTTTTTATTACACCAGCTCAAGGCTGCACTGCGTGGACGCCAGTTTGAGAACGATGGAGATGTCCAGCTCGCCGTCCAGGATTGGATTGAACCGCAGTCAGGAGATTTCTGGTTGTCGGGAATTTGACGCCTCAGGGACAAGTGGCGTTAGTGCATTGAAGTCGAGGGTAGTTAGATTGAAAAATAATAAAACACTTTTCCTCATATCTCGTTTACTTATATCTGAATTGCAAAACTTATTGACCGCCCCTCGTACTTCTGCAAAGAATTACGAATAGTCGAAATGGAATTATTCAGCTATCAAACATCAACGATCGTAAAAGATACAAGGTGTATGGATAGGATGTAGGAAATAGATAGAAAAGGTGTTTTTTTAGTAGTAGGGCATGTGTGCCAGGTTGTCTGGCTACCTGAGTAAACTTCTTTTGTTTTAATACATTTTATGTCTTTTAGTTATTTAGCATTCAAGCCTTTGTCATAAGGTTTATGATCACTCGAAGTAGTTCTCAGATTTGTTGTAACACTTCCACTTTTTTGCTGTTTTCCAGTCTTCTTTCTTCATTTAGATTGGTTTTTGTTTTCATATTTACTAAAATTTATTACTCGTTTATCTTTACTCATACTGTTTACTTTTAATAAAAGTTTGTCCACTTCGCATCTTTTTAGCCTTTTAAGTTATTCTTTTCTGCAGATTGTGTCCACTTTGGATCTTTTATTTTTAGCTTGTCTTTAGTTTTGTTTATTATATATTGTTTAATCTGTTAGGTTTATCTATAAATCTGGTCATTCTCCTGCAATGACAGCAGTTGACTACATTTGAAGGATCGTTTAAAGGTCAAGTTAGGTAGTTCCTCATTCGGTATTATGATAAGGTTTAGTAAATCAGCAGGGATAACTTGGTAGATTTTCTGCCATAGGTTTCTTGTTCGTTTGTTAAGAGGAACGTTGATGGGTTCAATATCCATCATTTCGTGCAGGACTTCTGAAGGGATCCGGTTTCATAGGGTTACATTTGTTTTAAAGCGAATTTCCTTATTCTGTACCACTTGTGCTTTTCTGATGACGGACTTGCTCAGAGTATGGAGGGGGATGGAAAGATACAAGAGGTTTGGTCTTATTAATAACATTTACAGTTTTTTTTGGTTTATTGAAAATTGTTTGAAGCGATAGAGGGCCTGTTATTCTTTTTGTGGCCTCGGCAACCTTATCTTCCTAATGGGCGTTGTAACCATTTGAGGTCAATTTTAATCCAAGTACCCGACCTTCTCTCGAATAATCGTGAGGCTCGCCCTACACTAACACGTCCGGTGTTTTCCGACGGCCCATAGGTATCATTTAAAAAATTTTAACATTAGTTCTAATCTTGTTCAATTTTTAGAAATTGTTGATAATTCTGATATCCAAGCTTGTTCTGTTTGCGATGCCTGCCGGGTTTTTGTACAAGAATGTAATGACTTGTGTTTTGTCATCCGCCAGCTGGACATATTGAGTGATGTCTTGGTCATGGTAAGGCAGGTCTCCGGTATATACCGCGTATGGAGTAGGGCTGAGGCAATCCCCTTATGGCACTCCTGGCTCCAGGCTGAAAGGCTCCCCTTGAATGTCATCAACTCTCACGACTGCCTCCCGATCTTCCAGGTAGTCACAGAGTATCTTCGTTAGGTTTTGCTCCTACCCAGTTCACTTGTTTTCTTTTCAGCCCAGGTAGCCACACTTTGTTAAAGGCTGAAGCCACAGCTCCAAGTAGCACGTCGATGTTGCCATTTTTGGACTTCCCAATAGCTATCTTTTTCGTGATGAAGGCCAGAGCCGATTCTGTGCCAAGTTTCCTCCGGAAGTGGTGTAGTTGGGTATTATTACGGTTTTTGAGTTCCAGAAAATTCCTAAGTCTGTTGTTCAGAAGCTTTTAAAGAAGTTTGCCTATGATGCCAGGCTTTAATATTAATATCTTTCGGGCTCTTTTCAAGTGCTCCCGAAAGTAGCCAACGTTAAGGCAGGCTTTAAATACCTCGAGAAGGGCCTGATTAAAGTTGTTGGGGACTTTAAGTAAATGCATTTTTGTGAAGCCAGTTATCCCTGGGGCTTTTTTTTTAAACTCTTCAGGGCTATTTCATATTCTTCGTTTAAGGGTTTACCTTCTTTCCTTACGAGACGTGTCCTGTCAACAAAATCATGGAATGTGAGGTCAGCCCCCAGTTCTCGAAGAGTTGAGAAAACATGCTCTTTATGTCGTTCATCGAATAATTCGTTCTCTTCTTCACTAATGCGAAAACAGTTTTGCCAATAATGTCTAAATTCGCGTTCGATGTCCTGGTCTTCCGTGTATTCCATGCCATTTGCTTGGATTTTTATAAGATTCTTGGGTGGAGAGCCTCGCAGTCTATTTAGTTGACTCCAGAACCTTTTAGGGTCACCTTAAGTATCAATTTTAGCGATTAAATTATCTCACTGCTCTCTTGACCTTTCCAGTAAGAGATGTCTGATGTCGTTCCTTATATCTCTTATTTCTTGGTGTCGATGCGCCGTGATCTCAAATAAGTTTACGAAATAGATGGCTGCCTCTAGTTGATCTATCTTCTCCTAAATTTTGTATTCCCATCTAGGAGCGGGCAGTATTTTGTGTTCCTTCCATGGGACAGTCAACCAGTTAGCCTCTAAGATCTTTGATGTAAGATGGTCGTTTTTCATCAATTTCTTCTAGCGAGGCACCATCTGCGTTTTGGGATTTTCACCTGGATCGGGGAAATGGAGATGTAGGTTTTCATACTAACATATTCTGATGGTGCGAGGGGGCCAGGGAGAGTCACCTGATCTAGAGAGAAGTTTCTGTTAGTCAGCACAATATCCGGGGTGATCGCCGATCTCTCTGTATGGAAGGTGGCGAAGTTGGGTCCTTCTCTCTGCACTATGGCTCTCTCAATTAGAAGGCTTAGTGAGTTACCTGTTCCGTTGAAAGCTGTTGTATAGCTGGCTTCTCTACTTTGGGCATTCAAATCACTATTTAGAATTACCGAGGACTCTTTCCTAAACAATTGTAAGAAATTGAGGATCGGAAGGTATGGGTGCCTGAGAAGTTGATATCTGACTGCGATTACCAGGTCATCGAACGTCATGGAGATCTTGATTGATAGGCAAGATTCTTCTAATCCCTGTATCTGTCTGAATTTAATCCCCTATACAATTATTCAAGTTCAAAGTTCAAAGTTAATGAAAGTGATGAAATGTGTTGTAGGTTTTCATAGGTATGAAAATGTTTACTAGCTTGCCCTGATGTTAGAGCATCACTAGCATGCTCTCTTCTTGTTCGTCTAAAAATTATTTTTCCTTCATAAAAGTGTTGCTGGCCATCAATGGCTATATATATTTACTTTATTGCATTAATAAGTTCCTCCTTTGTGGCTTTCAAGCATTTCAATTGGTTTTAGTTTTGCTAATTATTCTTTGTTTCATATGGGCATTTTTCCCTCTTTTATTCGTACTTGGCTATTTATTACTTCGTTGTTTCTTTTTATTTAAATTATAGTTACCTTGTTATTTTATTTAGTTATTCATTTATTATTTTCAGTTTAAGTCTTAGTTTGGGCACTTCGCCTCTTATGGAATTGTGTTAATCTATCTTCCTTTTTTTATTATTATTTGGTTAATTTTGTTGATTATTTCTTCTTCACTTCTTTTTGTTTCAGATAAATTTATATTTGGGCACTTCGCATCTTTTTGTTAAAGTTTATTTTCTTCTATATTTCTTCTCTTCTTTTGAGTTAGTTAAATTTTGATTTGAATTTGGGCACTTCGCCACTTTTTATTAAAGTTAGTTTCCTTTTTTATATAGTTAGGTGTAAATAGGTCTTATATTCTCTCTCGCACAGGTTCTTCCGCTTGGGAATAGAGATATCCTTTCTACTGTGCATATCTTGTGTTCCGGTATATCTAAATTGTTGTAAATAGTTGGGAATATTTCTTGGTCTACTTTGTCCCAAGACTTTCTCCCTAGCCTTTGAATCTCCATATTGATCGGTTTTAGTCCGATTCTATCATTTAGAAACGATTGACGAATATGGTCGATCCTTTATCTGCCAGTTATAAGCAGTGTCGGTTTATTCTGTACCCTCTGCATCGTCCTGAGAGTGGTACTGCTTGCCAACTGCGTGATCACAGCCGGGTACACCAGGATAGTGCGTACCAAGTCCATGTATAGTTTTCTCTTATTTGGCAAGTTAAGGCCTCGGAAACGGTTCAGTTTCTTCAGCTATTTTTTGGGGCCTTGTATCCTGATTTCTAAAGCCGTAAAACCATGACATTCCCCTTGTTAGAGTACGGATGTATTTCGTTGTCGACGGGGACGTCGTTTATTTCCCGCGGTTTATTGGAATTATAATGACCTTCTGGTGTTGGTCTTTATTTTCCCCTTTTTTTTATAACGATTGATGTTATCAATCTCTGCAGCTGTCGCTCTTGCTTGACTTCCGGCGTTCCTGAATGGACTTCGTACGATTTGTATCATGTCATCCGCGTATTGCAGATACATCGAGTCATACCTCACTGGAGCAGGGAGGTCAATTGTGTACAAGAGGTACAACAAAGAGCTCAGACAGCTGCCTTGTGGAACTCCCCCTTCAACGTCATTCTCCCTCCCATCCAAAACGATGGCACTTTCGGAGTTGGGAGAGGAAAGTGACATCCCCTAAAACGAATGACTTGGGTAGGCGGAGTCTTTTACGCTAGTGGTCAACGGGGTAAGCGGAAAAAAAGGGAATTCCTGACCTGACATCGAACAGGTTCACAAGCTAATTCTACCCAACTGTGTGTACATCTGAACAGAAAAGGAAATTAATTATTGCCAACAATAAGAGAATAAGGACATAATTTCTAAATGAAAATAATATCTATACACTAAGCTATACAAAGCACAAGTAAGAAAAAAAAATGAAATGGATATTAATGATACATTTTGCATAAATGACAGAAGGATTAGGGTGGTACATATACACATATATGGGTGCTGGTCCAGGCTTCTAAATATTAATTTTATATATGCTAAGGCGATGTGCGTCTTACACGTACACATTGATGAAAATATATACATAAACAGAAATAATTGAATATAAGCTCATCTCTAGCTGGCGGTTATAATAATTATAAGATGGACAATTGCCTATGGAACAATTACAATAAAAATTTAGTTGGAGCGTCACCCAATGGATTACGGCTAAGGGTATCGGCGATACAATTTTACAACTCTTTTATATACATTTTCTTATATTGGAATTCCTGCAATAATAACTCCATCTCATTACTCGGCCATTTTGATGTTTAATATTACGGAGGTATGCCAGCCGTCGGGGATTGGTTTCTAGAACAAATTCTCTGCCTAACAGGTACATCTTAAACTTCTGCACTGTCAAAATAATAGCTAAAGTTTCCTTTTCTATCACTGCATAACTCTCACGTGGAATCAATTTGAGACTCGCATAGGTCACAGGGTTACTCTCACGATCGTCTTCGTACTGAAGACGTAGCAACCAATGCCCTCGTTACGCGCATCCGTTACGATCCCGAAAGAGCCTACTGGGGTCAAGCAACCTGAGAACTAGGGCAGATGCCAATTTACCCTTTAGTTGATGGAAATGAGCAGTCGCCCTCGAATTCCAAATGATGCCCTCTGTGGACTTCCTTTGGAGTAGTTCACACAACGAGGCATCTAAAGACGCGAAATTGGGCACAAAAGTCATATAAAATGAGACAGACCCCATAAAAGAACGGAGCTGTTTTTTATACCTGGGAGGGGCATCTCAACTATCGCCTGTACCTTGTCTTCTTGGGGAATAAGTTGGTCGTTTGCAATGTGGAAACACAGATATTGGATCGAATCATAGGCGAGGTGGCACTTACCGGGGCCTACCGTTAGGCCAGGCTGTCGCAAATGGCTTAAGAGTTCCTGGAGGGAGGCTAAGTGTTGGTCCCAGTCACAAGTGGTAACGTGAATGTTGTCAAAATAAAAGGTGACATTATCCAATCCATCTAAATCTTTGCGCATTATCCTATTATAATTGTTGCAGGCATTCATTAACCCGAAAGGAAATCAGCGGAACTGCATAAGCCTTTCGTCGGTGGAGAAGATGGTGTATTTCCTTACGCTCATTCTTCAGGAAACCTGGTAATATGCTTTACATAGGTTGAGCTCGCTATTAAATTTTGCCTTTTTAAACAAGTGAAGGTTTTGGTTAATTGAAGGAATCGGTTGAGCATCAAAAACTGTCACGGAATTTAATCTCCCAAAATCTACACACATGTGTGGAAAATAATTTGACGTGGAGGGTTCAAAGATATTGAGGTTGGGCTTATGTTTAACATCGGCGTTGAAAGCATTCTCAAACGAATTGGAGGGGGTAGGGTCTTGAATGTCAGGTTCTTGGGTAGTGAGGATTATATCATGCTCGAAGTTAATAGCACACCCTTGTGTCTCAAAAATAACGTCATGAATCTTGCTTAAAAATAAGCAGCAACTGGCTACTTTGGTCGGGAGTTAGCCGCTTATTGATATCCAAACAAGTATGGGGTGAATGGATGGAGCAGGGCAAGGCGGGGAGAGAGTAATCCCTATCCTGTTCGACGCACATGGCCTCTACATGGTTCAGAGCATCCGTCGTATAATCAGCCTCCAAAGCTCTCTCTTCGTCGGTGGTAACAATGTTATTAACACACGCGCAGTGGTGATATATTTTTAACATGTTGAAGTGGAACAACTTTTCTCCGGTTGGGGTCTTAATTAAATAATCAACAGGTCCTCTCGCTTCGATAATTAGGAAGGGAGCTTTCCATTGGATCATAAGCTTGTTACTCTTCGTAGGAAGTAGCAATAGAACCTTATCACCGGACTTAAACTTCCTCTCCCCCGAGTTGACATCGAAGTAAGTCAGGTACTTTTCTAAGTTAACCTCTGCATTTTGGTAGGCAATCTCGGAGTACTTTTATAATCTTCGTCGAAGATCCAAAACATACGCGTAGGAAGATTGAATTTCTCTGTCTAACTTGGCGTTAGAGAATAACTCCTTGAGGGTGCTAATGGGACCTCGCACGTTACGTCCGTGGATTAATTCAAAAGGAGTAAATCCAAGCGTACGATGTGGAATCTACCTAAATAAAAATAGTGTCACGGGCAAGAAGCAATGCCACCCACGAGACTGTTGAACACACAGCTTCTTTAATATTGAATTCAAGGTTACATTAAATTTCTGGCAAACTCCATTTGCGCAGGGGTGATAAGGGGTGGTAAAGAGTGGTTTTACTAACGAGATCTTCCCGATATATTCCATCACATCCGAAGTAAATTGCCCACCTCTGTCCGACAAAACTTCCGTTGGTATGACACCCCTAGAAAAGATGGAAATTAAGGTCTAGGCTACGGTAACGCTGTCATTCTCTTTAAAGGTACAGCTTGGGGGAAACACGTAGCACAGTCACAATGGTAAGGACATAACCATGCCCTTAACTGGAAGGGGGACGAATGAGGAAAACAAGGTCTATGGACACTCGGGAAAAAAGTTTCGATATCATTGGTTCCTTCTGAAGGGTGTGGGGGCAGTTTAATACGCCCATTTGCCGTGGTTTTTTGCAGATGTTACAGGATTGGGATTGGAATTATTCAGAAAGGTCATTCCAGCACCAGGCTAGTAGAAATAACGGAAAATCCTCTGAGCAGTCTTATTGTGACTGAAATGGCTAGAAAACACACTATCGTCAGCAATTTTTAGGACCAGGGGGACCTGCGAAACTAGGGCATGGATGTCAGGGTTGACGCTATCTAAGCAAGCTCTATATAGCAAGCCTTCTTTCACGATATAAGAGGCAGTCTTTTTACCACGGACCGAAACCTGCTCGAGGCTTCGAGATATTTTTCACACAAAATGAAGGAGATTTGAGCACTCCTTCTGCCTCTGAGCGAAATCTTTACTTATAACACCGCTGGAATCTAAATTTAAGGTACCTTCAAAGGTAAGCGGGTGTCTGGGATTCCTTCTCTGCCTGTACTCTCGTAATAACGAGCTGAGCCACAAGGTTAGTTGCGATTTAGGGGGCATTGTCCTATAAAAACAGAACAGAATTTGATAAGGGCTGACATGAATTCAGCACATGCTGAATAGTACTAACACTCTAGGCAACATTTTGCAATGGGAAAGTGGTTTGCGCGTCCTAGGTAGTCATGGACTACCGCAAACTTTTTGTGGTCGGGGGCCACCAGGAAAAGAGGTTTATTTGATACCACGATACAGGACCTGGTATACCCGGTATCGCGGATGAGAGTAGAGACTCGGCACCCATTAACGCTTCCTTTTCCATATTTCAAGCTTCCTGGTGAACTCTTGTTGAAGAGGAAATTAACATGATGCCCTAAGGCACTGGTAGAAGAGATTGGAGCTGGGCTTTCTGGTCGCGATGCAGGTGCAGTGGGAGCAACATTCATCTGGTGGAATTGCTAAATGGGATTACCACGGAGTTAAAAATTTGGGGAGCAAATTAGGCCCGTGTGGCCATCTACACAGCACGCAAAACATTCGATTGGCTTACGTGGAAAAGTTGACGCCAGGGTATTAAACATGATGGGCTTGACAGCACGTGCTTCTGAAGGAGGGAAACTTCTGGGGTTAAAGGGGCTCGTAATCTTGGCAACTTTTTGGGAGTGATTAATTTTATTCTTGGGGGATAAAGGGGGAGGCCTTTTATTTCCTTCGGGTATAGGTTGTGACTTCTAACCATAGATATCTGCTTCTTCAAAGCATTCTTTGAAGGATTTGGACCGACGATCATTCATAAAGGAGCCGTTCTCTGGTGATAGCGACACCAACAAATGATCCCTTAGAAAAATATCTACACGGAACTCAAAATTGCAGTGGACTTTCGATGCGTCTAACTAAAAATTGAAATTACGGAAAAGAGTATATCTAAAAGGAAGGAAGATCATATTTTGTTGGATGCGGGTGTTGCGGAATTTGGCGCGGTAGAAGTCAGGTGTCATATTATACGCAGCGAGAAGTTCTGATTTGAGGGTTGAATAATCCACCGTAGCTTCCGAGGGAAGGGATACTCATAGGCCTCAGAGCTGAGAGCAAAGGAGGGGAAGAAGTTAAGCGACGCCGTCCGTCTCAATGTTCTAATGATTAACTTCAAACATTTTCTCGAACTGAGTGAGAAAAGATCCAGAGTCCTCTCCTTCTTTGAAACTAAGGAGTTTAATGGAAAGGAATTGAGGGGCTTCTGTACTGGAATTTACTGAACAGGCTTCGAGCCGATCGCGATTTAATTCCAACTCACAATGACTAATTCTCTCGCGCTCTTAGCTCTCTCTAATTTCATTTTGTTCACCTCTATCTTTTCTCTCTTCCTCTTGTATATATGTATGTGACAAGGTCTTTGCCACTTAAACCGAAGGATTCTCCTTGTAGTTTAATTCTCTCGAACGAGGAAATTTTATTCGTAACACGGATCGTAAGTCGGCACGGGACAGAGAAGGCTTGGCTCCAAAATTACTGACACATGGAGGAATATGCTTGTTTAAACGCCGAAGCTTGCTATTCAAATACTCACATTAATATAATACACAATTAAACAAATAAATAAAAAAGATAATGGAGTCTTCGTGGTATGAGAAGGGCTCCTCAGACTCTATTAATCCGTAGGGGATTAAAGTGACAGTGCGAGAAGCTGTCTCCTAAAAAACTTTCCTGTTAAAGCTTTACCATACAAATATACATACAAACACTAAGCGATAAATAAATATTGCAGGGCTGTTTCCTGTTTTGTTTTATCTTTGCAACTCAAATGGTACTCAACTTTGAAAATTATAATAAAGTTAAATGGTTGCCTTTAAAATATCTCTCCAAAGAACTTTTAAAGACCTTGACACACCTGGTCACTATATTTTATAAAAGAGAAAAGTATATGTATGTATATTTCTTAGAATGGTCAGTCTATATATATATATATATATATATATATATATATATATATATATATATATATATATATATATATATATATATATATGTATATATATATATATATATATATATATATATATATATATATATATTATATGTATATATATATATATATATATATATATATATATATATATATATATATATATATATATATATATATATATATATATATATATATATATATATACGTAGGTACTTTTGGGGCTTTGAGCCGAAGTTGATTGAAGACCGTTAGTGAATAGAGAAATTGTTATTAGTCCAGTGGGGATGGTTTGTTATTACTTTGCGTGGTCCTTTTTAAAACAAATATTTCAGAGTGCAAGTTGGCCGAATATTAGCAGGTAGCTGGTACACGTTGGGATTGCAAAAGAAAGACAATGAAGAAAATATATCTTGACTAGCAACAAAATAATTTTTAAATATTCATAAATATTGGTTTTAAAGTGAATGGTCGCACAGAAGGAGTTAAATGTCGACGGGAGATCCAGGTGGGTTAATTAGGGGATAAAGGAGGTCTGATTCAGGTCGGTCATTAAAGGGGGATTTTAAACCAAGGCGCACACACTAAGTATAGATCGATTGGGTAAGCCAGATTCTATATCAATCTGCGGGCGGTAATGGTTACATTAGCTTACGTACTCGTTGCAGGAAAGTGGCCAGTTGCGATACTATGACTGCGAAGGAAGAAGTCGGGTTACCGCCCGCTTCAAATGAGGAAGTACTCGTAGATAGGCTTCAGATATGGAAATCCTCGTCAGATACTCGCCGATTGACTATGGCAGAGTTCACGGATGTCGATTTAGCCTTCGTTCTCGAATCGAAATCACCGATGTCTCCGATCGCGGGGAGCGGCGAATATCCTTCATCTTGTTCGAGGTGGTAAGTGGAAAGTCTTTTAGTGCTGCTTACTAAAGCAAGTGGAAAGATTATATAGACGCACGGTGATGTGGCTTTTGGTGGCTTGGCGGCCGCCTCCACACACACGTGCGATATGTCGGAATATTCGGTGACTCCTTCGTTAGGACGGGAAATTGTGATAATTTTGGCGTGGAATGTTCGACGAACTTCGATCTTATGACGGAAGGCAGGAATTTTGGCTGAAAGCGCCTAAAGGAGACGATGAAATTGGTTCTTAAGCAAATGCAGCTGGGGTGTGCTAACGGCGTAGGGTTCACTCTCACCCTGACTCAGCCGTGCTTTCAAAGCTATATTCGGTGATTTTAGGACGACGTGGGCATAGGAGGGCACGTGGTCGCCCTTCAACCTTATTCTGCTACAGACTTTGCGCCTTTTTTACTGTCTTTCATATGCTTTTATCTTCTCTCTCAATTATATATCTACTTATGTATCTATCGCCATCTAACTCTTGCTCTCTACCTCTCTTTTCCTCTCTCTCTCTATCTCTCTCCCGCTCCCTTTTCTCTCCCTGCCACTTTTGGGGATTTTTGTCATTTTTCTTATCTCATTTTCTGTCTCTCACTAACTCTCTCTTTGTCTCTCGCTCCCAATTTTTTGGGGGTTTATTCTCATCACTTTTTCCCTTTGATTCTCTCTTTTTCCCTCCTCTACCTTTGTTTTTCCTTCCCGGTTTTTCTCTCTTTTTGTGTGTATATGTCCGTAGATAGGTGTTTTAACCTTGACTATATGTATGTCTATATAGATGTAAGACGTATACCTTTATATATATGTTTATCTAGCCATTTCTCTCTTTCCGCCCCTCTCAATCACTCGCTCTCTCTTATTATCTCTCTCGGCATCTCCTTTTTTCTGACTCTCAATTTTATTTTATTTTGTTCTTTTTTTACTCTTATTCATCTCTATTTCTCTTCTTTCTAAATTACATATAGATTTATCTATCACCATCTCACTCCCGCTCCCTCTCTACTTCTCCTTTTCATTTTCTCTTTTGTCTCTCTCTATTATCCCTCTCCCTATTTTTATCCAGCTCTTTTTTTCCCCTTGTCTCTTTTTTCTGTTTCATGGCCTTTTTTTATTATATCTTGTTCTGTATCACTCTAACTCTCTCTCTCTTATGTCTCTTTTTCCTATCTCCCGACCTAGATGGTATTCTTTCTTTTAGCCCTCTCCTCTTTCATTTTTTTAATCGCTGTTTATATGTATGTCTATGTATGTTTTGTAACTGTGTCTATATATATGTGTATATGGATGAAAGATATATATCTCTATATATATGCCTACCTACCCATTTCTCTCTTCCAGTCTCACTCTCTTTACTCTTTTCCTCTCTTTTTTCTCTGCTTCTCTTTCATCTAAATTTATTTCTGTTTCTTTTTTCTATATTTTTGGTTTCTCCTGGCGGCTACTCATGCAATACAAGAGAGGCTTTGGAACCTCTATAATTAACACCATTTAATCACAGGTTGTAAGAGACAGAAAGAGAGGTCTCAGGTTGACAGGGAACGGAATAATGTGGTGAGTCTATTATGCCTTGAAAAATCCACCACTAACGAATAATGCATGAACAGCCCCTGTGACTGTCATTTGCTGATTTAGGCTGGGCTGTTACTGGTCACAACTTCCCCGCCTAGTTGGCTGCTTGGCTAACTGAAAGGTCTCGGGCTTGGCCATTAGTCATTGCAAGATATCCTTAGAATGCCTAGGGGTACGAGTCTAGCCGCTCGGCAGGGCCTATTACGTCCCCGACCTTGGCTTTCCTCCTCCTGTCACTCTTGGCGAGAAACCATTGATATAACACTTATGGATGCTGCCCGTAAGCGTTCATGCTCGTGGGGATGCTACCCAGGAAGTTTGCTACAGCGCACGCACATAGCAAACTTCTTCGCATAAGCGAACGTCTAAGTCACCACCGTACATTGACAGAAGTTAAGTTTTTATACCCAGTCGACTGGTTCTTCAGACGAGATGACCTATAGGCGGAGGACAGGGTCCACATAAACAAACAATGAATGAAGATTCTGGCCGAGTTAATCGACAGGAATGCCTTCTGGTTGTTGAGGGTTGCACGTGACGAGCCAAGCGGCAACTCGACGGGTACCACAAAGCAGGAGACTCAAGACGAGCGGCGAGAGCAAGTCAATGCGGGACATTCTACTACAGGAGACCCTGCTGTACCTTAACCCGAGAGTAATAGAAGCCCTGCCGGTGACGAAGAACCGGTCCCAGTGGGAGAAGATCCAGGCAACTCGGAGAGAGCTCATGTCAATACGTTCGATTCGTCGGGAAAAGCTTTAGGGGAGGAAGGGTGCGGCCTAGCCAGCCTTCCTCAAACGTTTGATTTTTTAACGCGTGATCAATACGAAATAAGTGGAACGAACTTGTGGCTATATTGGCCTCCGATAACCCAATAGATATCATGATGATCGTAGAAACCTGGAATCATAGTGACAATCGAGATTTTGAGGGTGAGTTTGTGATCACCGGCTATACAATGTTCCACTGTGACCGACCTTGTCCAGAGGGTGGGGCGGAGTTATGGTATACGTCCGGAACTGTTTTCCCGCTGTCGAATGCAGGATGAGATCTAGTCATGAGATTTTAGGGTTAGACATAGATCTTACCTGCTCCTCTTATCGACTAGTAGTGGTGTACAGGCCGCGAAGACAGTCAAAAGAGTCAGACTCAAGCCTGTACACAAAGCTCACCGACCTGATAAATAGTCGCACGAGTTTGGTCATTGGTGACTTCAACTGCCGTGGGACTGAACCGAGGAACTGGTCAAGCGATGCTGAAGAGAGAAGAGTGATTGAATTCGTACAGAATAACACCCTTACACATTGGGTCGAAGGGCCAACAACCCGAGGAGGACATGGTATATGGTTTCTGGGCGGGAGCGATCACCCCACAGTCACGTTTTTCGTCCACATTCAATGTGACAGACGCTCTCACGTTGCTACCTTCAAACCTGACTTACGACGCACAAACTCCGTAGGTCTTTGGAGATGCGATACTTCCTCGGTTTGAGTCCATAACAGAAGACGGAGCCGTGGAAAAATGGTTAACGTTTAAATAAAACTTTATGACCCAACAGTCCGCGTTTGTCCCCGATAGACGGATGAGTGGCAAGCCTTTCCAACCGAAATGGTTCAATCGAGGCATCGCTGCAGCGAGAAGGAAAAGGAAAACTGCATAAAATAACTGGAAAGCAAACCGTAATGAAGAAAGGCCTCTTCAATACAGGAAAAGTGTAGACAAGTTAAAGCACTGGTGCGCAGAGCAAAGTAGAGCGAGAAAGTTCGGTCGGACTTCCTCTGTAAAGAGACTCCAGATGAATTTTTCTTGCATGTTAATAGCCACAAAACGATTCGTCATATCATAGGATCGTTGAGAGATGACAATGGCGTGTTATGAAAGTCAGAACCAGAAATCGCCAACAAGTTGAACGGTTACTTTGCCTCTGTATTTACAAGAGAAGTTGACGCCTCAGCTCCAAAGCTGGGGTCCATTCTGGTCCCCAACCCTGAGGAAGTACATTGAACGGCAGGAAAGGTTACAGGCCAGAGTTACAAAATTTATCCACTCCCTTAGACATAAAAGTTATCAGCATAGGCTACGAGAACTGGAGATTTTCTCCTTGGGGATGCGCCAGTTAAGAGGCCAGCTAATTGAAACTTTTAGGATAATACGCGGAGTTAAAAACGTAGATCACAGGAAGCTATTGACGTTAAACGCAAATGTTATACGTAACCACGGTTACGAACTGAAATCACCTCAATTCCATACTAGCATTTGTCGCAACTTCTGGTACAAATTATTCTGAACGTGGAACTGTCTACTGACAGAAGTCGTGTTCAGTTCGTTAGTCGAACAGTTCAATTCTCGACTTGACAAGATAATCCACACCTTGACCTACATGGTACCACCTTAGTATAGATTATAGATTTAAGGCAAATAGATAGGTTTCACCTTTTTTATAACAATTTCCTGATTCTGTTCTTTTTTTCAGCCTATTCAGGTATCGTTTCAGCTTTCTGGCCCGCAAATGCGAGTAGGAGAGGTGGGCGGGGAGAGCCTTCATCTATGCTATACTTTCTCTCATACTATAAATTAGGGCCTTCCAAAAATAGTACCTCCACGGTATGATCAGCAATGTCCTTTGAGGTACTATTATTACTTGTGACTCATAAAAGAGCTAGAACATTTCTTAAACTAGCTACAGGAGAGGAATTATATATTAAGTTCAAAGATAAATTTATGAAGCAAAATTCTTCTATATATATTAAAGAGACCACTTTTATGTCCAGGAGAAGTGAGCAAGCCAACCAGAATATGCCAGGTTTTTGATGTACACAATAATTCCTTTGTTCATTTAGTAGTGTTAAGATATCTGGTCTCAGGTGTATTTAGTTTTTAATTTGGGGTTTAGAGCTTATCTTTTTAGTTTGTTTTTAAAAAGCCAATTTGATATATTGAGCTTGTAAGCCGTGTAAAATAAGATAAGTTAGTTAAATAGTAGTATGAGATAACAATGAGTATGAGTGCGACAGAACAATCTATGTGATGCCACGAACTGAGATGTGCCAGAGGCGGTTTTGCGTGAGCTCAATCTCATCTTGGACACAGAGGTTTAAACATTGTTCTAACTGGTGAGTGCCGTTCAGGTTATAAACTTAAAATACGTAAATATTAGGTATGCTACCTAGTTATAAATACTGTTAATAGATAGCAATTTAAACTTTGGTCTGAATATTAATGTTCATGTCTACTCTTGAAAAACATTATTCTAAAGTCTTGCCTACATTATTCTAAAGTCTTGCAGAGCTTATTGATGCAAATCCATGCGGATTATAAATCTCTGAGGCTATAGGTGACATGGTGAGGTGACGAAGTTAACGAGATATGCGAACAAACCTAAATTCCTTCCAATCTCGTCACACACTTTAAAAGTAAGAATAGATTTGGCTATTATCTTGACCTACTCTAGCAGATATTACATTAAAAACGTCTAGTCAGCATTTATGTAAATATCATCAGTAATTTAGGTGTTCTTACCATTGCTGATGTTTCATTTGATCTAGGCATTATAGTTGTCTCCGTCAATGGATATATAAGATACTTACTTCATTATTACTTCTTTGAACCTGAGATATAAGTCCTCTTCTGTAGTAAGTGGAAGAAAAGCACTGTATTATAAGTATAATGCAGGTTGAAGAAACTGGAGGTACTTGTTATTGTATTGCTTTAAAACACAGAAGGATAACGTTGCTTAATTCACGCTGTCAGCATTGATGTCATAACTTATAAGAAGAGTAAATTCAGTTAAGTACTATTATATTGAAGATGGTAGGGACCAGGACGGCTCCCTTGTTTACCCAACTGACTTTAAAATGTTCTGTTCTAAAGTCTCCAACACAGATTCATGTTAGTGTTCACTGTTGAAATCCTTTTATGATTTCAATCAATTAAAGGAAACAATATTTAGTCATACTGGTCCAGAACATTTCAGAGTTGACAGCTTTGAATTGGATACCTTTTAAAATAGATCGAGACAAATACTAAGTTTTATCTTTGCTCTCCAGCATTTTTAAGAGTTGTCTAATCAAATAATTCATATGTGAATGTGCTCCTCACATGTTCAAAGAACTCTTAACTTTCTAAGAGGATCGATTCAGAATGCGAGATGAGTAATCGCACAAGGAGAATACAAAAATTGGCTGCTAAGTTGAAGAAGGAAATTCTGCAATAACAAGAACACTCAGCATAACCTCAAGTACTCCTTTAGTAAAGCATAAAAATAGTGGAATCCTTTATGAAATGGGATATATAAACAGCCTCAAAAAAAAATATTATCATAGTGTTCGGCTTTCAAACATAAAGGCATCATGGATTTGCCTTGCGTGCAAAATGCTTAATGACTTTCAAGCTATTGCAGTAACTGTGAACTTTATCAAGAGATGCTTTAGCCTTACTATGTTCTACCTGGTAGAACCAGTCTTAATCTTTCTTTTTAAGGAAGAAGAGAACTTCGTTACTAGCAATGTAGAGATATTTAGTTTCAATGAAGTGCTGCAATTTTAATTTATTTAGTCAAAGTTTGTTAATTGTTTGATTGTCTCGAATAATTTACCACAAAATTCATCTATTTCACTTTCAGTAAGAAAGACGGATCTGTTTAGCTCTTAATTTTTTATTGTTTCAATGAGGGAGGCCGGAGTATAAAGAGAAATATAAGCTAATATGTTGGTGCCGTTCCACCATTTAAAAACTTACTCGTAGGTATAATTATTTTGACTCGTAAATCGACTTTGCGCGGATATTGAAGACAATTAGAAGCCAAAGTCAGAATGTAGAATACATTCCCGTTGCATGCTGCTTAGTAGGAAATTGTAGGATGGTAATAGTGACGCACATGTTTTGGGGGGCACATACTTTAGAGGGCGAATACTATTATCGTTTCCTTTTCTGAATCTGTGGTACCGATGATCCCTTG
This sequence comes from Ceratothoa steindachneri, assembly GCA_963969495.1. Taxonomy (NCBI): domain Eukaryota; kingdom Metazoa; phylum Arthropoda; class Malacostraca; order Isopoda; family Cymothoidae; genus Ceratothoa; species Ceratothoa steindachneri. The sequence goes on from OZ018321.1 coordinate 124,484,260, forward strand.
TCTAACAATGTATGTAGAGTCACCTATGGAATGGAACTCACTACGAAAAACTTATCTTTTGTTTATTTTGTTGAGGTTAAGATACGTACATAATACCTAATCAGATTTGCATAGCTCCTTTATGAAGAGAAAATCTTAAGGTAAGTGTAAGGTCATTTATTCCTGCAAGCGTTTTAAGAAGCTGTCTTACCAATAAGAAGTTTACTTCGAAGCCCACATCTATAAAACTCGTGTTCATGCCCTAAAAATGCTTTTCAGATGTGTCCTTCTCGTACTTCACAAAGATAGCCTTCTGTTTCGATAACTCGCTTTTTCAAAGGATTAATAGCATATCAACGGAATATAGATATCATCACATCATGGCACCTGGGTAATCTATCAGTGTCTTTCGGGTATTTTTGGTCCAGTAGAGGTTTTACACTAGAAATATGATTTTTACCTCAATATTGATAGCAGAGTATAATAAATTGCAGTGGAGAAACTATCCAATTCAGGAGTGTATAAGTTGGTGAGCAATAGTTGAATTATTCTTTCTTGGTTGTTTCAATTCGGAGAGCTGTGCACTGTGGGCCCTTAAAGTAGCTGCCAATACACACAGGTCGCCACCTCAGTGAAGGACACTGCCTCTAATCTTAACCCACCAATTTCGTTCCTTTAACTTGAGAAAAAAGACAGTCTTAGGTTTTACATAAAATATAAAGTGGGAGTTAAACTGAGAACGAGTGAAAAAAGTTAGCGTATCTTGAGAGTTATTGATGTTTTCTGGCGAAACATAAAATGGAATTTCAAAAGGCAATCTATGAATGAAGCCTCAAAGCAAGCTTACTCGATGCCTTGAAGGCAGCATAAGGCTCAATGCTTGTTAAGGGCGGTAATTGTGGCAATGATCTTATATTTTCTTACAACCAACCTCAGCAATAGGATGGTAGAAAAGGTCATAAAGGAGCTAGAAGAATCAAAATGCGACTACACGGCAAGCGCAGAGAGAAAAACCTATGGTCGATGATATTACGTCATTTAAACGCCCGTATTCGTCCCTGAAATTCAAGATATCATCAACAAATATCGTAGAATGACGATGCGTATCATTACAAGAAAGGAAAGTGTTGATGAAATGCTCATCGGGCTTGGGGTGCATAAGGACATAAGAGCAAACATTGGCGGCAAAAGGTTTTGCGTTAAGATTTTGCGCATTTAAGGTTAAACCAACGAGAGAACAAACGTTCCTACTTATTTTAAGTGAGGTCAGGGCAGTTGTTCTGGGGATAAAAGAACAACGAAACGGATATGTTCTGATCTGCGTCTCAGATGGTATTTTTCTACTTTTGCGAATGAATATCATCTTTACGATCTTGATTTAATCTAAATTTTATCATGTGTTTACATAGGAATTCAACATATGTTTTAGTAGTCCCTCAAGTACATTGTTTCGGGCCTTTGTGTAGTTCTTCATGGTGAGGTCGGACATTCTTGGTGCTATTTGCTGGAAGTTTCGGTTGGTATCTCTTAGCTCTTTGGTCCTGATTTTTGGTGTCAAATCCTTCATTAGTCTCTCTGTCCTCATCAATGTAGTGATTTGGGAATCTTCTTTCAATTATATAGTTTAATCAGTTTACATGTGGTTCTTAATGTCTATATTAAAATTTCGCTTTCCTCCTCGTTTATGTTGAACACTCAGTTCCATTATTTTTTGAATACCTTTTCGAGTTCACTTTCAGTTTCGATTGCGAGTCCTTGTCTCTCTTTTATCTTCATATGTTTGCTTAATTTTGCTGGGTCCCAATCGTTTAATTTTGTTCCAAAATATTCTGGACGATAAAATGTTGTCGATATTGTTAACAGCCTCGTCCCAGTATTATTTTCTTTCTTTGCAATATCAATCAGTAGCTCCCTCTTTTTATCCTCGGGTTTAAATAGCTTTCCATAGTTGATCCTTTCCTTTGGATGCTCTCTTTTAATACTCATATTTCAAGATCCTTTTTTCTTACCCCTGGGGTGAATTTGAAGTCTTTTATTGTGTTATAAACTTTTTGCATGGTCTTTATTATGTCTAGCTCTTCTTTGATCTCCTCCTATGTTGTTTCTTTGAAAACCGCTTGATACGTATGTTCCTAGTTCTCGTTATTATTGTGTCTGCGTCTCTCTTATATGCCTTTCATGAGTTTTTGATTCACGGTGAGTTAATTTTCTTTGTTCAATGTGATTGAAAATGAAAACATTTGTTATTTATACAACAATAAGTAAACATGGGACTATAATTTCGATGAATAAGATGCCATCATATAATATCCGGAACTTATAGATTATACAAAGATTGGAATTACATCAAAATCTATAACTAAAATGTAATAATGGCCAACTACGCCAAAGAGAGGTACGATGGTGTGGCTATTAACATCAGGAGAGGTATCAGGTTTAAAGAGATACGAGACTTAGAAGAATCTTATCTGGCAATTAAAGTCAGTACGGCCATTGATTACCTCGTCATTTCAGTGGGCTACCAATCAAGCAGGTGCCCGTACCTCCCAATCATTACCTTCCTGCGCCAATTCAAAAGGCACACGACTACCATCATGATTGGTCACCTTAACGTACGATGCAGAGAGGCTCGTAACACAACCACATTCATTGGGCAAGAAATATATTGAGCCTGCCCATTGGTCGCAATGTAGTAAAAATAAATAGTCCAACTTTGATATATTGCTAACCTGGGAGATCCTGGTAGATAATGATACGATGCCTGCAGGTAGTAAAATATTCAAAGTAAAGCCCTTGCTTAATCATTTTAATATATTAGTTATGGACTATGCTTAAACAGTGCATATGGCATACCCTGTTGATGAGCCAATGGAATAATATTTTGCCCGTCATAGCTTGACGAATTTTATCAAAGAAACCATGTGAGATTTGGGTTCAAATTTTGGTGTTTGTGTTGAGCTGAGGGCTTTCTTCTCTGTGTGTTAGCAAGGATTATGTGTATGAAAAGGGGCCAACAGGTAATGAGTCACTTGTTGAAACTTTAATAAGAGGAATAGTTCCTTAGAACTATAATGGGTATATACTTTCTTCACCACTCTACTCCTCCTTCAGTATTTCAAGGGAAGCAAATGTAAATATTAAAGGCACCATACGCAGAGACAAGGTAAGAGATGTTCCCCTACCTTATATAAAGAAACAAGAAAAAGAAACAACAGAAATATTAAAAAATAAAAATGAAACATTAGCTATTTGTCACTGGAATGATAATAATGACGTCATAGTTTCAACAAACAAAACACAGAGTACTTCCTTAGGCATGTGTATATGTAATAGGTGGTCAAAACGAAAAAAACAAACAAAGTGTAACCAATATACAACCAGCAATAATTCAAGATTATAATAATGGAATGGGAGGGGTGGATTTATTTGATCAATTTCAGCCAAGTACAGAGTACCATTCCTTAAACGTGCCTGGTACTTTCCCTACGTTAGATTTGTTCTCAATGCATCAATTGTAAATGGATGGATATTGTACAGAAGGATCAAGAAAACAACAAATTTAGAGTTTCTGAGAGATATTTTAAACATTCTCTTGAAGCTAAGTGAGAAACCAGGAAAACTTATTCCAATAAAGCTTTTTAAACTTGTTTGGTATGGTGGGGGTTGGATACAACAGTGTTATAAGTGATAAACAGAGGAGGTGTGGCGTGTGCCAAAAAAAAGCAAAAAACGAAACCACTAAATGTGAAGTTTCACTTCATGTCCCATGTTGGTTTCAATACCACACAAAGAAAGAAAGCAATTCTTTGCACAAAAGAACCTAAATGAGAAAATACCTATTACCTATTACATATTTTATTTTCACGACAAGGATATTTTTTTTAGAATTATTTTTTTGGGTATAATTAAGGGGTAAATATTTGTTTGTCATTTCGTTTGTTTGATGCTCATTCAAGGACATGTATTAAATATATTAAAGTATTCATAATATTTTTAGTTACCCTTCCTCATTAAAACATTATAAAAAGAAACAAATATACATAACCTAATGTTGGCTAAAGAACGGGCCTCCGAGGTGTTCCTTTAAAGGAACACTTCATTGCTCAGTAATTTACCGACCGATCATTTAAAGATTAGGTATACATCACTTTTAGGTGCTGTTCAATAAGATTTATGAAAACAAATCAATTCTGTTTATTAGAAAGGGTATCATGTACTTAGGGGTAACTTAAGGCTAACCACAAAAACCATTAATTCCAACTTAAGTAAAGAGACAAAGAAGACGAAATTAAGTACCCGCAATCTAATCATAGGCAAAGTAATCATATTATCTGGCCGTGCTTAGAGGCGATATATATTTAGGGCGGGTCTTACTAGGTTTAAAAATAATCTGAAAAAAATTTAATATAAAGGCCGTATAAATAAGATGGTAATCACATATGGAATTTAGATATTCGCTTATTTTTGCATAGAATATTTCTAACCCTCATTAGTTTTTCTTTATTGATACCAATTATACCCTATCGATCCTAACACTAATATATTAGGAGATATAAAGTAAATAATGTAGATATATTGATAAAAATAGGTTAATTTACATATTTATCCAAAGTTAAATTAAATTGGTCCTACTGGAAACAATTACAAAGAGCATTCTCCTGATTTGTTTAATCTTTCCAGGTTACACAAGTTCTGCTTTGAATCATTCATGGACATCAGCCTTTTGCTGATTTCCTTAAAACTGCTCCCACAATCTCTTATTTTTGTGAGAAATACTTAGCAAAAGCCTTAACTACTATTTTACCAACCCTTTCAATTGTTTGAGTGTGAGAGGCAAGGATTGATAAAGTTTCTCACGTCATTGAACAAATGGAAGTTGAGATTTACATATTTTCTGTTCACTTCACCAATACTGCAAGCATCGCCATTTAGATCAGCCTTTTCCTGGTCTTAAAAATGAATCTCGGTGCTTAGTATCTGGCGCTAGACGTTTTTGATGTCCACGATTCTCTCGAATCCCTGAATAACTTCCTCCTAATACCCGGACCACAGCAGTATTCATAAGATGGCCTCAATATGAATATACCAAGCAGATTACAATGTGATTTGAAGCACTCTTGCTGAAATCAGATGTGACTATTTCTTTTGATCTAAAGTTTTCTGACATTCACGTTGAACCAACATGGATAATATACTGCAATGATCAATTTTTGGATGATTTGTAGATTCTTCCTTTTCTTTCCTTTGTTTTTTGCTTTGTGTCCTTATTTTGAGACAGCTTAAGAAGACTGTTTGTTGCAGTGATCCAGCGAGTGTGATTTACAGACCCTGTTACCAAATGAGTAGTGATGCAAGATACACTGATTTACTCTCAGAATAGATAATTTTATAGCCATACTGTTGATCAGTTGAGAAATCTTGAATGACCTTAGAGAGGCAACTTGATCAGTGGATGACCAAAAGAGATCCGAATGAAATTGAGCTGATATCCAATTCTGGCTAATTTCAAGGAACATTCATATTAGCCTGCATATATTTTTGTCTGCCAGAAATGGACCATCATGGGAAATAATGAGACAGCTTAAGTTAACTTCCTCAGTGTGCAGGTTCCAAACGAACCAGACCAGCTTTCTCCTCAGGTGCTGGTCCAGCTCACACATTAAGTCAGCTTTCATGACACTGTTTACATTTCTAGAGTTTCTTCCAATGTCGAGGCAAATATTACCTTGGCAAACTTTTTCGCATGTAACTCTTCTTTGGTTACTTTCTCTTGCACAAAGTTGAACAGAGAGTAGTAGCTAACAAGCGTAAAAAAATCAATATAGATATTTTCCTAAATATTCGCAGTTAAATACTAGTCCCAGCCATTAACTACCATCATTATATTGGTCAGTTCAGTTTTTTATCAAAGAAGGCAGGTATCTTCCCTTCCTCCAAATTTTGCTCTATTTCTATCCTCAATTTATCTTGTACCTACACTCTTTTCCTTATTATTATCAATTAGTTTAATTGTTTAGTTTTATGTGATAACTTCAACATCACTCAGAGGTATTGTGCTTCTTGTTTCAATTGCCTTACCCCTATGCTATTTATACACTAGTTAGTCCAGTCATTACAATCTCATCAGAGTTGCTCTATACCTTGACGTTCAGGTTCTGCTTCTGAAAATAACTCAAATTTAGGGACGAACTCATTTTTACAACTAACTCTCTCCATTTCTGTATCCTCATTTCAACCATTAAAAATTTTCTTAACCTTCTCATGCCTTTCTTATCTGCTGCTGCAGTAGTTTTCTTCTTCTTCCTTCTCTGTCTCTCTTTCTTCTTTCCCATTTGTGTCTTGTGTCCTGGGAGATCACGGTCACATATTTGTAAGATTACTTTTCCTCCAACATTTGTTTTGTCGCTTTGTGTAGGATTGATCTGTTAAAGGAATATTTTCGCTGCTTCTGGTACAGCTTATGTGAGTTTGGATCAAACAGCCCTCGGATCGTCACCGTCACAATTGGTAATCTAACACTTTTAATTCAAATATATCAAATAACTTGTCTAACCTTACACTGAAACTCTCTTTGGCCTCAAGTTTTTCCTTCCTAAGGGTAAGATTCATTGACTGATTTTAGATGGCCTTGAACTTGGACATGGTGGTTACCCTTTCATTGACAACAGCTTGTTTGAATAGAGTAATAGCTTTGCTTCGCTAACAAATCAAGCCCGGCTAGATTTCGCTAACAATTCTTTTCAGTTCGTAGTTCCTCTTGTCATCTAATTAATTCGTTGTTCTGAATTGAGCAATTTTATTAATGATTTCACAATAAATTAAAAACTAGACAGGTAAGCATCCACTAAAAATATATATTAAAGCATTACACAAGCAAGTATTACGTAAAACTGTCAAAATATTTGCTTGGGATATACATATAATGCTTCATAGGTAAATAGGGGTTAGCTATAAAGTTTTTAGTTAAGTATACAAAGTTACCGCCTATACAAGGTGCAGTTGGTATTTACAAGTCTTCATGATTTCTGCAACAATGAACTTTTGCATAAGTATTTCAAAATTCATAGCTTTTAATATTTTAACATACACTGCGAAATATATATCAAACTGCATGATAAATAAAATTAATTGGAATTAGACCTATTTTTCCTTGAATACTTTCAATGCTCTATGAATGAAAAAGTGAGAAGCCATTCTAAAAACTTATAAACATATTTCAGTTAATTTCAATAGCCAAATGATGAACATTTCTTTAATGACTGCAATTTAAATTAGGTAGGGTTAGAAAAATGAAACCTTTTTTTCAGATGTGTTATCTACACGCCAAACTATAATCATAGAAAATCATTTAACCTGACTGATATGGGAAGATACATATTATAATCACCTTAATCTCCCGCACGACCTGCAATGGCGATCCATATCAGTTCTTAATCTGTTCACCAGACTGTCGCACGATAATTTGTGAGCATATTGAAACCCTCTTGTATATCAGGTATATACCAAGCAAATGCTACCGTTGTCTAAATTTTATTATTACCGCATCTTTTCGCTCTAGTTTCTAACAGCCAAATGAGGAAAATACACCTCATTCACCAACAAGACCTAAGAACAGCTTATGGTGCCATTAAAAGCGCACTCGTTAGGTCCTTTGCAGCAGAATCAAGCTCCATTTCTTTTTAGAATTTAAAGATAATAATATACTCTGAAATATTCTTTTTGTTCATACTGTCAAATCTCTAAACGCCATTGAATAAACCAATAAAAATTGAAATTTACACCTGTAGACGTCATACACAAAGAATAACCAGCTATTCCCCCCCTCCCCCCCACAACAACAAACTAAAGGTCTACGCACCCTTACTAATTCACTTTCCACTTTCGACGGTGGGACAAATTTTTAGGTAAAACGAAACCACCCTAAAACGACAGGTAAATCTATCATCTATAACGGCGGATAAAGGTCGGGAGAGGAATAAATGTGCAGCAGTCCTGTTTGGAAAGAACGACATGGCGCGCTGACCACTAGCCGCGTTAGTCTTAAGGTGAATCTCCCACCACTCCAGATGACAATACAACTGCTACAGAACCCAGTGAAACGAAATCTCCAACAGTGCCATAACAGACGAAATAAAGAACCTTCCATACACTATAGAGTTCAACTGGTTGACATCACCAAAAATGAACTGGGCGACTGACCAACCATAGAAGCAGCCAAAAAACAGCAAGGTAATGCAAAGCAAGCTCATATCAAGGATTTATTAATACATGGTAAGAATCAATTTTCTCTCAATGGTAAATGACCTCATTAAATAATGGTAATCCCAATTCAAATGCATTAAAAGGAACTCCAATAACAGGCCGAAAGAGAAAATAATAAGTAAAAAAATACAAGGTACTGATAAAAAAGAGTTATCGATTCTCACACACCTAAAGACCCCAAAGCCACAACTTTAATAATTATTAAAGGATAACGATCAAGCGCATAATAATCAACTACCAAATCTACTAAGTTCAGCTTTCCAAATGCTATAGTGACGTGAAAGTCATTTTTCCCCGTATTTATGTAAGTAGATGACGAAAATGACACTCGTCTTACTCAAAATGGTTCCAGATATTAGGTAAATTTAGAGATAAATTACTGTATATGGTGAAAATTGGTTGTTCTAAATTTAATTAAGATTATAATCACATAGCCCAAGAATTAAATTCAAGAATCCTTCAGAATTTTTTGCTAATGGAGCTTATTAACAATTAAGAAAAATAAGCAAAAAATCAGTACTCTACCCAAAAATATAATTTATCTTTTTTGCACAAAATTGGCGATCAAGATGAATAATTTGCACCACATATACGAATATATTGTATTATTTGTTGCAATTCACTGTCCGACACAATATCATATCCCTCAATACTATTTCTGTTTAGTAGAAATTAGATTAAGTATTTGATATTGTAGTTTACCTGAATAATATAGAAAAATAACCATTTGCTTAAAAAAATGATAGCAATTGAATTTAAGCAATACATAATTATTATACAAATAATTTATTTAATTCTACGCAAATCTACCAAGAGTCTGTTATCTATTGTTATCCATATCTTAGCTCGGTTATTTTCTTTACTCTAACCACATTTTTCTACATTATATTACTGCTTCTTGGGGCACTTTGTTCGCTTTGTCAAAATCTATTATTTTGTTAATCAGATTCCGATGGAAGCACATTCAATCTTGATTTTGCCCGATTTTGCTTACAACTGCCAAAGAATGAATAAACAGTTTCTACTTATAGCCAAAGATACTACCAGAAGAAATAATCTTACGTAAACTTTGGCGCGTGCAGAATCTATATCGGGTCAGTGATGTTTTTTTTTTGTTTATTCTCGCGAAATATAAAATTAGACAACATACGAGTAGGAGCATAACACATTTAAATAAAATATCCAAAATCTAACCTAGCTAAAACAATATTCAAACCATAATATTTTACATGATAGTGATAGTTAAATTACTGTTTACCGCGATGTCGCCGTTGCCTGCGAATGCGTGATGTCTGGTTTCGGCTCTTTCTTTTTAAATATCATATCAAACTAAGTTTTGCATCGTCTGTGAAAGAAGCAACGGAATCTTCAATAAATATGCAAAAAGCAAGTTGTGTTGCTTGCTATTCCGGCCGGGAGCTCCAATGATCACTAATAAAAGAACCAGAGAAATGTACCGATGGCACAGTCTATCATTGACAACCACCTCAACAAGTGAATGAGTTCCATAGACAGGAACAAGGGAGTGTCATATTATCTCATCAGGCAGCTATGGAAAGAGAACATCCACTGATTCTTTTGCTAAGTGAGAAAGAGACAGTCTTTGTGCAGAAGATGAAAGACAAAGGAAAGGAAAATGTTGCGAAGCTTGTGAAAAAATTGAAGCACCTCCTTAAGCCAGGCATGTTTTGTTTTTTCTCAGAAGAGTAGAATTCAGGCCAGGACAATGTGATGAACTCGTAAAAGAACCACTAGGTTTCCCCCAACCCAAAGATGTACTCAGAGGCATGAAGAACAAGTTCCGTATCCAGATTATGATGTTTATATTATTCATTTTCGAGGACCACTTTATACGGATCTGTAATATCCCGGATGCTGTCTAACCCAATACAGATGGTTACATCAAGTGCATGAAGGAGTCGATGCTGACCTGGATACAGGAAGTGGCAGGTCGAAGACCATATATGTTCCAGCGAAGCAATTTATTTGACTAGATGACTAAGAACATATGGCCGACCAAATCCTGAGAAGGCAAATCCCTCGACTATTATTAGTGTGGTGTGATTGAGAAAGAGAGAGAGAGAGACAAAGAAGTTTGCGTACACTACAACTAATCATAGTTAAGATAGGGTACAAAATCACTAGTTTTCAAAAAGTTAATTAAGGGAAACGTAGAGAAGGCCTGGAGCAGTTTCCGACGGCGGCTGGAATCGTACTTGACGCAGAGCAATTTTATTAAAATCAACAATGAATAGTCGGAAAAAAAGCGAAAAGTTTTAATTTTACTGATGACGATTTTTTTCCCGATGGAGAAAACATGTTTTTCTTTTTTGCTTGAGGAGTCTGGCAAATCTTAATGAAATTATGGGATTATAATGGTTCGTTCTACAGTAATAGTACTAAGAGCAAATATAAATAATTTGCTAGCTAATGAGACCAAGCACAAGTCCTTAGCTTAAATAGTTTAGGTGTGAGGCTTTTTTGATTTGTATAAATTTAAAGGAACGTTAAAGTATGGTTTTGAATCCCGTAGAGTCCACCCCCCCCCCACCCCAATGCTCAGAGGTGAAAGAGAATAACCGATTTTTCATTTTTTTTTCATTTTAAATTATACTTCATTAAAAATTAGCTATAAATCTCAGCACCGGCAGTCTTATGTCACCAAGAAGCGGAGACACGAACACGTCTTGCTGTTTAAAACTAATTATGCTTGTGCAATATATTAATCGCTCAAATGAGGAAAATTCATAAATAAACGATAGATGAACGAAATTCGTAATTTAAGATCAACTATGTAGATCAATTCGAGTATATGGCCGCATGTTTTATCTTTGCCAAGGAAATAAACCTCTCATCCAGCGAATTGATCTCAAGAATAGAATCGGTTAGAGTGAAATTTTGCTGCTATTTTCATTGAAACCCCAACAAATCAAATTTAGGCCAAGTTGAGGGATAAAATTTTAAAAAAGAGGATGGTTCCCATATATGATTTGGAAGGAAATTTAATACCAAATGCCCCCTTCTCACCACAACTATCATTGTCCTTGCCCACCACTACCAGCCCTGCCAACACCACTACCACTACCCCTGACCACGACCACCATTACTCCCGCCCATCACAAGCACAACTTTCCCTGCCCACCACTAGCACCACCGCACCTCCTGAACATCAAGACCAATGCCCACCCACTATCAGCACCCCTACCCACCACCACCACCAGGAGTACATGTTACAATGTGCAATTCATCCCTGTACATTCATTCATTTGACATCTAGATTGATCAAAAGAAATGCTGAGAACTGAAGTTATTTGAAGATACTTGAATAAGGATTCCATGTCTTCAAGAATGAAGAAGAGAGGCCGAAAACAGTCAGTTAGAAAGGGAGAGAAGGAAAGAATGATCTAAAAACAGAGCGTAAAACTTTTATGCAGATTTTTCTCACAGCAGGAGCGGGATAATTGTACAATAGGGAGGATCGAAAAAGGGGTGGGAGGTGGCAAATATTTTGCAATTCATTTCCTCACCCTTATTCTTTATGGATTCAACCTTTACAACTATTGTGTTAAAATTTCAGACTTCTAAATAAATATTTTCAGGTTCCTCAACGCAATTAAAAATTCTTAATAAAAGCAAAAATTTCGGAAAATTCTACCCATTTATTTTCAAACTTCAAGTTGTTACATTAACATTTATAACCTATACCGGCTATAATATTTCCATAAAACTTTACAATCAATACTTCTACTTCCATTTTATTAAATAAAAGTAATCTATTAAATATTCGATAAGTTTTCCTTCCTTTTTTCCTTTGTTTCCATGCAACCTGTTGATTTTCATCATCACTCTGAAATAGAAGAAATTGAACAATCGATTATTTAAATTTTAACTATTATTCAATATCCATTTATTCAATGCAGTATATTTTTTCTTTAAAAAGTCCTTCTTGTATTAAATGAGGGTATTTTTTTCCTGGACTCAATATTACTCCTTATATAGCCGTCTCGTTTATTTTCTCTACAAACTGCTAGTGACGCTTCTGTGACCAGTTTGATGCATCTCTCAACCGCTTGTGTGTAACAAGGAATATTCGGAATATCTAATTTAGATTATTGACGGATAAATTCTTTATGTTGCTCATCAGAGAGCGTCCTCGACAGCGGAGGTTCGGTACAACGGTCTATTGCCAATTAATTAGGTCGATGTAGTCGTCAGCTTCAAAGTTTATGTCTGGGATCTTGAAAGTGCGTATTGATTTCCCTTTATAAGCTTTTCGTGCTTTCTCAATTCTTCTACATGCGAGTTCCTGGATATAAGTTCTTTCATGTTGCAGCATACAAAGAAGAATGTTTTTCGCATGTGCAAAATAAGCATTCCTTTGAATCACTGGGGCAACTATATCTAGAATCTGTTTGTTCATCCCTTTCAGTGAATGTATGTACTGTCTTGAAGAGGTCGAGTGCTCCATCTTGCGAAGAATACTTAGCGTTTACTTCAAACCAGTGTGCTGCATACACCTTCCGGATTAAGAAGAAAATGGATTTCAGCGTGTTAGAAGAGTTGGAAGTCGAAACTTATAATCGAATTATTCGATTTGCCGTTGTAAGCCATCGTGCATGCGACATTTTTCCAGAACTCTTACGAGCTATTTCAGCAGAACATTTATCTTGTAAGATAGATAGAAGGATATCACACAAGTCCTTTGATCAGTGATCAAATTTCCTCTGTCAGCAGACGGCATGTTAGACGAAATTGGCTCGAATACAACAACACTTAGAGTCTTACATTTAACCAGCTGTTTTCCTATAGGTCCGACAAATCCACGAGGCTCCGTTGTTTTCCCATCCAAATTGTTGATGATATGGCGCAATGGGAGCTCATTTGCATGCAGCTGGCAAATAAACCAATGCAGTGGTATATTAACTTTTTCCTCTAACATTCTGATCACACCTCCTTTTGTTCCTGTATTCACTGGCGTTCTATCACATCCCACAGCAATAAGTTCATCAGTTGTTATGTTATTTGCTTCTAGATACGAGAATATTGCGTCGCATATAGCTTTTGCAGAACATGTATTCATTGTCAGGTGTCCAAGTTATTCGATGTGCTCTTCCATTATGTTCTTCTTGTGATGAGTTCCCTCCATTGTCTCAACAACAAATGTGCTATCTTTTAAACCATCAAAATAAATAGAATATAATGGCTTATGCGATATAATTTATTGATGTAGTGTAGTACGTTCTTTGACACGCTCTCTTCTAACCTTTGACCTGTCAACTACTACAGAGCTTTTTTTGCCTTCAATTGACGATATGTCCTTAAGGATTGAACTTATTATTAAAGTTGCAGTTCGATCAGACACACTAGTGCGGTCACATTCCAACGCAAATTCTAACAACTTTATTCGTGTAGATGGAGTCTTAAATGCAAATCATTTGTTTACTTCTTTGCGTTTCACGGATGAAGGAAGTTCATAGTCGCTACCTTTGTCAGCAGTATCTGTTTCTGTGCTAGATGAAGGAAGAATCACTTCAATCTTATCTGTCGAAGTATATGGGTGATTTAAGAGACAATACTTATGATTCTTCCTAAACTCACTCTCAATATTCTTCTCTGATTGAATTTGATCGATATTACCTATTGCCATTTTCCTAGTTGTACGTTGTTCTTACACAAACATTTGCTCCAATGGTGGCACATTCATTTTTTGGCTACAAGAACGGTTTTCAAAGCTATCGCATTTGCAACACGAAATTTCCAACAATTGTTCTACATTCTTTGTAAAATCGTCACATTTATGTTTAAATGAAGTCACATTTTTCCTGCTGATATTTATAATTAAAGCCTGAAATTTTTAATAATAATTTAAAATCCTTTTTCTAACTGCCTTTATTGACACACAAGGGATTGATGCCGTTTTCCTAATATAAGTTAACTTCACCGCTACTAATGTAATAATTTGTTTAATTGACGGGTCTTATCTATTGCAGTTTTTTTCCTTTTCTCTTTCAAGCAAAACATATTTTATAACATATTTATATGTTGGCAACTCTCGTTCATTAATGGCGCAGGGTGTGCCAAACATAATGCTTTCAATTTCATGACGTGTTCTAGGTTTAAATACCATAATTAAATATTGTTTTAATTTTTTCTTACATATTATTAACCTCTGAAATATAATAAAACGTGTATAAATATTTATTGTAAACTATAATTAAAAGTTCTTAAATATAATTGAGGAATGTTTTCTAAACACTAGACACTAGACAGAGCCATACTTACACAAACACACACGCATCCACTCTCAACGATATCGTCTGCGCTACTGAAACATAATTGTCACGTACTCCGCTATAATATATCATTGAGGAACCTTTAAATATCAATAGATTACTTTCAAATACTTGTACGTTTGCTTGTTCTTTAAAATGCAATAATGATTTGCTTGCAGGTATCAATTCAAAATTCGAATTTAATTTTCAGATATAATCCACGAAATTCAAAATTTAGTTTGAAATCGCATTATTTTCAATTTTCAATGGCATTAAGGAACCTTTAAAAATCATTATATCAAAATATCTTTTTAGTAGGTTTATTTGACAGATAGCACCACGAAAGATCGTGATGTGAAAATACATTTCAGAAAAATGATTTCGCTCCATAGCAACCCTAATCGTGTCTAAAAAATTTGTTTAGTATTATTTCACTTTCAGCCAAACCACTATTTGAAGGCGCGTTGTTATATATGACGAGAAGGCAGTGGATAATTTATGTTCTTACTTTAATAACAGAGTTGATTTAGACAAATATATATTTACCAAGGTTACAAGTTAAATACAATGTACAATCGTTCAGGTTAGGTCTCAACTTCCCATACTTCTATCCCCCATCTCTGTCGTGACATGTATGTCTGTGGGTCATCATTCTACGACCTTAGGCCTAGTGAGGAAACCCCACAAATAGATCCTCGGTGGATCTATGAAATCTTGAAAGTGACTACCGACATTAATTAATTAGGTAATATGCCATGTGATAAGTAGTAAACCAATGTAAAATAGAGAAATACTTATATCACGACTGTATAGTTATTAGGAAAAGCATAAGAGAAGCAAGCGAATAACTGGTTTCCCACGTGGTCACTCACATACACATACACACAGAGGAGCAGCTACGGGGCGAAAATATACCGATACTTGATTACAAGGGAGCCAAGCAAATAGAGAATTATATATTCTTTCACCGGTTGAGTTCTTGTGGAAGGTAAAACGAAAAATGATCTGTCGCATCTTGATAGGGTTTGCCAGCCAAATCTGAAAATGTGTATAGCTACTTTTGGAAGGCACACACCTCTGGTAACACCGTCCAACGGTCAACAAAGAGATATACAAGTGCATTTCCGATCATCAGCTTGGCCCTGCGCCTTGAAAAGGAGAAAACAGAGGTAACGCCATCTTTAGCTAGAAATTATAAATAAACGAACGAAAACCTTAGAAAAAAGAACTATTTAAGTTATTTGGTTGGATAGACATAAGTAAAGCGATCTATCTGCCTACGCTTATTATTATTGCAAGAATCACGTGTCCGTTCTTCGTCCTTAACTCCTGTCGTTTTAGCCTTAGCTACCCCGTCTCATGTAAAACTTACATACGGCATGATAGGTCTCGATTTACTACGCTTACGCCTGATAAGGTAGACCCTATTCAAGAATAAAAGCCTACTTATAGTCGTTTTCCTTTCTAATCCTTTGCATTAACCGCAATGTAATCAAGGCACCTTCTGAACCTAGCTTAGAAGTAGAATCTCCGGAAACCTTTGGAATCACAGTAAACTCGACGGGTAGACCTAAAACAGTTTCCTCCATCACTCCAAAAAAAAGTCCACACAAACGAACTACACCCTTAATTGTCCTTCATACTTACTTTAAATCATTCCTTAACTCCCGTACCCATAAACGGGTGACTCCTTCAGCTGAACAGTGAAGTTGAAAATAAAAATGAACGCATCAGATCATCAACAGGCAGGACAACCATTATGCCAGCCATCTTCAATGAGGCAGCAGTTGCAGGTTGACTTAAAATTATGAAAAGCAAGGTAACATTTCAAGAGTAAATAAGAAAGAAACTAAATTATTTCATGTCTTGGCTGCACTACCTCCCGAGATCCTCGACCGACTTTTGGCTGCTGTCATATCTATCCAAAATGATTAGCTTTAAAGGAAAGAGGTAATTGCGCTCTGAAATGACGAAATCCGTGCTCTTCTAGAAGCTCATTGCCTCCTCCATACTCACCTATAAACCTTCTACCAATTTAGGAAGAAATAAGGAGAACTACTCCACAGGTAGTAGTTAGGGAGAAACTCGTGAGGCACAAGTTCATCCAATTCTTGCAAGCCAACATCGCGCCCATAAAGGCTACTTAGAATGAACTAACCTTAGCCCAGCTAGAAAACCTTTCGGATGAACTAATGCCATTTTATAGAATACAGTGTCCTAAAGTTAATGACAGCACTGAGTCCATAGAACGTGGTGCCACTTTTTTGAACGATATGTGTATTCCCAATTTTGATAATAGAAGTGATAATTATGTAAATAATGTGAATTATATGGGAAGTGCGTGATCAGTGCCCGTAGGTGCGTACCCTAATGGAAACCGTTCCAATTGTTTACAGCGTAATAATGATCACGGTGGCTATAATACATACTGATAAGATGTGACCCTTTGCAGGAATCAAAGACCTGTGGTATGCCGTTGACATTTTTAATTTGGCGAGAGTGTGAAATTCTGCAATCCCTAGGCAGGTAGCCAAAGAGAGGTGGAAAACGTTCAAATGCAACCTTCCTCCAGGCCATCTTCGCCAGCCCCATCTGAAAACTAGCAAGGCATGCCATTGCAATCGCGACCGCCGGTATGCCATCTGTCTTTACAATCGCCGCTAAGGTAAATAAATTAAAACGCAAGTTTCTAATTAATAAGGGGCGAGTGGGTCAATAATTGTGGCTAAATTGGTGCGATCGAGCGAACATTACGACGGTTAAAGGCAGAAAAATTAAAGTGCGCGTCGAGATACACACAGATATAGTAATCCCTAGTCTTCACCGATCATTCAAGTGGTCGTCTTTGTCGCGTATACCACATCGCCCTTATTTTGAATTGATTCTCTAAGGCACTTTAACCTCTTAGTGGATTGCGAGCACGGCATTCTTATCGACAACCAAACTCATATCAAAAGTGCAACAATCCGGGGATCCTGCTGTGACTCTAATCATTAATGACCAAAAGCACCTACCTCTCAGTTCCAAGCCTGGGTTAGATAGGTATAAGGCTTTGTATACACCCACGCCCACTATCTTCACTCAATTGTACAATTTGTCACACCCTGGAATTAGGGCATCGCTTCGTAAAACTACGTATTGATACTTCTAACCAGTATGGACAGGGACATTCGCTCCTGGGCAAGGAAGTTAGTCTCATGTCAGTCCTCCAAGATCGATCAAAACGCAAATGCTTCAATCCTGCCCATTAATATTCTGTCCTCAAAATTCGAAACGGTGCATATTGATGTTGTTGGGCTACTTCCACCGTGCACACTGCTTGTACAATCCGACCCGTCGCACAATCGCTATCTACTATCATGCATTAATGGAGCTACAAGATGGATCGTAGCATTAGAGATTCCTGATGTAAGTGCTGCAACCATCGGCTTGGCTTTCCTAAATGGATGGATTTCCAGATTCAGAGTCCCGTTATACGTAATAACCGACAGATGAGCCCAATTTGAATCCGAGTTATTCAAGTAATTATTAGCCCTCTTTGGTTTTCATCGTCTCCGCATTGCGGCATACCACCCATCCACGAACGCAATCGCAGAAAGGGCACACACCCTCTAAGTACTCTCTAATGGCCCGTCGGCAAGGCGGGCTGATGGCCCTTCCGATTATCCTGTTGGGCATTCGTACCTTGCCTAATGACTCGGGATTTTTGCCGTTCACAGTTGTCACAGGGACGATACTATTGTTCCAAAAAACGCGGTGTTTCATCCTCGTCGTCGAAATCAGATTTAAAAATCATTAAAGAATTTGCCCCAACCATAGCACAAGTCGAATACACACAGGCATTCCTAAGACACCCGCACTCGGTGCCCAAGCCTGTCGTACCCAAGGATCTTCGTGAGGTAACAAATGTGTGGGTCCGAATAGACCGCGTTCGCAAACCGCTAGAAACGCCATATGCTAGCCTTTTCCTGGTGATCTAGTGCGACGATAAGGTCTAAAAATTGGAGTTCCTTGATGGCAAGAGACACACTCTCTCAGTGGACAGGCTTAAGCCAGCGAGGCTTAGTCCCTCGTAGAGTATTAAAGTGCTGAGTAATCAGCGACAACCAACGACTCAGGCAAGATCCAGGAGGATGACTTGTTGCACATCACCTAATGGAGAGCATGTTCAGAGGACTATGACGTCGAATGAAATCGACGAGAAACATCTACAGGCAAGGGAGAGAATAACAACAAAACGGACATCTTCACGCGGTCTGGGAGGCGAATTACGTTTGGAAAAGACCGATGGTACCTCTATTTTGGAATCCGTTAAGGTCACTGCATTGCCACAGTTATTATAATAAAAAAGAAATAGGCAAAAATGCACGCGTGCTTCGATATTTTGTAATTTCCCTGCGAACCAATGGGAATACATTCATTGTCAGAGAGAGAGAAAAAAAAAAGTAGGATAACAAGAACCCGCGATCGGCTTCTGTTAACGTCACTTCTGTTAGATAACACTGACTATAGCCAGCCTAATCGTAACAACGCGAGATTTCACGACATGGCGTGAAGCTTTCAATTCACTTCCGGCACCCCTGTATATAGATTAAGCAACTCACCCTTATAGCGCATCTGTAACTTTCACTTCCGTAGCTCAATATATATAGTAAAACATTGGCCTGGGTGAAATAGTATTCTGCTAACAAGAGACGTTGCATAAGGTAAGGCCTGCATGCTCTGATTGCTGGCTGAGCATAGGCGGGAATTAAGTTAGGATAATTGGAATAATTTTGTACTTAAACTAGACTCAGCCATAATTTTTGTAATATGACTCAGTGCCCTGATCGTTCACATTAACTTTACGAGTGTATATTTTTCTGCCTTTAAAGCTTCGTTCACTCGGCCTCCCATACTTCCAAGAGCCCGAAGACAAAAAAAAAGAAAAAAGAAACAAACCAAAAGATCTCTTGAACTGATCTTCCTCCCCGGCAAATAATCCCTCGATCTATGCATGTTGTATTTCCGTCATAACTTTGAACATGCCGAGTACGAATCGGCCTTAATTGCAAACCCAACCCTTGCTTTTGGAAAAGACTCGATCTCAGTGCTCCCCTTCTCGTGTTCCCTTCGAGTAGCCGAACCAGTGGGTAGCAGATCCACCCGTAATTGTTGTCGGTCGTGTGTGGCCAAGTGTGTATAACTTGATTTATCTTACTTGTTCATTATTCTATTTTTTATTTATCTTTCATCTCCCATATTTTATTTGAGTTTGTCCAGTAGTAAAGTTTATTTCGTTTTGCCCAGTTTGATATACAAAACCTTCGAGATAGTTAAATTAATTCTGCCACGTATAATTAGTCACTCTTAGAGATTTATTGGAACCCAAAGTTCAATTGCATTATCCGAGGCAAGGCTCATCTGCAGAGTTGATCTGCGTGCTATTCACCAACCATTCCGAGACACCGAAAGCAAACGGAGATCAGAAGATCTAACCTGACCTAAGACATAATATATATATATATATATATATATATATATATATATATATATATATATATATATATATATATATATATATGGGAAATATCACGAAAGTTAGCACGTGATAACTATAAATATGAATATATACCACGGAAAGAAACTGAAGAAAAGGCAGATTGGAGTATGTACTTTCGTCTATTCGACATTTTCAAACTCAATGGTAAGAAAAATAAGACGCCCAGTATTTATACAAAGCACGTTTCCCTATGAGGTCAACATTTTAATGGTAGCAGATAATTCGGATTTTAGAAAAAGTGATAAAATTGGATCTAGCGAAATCAGCCCTGGGCTAATGTTGAGATTACTATAATCCATAGTAATGATTTTATAAAGAGAAATATCCTGGAATCATTTTAATCTCCCACACAAAGGAGAGTAATCTCAACGTTAGCCCAGGGCTGTTTTCGCTAGATCCAATTTTATCACTTTTTCTAAAATCCGACTGATCTGATAGCATTAAAATGTTGACTTCATAGGGAAACGTGCCTTGTATAAATACTGGGTGTCTTATTTGTCTTACCATGGAGTTTAAAAATGTTAAATAGACGAAAGTCTATTTTATTCAGTTTCCTTCCGTGGAACATATTCAACTATATATATATATATATATATTTATATATATATATATATATATATATATATATATATATATATATATATATATATATGAGGAATTAAACCACATTCTCCGAAGACAATTTAATTCAGAACAGTTTCAGTGTATCTCACACCCTTTTTCGACTGACACTGGGTAGAAAATATAAGAGAATTGCATATAAGCATAACACAAGATCCCCTCTTTTTTCTCCCAATCCCCTATTTGTGGCTAATCTGAGGGGGGGTTAGGCCTAAACATATTGAAGGGCTGACATTTTACGATTTTGTTTATTTGCTTTCTTATTACAGGATTAAAAGAAAATTGACCTTTAGATAGATTTAAATTAGGAACTGACGATATCAAGCTTGATTCTACGATTCTTCTCTCAACATAGTTAGCCGATTTAAATACCATTTTACTTCCATTGAAATCGATCGTATGATTCTTGTCTCTAACATGGCAAAATATTTCACTGCTTTCGCGCATAGACTAACGAGATTGTGGCTATAGACGAAGTATCGACTATGGAGTCTAATTACTCTATGACCCCCTAAGTGTAGTGCTAGTCACCTGCATAGAGCAAGAGAACAAATATCCCCTACACGTCTTGCCATACGCACCCGAAGTCTCGTCGGCCGAATTAAAGGTGAGCGACCAGCTGTCGCCTCCTCAGAAACCTCAACTGACGTACCTCCTAAATTAATTCGGTGACGTCATCTCTGAAATTCCTGATTTTGCAGGTCAATTTGAACCAACATTCAATTTATCACTCAAGAACCCATCCGATCTAAGCCGTATCCGCTGTCCATAGACTTAAGAGAAGCATTTACTGGTGCGGTTGACAAGCTGGTATAATTTAAAAAGATAGAACCGTCAAACTCAGATTATTGCTGCCCAGTTGTTATGGTTAAGAAACAACATGGATCATACCGGATGTGGATCGATCTTCGGAAATTAAACTCAGTAAACGTGTTCGACCCAGAGCCAATCCCTTTTAGCAACCAGATTGTTCTCATCTTTTTGAGAAAGCCAAATTCGTACCCGAACTGGATTTGTGCAAGGCCTATTATCAAATTCCACTACGAGAAGAGGTCAGGAAATAGACAGCTTTCCCAACTGAAAAAGGGCGGATGCAATTTCAAAGACTCCTTTTTGGCCTTGTCACTGCATACAGTAATTAAAATCGTATAATGGCAAGGATATTAGATGGGTTGCCAAATATATCCTTTTATTTTGCTAATATTTATGTGGCTACAACTGAGTGGAATTAGCACCCGAATGCTCTCAAGCACATCTACAAAGACTCCGAGAACATACTCTAACCATCCCCAGAAAGTGTCACTTCCGTCACACAATACAATCGACTATTTAGTCTTTCGAATTAAAGATATCTAGCTAGCTCCCCAGGAGTACAAAATTTGAGCCTTGCTAAAATGCCTCTTCTCGCGAGCAAAAAGCACTTGAGATCATTTATGTGTTCAGCGTCCATTTACCTTCGTTTTATTGGTAATTTTGCGTCACAGTCCGCCTCTATGTGCTAACTTTTGAAAAAAAGCTCCTGAGCTCCTTATATGAAAACCAGTGACGATTAAGTGTTTCGATCAATGAAAAGGAAAACTTGCGTCTCCCCAATATTACGCTTGTCTAACCCCGAGAACCATTTAGCATAAGAACGGATGCCAGTAACGAAGGAATAGGTTGTGTTCTCGTTCCAATTGGAGAAAACGATGACAGCTTTCTTATTGCGTGTGCAAGTCGGAAATTTCTACCACGAGAAAATAACTACACTGTGATTTAATGAGAGGCCATCGTGATAGTCTGAGGAATTAAAAAATTCAAAATTTTTCTGGTAAGGTAAGACCTTATAATAGAAACTGACCATAAACCCTTATCCTACCTCTAAATGGTCGCCTAATGCACTGGAGTTTGTTTTTACAAGAGATTCAATTCAAGATCTTGTATATTAAAGGCACCGAAAACTGTATAACCGATAGCTTAAGCCAGAATTCATTGAATTCTCCTCCGAGATGATCTTGATTGAAAGTAATTTTTTTCTCATTTTAGGATTGATTTTTTTCTTTATGTACTTATGCCCATGTAATATTTATTTTCTTTGTACTGATTTCGTTAATATTATTGCTTATTGATTCGAGGCAGGTCAGCCTCCTACTTAAAGGAATTCATTGATAATTGTTGTTATTGTCTGTTGGTTTCTTTTCTAATATTAATCTTTATACATAAGTAACCTCCAGTCTCTATATTTGGGAATTTTACCCACGAATTTATGGTCATGCATTTTTTTAGTTTCAAAATTACGATGTTCTGTATACTCCTTGTTTGGCCTAGGTGCCACCTTGAGATTTAATTATTATTGGATATCACTCCTACCCAAATGTTCTATCTTAATGGGGAGGAGAGGTCAGAAAGAGTGGGGGGAAAGAGATGCGTAGGGCGAAGAGAACCGACGATTGGCTTCAGTTGATGTCTCTTCCGTTCGATAACACAGACTATAGCGAGCCTAATGGTAACAACGACAGATTCTGCGACCTGGCATGAAGCTTTAAATTAACTTCCGGTGCCCCTCTATATAGATTAAGCAAATCTCATATATGGTGCCTCTATAATTTCACTTCCGGGGCTCTGTATATATAGTAAGGCATTGGCCCGGGGAAATTAGTATTCTGCTAAGAGGAGACGTCGCATAAGGTAAGGCTTGCAGGCTCTGATTGCTAGCCGAGCGTAGGCGGGAATTAAGTTGGGATAATTGTTAAATATTAACTAAAATATTCAATGCCCTCTGAATAATTCAGTACTTAAACTAGACTCGGGTATACTTTTTATAATATGCCCTTGTGCCCTCATCGCTTGCATTTTCCTTACGCGTGTCTATTTTTTATACCTATAAAGCTTATTTCTCTTGGCCTCCTATACCTCAAGAGCCCGAAGAAAAGAAGAGAAAAAAAGTAACAAACAAGAAAGATCTCTCGAGTTCAGCTTTCTCCAAGGCAAATACCCTCTCGATCCCTACTTTCGAGGCTGACTATAGTTACTGGAATACATGTTGTATTTTCTGTCATGAATTCCAACGGGCTGCTCCCAACGAGCAGCTGAATCAGTCGGTGGTAGGTCAACCTAGAATCGTTGTCGTGCGGCCGAGTATATATACCTTGATTTATCTTACATGTCCCAAATTTTATTTTTGATTTATCTTTCATGTCCAGTATTTTATTTGTGTTTGTACAGTAGTAAAAATTAATTTGTTTCGCCCAGTTGGATATACCGAACCTTCTAGATAATTGAATTACTTCTGCCAAGAATAAATAGTCACTCTTAGAGATTTATTGGAACCCAAGTTTCAATTGCATTATTCGAGGCAAGGCTCAACTGCACAGTTGCCATGCGGGCTATCCGGCAACTGTTGCGAGACACGGAAAGCAAATGGTCAGAAGATCTAACCTGACCTCCCACAATAATGTATCATAATTGCAACTTATGTATAATCATATGGAGGAATTAAAAGGCCGTATTGTTAAGTAAATATATAATATGTATTATATTTGCGGAATATAATATATTCACAGAGACTAATTAAAAGGCCCGAAATTTTGAATAAAAATATATATATATGTTAATGAATATCCAAGATCTAAGAGTGTAGCAGTGTTATAACAAAAGATTGTCTACCCCAAGTTGATATTTACTAGGTATTTATCCTTGTTACTACATAGCTTGTCGAAGAGTCTTTTGTGGCATTCAGATTGCAAGGAAAGTATACCTATCGCACCAAATTCCACGATAGTAGGGCAGATGAGGAAATCCCACAAATGGGTACTCGGTGGATCTATGAGATCCTGAAAGTGAGTACGCACATTAATTAATTAGGTAATATGTTATGTATTAAGTAGTATACCAATGTAAAATAGAGAAAGGCTTATATCACGACTGTACAGTTATTAGGAAAAGCATGGAAAAGGCAAGAAAATAACTGCTTTCCTAAGCGGCAAATATACTCACAAAGGAGCAGCTGCGAACGAAAAGATGGCGATGCTTGATGACAAGAAAGTCAATCAAATGCAAAGTGATATATGCTCTGACCGGTTGAGTTGTTGTGGGAGTATGAAAAGAAACATAAACTGTCATATGTTGATAAGATTTGCCAGCCCGGTTTAAAAATGTGTAAAGCTACTGTAGGAACGCATCAACCTCTGGTAACTCCACCTAACGGTCAATGAAGAGGCTTACAAGTGTATTTCCGATCATTAGCTCTGTCCCGCGCCTTGGAGAGGCAAATGAGGCCCCTTCCCATTAAACATGGGAACTATAAATAAACGAACTTATACATTATTAAAAAAAATCAGTTAGGTCATATGGTCGGATTCATTCAATTAAAGGCGTCTGCTTATTTCTATTATTATTACTTTCCTCACGAATCCGTTGCTCATCCTTAATTCCTGGTGTATTTGAATCACCTAGCTCAACATTAGTTAGACTTACATACAGCGGCCTATGATCCGATTTTTTTTCGCTTACGCCTGATAAGGTTGTCTCTATTGAAGAATAAAAGCCTACTTATTGTTAGTTTCTTTTCGGAGCTTTCTTTGAAACCCGAGGTAAACTAAGCACCTGGAACCCAGCCTAGAAGCAGAATCTCTGTGTAAACTTTTGAGTCACAGCATAATTAACGGGAAGACCTAAAACAATCTTCCCCATCACTTCCCCCCAAAATCCAACCAAACAAACTACACCCTTAATAGACCTTAAGTACCTACCTAAAACTCATCCTCAACCTCCCTCCCCCATAAGGCATTCGGAACTTTGAGATTGGTGAAAACCATATTTTTTGCTGATAACCGTTTAGTCCATGTGGACTCACATGGCACCATCGGATTATGGCATAGCAGGTGTGTTTTCGTAAAAAAGACAGAGCTTTGAATCCCAAAGCATTCCTCTTCAATTTGACAAAGCTCGCAGAGAGACGTTATAGCAACCTTTTAGTTAAGTTCACAGTGCCTAAATTGCATCTAGAAAATTCAGTGCAATTCATCCTTTTAGTTAAGATACTTTGAACATTTTTAATTAATATCGTGAAATTTATCATTTACTGCAATAAAGCAAAAAATACATCCTCTTTTCTTGCAACCTTTCAGAGTAAAAAGTTTACTGGTTTCGAAGCTGTACAAAGCAAAATAAAATTGTTCATACTGTTATATGCTTCTGAGCTAGTAGGGATTTCACAATAGCTTCCCGCTATAGATGATCGAAATTCTCCGAGAACACCATCCACCATTGGCGCAGAATGCCATGCCGCATCGTCTTAGTGAAAGAGGATACCACCTTGGACTTTGCCTACTCGTTTTTGGAACAAGGCATCACTGTTTCTCTAAAATTAAGGGGGCCGTTTCAGGCTTACTCTTGTTCTTGTCAAATTTTTTAAGAGTTGGATATTTTATTTATTATAACTTTATCACGGACTATCTAGTTTATTTTTTAAAAATATATGACACTCCCCCATCCCAATTCTAAATCGATGGAGGAGGAAAAACCACAAATTTTCAGGCATTTCATGAACATAATAGGTCCCCTATTTATGAACTGATATTTTGTGAAATAAATGCTCTAGGTTAATTTAAATATTATTTTACATCATTGTGATGAGTTTTTTCGGAAATGTGATTAAAGTTTTCTTTAAGAAACAGTTAACTTCGAGTAGTCAAAGATTCACTCAAATTCGTCAATTTTGGCTACTCCCACCCAACTAATTTATTATCGACAATTAAATTTGAAAATAACTCAACATTTTAAGATTTCCAATCTTTTAAGTAATATGTAAACCTTTATTTAGTAAAAATTCACCAATAAATAACGGAGTTATTATGATTTTTGTTAATGTTCTTGTTTTTTCGAGAAAATGGGCTCCAAAGTTCGGCGAGGCTATTTATGTTTTTAACAGATCGTAGGAAGCGTGTAATGCCCAAGATACTTTATGTACAGAGGCTATATACCTTTACATATAATATATATATATATATATATATATATATATATATATATATATATATATATATATATATATATATATATATATATATATATGACTGTATAAATTACAATATACAACATATATTGCCCCCCCCCCCCTCCCCACTGAAAGGTGCACACACACTGCCTATTTTTTATAAATATCGCACAAAAAGTTCGACGAAATTCTGTACAAATAAGTTCCTAAATAATTGGCAACCACTTATTAGAGTTTAACTACATATAGAGGAAACATCGCTGCTTCAACATTTTTGTGTAAATTGACGGAAACGGTCCCCTTAATGCATAGTCAGTTCGTGTAACAGGTTTTCGACCTTCAAGATAATCCACAAATATCATTAGATCTGAATCTCCGTAAATGGTGGCCATCACTTTCTGAGTTGAGTTACTTTTCCGATTTAAAATTAATTAACAAGATAATCAACGTTGAAGTCACCTTTCGAATGTTGTTTGGTTCTAGGATCATACTGGTAGATCGAGGTTTCATCTCTGGTGATGATTCGATTCAAAAACTGCTCTTCATACACTCATTTCGAATAATCAGCTGCTCTGGGCGCAACGCTTTTTGAACCCATCAAGCTAGAGCTTTTTGACTCCCAAAACATCATGTAAGATTAAACTTAATGAATCCTTTTTTTCGATCTTTCATTAAGATTTTGAAGAGAAACTGTTTGCGATATTTTTCTTATTTTGTTAGTCTCCCATTGCAAGTGTTATTTTCGAGATCTAATCTGCTTTCGCAAAAGGGCTAGATCCACTGTAGACCGCAGATGTCTTTCTGGCATTAATGGCATAAACTTTGTCTAACCCCTCTATATTCTATATCCTTTTCTATTAAAGTTTCACCCCAAAATTAATGTTTGATCTTATTTCAAAATTGCTATAATCCTTGGGTGTAAAAAGTAGCTTTTCGAAAGAGCAACTGTGCATAACAGATTCTAAGTGTCCAGCAAGCTATAGACCTAGTGACATGTTCTGAGATGTTGTATATAGTTTAACCTAATTGTTTTCAACCTTCAAAGAATTCCGTAAACTTTTTGATCTCCCGATTATAATATGGAGATTTTTATTCACCGGCCACTTTGTATTGCTGGTGACAGATGAACAAATCGAATGAAAAATCAAAACCCTATACATACCCCAAAAATTTATTCAACAAATTTATAATTCCACTAAATTGACTAAATTCCAATCTTATATTTTAAATATAATATAAAAAAGTATTAGCATTCATTCAAGTTAAAATAATGAACAAACAAAGTAGAAACTAAAGCTACCTGTGTCTAAAGTATCCAATGCATTTAGAAAATAAATCCTTTAACTTTTCTACTCGACGCAATAGAAATACAACACTAGGGTATTCTAGATTGGCTTCGGAAATCGATTATTTTACTCTAGGAGTATTTATTTTCTCTGTCAATGCCGCATTAAGAGGCGAAGAAATTTTGCTCTGCGATCCAGCAAATATGAATTCTTTTTAAACGTGGTTGACCCATTTCGTTACTTCAAGTCATAGTATTCAACTTTCATTCTATCATGTTCTTGGCGTCGTTCGAAAATTCTGTAATTTCCGGTAAGATCGCTTGTCAGGAAAGCCATGAAGAACATGAGATTCACTCGATATAAGATTTAAAAAGATTTGGAGGCTGCACGGACAGTGGTAAGTAAATTACAATAAGTTCTCCATAATGATGGATGCTAATCCAAAGGAGAGACCCTCAAAACCTGACCTGTCTGAGAAAAGTATGTTAAAAAAGTGAGTCAATTTAACTTCTGATTTTTGCATAAACCTGTCTTAGAATTCCCAAAAGCGGTTATAAGGTTATGTAACCAAGTATTAGATAGATTTACATAAATGTGTTGAACACTATTGACACTTCTAAGTTCAGCACTCTTTTTGTTTCTTACTTTCAAATTTGTTTATATAAGGAATGATACTTCTCTTTTGCATTAGTTAGAACATATGATTCTAAATCTTTTAATTAAATGTAGTTATGAATATTTTGAAATAACTACTTTTGCAATGAATCCTATCCTTATTGCACTCACCGCTGTCAATATTGTTTTCAATAACTATCCTCAAAATATCTTAAACAAATTAGTATTTAATTGAATGCTAATTTAAATAAACATATATAGGGTCATAATTATTTGTTTACAATATTAAATGGTTAACTGAATGGTTTATATTCATTTACACTTTGCGTATCTTGTATAAATTGGCAAAGAGATATTTTGGCGTAATTTGGTAGTCTCCCATTTAGTCTGTTATTGAAATGTCATATTATTCTTGAAATTCGTTTTCCTTTGGACTAATTTTCTTTAAGTTTCTAAACGACCCAGTAAACTAACATCCACTTTATCAACTTTTTTCCATATTTATTGTTCAAGAAATGATAGTGTCAGCCTGGGTTTGTTATCATATGTCTTTCTCCAACATAGTTTAGATCTTCCAAATCTCGTTTACAAGGTAGTCACTGCATAAGATTCTCCTTCCTAAATATAAATGATAACCTTGTTTTATCACTTGATACTGCTCAGCCTTCCTTTAGGTAGATATAAGGGTTTGGAAAAAGGAACGATTGAAAAATAGAGAACGAAATTTGTATGAAGCAAGTTGCGGATGGCTTCCTGCGTCACCGGATCAATGGTAGGGAGCGGCGTATTGAATGCGCCAGCCAGAGTTTAAAAAAGAAGGCTCATGCAAGCAAAGCTTTTAAACCTTCTGTTTTGCATACACCCTTCCTAGAAACGGGCTGTATTTTGAAGAAAAGAAGACGTCGAGCGCCTCTGGGAAACTATATCTAAGGATTAATGCTACACCAACGATTCTGAGCACCACTACTATAGATATGGGGTGTACTAAACTAGAGTAAAGAGAGAGATGTATTGAGAGAGAGAAAGAGTAAGAGAGTTTGAAAGATAGAGAGAGTGATTTATGCGGTAGATTTAAAGAGAGATTGAGAAGGAAAGTGATTGGTAGCGTTAGGCAGATTGAACGAAATATAGATTGAGAGAGTTTGGTATAAATTGTGAAAAAAGAGAGAAATTAAGATAGAGAATGAAAAGAAGGATTGAGAGAGCAAAATTATGAGAGTGGGTTTTGGGAGAGAGATTATAATAGAGATTGAGAGGGAGCTTGAGAGAGAGTTTGGGAGGAAAATTGAGAGATAAATTGATATTGAGAGAGATTAAGTGATAAATTGAGAGAAATAGTTTGAGATAGAGACTGTATAGATATAGAGAGGGATTGGGAGAGAAATTGACAGAGAATGATTGACAGAGGTTTTGTAATGGTGATTTATATAGATATAGAGATCGTGAGAGAGAGAGAGATTAAGCGAGTCGGAGAGATTCAAGCAGAAAGCGAAAGTCATAGAGAGAGAGAGAGATATTAACTGATAGAAAGAGAAAGATTGCGAGGGAGTGAAAGTTGGGGAGATAGAGACTTAGAGAAAGATTGAAAGGAATATTACTACATAGTGAGAGATAGAGTTTCAGATTGTCACAGAGATAGAGATGGCTAGAGATGGTAGAGATTAAGATATAGAGATTGAGAGATATTAAGAGATATAGAAATTAAGATATATATATTAAGAGATATTAAGAGATATATAAATTAGTGATACAGATTAAAAGAGAGATAGAGAGATTTTGCTAGAAAAATTGAGAGAAAAAATTTGTTACAGAGTTTGTGATAGAGAGAGAGACCGTGATTATTATTCAATGCACGCATAAAAGTACAAGTAAAAGGAGAGAGGCATATTATAGGTACTATATTATTTCCCAAATGAGTAGCAAAATGTAGAAAGCACTATACTCAATACATCGCAACAAATGATTTGACGCCCAAAAAGATGATCACATTCCCTCGAGATATCTTTGAACAGGAAGATATGTGAGAAGCTAATATTGAAATTAAGATTGTTACCTGAAACTGGAGACTCACGACTATGCGGGAATGGCTCTCTAGCCAATACAGCTCACATATGTGTGCAGTTTCACGAGCAAAACATTTAAACTGATAAGAACACAGGCTGGAAGTTTTCAACAAATTAAGGGGAATTTAGTTTAGTGGAATGGGATCAAGCGAGAAAGCAATGAAGGTTTTCATGGCTGGAGTTAGCGAAAGCGTAGATTTCACAACTCCTACGATAAAAGTTAGTCACTCTATTTAATTCGTTCACATTTGTTTTCGGTTTTTGTTTTTTGTTTATAATTTAATATAATAGGTTATTTTATTGTTTATTTCAGTTACCTTTTTTTTTTTATATTCAGGTTAGTTTATGTTAAAACTTCACTTCTTCTATTATTTTTCAAAATTACACTGGATAGTGTCAATAAATTTTATATATTTTTATTTGTGTTTTACTTTAATCTCAATAATTGTTAATTTTA
The DNA here is from genome assembly GCA_963969495.1 of Ceratothoa steindachneri. NCBI lineage: Eukaryota > Metazoa > Arthropoda > Malacostraca > Isopoda > Cymothoidae > Ceratothoa > Ceratothoa steindachneri. The sequence goes on from OZ018321.1 coordinate 124,515,334, forward strand.
TATTTTTAACTTGCCTTCACCCACTTTTTCAGCTATTATATAATGCATGCTTCTAAATGTTTAACTGTTATCGTTAATATTTCTTCCCCTTCTTATTAGTCAATACAGTCGCTGAAGATGGTCTTATCGAAGGTCCGAAACGTCCGGCCAATAAATGATTAGTGTAATTTCCTGGGTCTTCATATTCCTACTACGATCAGATTCCCAAGGAACAAATCAATTTCAAGTAATATATATATATATATATATATATATATATATATATATATATATATATATATATATCTATATAATAAGGTGACATCACTCCGCTCATTATCATTTGATAATATTATATATAATTGTTTATTTTTGGAGTACTGCAGATTATAGAAATTTGGCATGACTACAAAACTATATTTGCCATAGTGTGAGCAAATACAGCTGAGAATACGGGACAAGAAGATTGAAACCCAATTGAGAAAAGGAGCTATGAACCGAGTTAACCTTGAGCTAAAGTAGCTTTTTGATGATGCTTGATACATAATTTCTGGTTAAAATATGATAATTTTTTTATATTGGGAACCAAATTACTTTACAAATGCACTTATGTTTTCACGTCTGTCGTTAAGAAAAGACTGTAATCTCCAACCTTCAATTTATGATCTACGTACACTTATGCCAATTTCATTCGAAATAAATTAACAAAAAATATACGAAACTTGTAAGAGCAGTAAAATCTCTAGTAGGGGTTGGTTGGGGTTTTAAATTAATAACCCTTCTCCTTTATACATCTAGCTTTTCCTAATTATCGAGTGTTTCCTTTATCTTCTTTAGCTCCATAATTATTTGATTCTTTTACTGAATATCCTGCACCTAAACAAATTTATGCCTATGGACTCCCCTAAGAACTTGAACTATTATTCAAATTCTATATTACAATTCTAGATCAAATACTCTGAATTCAAAATTCTAAATTATATATATATATATATATATATATATATATATATATATATATATATATATATATATATATATTTAATAGTTGTTTCATTCATTATTATTCCCAGAATCCTTTGTTCTTCTCATCAGAAAAAAGAAGGGGATTAACCATTTGAGATTTACATCAAAGACTCCATCCTACCTAATAAATTTATCTCTTTATTTAAAGGAAATCGATAGATTCGCGCCTTTATAGTTTCAGGAGGGGGAGGGGGTAAAGGATTATCTTCTGTGTTTTATCTATTCCGCGCCATTATCTACATTAGTGATTCAGATTGATAAATACTGGGTCCACGATAGTGAATATACCATTAGGGTACGCAAAAGACCTAGTAAATAATGATTTATGAACAGGAACAGTTTACACGTTTAAAATCAAAAGGGAAGGAAAAGATTTATTTCCAGGAATTTGATCCTATTGTAACCAGACCGCTCAGTTTCTAGTACTAGTTAAGAGCATTGCTTGCGAACAATTAAGATTAAGCGGACAAAATTCGGGTAAATAGGAATTGTTGAAACTACCCACTTGTCTCGTTGACGATGTTGAGTTTTTTAGTCCGAATTTAAAACGCAATAGCAAAGAGAACTTATCACGCACAGTTTGTTATTAGAGATTTATAACGTGGTGAAGGTAAAAAGAAAATGTGTGGAAGATATATAGTCACATATCCTCTTTTAGGAATTTTGGCCAAGAGAGCCCCCTTCCCACCCCCAACCCTACCCCATCCTACTAGTTACCAGCCACAACGAAGAATAAATGGACGAAAGTAGGTGGGCGAGTAGCCTGCGATATATACCGCCAGCAGAGTAAGTGTGTAAGAATCAACTTGTAATAAATGTGGTTAAAATAGAAAATGGTGAAAACGCTTACGAATTAATAAAGGCAGTATAAAAACCCTAATTTGAGACTATCGGTAGCTCTGGGGCAGGGAGTGTTTTCTGTTCATACTGGTAACTGGTGTAATTTTCTATAAGAGGTACCCCATGAAGGAATTTGATGTCGAGGAAAATATCATTTATTGATATATTTTTGGTAATGAAGATTAGTGTGCAGAACAAGTTTGTGTTTGATCTGATTTTCAATAATATAACACAAAATTAAAATGTATTTCGTTAAGAAGAATTCTTATAATGGATTTTACTCTAAATTCCTTAAGGCTACCCTGAGGTTCGCCTGGAGGTGTAACTCGCTTGCAATTCTAAGCTTTCTCACTGGTTCAGGCTGCTGAGAGGTCAGGGTGGGTCTTTCCTCTTCTACTTACTCAGTTTGTGCCGTATTTCAGTCAATCTTTTATTGGGTTCTACACTCTTTAGGTAAGTTTAATGGTATTAAGGTAAATAATTATCTCACATTTTGTGCATTTCCATGAGATAATGTTTCAATCACCATCACTGTTTATATCTTTAGGAAATTTATGTTTCAGAATATACTAAAATAAGGATATATTGATTTCTTTTAACCCAGGAAAATAAAAAATTTAAAGTAACTAGTTTTTTTTACCTTTGGTCATTTGTTCTTTTAGAGAATAGGAACCAAATATTGGTGCAAATATAAAAGGGGACCGTAATCAACAATTCAATATGTATTTAAATAATCAAATCAATGCATAAAAAAGGGGTTGATGTGGTATTGTAGCAAAGCTTTGTCGAATTATTCTAAGAAACCAACAAAGTTAGGGCAACATTTTGAGAAAATTATCTAAAAGCTTATTTAAATTGCATGTGAATAATCTAAAATAGATAAAGCCTGATTAAACACCAGAATTCTCAAAATGTACAAAAATAGTACTGAAGCTTTTATGCCATAGCACTAGTGATATAAAAATATAAAAGTCACCAAAAATTACAGAATTTTCATTGAAACGTGGGTCTCATAATAGAGAAAATTGATTAAAAAACCCACAACGTTGTAGTACTTTCATGTAAACCAGTATTATTCAAAGGAATATCATAAACATATTAATTGACAGCATGGATCAGTTTGCAACATTTTGATTACTTTTAATTCAACATAATGAATCGAATTATATAGCAATGTGTTTTTAATCGCTGCTTTTACAAAAGATTTTCAGATAGTTCATTTATAAGGATTTCTCTATTTTCTTTTGAAACAACTATGAAAGTCTCAGATATTTTAGAAAATTTTTGGTTATAATGAAATTAATTACCACAACTAAAAATTCATCTACGTTTACTAAAGTTCAAAATCCATCTATATTGGCCACAAAATTATACATGCTATTAGTGATGTTCTTGCTCAGGAGATATTTAGTGTTCTGCAAGAATATGAATGCATCTAATGTATCCGTGCCATACTTCTCGATAATACTGCAAAAAAAGTTATTGGAAGCGTGGTTTAGTTTTAAAATTAGAAGAAATTCTTAAGAATAATTTGCACACTATTGATATTACCCTCTGTTCGACTGAACTTCCACTGTGAGCTGTTTCCCTAAAATTGGAAAATGTTACAACTAGCTTATAAAGCTCCGTGAGCCGCTTTGAAAAGTTGCTCAGACGATATTCACTTCCTACACCTGTTTCACTCCCTACAGCTATGCTATTCTATCAAAAGGGTAAAGTGATGCCAAATATTAGCTAACTGAATGAAGTTGTGTAAGTAGAATCTATTTTGGAATATTTAAAAAAATAAATTTTTAAATCTTCCCCAATTCCAGAAATGGCTCTTTCCAAACAGAAACGTATGCCCATTGTTGCTCTGCACAAAATTGCTTGAAATGCATGGGGATAGTTGCTAACGGTAGTGCATCAAGAAACATCATATTTAAGATCATTAATGACTTTAAAAGACAGGTTATATTCCTGTCGAGTATTCTTCTGGAAGCCAAAGAACTTCAAAGATTGCATTTTGGTAAGATGCTGCCAGCTCAAGGAGGTAGAAACTTTTCGATAAAGGATTCAAATCGAGAAAGGATTAGAGACAGCATCATCTCCTGAAGAGAATATTACAGGAAAAAGTTTTGCTTAAGAAGCGATCAAGTTGAAATTAGCATGAAATAAAATTGCCATTTTCTTTGGTATATGTTTACGGTATTGTAATTAAAAACTAATAACCTGAACTAACCAAACCTAAACTATTCCATTTGGTGATGTTGTAAGAGATTATGTTAGACGCTGTTAGTTCTTTACACATCCAGTCTGAAACTGAATGTAAAACGAATTAAACTTACTCTATTAAGTGAGACTTCAATATGAACAACTGAATATCTAGTTTGAGAGCACTGAGAATTTGACAATTTGAGAGAGCTCTTGGCTAGAGGAAAAGTATTTGTAACAAGACACGCAAAGATAAAAAGTGTTTATGATGAAGGTTAAGTTGCGAACGTGGTTTTAACGAAGAACACTATGATGGTATGAACAAATATAATGTTAATGCCAGACCTATTACATAATAATTTGCTATCCGCTCTATCTACACTCCTGTACGAGATCCCATGAACGCATAAAGATATTCGTATAATTATCCCAATAACATTTGCTAACAGGTTCGAGAGCACCTGGGCACCAATCGTTCCATGTGGAGTTGAAAAACACTATGTTTTGAACACAAACCGAATCAAAAAATCCTTTTTGAGCAAAGGTAGGTTCAGAGAAGGGAGGGTTTATGTTTGCCTCGAGACGAGGGAAGGAATACACAATCACGTTGTTATTGGCTATGTGTGTAACGACGTTCATGAGCAAGATCCTCACTGTGTTCACCAATATATGGCCACTCCTTAACGTACGTAGAAAGATTATGTGGGTTCTCTTTCCCAGAAAATTTAGGAAGGAGGATGTAGTAATGGCCAGCTAAGAGAGAGGATCTTCAAGTAAACCAAAACCGTAAACCAATGATAAAACATTTATTCTTAAACTACAAGAAGAAATTAAATTTCGATAGCCTTAAAGAGCAAACTTCAAATCACACCATATGATGGACGATATCTCTTTGTCATGACTCCTTTTAGATCACTTTAAATTATTACTTACCCCACATAATAATTAAAAACATTAATTCTCTTTTATAACAGTTTTACATATTGTTTTCCATTTTAAATTTACTGTACAATGAAACATATAATATTAAAAATGTAACAAACTACCTAAACCCAGGTCAGGTTAGGTTGTTAACTTAGGCTAGGTATTTTATGGACAAAAATTCAGTATTTAATAGATTCCCCGTCCCAAAAACCAATGTCTAACATATAGCATGCCACTTAACTTGGTAACAAGCGAGTTAAAGCCAACCTTTCATTTCCTCGAATCAAAAACAAATAACTGAGAAAATTAAGACAAAAATTTGCTTGACAGCCCAAAAGGGAACTTTATTACTATCAACAAACAGCTATTTCCAAAATCATCTTTATTACAATCAGTGCGAAACCTTAGCTTAAAATGCAAATAATATTGTTTTGTTTGTACAAAATGTTTCAAACAAACATACTTACCTTCTTGGCCCCATCATAAAGAGGAGGGAGCATAGGGTTGATAAGGCATTTTATCTGATCCTTAACTGTTGTTTATTATTCTGTACCCTCTTTATGCTCTATTTAATCCACTGGACAATTACGTACGTACGTGTCAAGTCCGGTAAAACAAATAAAATCTCTGTAAATGGAAAATATCATCTGATTTGGGCATGCTAGGCTTCCGATCAGGAATTAAGATAGTCATTCAGGCTAATGGTGGATTCATTAAATATAATTATTATAAGGATTCTCAAGATTATTTGTTCCGATTTTCAATTACATCTTTTGCTGATTTGCTCCGCGTCTGTTTTCCTTCATACAAATGACCTAAGAATAATGACGCACCCTGTACATAAATTTACTCTTCTTTAACCCAGGTAGGGGAAAGATCCAGCGTGTTTTTATGGCCACAGGAAAACTAATTATTTAAGGCATTATCCCATGCAGAAACATCAGTTAATCGAAATCAAACAAAATACATCTGACCGTTAAGTTTGCGACTGGCTGAGACCTAAACATATTTTAGAACGAGAAAAGAGAAGGCAAACATGAAAAACACACTAAAAAGAATTACTTTGTTTCAAATGAAAAGAGAAGACACAATCCTTAATGGTAGACTTTACAAAACACTTAAAGACTTTATAGTCGGATGGCAGCAGTGTAATTAAATGTATTCTCAGTAATTTTGTAGCGAAAAGTAATTACTTGTTTTTCCATTAAAATCTGATTCGGAAATAGAGTAAGGAATTTTAATGCAATAAATTTACCTTACTCCTTGAATTGACCTTTGCTACCGCGCACTCAAATTGGCGCAGACCGTTCATCCCTTGAAAAAAAAACACCGCACTAAATTAAACCAGCGAGTCAGCCACATCCACCACTTAGTGGCAAAGATTAGAGGGGGAAATTACGCATTAAGTAGAATATATTACTCTCCTTTGTATATTTTTGGATTACTTTCTCAGGAAAATTGTATAGCTTTTCTCATTTACTTAAATGACATCAGCCTGATCTTTTACTACTTTGTCATGTGATTACGTATTCTCTCGATGGCAGAAGTGCGCCATTGTGTAAGGAGCGATAAAAAACAATTTTACCGATATTTTCTTTCTTAATTTTCCTTCATCACTAGACAAGCGCTCTTTGAAAACCTAACAAGATAAAAAGCGTCATACAAAAATCCTTATTATTATTGATAACAATAAGGCCATGAACAGTCATAAGCATTCAAAAGAAGCTGGGTAGCGGCCTGTCAAAAAAAGGAGGGAATCAAGGATTCATGGTTGAGCTAAAGGCCAGATTGCAAAGGGCCTAACGACATCCATGCATAAGATGAAAATCAAGCTAAAGGTGTAATCAAGAACCAGCAAACATCCGAGCACCTACTACTTGACCTCATGAGGGGAATGGGAATGAAGTGTTCGAAGAATGCGCTAAATCACTTTCAGCAGCATGTGTCAAATGGCAGAGCTTTCTCCCATGAGATTGAGGCTGCTTCAAATCGCAGGCATTATTGGTACGGCGCGTAATCAGCATAAGAGTTCCTCCGTTTTTCTTCAAGCCAAAGATATTGTACTTCTGAAGCCTAATAAAAATTCTTAAGTTAGCATATTTTGCATACGTTTAAAACTAGCTACCTGCAGGGAGTTACACATGGAACTAGGATGGGTGGGACCCATAACTGGTTTGATCGAGTTCATGAATTCTATATTTGATTCATTTTTGTCATTTCGGAAAATCACATATAAGCGTCCCTAAAAGGAACCATAGTAACAAGACCAAGCATGTGCCGGTGTTCTACTGAGCTAACTCTACGGACATATAACGGAGGAATACGACAAGTCTAGGAGTGGCTAACGCTAACCTGAAAACGCTAAATTACCCTATCTGGAGTAATTTGTATTCGCTAACAAATAAGAACCCCCACCCTTGTGTCGCTGCCCACAAAACTGCCATTAAAGAAGCCCAGGCTAAGATATCGGAGGTCATCTTTTTTAATATTTGCCGATTTTATCGGAGTGGGGTTAAAAGGGTCATTGGCAAATGTATTTTTTATTAAATTTTGTGATAAATCTTATTCAGAATTACACCCTTTAATTATTCTCCCGTCTTCAACAGGATTGAATTTCATTATCATAAACTTGACATTATTTTTTAAAATTTTACCTATGCAATTTCTATTTGCGGTTGAGAATTGAAAAATAATTGGGATAAATCCATTTCATTTAATAAACATTTGTTTATTTCGTCGTGAGCTTTCGCTTTTCCTAGGAAATCTTCAGAAGGAAGTCTGAAAGTTTATGACAAGAAAGTGTCGTCAAACTTCGCTAAAACAGCAAATAATGACAGTAAATAACTTAAATATCCTTGTTGACAATATTAACATCTTTCAGTGAAACACTAATACCCTTATCCTAAGAATTCTCTAAACTCTGATCTATAAATTGTGTAACCTGAGCTCAACCAACAACATACAAGCTCATCAGAATTCTCCTCATGTACCATTGAATCTCTGAACATAACCCCATCAGAACGCCTCTTATGACAAAGAGTCAAAGTCATAAGAGGAGACAATAATTAATATCCCTTTCCCAAAGCAATAGACATAACAGAATTTACACTAAACGTAAGGGAATTAACTAACAATTGACCTAACTAAGAATGCTATCTAAGTAAAGACCATCACACTCAATGACGTTGCAAATGGAGCTCCGAGAGGCCAGTTTAAATGATACTCGCCCATAGACGAGGAGTTAGCCAAGATAGCTCTGAGGGAAACATTAAATTGTACGAATGCTCCCTCAAGTTCTATAAATCCTTTCTCTTCAAGGAGCTTCCCTAGGGTAAGCTATAAAAGCCTTATCAATATCAAAGTCTCACAAGCCATATGGAGAGATAAAATACTGGCTAGAAATACAATAACAATAATAGTGAAAAATATGCACAGTGAGAAAAACAACAAGGTTCTTCTCAACAACATCTATAAAGAAATTGAATGAGATATCCTACTTTCAGAAACTGCCATCAGTGATGGTGATTCTCAGGATATTCGAATCCATTGTTTTGCAGAAAAACGTGAAGTGAGAGAAATTCGTCGAGGCTATGATAGCGGTCAAGAAACAAATGCAGTTCAGAGAAGTCAAAAAACATGGAGTTTTTCCTTTCCATCATCCTCATGAGTTCATTGGGAGATAGAGATAATTACAAGGTACATACCACTCTGCCATCACTATTTGCCTATTCACGCTATGATCTTTTTGTTCAAGGAAAAACGCCTTGCGATTTTCGCTGAGGATCTGAAAGCAAATAATTGTATAGTTGGCTTTAAACAGGCCGACGAGATAGGGTTGAGCCTAGATCTCCTGATAAGAAAAGCCATCACAGAACAAATTTTCTCAAACTCACCTACGTTTCTTTACTATATGTAAGCTTACCTGCCATTTTGAGGAAATATAATTAATAAAGATTGTTTTATGGAAGAAATTTATAAGGGTGTTAATTTAAACTTCGATTTACCAAGCTAAATATTGAGCAATCACAAAAATAATAGGAAATTTGAATTCGTCACATCCCACCATATATTAATAGCACCCTTCAGTAAAGAAATTGGCAAAAATGAACTTTCACCGAACAAATTGACACAGCCTAAGAATATAAGAATATATAAATGGAACCGAAACTCTTGTTTGCTAGCGAAAAACATGGATGTGGCTGACTTTTGACAGAGTAATCACGCAAACCTGTTATCAGGCTTCATTCACAAACTTTATTTGTTTTACTTTACTTTTTATTTCACTACATTATCATAAATCCTACTTACACAAACTTGGGGTTAAACCCATGGGTAAAAGCTTTTCGCAACTCTAAATCGCGAACGAAAGTAATAATCTCTTATCAAAACAACTGTTCTAAATAAAATGTTTTTACCTTATTAAAAGATGATCCGGTTTGACTGGTGCATGTTTGTTCAAGAGATTACATCAGACTTTATCCAAAGAACGAAAAATTTGGTGAAGAATGGGAGAATTTTATGAAGAATACATATCCAAAATTATATAATTTGGGCAAATTTTTAAATGGCTCAAGCTTAAATTTATCATCCTGGTTGTCTTCGATTTTTCGATTAATTTTGAACTTGGTTATCCTTATACCAAAAAAGAACGTCTGCGATCACAGAATAAAATAAATGTTACACTACTTGAAACATTGATGCGTACAGTTTCTAAATTAATTATGGTTTTGAATTAAAACAGAACTTCTGAACTATATTTTATATGTATAGTTAATAAAAAAGATTAGAAAAATAATCGGAGAGAAAACTTTGATTTAGTAATTTGAATTTAACGTTATTCCTGTCCATTAAAGTACTCGACAATTTGTAATTTCTTTCAGGTACTTTTCATGATCGTTGAGGGAAGCCAAATTTTCAAATCATCACTAAACAATCCGACAATGGAATAACATATTTTGCATGAGTATGAAGATTAATATCGCATTATTAAGTTTCGAGGTTGTCTCTTCGCATCCGGCTTAAGATCCTTACGTCCTCTTCACCATATCAGGGTTGGTTTGTCTTTCATTTTGTTTCCACCTCGGCCTTTATATCTCCCGAAGATTTGAAGTAATCAAGAAATGTGTTTTTGTTACTTCGGTTTGAAGAAGAATGATGAGACATTATGACAACAACGAATGCAATCATTACCCATAGTAATATTTCGAAATTTACTTGTTTTCTGATATCTTGTATGAAATATTAGGGAATTATATGAGATCTCGTTCTCATTTGTATCGTTTAATTTTGCCAATATATATTCGACGGTTCGGAACTTATCAATCTTTGTTTAACTAATGTTTTGTTTTTTCTCTATTGCTTAAAGGGTTATGAAATATACGCATAATAGTGATACTTTTGAAGTAAGAACAATTGTCACTGCTTGCTGCGTATGATCTTTGAAAATTAAAAATATGTATTAGGATGAATTTTGTATTAATAAACTAGAAGAGATTGATGGGAATCTAAAACCAGTTTTCTAATTCACTTCACATATTTACCACATCTTATTTAATTTTGGTAGCCTATAACAGGTAAGAGTATGATTGAACTAACGGCTCTTCCAAATCTCCTTTCTATATTATTCTTGTAACGGGAATAAAATTGAAGTCAGATTTTATTAAATAGAAAATATTTAGATGATATCAAAATCAATATATTGGCACTTACATATAAAATTAAGGAGAAAATTGAGAAGATTCACTGATGGTACCAATCGCCAATACATTGGAGGTATAAAAGCTAAACTTTTGGAAATCTTGGATCTTGAATGAATGAATAATTCAAATTTCCTCTTCATTGTTTGCAGTGCTAAATTGCATAAATCATTTTGAAAAGGAAAGATAGATAATACTTTACAACAAGAAATGTGCTTTATTATTCATACAATAAATCATTTAGCTACATATAATGGTTAAGTGTAATTTGGACGAAATTCAATCCAAGATAGAACATAAAGGGAAAAATAGGATGGATATTTTTCGGGGGATTGATATAATGCAACCACACATTAATGAAAACATTTCTATTTTAAATCAAATTTAAAGATAAATAGATCGGAATTGAATTGACCTTAAATACGAACTTATATTGGTTAGAACAGAAATATCTATCAAGATGCTTTTAAAAGGTGGTTGATGGCTCAGCACTTTGATTACTTAAAATCGATAGATCTAATTTGTGACCCTGGTTTTGCTATTTAAGCATTTGTGTTAATCTGATTCAGCTTAGATTAATTCCAATTGAAATCAATAGTCTTCTATTTATCAAAAATATTTTTAATCTTAAAAATGAAGAGTCTTAAGAGAAGTAAGCCCATCAGGTTTTGAGCTACCCATGTAATCCCCTCATCTACACATTCAATGTACGCCTATATGCTTGAGATTAACCAAATCGGTTATAATAAGACAGAAGATTTCAACCTATGCAAAACAGAGACTTTCAACATTACATTAATTAGAAGAAATTTGTTCCAATTTTAAGTTTTACTACATTTATTAATGTAGTAAAACTTAAAATTGGAATTTCATTTTTAGAAAAAAATGAAATAATCAAGAGAAAAATATTTTAATGTAACATAACGCGAGAGGCATAATTACTGAAAAGAATTGGTAAGTTACAGACAGATAGAGAAATCATGGCGCCAATAGTATCCGATTATGGTGAAAATGGCAAGGTAGGAAAACCACTAAGTACATTAAAAAGTGTACAAATCTTGGCTTCCAAACTGGGTTATAGACTTAAGGTTGATTATTTTACTCAATGGGTGCAAACAAGAGTTCCAGTGGTGATGTGATCTAGAGTAACATACAAAAGTTTGAATTTTCCATTTGGTCCTAAACTGACTAAAAAAGAGTTACGCAAAGGTCTAATTCACGTAGATTCACTTACACATTAACAGCGATCGTCAGTTATTCAAATTTTAGATTGTCACTATCATGTATGCTCTATAAAACTTGGAAACTGATCTCTGCAATCAGAAACACTAAATAAGGTGAAGGTTATACTAGACAAAATGAACTGGTGTCTCTCTAACTACTATATATTAACACATTTCTACCAAATCCACATATTATAACAATTATCCTTCTAATACCATAAAATGAATTTTGATTCCTTTGACTTCCTTCCATATTTGGCTATCGCTGTGTTTTTCAAAGTTTCCTTTCCAGGCGAATAAATGGCACCCACCCCTCCAATAATTTTAGACCTGTTTCTCAACACATTCCTCTCCGTGCATCGTTTGTGACTAACGGATAAAGAAATTTAGGCTAAGATTAGAATGACAATATTTGTCAAGCCGTATGGCACCACATGTCGCTCTTCTTAGATGTGAGAAATCATAATTTTTGTTTAGCTGGTCTTTTTTATTGATTTTCAGGGACACAAGTTAAATACACACTCCGCTGATTACTGGTACAGCTAATAATGCAAGAAGAAAAATAATCTTAACGCGTTGACATATAGGTGTTGTTGCGCTGTTGTGAGTAGTTTAGAACTAAGTGTGATTTGTCCTCGAATTTTGGGTATCACTGCTGGTTATTGATTTGGCTGGCTTGTTACTGATTCGTTTCTTTAAAGAGCACCTTTTGCATGGGGCACTGACTTACAGTGCTCGAGTTATCGTCTTTCTTGATTACAGGATCCGTAAAGGCAATCAAGGCTTATTTAACGGTAAAGAAATCTTTGGTACTAGATTCAGCCCTCTAAATTCGGTAGTAACTTGGAACGTCCACAGTTGTTGCTATCTCCATCTTGAAGCACTTTCCAATTTTCCTTATATATCAATGGATCGCACACTCCGTGGCAAACAGGAATTATAAAATGGAATTCAATTATGGCCATTAAAATTGAGTTCCAAATATGTGTTAATCCTTATTAGATCAGGTTTCCTCAATATTTCACATTATTATAGATTCTTAAAATTTTTATTTAATTATACAGAAGTATTTAATAAGGTAGTTTAATAGAAAGGTTTATTTGGGGGATTTAGTTCATCGGATATGGGTTGTTTTTAGTTAAAGATATATTAATCCTAGCAGAATTAACACAATGCATTTATATTAGCTGCCTCTTATATTATTAAAATATTTGGAGGGATAATTCTTGATATTTAATTAAGTGATTTCTGACATCTTGAGAGACATACCTTCAATAGTTGCCAAATGCAGCTCTATCTCTCCTTTTAGTGCTCAAGGTACAAATTCACTTTATCAATTCGTCCATTAATTTTATTTAAATGAAATATATAGAGCCCATTGCATTGTAATTATTACCTACACTCGTATACACAGATTTTTTATAATTATTCAAATATTATATTCCTGCCTTTTGTTCCTTTATAAAAGCGGCACTAAATGATTTATTTAAGGATAATAAAATGAATTGCGTACGAAAATTATATTACTTAAAAAAATATGACTGAAGCTATTTATTCCTTTACGTTATGGGACATATCGATTGTAATATTGGCGTTATTTATTATTATAAAGTTTATTGATTACTTTTCAGGCTTAACGATGAACTGCCCGAGAGCGGTGATTTATTGCACCGCTTTTATAGATCGCACCAGCATAAAGAACAAGAAAAAAACGCTTGTATGACCAGTCTTTAGAACGCTTCAAAAGGAAAGGTACATCGATTTCAGGAAAAGGGCTATTTTAAGAGCAGTATTATCCATTCGAACTCTCATAAGTCAAATTTTATTCTCATATGACATATCAAGTTGTTCATTTGCGATGCTTCTTTGTGTCTCTTATTCCATATTACAACGTGAACACCGCAGACTTTCAAACAACTTATCCGGGTGGTAGATGTCCCGATAACTTCTTTACGTTATAATGATGAGGAAAGATATCTCAAACGAGGTCTGCTGACCAAAATGTCGAGTGCTCTCACTTATTCTGATTTATTTCTTTACGAAGTTCAATAATTCCCTGAGTAACCTTGGGAGGACCTTGGCAATTCTATCATACGAAAGATAATGTAAACACCTTAAGAATTTCAAATTTCGTTAGAATCGGCCGAATAGTTACAAGGTTATTGCCACCAAAAAAACTAATGCCCTGGCTAACCTTGACCTGACTTTGGTAAGTATATTATTAAAAAGGGAATGTAAAGCAATATAAGGGTTTCAAATTGTGCTGGAATCAGCCGAATAGTTATGATGTTATTGCCGCCGAAAAATTCATTTCCGGGCTAATCTTAAGAGGAGCTTAGCACTATATCATTCTAAGGAGAATGTAAAACAACATAAGCGTTTCAAATTTCGTTAGAATCGACCGAATAGTTATGATGTTATTGTCACCCCCAAATAATTACCTGGCTAACCTTCGGAGACTTTGGCAATTATATCATTCGAAATATAATGCAAAACAACATAAGGGTTTCAGATTTCGTTATAATGGTTCGAATAGTAATGATGTTATTGCCCAAAGAAAATAATTCCCCAGTTAACCTTGGGAGGACTTTAGGAATTATATCATTTAAAAGAGAATGTAAAACAACAAAATGTTTTCAAACTTCGTTAGAATCTGCTGAATACTTATGATGGTATTGCCAAAACAATATAGTTCTGTGGCTAGCCTTGGAAAGACTTTGGGAATTCTATCATCCGAAAGAGACTGTAAAACAACATAAGGAAAGGGATACAATTTTTTAGAATCAGCCAGAATTGTTACAATATTATTGAAAAAAAAGCAAATTGGAGACCGATCGACCGACATAGTGAGATGTAGAGTCGCCCGTGACTAACGGGTCACAATTTTCTAATAGCTTATTAAGAAGCAGAACTTAATTATATTAAAATATATATATATTGTTAAATTAAAATTGCTGGCCTTAACCTTTTGTCACACTTCATTAATGAAATTAGAAAGGTGAAAAAATGGCCACACCCAAATTTCATAGTCAAGAATAGTATAGCATTGCACATTATATCTTAATATAGATAGCATAGTGTAACTTAGCTTCTTATTGCATAGTGATGTTTATCAAATTATATGATAGTATAACATAGCACAGTATATTATAGGATACCATAGCATAAAATAGTATAGCATAGCATAGCAAAACATTATATAGTATAATGTAGTATAGTATATGTATTATAGTATCTCCTAGCATAGTATAACTTAGTATAGGATATTCTAATATAGCCTACTATTGTCTAGAATTGTATAACATTTTATACCATAGCTTAGTATAGTCTGGAATAGTAGACTGGTGAAACCTAGCTTAGCGTAGAATAGCCGGCCATAGTCTTACCTCACCTAGCATAATGAAGCCTAGCATAGTATACACTAGCCTAGATTGCCTAACGTAGTAAATCCTGCCTAGCCTAGCATAGTATAACAGAGTATATTATGTCGTAGCATAGTTTTCCATAGCCTAGCCTAGTATCGGATAGTCTAGTCTAGCCTAGGTTAGTATAACCAAGTCTAGCCTAGGTTAGTAAAACCAAGTCTAGCCTAGGATTCCCTATAATATTAGAACTTACCATACTGTACTCTAGCGTAGTTAGCGTAGTATAGCCTAGCCTTACATAGTATAACTTAGCCTACCATAGTAAGAATTAGCCTAGACTACTCTAGCCTATCCTCGCCTAGAAACTATGGTAAGGACTACTCTAACATAGCCTAGTACAGCCTAGCATATATAAGATAGTAAAGGTTACCATAGTATGGCTTATCATAGTATAGTCTAGCCTAGAAGAGTATAGTATAGCGTATCCTTACCTAGTATAGTTTAGAATAGTTTAACATAGTATAGCCTATCCTTTCCTAGTATAGCCTTGCAAAGCCTTGCAAAGCCTTGCAAAGCCTAGCATAGTATAGTCTATCTACTATAGCCTACCCTATCCTAATCTAGCTTAGCATAGTATGATATAAGCATATTATAACCTAGATTGCATAGTATAAACTAGTCTAGCTAAGCTTAGTATAGTATATCCTATTTTAGCATGGTATATCTTGGCATAGCACACCCAACCATAGTCTAGTCTAGCCTACCCTAGAATATGCCAGCTTAGCATGGTACATTATAATCTAGCCTATTCTAGCGTAGTATAGTCCAGCATAGGCTCACATAGAATATAATAGCATATTTAGTATACCCTAGAGTAGCCTAGTATACCATAGCCTAGCCTGGTATAGACTTGCATATATAACCTAGCATATTATATATAGCCTAACCTAGCACAACTAAACCTTGTGTAGTATAACTCAGCCTAGCTTAGTATAGTATATCTGAGCCTATCATAGTGTATTCTAGCCTAGCCAGGCATATTATAATTTAGACTAGCCTGCCTACAGAGTATAACCTAGCCTGGCTTAACGCAGCCTAAAATTGTATCTCAACACTATATGTACAAAATTATTAAAGTTTTAGTTTTTTCCTAATAAATAGCATTAGTTGGTCTTTCTTCAACTGTAAATAGTCTTATTTCGAAAACAATATTATTGTAGGTTATTTTACATGTGAGCCAAAAAAGTGACAGATTTCAAATTTGTAAGCTGTCACCTCTTTAAGGCTATAAATAAACAAATATTTACTCCAAATTTATTTTTATAAAAGAAATATGTTTCACAAGTAATAAAGGGAACTACTTCCTAAAAATTACATTACTTACATCGGCATATGTATAGGTGAACATAGCTTAGTCCTTATGAAATTTCCAAAAACAATTTTTCTTGCGAGCTATGCAAAGATAGGTGTCTCATTTCTGACAATATAGGTATTATTTGCTCATATATACACATCATTTGAATCATTGGAATCTCACTGTACTTTTGCCGTAAATGGGTCAAAAGAGACTACTTTAAAAAGCCTATCGTACTTATAATCTCCTGGTTTGCCTATTTTGCTATTATCATTGAAATGAGCATTGCTTTTGATTTGTTCAAATCTACCCCTGCTTATTCTCTCCCATATGCCGCCAATACCAAGGCTGTGACCAGTATAGTCTTATAAGAGGTAAAGTAACTATAGAACTGTTCAAAGCAGCAGAAAAAAAGTTCCAATTCTTGAGTGGTTAAATCTTATGGTTTTGATGGATCCTTCTCAATTGAATATAAATGAAATTGGTCTACATTATACTGTATTTCCGGAAGTAGAATAAAAACTCCTAAAATATTCAGAAGGTGATGAAATTGGTTTACTTGCAGCCAGATCATCAAGCTACTCAGTTGAAGCTAATGGAGAACTGTCACTTCCTATTGACTTCCAAATATGGCTCCTTTGGTTTGGTTTACTTCTTCGAAGTAGAATCTTCAGTGACACGATCATCTCAAATAAAAAACATCATTATAGGCATACAAAATTAAGCAATAATATTTATAATTCGATATAATACATACCTATTTGTGAGAAAATAAACAATGTCTACAACCTACCTGAATTACCATCATCATCTTCATTTACATCATCAGAGCGAACTTGCTGTTTAGGAATATATCTTCAGATTCACTATCTTGTAATTGTTCCTCATCACTTTCTCCCATTTCTCCAACAATATTGGGATTTCCATATCTTTTATAAAATTGAGTCGTTTCCATTACTAAGAAAAATTATACATCATTAGTAATAGTTTTCATTTGCAAGCTGTATATTTGCATGGTAATGACATTTCAAAAGCCACCTTGAGAAGTAAATTACTGAACGTTTCATTTTTACAAGATCTTCGCTTACAAATAATACAATAAGTATTTCTTTCAGGTACTTAATACTGAAGTTATTGTTATACCTACAACAAAGCTTACAATATATACATAAATACAAAGATAAAGTTTAAACCTTTTTTTACCTAACAATAAGTAATTTCTAAACTACCTAGAATCTTCTGTTGTAGCATAGTATAACCTAGCCTAGCATTAACTATCCTAGACAGGTATAGCATATACTTTCCTATCATACCATAGTTAAGCATAGCTTATTATTGTCTAGCCTAGCCTACTATATGCTATCCTAGGATAGCATATTATAGCATAAATTAGCATAGTATATCTTAGCCTTGTACAGTATATTTTATCAAAGCTTAGCCTATAATAGCCTAGCATAGTATAGCCAATTTTAGGCTTACCTACCAGCGTATATCATATTATAGCCTAGTCTAGTCTATCAAATTATCAACCAAATAGTTATTATGTTATTCCCAAACAAAATAATTCCCGGGCTAACCTTGGGAAGACTTTGGCAATTATATCATTCGAAAGAGAATGTAAAACAACAAAGATTTTAAATTTTATTAGAATCGGCCGCATAGTTACAATATTATTACAAAAACCAAGGAAAAGCAGAAGGGGACCAAGTGACCGATATAGAATGAGGAAGATTCGCGCACGATTAGACTCGAAAGCGACTAAAACTTGTAAGGCTCAATTAGCTGAGAATTATGGTGAGAAATATATGGGCTAATTCGTAGTTGAAATCTTAATCCCCTTTTGAATGATAGATTTTTGCTCTTAAAAGGTAAAATTTCTACTCTATTTGAGTTCGATAAAAGGTTGTTAGCGGAAGAGAAAAGAACGTTGACGCCCATATGGAGGGCTTTTAGGCAAATATTTTGCACCACAGACAAATGAATACCGGTGAAGAATGATTCATTCTTCAGTTTTACACTGCGCTTCTCACTATCCACGATATAATATGTAAAGAAATAAGGACTTCTAGTTTAAATTTATTTAACTCTCATTTCTATCATTGTTTTTTTTATTTTTGGCGATTATATTCGTGGATTTCACCAAACTTCATTCAGGATGATTTTTCAGATTACTTTATAAGAATTTAATATTTACGGGTTTAAATAGCAAATAACTATAATGATAGAAATATTTAAGAGATTTAAATTATATCTAAAAAATTCCTTTAATATTTTCAATAGAATTTTCCAAGCTTGCAATTATTTGTAGAAATACTTTTTCACCCGGCAATAAACAATATGCAATAAATAAATGCAAAATAAATTATTGAGTAAGATGTAGCAAAGAATAAAATCACGTTTGTCTACAAAACAATGGGAAGTATAAGAAGAACAAACCAAAATGATATAAGCTATTATAAATAAAATTCACCTAATTATAATAGGCCTAGATTAAAAGTTCAATAAGAATTAATGGATAACTAAGTAATTATATATCGATTTTCAACTAATAAGAAAGGAATATTACTATATAATTAATTGGTTAATTCAAGTAATTGTATAATTTTATAGGTCGGAATTTGGACATAATGGAATATCAAATAAAAGAAACACAATGAGCTTTTTAACCTCTTTATGTGAGGCCATATTTGAGGGTGAGAGTGAAACAAGGAATAATAAATGTGAGTTTTTCCTAGAGATTGCATATATATATATATATATATATATATATATATATATATATATATATATATAGGGTGTTCCATTAAGACGGATCTAAGTTAGCAGTAAATAAAACAGTGTTATTGGTAAAAATTTATTGATTTCACTATTGGATCATGTTATGTGAGTCATGGTAATTATGTGTGAAAAATAATAGCGTCTAAATGTCCGGCAAAACTTCGGCGGCACACCTCCACTTGATGGTCAAAATTTTGATGGCGTCTCTGCATAGTTGCTCCTCGATCTCACCAATATACGTTATTATCTCGTCCTTCAGCTGTTGAATTGTTGTTGGCTTGTTGGATTAGACCTTACTTTTAAGATGACCACAAAGGAAGAAATCTAAAGGCGTCAAGTTACACGATCATGGTGGCCAATTGATCTCGCTGTTTCGAGGGATGATGCGACCTGGAAACTTCTCATTCAATAAAGCCATTGTTGCATCGGCTGTGTGGCATGTGGCCCTGTCCTGTTGAAACTACAAATCTTCGACATCCATAGAATTTAATTCAGGCCATAAAAAGTTGGTTATCATGGCACGGTATCGCTCGCCTGTCACCGTAACAGAATTCCCGGCCTCATTTTCAAAGAAATGATTCCGCTAGCAAAAAAAGCACACCAAACAGTGACCTTTTGTGGCTTCAGTGGCTTTTCAACAATCTTCCTGGGATTTCATCAGCCCAAATGCGACAATTCTGCTTATTAACGAATACACCAAGATGAAAATGGGCTTCATCACTAAAGATCATTTTTTGCGAAAAATCATCATCGGTTTGTTTTTGTTTGGGTACCCAATTGACGAATGTACGGCCCTACAAATGGTCCGCAGTCTTCAGTTCTTGTATCAATTGAATTTTGTAAGCATGTAGAACAAATCTTTTGTCAAAATTCGTTGTAACGTTGTTGTGGAGCGGTTCAATTCCTTCACGCAATGACGAATAGAGGTGTCTGGATCTTCGGCCACATTCTCGCGCACTGCAGCAATGTTTTCAGCTGTACAGCTTAAACGAGCCCGCAAAAGTGTTTTCATATCTGCTACCGACCCCGTTTGTTTGAATTTACGAAGAATTTTCGCAATTGCAATCTCGGTTAGTCGCTTATGTTGACCAAAAAATCGCGAAGTTCCCGAAATGCGTTTCTGTTTGAACGTCCATTTTCGTAATAGGCTTTGATAAAGGCCTTGATTTAATCAAGATCAAAACGGTTGCTCGCTGCCTCAGTGTGTTTTGTCCTAATTCCACCCCGGACGGATTTTTCGAAGTAGGAAATAACAATTTTCCGAAGAAAGAATTATTCCGTTTTTCTCTTTAATGCAGTATGCTGGATTTATTTCATTATTCTATCACGCCAATGAAAAATATATATTATATATATATGGATATGAGGAACTCACAAAGTAGCATGTGAGTAGAGCAATAAATACAAAAAAATCCTACAGGAAAGTGAAAAGCGGATTCCAAGTACTTTTGAACTTGTTCAGTTCATTATCAAGTAATAACGAAAAATTTTAAAAGGATATATATATATATATTTGAAACAGAACAGCAAGGCAACGCCAATGTCTATGGAAAGGTCCCAAAATAGAAAAATAATATGAAAGACGGATGTTTAATATAAAACCAAATAGATAAGGTATATGTAGAAGTCTAAATACCACGTACATTAGTATACGCGAAAAAAAACCCGACACAAGCTGCGCGTCCCTCCCGTATTCCAAATTCGCCTTTCGCCTCAAATTCCCTCCACCCCTTTTTTCACCAAAGAGGCGGCCGTTCAGGAAAATGTCTGCCCCTACTGGACACCTGATAGCCGATGAATGTCCTAGTTTTCGCGCAGTCGTAAACTGCGACATGAAGCAAGGATTGTTTGAAGGTGTGAAATATTTACTCTGACTAGCCACAGTTGAAAAGGTCTTTCGTGCAGCGATACGGATTTTATGAAAATTCGGTGCTTCCTCTCGATTTCGGTTCGTGAGCGAAATAAAAGGAACACTTTTCCGTAGGTTTAAGCAGAAGATCTTGGACCTACGTCGAGTGTGTGGAGCTCGTTCAACTTAGGAAACAGTTTGCCTTTTGCAAGAAAGAAACTTCGGGGAATTTGTGTGTTGCCGTCACGGTAATTGTAGGTGCCAAACTTCTCGCAGGCCCTCCATTTACAGTCTGAGCTTACACAGGACCTCCTGCTACGGAGTACTCTAGACGTAGCTAGGTAATCGGTCAGTCACTTCGAGGAAAAATAAGTCCGATTTGAGCCACAGTTTGGCTCGCCTTCGTGATCTGGCATAATATCATTATATCACCAGTCTAGGATTACCTTCTGATTCAGGAACCTCAGACGGCCGGTGAGTGCGATCATCGTCACCAGAAGATCATCACCGTCAATCTCAAAAATACTTACGAACTCAAAGGTATCGTTAAAATTAATTATCCCTTCCCCTAACTTGACCAGTTTATTCGTTAACTAAAATTCCCATCCTGAGCCCATAACCTCGGGTATTAGAAGTGAGAATTCAGTGCTTAATATAATCATATTAAACCATTTATTCTGTGGGGTGCCATTAAGACGCAAGCATCCTAGTGAGTAATTTTCAAGTATAATCCCCACGACATTATGTAGACTTACTTATTCAGTGCAAAGATTAATTATATTTATACCTATATACGCTGTTTCATATTTCTAATTCATATACATTAAAGATTATTTTTGTATCTGTGTGTTTAACTATTTTGGATGATCCTTTGGCAATTATTAAGCAATCCACTCGGCTAAAATCTCAATATTATACAGGTCCACCCATAACTGGCTTTTACTGAGTGAGGACACACTCAGAAGATCATTATCTTAATTTTGATCAAAAGGGAAGCAGCGGGGTTATTCTTTTTCATCAAAAGTGGCTACGGTAGGTGTATTGGATGCACTTCACTTCCACTTCACCTTGGTGCAGTAATAAAATATATGTTCAGGAAATGGGACTGGGATTACCCACTCACTAAACCTCGACATATATAAGTGGTTTCATGTGTGTGGAGTTATCACTTAAACCTCTGGACCTATATAAGTAGTATCAGACGTGCGGGGTTATCACTAAAAACAGTATCTATAAAGTTGTGTGCATATCAAAACTTTAATCAAACAATTGCCAACGTCCAAATTAGACCAAATACTCAAACATTAACAGTAATTCTTGTTTTGGGATGCAAAAATTAGCTAGGTTAGGGTGATTATCTAATCTCGTTTTGTTTTTCTTATCAATGGTCTACTATTGTCTACCACGATTTTAGGTAGGGAACTATAATAACCCATTTTTCCTTAGACACGTTACACCAAAGCAACTCTCCCAGTGCACACTCTTACCTTTGGATAGATAAAATGGCTTCCACATTGTGGAAGAATTCCACGTGGAATTTCTTTTCCAGCACGGAAGTGACATCCATGTGCTGGAGAAGATTTTAAAATTTGGTTAGGCTTAAATTGGTAAGCCTCCTCCCCCATCCACAAGAGGTACCCTCAAAGCACGTCCACCACAGACCCCCTTTACGCGGGTTAGAATAGCCTCAGCTTTGGAGATTCGAGGCCATTCAAGAGTAGCGATATTTCCCCCACCCCCGCGGAGACAGCCTCGGATATATAAAGGTTTAGTCTTCAATGTGGGAGACACAGAGTTGAGGAGTCTCGCACGGACCTAAGAAGATTCCCCTAGTTCCAAGTTAGGTGCTAACAACAAAGCAAAGTGACAACTGAACTATTTGTGTGTTGGAATTAGCCCCAGTCAGTGAGGTAATTCAATTTGACGATCGCTACAGAGCGATTTTTCCGAATCCACTCATCAACTCCTGTTGAAGCCTAGCTCGTTCGCCCCTCGTTTTCGGGTGGCCAAAATACTCTCCCCTGGACCGGACTTTACCGCCCCTCTTCCTTTTGGAGAACCGTCACCACGTTAACTTCCCGCTCAGAGGCTCCGAACGCCTTCGCCTCATGTTTATTGCCTGCAGAAGACATCCGTGAAGCCTTACCCTGACGTAAA